>BSBN01001289.1:3695941-4927922 GCA_027924645.1 Cunninghamia lanceolata | reverse complement strand
CTTATTATCTTTTAGATAGATTCATGAGTCAAAATATTATCAAAATAACTATATAGGAAGTCATGAAAATCAAGTGGAACATCATGGGATCAATAATTTATCTCAATGTTTAACAAATTCAAGCCATTTACCATGCCAACAATGAATGCATTCTTAAAAAATGTCTAAATTATGTTTAATGTAAGGGTGCCACTAGTCATAATTTTTGTTCTACGCCTTGTAGGACATAAACAATGATGACAACACATTAGGGTGGTTGGGAAAATGCTAGTGGAGGCCTCATTTTATTCCCCAGATGCCATGATCCTTTTGAACTACATCAAACTGATAAAATCCCTTAAGAGCCCTAAGAGCAAAAAGGTGTCAAGCTTTGATGCAGTGATTCTTAGAATCCATGGCACCTAGAAATTTATTTTGTTTGAACTAACAAGTGGATTTCAAGTCCATCTATAATAACCTATCTTAGTTTCCAACAAATCAAAACTATTTAAGCATGCTGACAATGAATGCATTCTTGTAAAATGTTTGAATTACATTTAGCATTAGGGTACCAATAGTCATATTTTTTTGTTATGTACCTCATGAGATAGAAGTAATGATGCCACACATGTTGGGTTGGGTAGGTGAATACTAGTGGAGGCCTCATTTTATTCCCTAGGTGTCTCGATCATTCTAGGCTACATTGAACTGAGAAAGTCTCTTAAGAGCCCTAAGAGCGAAAATGTGTCAAACTTTGACATAGTAATTCTTGAAATTTGTGGCACCTAGGAATGTTTTGTTTGCACCTACAAGTGGAGGTTGAGTCCAACTATAATAATCTATCTTGATTTCAAACAACCCCAAACTATTTGATTGTGCCAACAATGAATGCATTCTTACAAAATGTTTGAATTACATTTAGTGTAAAGGTGCCAAAAGTCATATTTTTCATTATGTACCTTGTGGGAACAATCTGACGATTCCAACATTTCATTTAGTGTAAGGATGAATGCTAGTAGAGGCCTCATTTCATTCCCCAGGTGTCCCAATCCTTTAAAGTTGTATCAGATTGAAAAAGTCTCTTAAGAGCTCTAAGAGAAAAAATGTGTTAATTTTGGTGCAAGGATTCTCAGAATCTATGGCACCTAATAATATTCTATTTGCACATATAGGTGGATGTCAGGTCCATCTACAATAACCTATCTCAAGTTCTAACAACTCGAAATCATTTGACCATGTTGGCAATGAATGCGTTCTTGCAAAATGCTTGAATTACATTTAATGTAAGGGTGTCAATAGTCATACTTTTTGTTGCACACCTCGTGGGACTAAACCAATGGTTCTAACATGTTGGTGATAGTGGAATTCTTGGAGTGTTATCCTAAGGATACCTTGTTATTCTTGTGATTGTAGGGAAGTCTTGCTAATCATCTACTACTTGTTTTGTGGGCCATACATGTGCATGTTTTGGCCATCAACATACTTTTTAAAAAATATCACTTTTATACATCCTATACAAAACCAATTTTTATCATCTAGGTGTTAAAATGAATTACATATTTGAAAACTATAAATAAAATCATACATGTCATATTTTTAGACCATGTTAATTTCTATGTATAAGTACTTCAAATTTTTACCTAAACTATGACAAAATTTGATTTTCAAGGAAAAAGTTACCACTTTTTGGCCAAAAAGTGTACCCATTATCTTGAATCAACCCATTGATCCTACTATTAAAATGGTTTGTACTAAGATAAATAGATCCTTAAAATCAAGAAGTTAGTGTTAGCAAATCCTCAAATCCCTCTTAGACTATTTTGAATTTTATATAAAACAAGTTAGAATCATCTTTCACAACTAGTCCTTGAGTCAATAATCTAACCTCTAGTTGTGCTTCCCTAGTCCTAAGTTCTCTCCACCACCGCTATAGTGTCTCTCCTCCATGACTCCAACTCATCCATACTTACTAATGTCTCATATTCTCTTAACTATTCCATCATTATTTTTATATTTTTCTTGTCCATTCTCGTGAGGGTAATTGACGTTTTAGGTTCATTTAGATTTTAAGTGGCATGTCATTTGATAATCTAACTAATTCAATAACTCTTGGAGATTTTACTACAGCCCCTATTGTGCTCCTTAGACACCTCTTGCACTTTTTCAATTCTTTTCTAGTACCTTTCCTCTTGTTCTTATCTTTGTTTCAATTTCCTTCTCAATCAAATCCATTCTCTTGCTCTCTTCAACTCCCATCTCATTCTCAACAATGATCTCTCTTAGGTTGTTTTTATCTCCTTTGGCCATAGTGATTTAATTTATCTTTTCTTAATCCCTTTTATATATATCGAATAGTTAGACATGTTTTGACATAGTAGTCACATCTTTTCAAGTTCACCCCTCATTCCATAGCCATCTCATAGGTGTCTAACCCCCCTTCGAGGGCTAGAATTTAATGTGCATTACTACATATTTTCAACTTGGCTATATTTTCTCTATATGAATAAAATTCTCAAATGTCCTTATCTTTGTCTATGTTTCAAAGATTCTTTCCTTAAATTTTTTCTTCCTCCTTTGCACCAACAATTGAAACCTATGGATTAGATTTGTATTATGTTGTGTTGTACTTCAGTGTGATATAATAAGGAAGAACAACATGCATATGTGGTAAGATATAAACTAAATCAAAAGAAATAATACATACATGCATCCATAGACATCATAAGTTAGAACCATATATAATTCCTTTGATATCTGATACAATATTTGTTATATAGTCATTATGCTCTTACATTCATATCTCTCATACATACTTATCTTCTCTATTTTGTACATTACATGCTATCCATTACATTCATATTGCATAGGGTTATATATTTTACATCCCCTTTTACATAAATTTAGTAAGTGCTTCTTACTATGTAGCTTCCTAAGATGTGGGGGCATGCTTGTAGCACTATTCTCATACAATTGTGACCTTCGATGGATACCATAAAACATTTCCTCCTATCACACAATTGGTTCTTGGGTTCTACATCATCTCTTATGTGCCCTTGCAACATAATGTTGAGTATGGGATCTTTGGGATAAACTTTACTTATGGAACCCTTGCAGGTTTTCACCATAAGCCTCTATTAGGATCCTCTTTAGGTTTTCAACCAAACAGGGGGTCAGATTAGGCCATCTAAAGGGTTCTCATCTCAATCCATCAAAGTCTTCAGTTTGGTCACGCTCTTATTTATAGTTAGGAAGCACAGGGGTGTTAATAATTGTTTGATCTATATGTGCTAATGTATCTCACAATCTCTAAAGTGTGTCATCTCTATAAATGAAACTTTTTTAAAATTATAAAGTTTAAACACTTTAATAAAGAAATTTAAATTAGCTAAATTTAAAAATTAAATAAATTCTAGAAACATAAATTTTAAATATATCAAATTTATCATTTAAATATAAACTAAATTATATAAAATTTATATCAATTTATGATCTAATACTATATATCAATTTATTAAATTTTAGATCAATTTTTTATAAATTGTGGATCAATTTTAAGTAAAATTTAGATTTAAAAGTATATGTAAAATTGATATAAATTTTATACAAATTTGATGTAAATTGATATTTTTTGTTTATATACTTGGGTTAGGCACCAAGAGTCACACAAAATGAGCATTAAAAGCCTAGGTTCATTGTAGAAATGAGCTCACTAGATCCATCCAAATTTAAAATTATCCATCCTAATCTTGTCATTTAGAGATCTAGCCAACTAAAATAAAATCTTCAATCTAGAGCTAACCTCACATAATAGAATACATGGTGCCCCTCCTCGCCAACTTCAAGTGCTATCAAATCTAGACAAAGGAAAAGACTTACACTAATTACACTAATAGCTAGCCAAGAGCTAAATCAGGTTATAACATGATAACCATTTCTATACGATCACTTGATACCTACATAGAAAATGATAATCCATCATGCAACAATACCATCTAAGACCTTGTATTGAAAAAGAAGCCTACCCAAACAAAATTCCCTATGAACCCTCAAAGCATACAACACCATCACAACAAAAAACCTAGATTACCAAAAAGTAACCATATATCTAGAGGGAAGGGAAAATGACCACAACCCTTCCTCCAATATGTATGCAATCAGTGATAATTTTTCTAGTCTTGTGGGGGTGGCTTGGAAAATTATGTAGGCCTAACTACAGCCCCATGATAAGCTTTACACTTAACATTTTTTTTCTAGTTTTGTGGGTGGAGGGACCTCAACAAAGTCATCCTCCTCCTCATAGTAAATAGAAATATTAAACTTACTTTCCAATGATATTTTTACATTACATGCCTTTGTTATTTCTTCCATGCCTTTATACATCTTAGTTTTTATTGGTTTCAAACAATGGAAATGCTCAATATATATTAGTTAAATAAGATCTTAGACTTGTCAATGATGCCTTCAATGTCATCATGGAGAAGATAAGTACCTATAACAAAGGAGAACATGGGCATACAACTAACTAATTGAGCCACATCAAACATGGTTGACCTTCTTAAGGATATTCTAGGATCTAATAGTAAATTGGTTAAGGCTTCTTTAATGCCCACACATCAAGCCCCATCCATTGCCTTAGCCAATTCTTGGATACATAGAACTAGGAGCAGAGATCAAGATTTATAATCTCCCTTTCTATACATAGATGAAATTCTCCACCATCTTGGTGCTCTCCACCCTCTCCTTTTACCCCCTACCCTTCTGATTCAATTCCTCCACCCTAAAATCCTAACATTTCCTCTTCCCTAAGCTACTTCCAAAGGCCATTGCACCCAGACCAAATCACTCACCAATAATGAAAAGGGAACAAATTCACCATTCTAGATAGAGCATAGCCAAAAAACAAAAATGGTGAGCCATAATGAAAAGATATTATAGTGTCCTAAAATATGATGCTAAGAACTTAATCCAACCTATCAAGCAAGGCTCTTAGTCAATGTGCTTCATGTCATCATGAAAAAACAATTATTGTTTTCCCATATGATGCAAGATCCAATCTATGGGATAATTTTATATTACATGATTTAAATAACTACTACCATATTACCTACTTCTATAATATAATATATGGGATTATTTTATAATTTCTTTTATCTTTAATAACAATGGAGTTGCTTCCATTCAAATGTTCCCTACTATTATAATGCATACACAAAAAAAATTATTTATAATTTTAGATGTCACTTGGGACCTCAAGTGTGATACTATTAGTGATAGTTACAAAGTGATCTAGCTTTTATAAGAATAGTAGGCACTTCATAACAAATCCCCTTTTATTGTAAACATTAAAAATACACTCATTATAAAGGCTTATAATAACTTAGAAATGTACATTTTCTTATAATTATGAAGTTGTCAAATGCATTTGCTTGAGATGAAAAATTAACGCTCATCATTCTAGATTCTTTCCAAAAAACTAATTTTCTTGCTTTCATTGTATACAAACATGTATGCTTATGATAAAGTTCCATTTTTAAACAAACATTAGATGTGGCATATAGAATTTAATCTTCACTACCATTTGCTAGATATGTGACTAGTGCAAAATTATTCAATTTCTATCTTACCAAACAAAATTTAACTTTACTACCATTTGTTAGGTTTGCACATGTGAATAAAATAGTCAATTTGACCATATTATGAATATAATTATAACATTCCTTCCAAACCTATGATGTCTTCCATTGTGTTTCTCTAAAATTTTCATCATCCCTTTGAGTTCCTCTTGCTCTAAATCGTATTGTCACTCCAAACACTTATGAAATTCCTTATTTAGCTCTCTCCTAAACACCTTCAAACCATCATCTAGTGCAGTCATGGTGGGAGGGTTCACAGAATGAGCTGTCCGGACCATACAGTAAGAGTAAACACAATGGAAATAACTCAAAGAAATGGAACAAATGCAGATTCGGTCATTCAGTATATCAAAGAATTCAAATACAATCTAGCTGACAACATGTGGGCTTAGAATTAGGGCTCATAGGCCTGATTACATAAATGTGCAAGATAAGGCTTCGAAGCAACCTTCGCACAAGATCTAAACTAAGAATTATGAATTAATCACTAACTATATTATGAACTACTTTCCTAAGGATCTATTACATCAATATATATAATTTATGGACCAATAGATTCCTCCACGTCAGCCAAGGAAGGTCACAAACTCCAATGAAAAGTTGTAACGTGTTCATAGACAGGTCAGACCTAAATGCATAGAACACTTCCTCAAATGAATAAAACAACACATAGACCCTTAGGGAAGGTCAGCCATGAACCAAAGTGCATTGAATGATGTGTCATTGAGATTCGTAAGTCAAGGAATGATCTGTAAGCCTTCTCCTTCAACCGATTATCAGGAACTATTAGAATGCTCTGCTCTGAGAAAATAGTTGACTTCTGATAGCAATATATTTCCAGTGACTGATCCAAATGCTCTAAATTCTTGATATGATGTAGATGAATGAATTTAGATGCTAAGTCTAGATTCACAAGATGTGAATTGCCAAAACCCAACCACAAGTTGAAACTGCTTCTAACTGAACTACTTGAACTAAACTAGAAAATGAAAGAACTGAAATGCAAACAAAATGAAATGCAAATGTTTTTGGTTGTTGCAAGATTACTCTTGAACCAGGGATGCTCTTGCATTAGACATCCAAGGTTATTGAAAAAAGTGAGTCCCTCACTTTGCTGGGGCTAGGGGAGAACCAAGACGGTCCACCTCAGCCTGAGAAATCCATGATGAATCTTCTTTTGGTCTACCTTTCCACTTCACAAGATATTCTTTGTATTATCTTCCTCTAGTGCTGCATCCAATTCTACTATCCAATATGTCTTCAATCTGTTCCGGTGCTTGTTGTGGTAACTGCTTCTTTAATGTCTTCTGCCATACTATCACTGAACTCTATGTCATGATACTGATAAAGATATGCAATGTTGAAAATAGGTGAAATACCCAATCTCTCCAGTAGCTCTACTTCATATGTATTTTTTGAATCAAATATCTTGAGTATCCTACAAGGTCCAAACTTCTTCATCTTCAAATTGCTATAAGTCCCAACTAGAAATCTTTCTTTTCTCAAGTACACCATCACTTCATCTCCAACTTCAAATTCCTTGTCTTCTCTTCTCATCTACTTTCTCTTTGTACTTACTGTTCATATCCTCCAAATGCTTCTTTACCTAATTATGCACTGTCTTCATATGGTCTACAAATTCTTCTACTTCTGCACTCCTCTTTTCTTCTATACTGATATCTCTCAATTCTATAACTCCTCTAGGATTCACTCCAGTAACAATATCAAAAGTTGTTCTTTTGGTACTCCTATTTATTGAATTATTGTATGCAAACTCTACTTGTGAAAGAATCAAGTCCCAACTTCCAGCTTTGTCTCCAACCAAACATCTCAACAAGTTTCCCAAACTACTATTCACTACCTCTATCTATCCATCTGTCTGTGGATGAAAATTTGAACTGAACTTCACGTTTGTCTTCGTCTTCTTCCAAAGTGTCTTCCAAAAATATCCAACAAACTTTGTATCTCTATCTGAAACTATACTCTTAGGTAATCCATGCATTGTCACAATCTCCTTGAAAAATAGGTCAGCTACATGCATTGCATCAGTTGTCTTCTTACAAGGTATGAAATGAGCCATCTTTGAAAATCTGTCAACCACTACAAATATTGAATCATGTCCTCTCTATGTCTGAGGCAATCCCATCACAAAATCCATGCTTATATCTTCCCAAGGTCTCTCTAGTACTGTCAAAGGTTTATACAATCCAGTATTCTGACTATTCCCTTTTGCAACTTGACAAACTCTACAACTTTGCACAAACCTCTAAACAACCTTATGTATCTAAGGCCAAAAGTAATTTTCACTTACCAAAGCCATTGTCTTATCAATGCCAAAATGTCCTGACAATCCACCACTATGTTTCTCCTTGATCAAATTATCTCTTATTGAACTTCTAGGTATGCACAACCAATTTCCTTTGAACAACATATCTTCTTAAATGAAATAGTCCAACCACTTACTATTATCTATTACAATAGGTTCCTTACATGCTTTCCAAGGTTTTACAAAATTAGTGTCTCCCTCATACATATTCTTCAATTCATCAAAACCACACACTTCAATTCTCATCTCTTTCAACAAGTTCCTTCTTCTACTCAAGGCATCAACAACTTTGTTTGATTTTCCACTTCTACACTTCAACACAAAAGTATAACTCTGCATGAACTCTACCCATCTCATATGTCTCTGATTCAACTTACCTTGACTGTTCAAATATTGCAAAGCTTGATGATCTGTATACAACACAAACTCCTTAGGCAACAACTAATGTCTCCACTTCTTCAAGGCTTGAATTATGGCATAGAACTCTTGATCATAAACTGAATATATTTTCCTTGCATCATTCAACTTCTCACTGAAATAAGCTACAGGTCTACCTTCTTGACTTAATACTGATCCAATTACATTTCCACTTGCATCACAATCAACTTTAAATACATTATCGAAATCTAATAATGCCAAAATAGGTTGCTCTATCACTTTCTACTTCAATAACTCAAAACTTTTGTCTACTCCTGATGTCCACTTAAAATCTTTTCTATCACCTCTCATTGTCTCCATCATAGGGTTACAAACTTAACTAAAATTTCTGATGAACTTCCAGTAGAAACTGTTAGGGTTAGCCGGCAGAAGATATCAATTAAATGCAAATAAAGATTAAATAGAGAAATGGAAATACACAGAATTAATAACAGTGAGAGACAAGATTTAACGTGGTTCACCCAAACTTGGGCTACATCCACCAAACAGAGAGTCCAATATTATTATCTAGTAAATCAAACTGATTACAATCAGCAATCCTTGCAACTCAATACTGCTGCAAATGCTACAATACTATTCTCAAACCCTAACCCTTGGCCGCTTTTTATCAAGCCTTTTGTCGGTTACAAAAATTAGGGTTTTCTTATGTCGGTCATAAAAAATAGGAGTTTTTAAGTCGGCCCTAAAAAAAAATTTCTCGGGGGCTACCGCCCCCGAACCCCCACTCGAGGCCCGGCCCGGCCCTGAACCCCGGCAAGGATACATGGCTAGTGTACAGTACTTTCCTGATCAGTCACCACCTACCAACAATCTCCCACTTGGAGACTGATCAGGCTCCACACCAAACAATCTCCCACTTGGAGATTGATCCTGGACGACACCGTTGCGCATGCAGCTCCCACTGGAAATAAGCACCCTGGACTCTACTGTTCAATTTTTATTGTTGTCAGTCTAGAAGACCAATCGAAGCTGAAGAGGAGCTCAGCTTCTCCCTTGTTACTGCCTTTGTAAACATATCTGCTAGATTTTCATCTGTATGTATCTTTTCCAGCCTTAACTGTCCATTATCCAACACCGACCGAATAAAGTGATACCTCAACTGTATGTGTTTGGTCTTTGAATGCAAGGCAGAATTCTTTGCAAGATGTATGGCACTCTGACTGTCTATATACAAAGAACTGTTAGCCTATGGTTTACTCAATTCTTCCATGAAAGATTGTAGCCATATCATCTCCTTGCTTGCCTCTGTTGCAGCTACATATTCTGCCTCGGTGGTGGATAAAGCAACCACCTTTTGCAACCTGGAAATCTAACTCACTAATGTTCCTCCTATAGTAAAGACATAACCTGTAGTACTCTGCCTGGTATCAATATCCCCTGCCAAATCTGAGTCGACATAACCTGCTAAATCAGTATTAGAGCCCCCAAAACATAAGTGTTTATTAGATGTACCTCTCAAATATCTGAGAATCCATTTTACCGCATCCCAATGCTCAAATCCAGGATGACTCATATACCTGCTAACGACGCCGACAGCATGTGCAATATCTGGTCTCGTGCATACCATGGCATACATTAAACTTCCTACAGCTGAAGCATATGGGACCTTGGACATTTTTTCTTCCTCCTCTTGTGCCTTTGGACACATCTCCTTAGTCAATTTCAAAAGACTAGGCAAAGGTGTGCTGACAGCTTTTGCATTCTCCATATGGAATCTCTGCAACACCTTTTCAAAATAAGCAGCCTGAGATAGAGTCAATTTTCTATTCTTCCTATCTCTGCAAATTTTCATACCAAGGATTTGTTTTGCTGCCCCCAAATCCTTCATATCAAATGACTAGGCTAACTGATGTTTTAACTTGCTGATGTGATCCATGTTAGACCCAGCTACAAGCATGTCATCAACATATAAACATAAAATAATGTAGCTATCATTATCCAACCTCTTAAAATAAACACAATGGTTAGAATTACACCTGCTGTAGCCTTGCTCAGCCATAAAACTATCAAATTTCAAATACCATTGCCGATGTGCTTGTTTCAGGCCATACAAACTCTTCTTCAATCTGCACACTTGTTTCTCCTTACCTTTGACCTCAAATCCTTGTGGTTGTGCCATGTATATCTCCTCCTCCAAATCACCATGGAGAAAGGCAGTTTTCACATCTAGCTGTTCCAAATGCAAATCTTCAGCAGCCACAATACTTAAAACAGTACGAATAGAAGTCATCTTGACAACCGGAGAAATTATCTCATCAAAATCAATGCCCTGTTTCTGTGCAAATCCTTTTACAACTAACCTGGCCTTAAATCGTTTCTTACCTCCATCTTCCTCTTTCAGCCTGTAAACCCATTTGTTTGGTAAAGCCTTTTTACCTGCAGGTAACTTACATAATTCCCAAGTCTAATTTTTCAGCAAGGAGTCCATTTCGTCTTTCATTGCAAGCTCCCACTGAACCTGTGTATCCACCTGCATAGCTTCATCATACCCTTCTGGTTCACCAGCATCTATTAACAAAATAGAATACAAAGAGGGAGAAAACCTTTCAGGAGGTCTACTTATCCTTGTTGTCCGTCTAACATTCATTGGAGTTTGTGGTATTTCTGGTTGCTGTTGTGGAGCATGAGGAACCACTAGAACATCACTATTTGGAGTATCATCCAGCACCACATAATCCTTTTCTTTCTTCTCATGTTACTGCAACTGATCTTTGTACAACACCTTCTCATTGAATATAACATCCCTGCTTCTCACAATTTTCTGATTTTCAAAATCCCAAAGCCTATAACCAAATTCATCAATGCCATATCCAACGAAGGTACATTTTTTTGATTTCGCATCTAGCTTGGTTCTATTTTCAGAATCTATATGTGCAAACGCTTCACAGCCGAAGGTTTTCAGAAAAGAATAACTCACCTTCTTACCTGTCCATGCTTCCTCTGGAATACCACAGCCCAAAGGAACTGAAGGACCTCTATTAATTAAATATACAGCAGTGTTGACAGCCTCTGCCCACATGTTTAAAGGTAGTCCAGCATGCAATCTCATGGTCCTTGCATGCTCCATTATTGTCCTATTCATGCGTTCAGCCACTCCATTTTCCTGTGGATTCCCTGGAACCGTTTTCTGCCTACGAATTCCATTAAAGGAACAATAATCTTCAAATTCTTTGCTGCAATACTCACCGCCATTATCAGATCTGAGACATTTTAAACTTTTACCTGTCTCATTTTCAACCAAGCTTCTCCATTTCTTAAATGTTTCAAATACATCAGATTTCTGTCTAAGGAAATAAATCCAGACCTTCCTAGTTGCATCATCTATGAATGTAACATAATACCGAGAGCCCCTGAAAGAAGATACCTGAGCTGGTCCCCATACATCTGTATGCACAAGCTCCAACTTTTTATTTTTCTTTTGCTTCCCATCTCTGAGAAAACTGACTCTCTTTTGTTTTCTATACACACAACTTTCACAGAAATCCATATTAATACATTTTAGACCTGGTAAAACTTTCTTAGAATGAAGTAACTTCATACCTTTTTCACTCATATGCCCAAGTCTATTATGCCACAGTGTTGTTTCAGAACCTGCAGCAACTTTTCTGGTCTCTTCCTACAAACCTGCAGCAACTATTCCTGAACCTGTTTGTTTTTTCCTCTATAACATCTAAAGTAGAAGGAACAGTATGACCTGTACAAAGATATAAGGTGCCTACTTTCACACCTTTTGCTACTACTAAGGCACCTTTTGAAACCTTCCAGTTTTTATCAGTAAATATAACAGTGCAACCTTGTTCAGTTAGCTGCCCTGCTGAAATTAAATTCCTACTGAGCCTTGGAACATGCCTTACCTCTTGTAGTAGCCAATGATTCCCATTCTGCAACTTAATCTTGATTCTTCATTTTCCAACAATCTGACAGGGTTCATTATCTCCCAAATAAACCAGCCCAAAATCCCCTTGGACATAATCAAGAAAATAACTTCTATGGGGCGTAGCATGAAATGAGGCCTCTGAATCTAAAACCCATGAATCATCAGCATTATCTAGGGAAAGAATCAAAGCGTCATCTTCAGATTTATTACTTACCACATTTGCTTCCTTATTACCTTCTTGTTTGTCTCCTTCTTTATTTTTTTGAGACCAGTAATCTTTCTTCAGATGACCTAGTTTTTCACAGTACCAGCAATCCTTCTGTCCTCTGGTTTGGGATCTTTTGTCCTTTGATTTTCCTCGTGACTTCCCATGACCTCCAGAACCTTTTCCTCTCTCCTTTGATCTGCCCCTGCTTTTTGCATTCAAAACACTGCCTGATTTGGATCCACCTGAGCTTTTCTTACAAATTTCCTCACTCAGAATAACACCAACAACATCATCAATTTTTAGTGTATTTGAACCAGAAACAGAGTTACTAACCGCCATTACCAAACTATCCCAGCTTTCAGGCAATGAACATAATATCAAGAGAGCTCTAACTTCTTCATCAAATTTTACATTTATAGAAGTCAATTGACTGACAATTGTATTAAATTCATTTAAATGACCTATCACAGATCCACCTTCAACCATTTTCAAATTAAACAACTGCTTCATGAGAAATACCTTATTTGAGGCTGAGGGTTTTTCATACAATTTAGCCAAAGCTTTCATCAGACCATTTGTTGTCTTCGCTTCCGTTATATTGAATGCCACCGACGGTGCCAGGCACAACCAAATGGTTCCCAGTGCCTTTCTGTCAAGAAGATTCCAATCCTCATCAGACATTGTTGCCAGTTTCTTGGGTACTCCTTCCAATGGCTCCATAAATCCTTTTGATAGAGGTAATCCTCCATCTGCATCTTCCATAACTGATAGTTCTGCCCATTGAATTTATCAACCTTCATTTTACCCTCGTCTGCCATTGCTCCCACTCAACCGTGAGACTTTCCTGCAGACGATAATCAAACACAACCCGCTCTGATACCAATTGTTAGGGTTAGCCGGCAGAAGATATCAATTAAATGCAAATAAAGATTAAACAGAGAAATGGAAATACACAGAATTAATAACAGCGAGAGACAAGATTTAACATGGTTCACCCAAACTCGAGCTACATCCACCAAACAGAGAGTCCAATATTATTATCCAGTAAATCAAACCGATTACAATCAGCAATCCTTGCAACTCAATACCGCTGCAAATGCTACAATACCATTCTCAAACCCTAACCCTTGGCCGCTTTTTATCAAGCCTTTTTGTCAGTTACAAAAATTAGGGTTTTCTTATGTCGGTCATAAAAAATAGAATTTTTTAAGTCGGCCCTAAAAAAAATTTTCTCGGGGGCTGCTGCCCCTGAACCCCCGCTCGGGGCCCGGCCCGGCCCCGAACCCAGGCAAGGATACATGGCTAGTGTATAGTACTTTCCTGATCAGTCGCCACCTACCAACAGAAACTAGCCAATCCATGAAATAATCTAACCTCTCCAATGCTCTCCGGTGTAGGCCATTCAATAATTGCTTTCACTTTCTCAGGGTCCATCTTCAATCTTTCCACAGAAATCACAAATCCCAAATATACCAACTCTTCCTTCATGAAATTACACTTCTTTATGTTTATCAGCAATTTCTCTTCTCTCAACCTCTATAAAACTTGTCTAATATGCCACAAATGTTCCTCTTTTGTCTTACAAAAAATTAGAATATCATCCAAGTATACAATCACAAACTTACCCAAGAATTTCTTTAGAACTTCATTCATCAACCTCATGAAAGTACTCAATGCATTTGTCAGTCCAAAAGGCATCACTAACCACTCATACAATCCTTCATTTGTCATAAAAGTAGTCTTCCATTCATCACCTTCTTTGATTCTAATCTGATGGTATCCACTCTTCAAATCTATCTTTGTGAAATATTTTGCTCGACTCAAACAATCCATGATATCATCCATCCTAGGTAAAGGAAATCTTTACTTAACTGTGATCTTGTTTATTTCTATGGAATCAGTACACATTCTCCATTCTATATCCTTCTTCGGTGCAAGCACTACAAGTACTACACAAAGACTCAAACTTTCTCTGATCAAACCTTTCCTCAACAACTCTTGTATCTATCTATTCAGTTCTTCATTCTTTGCCGGTGTCATTCGGTGTGCTACTTTGTTAGGTAAACTTTCTCCCAGTATAAGATCCATGTGATGATTGATACTCCTTATAGGTGGCAATCCATCAGGTACATTGTTTGATATGATGTCTTAATACTCTATCAGCAATTCTCTTATCTCCTCTGGTTTAGTTTCTTTCTTCACTACTTCAGGGTTTTTAGGAGTCAAGCCATAACACATACTCTCCTATTTCAAACCATCAAAAAGATTTCTTCCATCTACCAAACAGATTCTTGTATTCCCACATACCATATCTTTAGTATCATCCTCCAAAGGAATTGAAGTAATTATTTTCACATTTGATCTTATAGTATATGTATTCTTTCTCCCATCATGTATATCTTTTCTATCATACTGCCAAGGTCTAACCAACAAGATATGACAAACATCCATAGGCATAATATCACACAAGACTTCGTCATGATAAAATCCAATATGAAATTTCACCAAACATTGTTCACTCACTAGTACCTTATGATCATCTTGAATCCACACTATCTAATAGGGCTTAGGGTGTTTGAATCTTTCCAACTTCAGCTTAGTCACCATATCCTCTGAAACTAGGTTATCTAAACTACCACTATCAATTACAACTTTACAACACTTACCTCCAGATTTGCAACTGGTTCTGAACAGACTTTTCCTCTGTGATGGTTCCTCATTTATTTATGTTTGAAATAGTGCTCTCCTCATCACCAATGATTCTCCTTTCTCAGGTTTGCTAACTAAACTGGGTGATTCAATAGGTTCCTCTTCCACATAGGCTGCTCTTCCACTATTTTCTATCCTCTTGCTTATACTACCTTGATTACACTCAAATGTTCTATGTCCTTTGCCTCCACACTTGAAACAAGTACCTCTAAATGTTCTCTTATCAAATCCTCTTCCTTCTCTTCTATATCCTTCATTCCGGTATAGGGTTTCCTCTCCGGTAAAAATTTATGTCATCTCTTTGGTAAGTATCGTTATCTCTATCATCCTTCCTAACTGGGCTATCAAACTTGTTCTACTCTGTAAATGGTCGATCATATCCAAAAAAATCTCTACCTCTCTGAAATTTAGCTCCGCTGCCTCTCTGTCTCTGATCATGCTTCTTATTTATCTTCTCTTCCACCTTCAGGGAAAACTGGTATGCTTCCTCTAAAGATGTCATCCTTACCAAGCTTAGTTCCTCTTGAATGTTCAATCTCAGTCCATTAATATATCTATCCACTTTCTCCTTGTTTGCTTCACTATGTCCTATTCTTATGATCATCTTATGAAATTCTTCAGTGTACTCCTTCGCAAATTTCTCCTTTTGCCTCAAGTTTTATAATCTTTTAAATAATTCCAACTCATAGTCAGCAGGTATAAACTAATTCTTCAACTTTGTCACCATCTGGTCCCACTTTGTAATCTTTTCTTTTCCTCTTTTGTTTCTTTCTAACTGAACTTCTTTCCACCATATAGCGGCATGTCTCTTCAACTTTGTCTTCACAAATTTTACCTTCTCCAGATCTTTAATTTCTTCATATTCAAAGTATTCTTCCATATCATTTATCTAGTCAATCAATTCTTCACAGTTCAAATTACTAGTGTAGTTCAGTACATCAACTCTAGGTCTCTTTCCAATCTTTGAAATAACTCACAACATCTTTACTTGATCTGATTCTTCTTCTTCATTACCTTCTAGGGTTTCACCAGTTTGTTCAGCAGATTGAAATTCCTCTTCATCATCACTTTCAACATTAAGTCTCGATGTCAATCCTCTTCGCCTATCTTCTTCAATGGCATCCAAATGAATTTGCATTATTCTCATCAATTCCATCATCTCATTCATTCTATTAGCCATTGTACCAACATGAGGAACTCTTCATGGCAGATCTTCCTAAGATCAGGTGCAAACTACCTTAGGTTTGATGATTGGGCTACAAGCAACAATTGCCTCACAATCGGTGATTGGTTGCAACACAAGTAACCTGCCTCAATTCAGCGATTTGCTCACAACAAGATCTTACAAAATCCCCTTCACCAATTCGCTCCAAAGAATTGAACTTTTGCTCTAATACCACTTCGTGCAGTCACAGTGGGAGGGTTCACAGAATGAACTATCCAGACCATGCAGCAAGAGTAAACACAATGCAAACAACTCAAAGAAATGGAACAAATGTAGATTTAGTCATTTAGTATATCAAAGAATTCAAATACAATTTGGTTGGCAACATGCAAGCTTAGAATTAGGGCTCACAGGCCTAATTAATACATGCACAAGATAAGGCTTTGAAGCTCCCTTCGCACAAGATCTAAACTAAGAATTATGAATCAATCACTAACTATATTATGAACTGCTTTCCTACGGATCTATTACATCAATATATATCATTTCTGGACCAATAGATTCCTCCGTGTCGACCAAGGAAGGTCACAAACTCTAATGAAGAGCTGTAACATGTTCACAGATATGTCAGACCTAAATGCATAGAACACTTCCTCAAATGAGTGAAACAACACGTGGACCCTTGAGGACGGTCAACCATGAACCAAAGGGCATTGAATGATGTGTCATTGAGATCCATAAGTCAAGCAATGATCCGCAAGCCTTTTCCTTTAGCTGATTATAAGGAACTGTTAGAATGCTCTGCTCTGAGAAAACAATTGACTTCTAATAGCGATATCTTTCCGGTAACTAATCCAAATGCTCTAAATTCTTGATATGATGTAGATGAACGAATGTAGAAGCTAAGTTTAGATCTGTAATATGTGAATTGCCAAAACCAAACCACAAGCTGAAACTGCTTCTGACTGAACTGCTTGAACTGAACTGGAAAATGAAAGAACTGAAATGCAAACAAACTAAAATGCAAATGTTATTGGTTGATGCAAGATTACTCTTAAACTAGGGATGCTCCTGCATCATCATCTCATGAGTATTAATTTATAAATCTCATCATACACAATTTTGTAATGCCACAAATACAAAATTACAATGCGATATAAATCGTTATTTTATTTCATACATATGTAGGTTTTATGAAAATAGTTTAATTAAACATCTATGTTATCATAAAATAAGTCTTTGACAGATACCCAATAGTGTATATAAGTAGTGATCTCCATTGCACTCTATGCATCTAATTTTATGAAGCCAACATCATCATCTAGATTGCCAAATACTCAAAACAAAAACAAAACCATTTTTTTCTTAGTAACTGAAAATACAACCTTGTTCCTTCATTATTAGTGTAGGTCTAACATGGTGCACATTATTATAGTGTGAGCCTATTTTTTTAGATCACTTCATTTAGCTTCACCAATAATCTCCACGAGAACATTCTCCTAGCCTTAAATGATGCACACAATTGGTATCTCTCACAACAGTTTCTCTTGCAAAAATTTTGGAGATAAACTTCATTGCATTGTGACAATCAACACATACTTGAAGGTTCTTAACAACTAGAGAGATAATAGTTGTTCTAAGGGGGTGTCTAACAAACCAAAAGCAATTGCCAATTTTTCACTATGGTGGTAGAGAAATATTTTTTTCCTCCTTTTTCACATTACTAAGTAAATGTCTTGAATATGGAAAATACCTTGTTGCCTTCATCTCCCAAGACAATTTCTCCAACTTTGCATAGATCTCCTATGTTTGCAGATGTGATCTATCTCCTACACAAAAAAGCACATACCATTTTATATCCTTCAATCCAAATACATCCAAGGATCTTCATAATTCCTTTATCTTTTGTCAATCTCCTTACCATTTGAACCTCACACCACCTACCCACTTCTTCATGGATGTTTGAGATAAAAAAAGTCATAGTATTTTTTAGGGTCCAAATAAAAAAATTGTCACTATAAATACTCCTAAGCCTATATTCATACGTGATTTACAATTGCTAATTTCAATTGCTTGAAAGTTTATAAAGCCTTGGTCAACAAATCCATTTTCTTCATAGCCTGTAATAATGGCATTCTATGAGACCACATTTCTTTGAGGCATTCTATCAAATAGTTCACATGCCTTGTCCATGCTTCCACATTTTGCATACATGTCTAGCAGAGCATTAGCAACTATAACATCTGACAAAATTCATCTATCCTTTATGCTTTGATGGATGTCCATACCCTATTCCAAAGCTCTCACTTGGCACAGGCTGAGAGGATGCTAACAAAGGTTTTTGGCTTTACACTAGCTAATTGCATTTGCTTGAAAGTTTCTAAAGCCTTTTCAACAAATCCATTTTGTGCATATCTGACGATCATGGTATTTCATGAGGCCACATTTCTTTGAGGCATTCGATTAAATAGTTTCAAAGCTCCCATTTGGCGCAGGCTGTAGGACGTTGGAAAATCTTAATTGATGGAGTTAGAGACTTGTTTGTTGTATACAATGAAACAGTGCGGCTACCTACACCTTTCTCTTGTAGAAAACACTTACTTACGGTTATATACAGTGAAATAGAACCCCTGAGATTGAGCAGGAGGGCGAATTCAAATTAAACATATCATTAACCATAGGTAGTCACGGTTTGTTGAGATGTGTGGTTTATGTATTATTAAGGGAGGACAAGTAGAATAGATGAAAGGGAGGTAAGGGGGCCCACCAGCCACATCTAAGTCAAAGCTTAGAGTGTGATGTTTAATCTTAGCCATTAGCATGGCCATCATGGACAACTCACCTATCATACTTCCATGACCTTTCCAATAGCATATGACATGCATCCATCAGTATGATGCCACACATCACCTCATCATGGTAGTCTCTAATCTTGAATTTGACTAAACACTATTCATTGACCAAAGCTCTATGGTCCTTTTGCAACCATGCAATCTGATATGGATGTGGATGCCTTCTTCTTGTCAACTTCAACTTGTTAACCATCTCCTCTGAAACAAGATTGCCAATGCTTCTACTAGTCAATAATAATATCACAACATTTACCTTCACACTTGCACCTTGTGTGGAATAAACTCTTCCTATGATCGGGTTCTTTCTCCTCATTCAACAAGGTTCCTCTGACAACTAGGGTTTCTCCCCTTCCAAAATCTTTAGAATGCTTAGATTGTGCATCTTCATCTACATGTGCAACTCGTGCATTACCTTTAGGTCTTCTATTTTTCCTTCCTTGATGTTGTGGACACTCATATGATCAATCTCCTTCTTATCCATATTGGAAATAGGTTCTTCTAAACCTCCTCTTCTAGGTCCTTGCCCAGGTTGGCCTCTTCCTCTTCCTCTTTGCTCACCATTATTTTGGTCACAAGGGTGGTAGGTAAATTATCTCCTCTATAATTTTGACTGGTGCCAGCTTCTTCACTTTTCTTTTGATCTTCATTTCGGCCTCCATAGGATCTTCCACCAATCCTTCCACCTTGACCTCTTCCTCTTTTCTTGTTTTTGAATCTTTTATTCAGCTTCTCTTCCACCTTTAATGAAAACTAGTACGCATCTTCTATTGTGGTCATTCTAACCAGGCTCAACTCCTCTTGCATACTTGGCCTCAACCCATTAATGTAACAAGCTACCTTCCCCTTGTTGGCCTTTAGATGGCCTATCTTGATAGTAATCTTATAAACCTCTTTTGTATACTCTTTGATAGACTTGTTACCTTGCTTCAATCCTTGCAGCTTCTTCAACAACTCCAACTCATAGTCCATAGGAATGAACTTCTTCTTTAGTTTGTCCACCATCTAATCCCATCTGGTAATCTTTCCTTTTCCTTTTTTATTCTTCTCCAATTGAACCTCCTTCCACCAAATACTGACATGGCCCTTCAACTTCATTTTTAAGAACTTGACCCATTCTAGATACTCCACATCTTCATACTCAAAATATTCTTCCATATCATTGATCCAATCAATAAGCTCTTCTAGATTTAGATCTCTAGAATAGGTAGAAACTTCAATCCTAGGCTTCTTTCTGATCTTTGAAATGGCCCTCAACAACCTAACTTCCGCAGGATCTTCTACACCATCTTGTTCTTTCTCAGAGAACTCTTCTTCTTCAACTTCATCTTCACTTTCTTCTCTTATTCTTGGCTCAAAGCCTCTTCATAGCTCCTCTTGCAATGCATTGATTTGCCTTTGTAGGGTTCTGAAATCCTCTTCTGTCAAAGTATTTCTCCTACCATGGTTTCTTTGTGGAGGCATTTTGATCTCTATAGGAAACCCACAACCTCAAGTCCTAGTGCAAACTGCCTCACGGTCGACAATCTATCTACACACTCAGGAACCCTTGCTCTAATACCACTTGATGAGGGTGGACTCCACCCAAAACACATACAATGACAATTTATAGATTTGAAATAGACAAGAACAAGATCTCAGGAAAGATTAGTTAAACAATCTACAAATTGATTCAAAACTTCATTAAACTTGCCTGTAAAAAGGCTACAAATCTAAAATACAATTTATAGGGTAGTATGCCTAGTTATTATACAAATATGAACTATATTAAAATATAAATATCTAACTTACAAAGCCTTTTGGTATCTATTTGATCTCCTAATTCGCATGAACATGAATTGCCAATCACTTCCTCCGACCACTGCCACCTGAAACTATCCTGAGATAGGCTTTAAATACACATTGGAACTAGTTTGTGTAATTTCCCCAATGTCAGCTTGCTTTGAAATGTGTAACTCCCATTTGGATGCCAAAATGAGCCCATCTACCCATTTCCTTCCCACAAAAGAATTTTCAAATTTTAAAATTTGGTAGCACAACTTTTGGGAACCATAACTTTTTATATGGGTGTCCGATTGATGAACCATTTGAAGCGTTGGAAATCTCATGAAGTGAAATACGATGCAAAAAACATGTAAATGGATTTTTGTAAACCTTTTAGGGCATTATGGGACATTTAATTACCTCAAATTTGTTTTCAAAACTTTTTCAGGGACCTCACAAAATTGAAACTTTAATATCTTGAAATCCAGACATGATCTTGAGTTGAAATTTACCAAGAATGCTTATTTCACTATTCCAAACCTTTGGGAAAATTTTAGGCTCAATTGCTTCTCTAATATAGGGTTACTAAAAATAATAATTTCTGGTATTCTTAGCTCTATTAGAAACTTTGAAGGTTTTGAACCATTATTCAAGCAAATGGGTATCTAAAAACATAAAAATTGAAAAGAACAAAAAACAAATCATCATATAATTAGATGATGCAAGATTTCCCTTAAAACACTAGATGCTCCTGTATCAAACACCTAGGGTAATTTGATAAGTTACCTTGTCACATCTTAGGTGTTTGAGGAAAATCCAAATGGTCAACCTCTACCTTAGACAACTAGGAAGAATCTTCCACAAACCTTTCTTTCCACTTCACCAGATATTATTCTTATTTCCTATTCTGAGTACTCCTTCCCACATGACTATCCAAGATCTCTTCTATCTCCTCCTTTGAAGTAGATGCTAGAATATCCCACTATTCTTTTGTTGGTCCATCCTCTATTCCACCTTCATGATATTCTGTTAAATCAACAATGTTGAACATAGAGGAAATGTTGATCCCACTTGGCAGCTCTACCTCATATGCATTTCCTAAATCATGCTTCTTCAAGATTCTGCATGGTCCAAATTTCATTATTTTCAACTTATTATATGTTCCAACTACAAACCTCTCTTTTCTCAAGTGAACCGTGACTTCATCTCCTACCTAAAATTCCTTATATCTCCTCTTCTGATCTACCTTAGCCTTGTACTGAATATTCATCTTATTAATGTGCTTTCTCACCTATTCATGTAAATTCTTCAAGTGTTCTACAAAGACTTCAACTTCGACACTTATCTTTTCTCCCTTGTCCATATTCCTTAACTTTGAAGCATTTCTTGGACTACTCCCATTTACAATATGGAATGGTTATTTACCTATACTCCTATTGACATAATTGTTGTAAGCAAATTCTGCCTATGGTAAAATCAAATCCCACCCCTTAGGCTTATCTCCTACTAAGTATCACAGCAAGTTACCCAAAATCCTATTCACCACTTCCATCTATCCATCAGTTTGTGGATGGTGTGTAGAATTGAACTTCAAATCTGTCTTCAAGTTCTTCCACAATGTCCTCTAGAAATAACCAACAAACTTGGTATCTTAATTTGAAACTATGCTCTTAGGTAGACCATGTAGTCTCACCACCTCTCTAAAAAATCACTTTGTAATTTGAAAAACATCATTAGTCTTCTTACAATGAATAAATGTGCCATCTTGAAGAATTTGCCCACAACCACAAAAATAGAATCATGTCCTCTCTTTGTCCTTGGTAAACCAAGAACAAAATCCATACTAATATTGTCCCATGGCCTCTCTGGTACAAGTAATGGTTGATATAGCCTTGCATTCTGACTTGTTCCTTTTGCCATCTGACACACTTTACAACTCTACACAAATTTCTTCACATCTTGCTGCAATTGTGGCTAATAATAATGTTCACTAACAATAGCAATTGTCTTATCTCAACCAAAGTGTCCAGCGAATCCCCCACTATGCTTCTCCTTAATTAGGTTCTCTCTCATGGAACTCCTCAGAATGCACAACTGGCTTCCTCTAAACAACATGTCATCTTATGTTATGAAATCCAACCATTTTGTCCTGTCCAAAATAATAGGTTCCAAACAAGCTTTCTAAGTGTCTATAAAATCTAGATCTCCAGGATACAAACTTTTGAGCTCATCGAACCCAACAACCTCTATCTTCATTTCTGTCAACAAATTTTGCCTTTTGCTCAAGGAATCTACAACTCTATTGGACTTCCCACTCCTGTACTTCAAAAAAAAAGTATAACTCTGCAAAAACTCAACCCATTTTAAGTGGCTTTGATTTAACTTTCCTTGACTATTAAGATACTGCAAAGCTTGATGATTAGTATATGAAACAAACTCTTTTGGAAATAAGTGATGTCTCCATTTCTTCAAAGCCTGAACTATAGCATAAAACTCCTAATCATAAACAAAATATTTTTTCTTTGCATCATTGAGATTCTCATTGAAATAGCAAATGGGCTTACCTTCTTGACTTAAAATAACTCCTATAGCACTGCCACTAGCACCAAAATCTACCTGAAATACCTTGTTGAAATCTGGAAGTGCAAAAATAGGTTGCTCTGTGACTTTCTACTTCAATGTATCAAAACTTTTGGCTACTCTTGTAGTCCATTTAAACTCTTTTCTATCCCTTCTCATTGTCTCCATTAGGGGTGCACAAATGCTATTGAAATTCTTGATAAATTTTCTATAAAAAGTTGGCAAACCATGAAAAGATCATACCTGTGTAGCACTCCTTGGAGTAGGCCATTCAATAATAGCCCTCACCTTCTCTAGGTCCATTTTAAGACCCTCAGCTGAGATAACAAATCCCAGGCACACCAACTCCTCCTTCACAAAACTAAATTTCTTCAAATTAAACAACAACTTTTCTTCCCTTAGCTTCTCAAAAACTTTTCAAACATGCATCATGTGCTCCTCCAAAGTATTAATGGAAATCAAAATAACATCTAAATAAACAATGACAAATCTACCCAAAACCTCTTTTATTACCTCATTCATGAGCCACATAAATGTACATGGTGCATTGGTTAGCTCAAATGGCATGACTAACCATTTGTATAGGCCCTCCTTAGTCTTGAAGGTTGTCTTCCATTCATCTCCTTCTCTAATTCGAATCAGTGATATCCACTCTTCAGATCAATCTTCATAAAGTACTTGGCACCACTCAAGCAATCCATAATATCATCCATCCTTGGTAATGGACATATGTACTTGATTGTAATTTTGTTGACGGCTCAGGAATCTATACACATTCTCAACTCCCCATCTCTCTTTGGTGCTAGTATTGTAAGTACTACACATGGAATCAAGCTCTCTCTTATCAGTCCTTTCCTTAACAGCTCATGAAATTAGTTGTTCAGCTCTTCATTCTCTATAGGAGTCATTCTATGGCCTGCCTTATTTGGCAAACTATCCCCTGGTATCAAATCTATTTGGTGACTTATCTTCCTCACTCATGGTAAACCTTCTAGTACATTATTAGAGATAATATCCTAAAATTCTTCCAACAGATCTGAGACTTCTACTGGTACATCTTCACATTTCTCTTGGCTGATCTTAGGAATCAATGCAAAGCAATGCCACTCATGCCTCATACCCTCCAAAACTTTCCTACCATCTACCAAGAAAATTCTAGCAGTGCTACATATCTTTTCTTCCACCTCTTTCAAGGGCTTGAACTTATGATGAATTCCATCCTTTGTTAGGGAATAGGTGTTAGCATGGCCATCATGGACAACTCACCTATCATACTTCCATGACCTTTCCAATAGCATATGACATGCATCCATCGGTATGATGTCACACATCACCTCATCATGGTAGTCTCCAATCTTGAACTTGACTAAACACTGCTCATTGACCAAAGCTCTATGGTCCTTCTGCAACCATGCAATCTGATATGGATGTGGATGCCTTCTTCTTGTCAACTTCAACTTGTTAACCATCTCCTCTAAAACAATATTGTCAGTGCTTCCACTGTCAATAATAATATCACAATGCTTACCTTCATACTTGCACCTTGTGGGGAATAAACTCTTCCTCTGATCTAGTTCTTTCTCATCATTCAACAAGGTTCTTCTAACAACTAGGGTTTCTCCCCTTTTAGCATCTTCAGAATGCTTAGATTGTGCATCTTCATCTACATGTACAACTCATGCATTACCTTTAGGTCTTCTATTTTTCCTTGATGTTGCAGACACTCATATGATTGATGTCCTTCTTCTCCACATTGGAAATAGGTTCCTCTAAAACCTCCTCTTCTAGGTCCTTGCGTAGGTTGGCCTCTTCTTCTTTCTCGTTGCTCACCATTATTTTGGTCACAAGGGTAGTAGGAAAATTATCTCCTCTCTAATTTCAATTGGTGCTAGCTTCTTCTTTTCTTTTGATCTTCATTTTAGTTTCCATAGGATCTTCCATCAATCCATCCACCTTGGCCTCTTCCTCTTTGCTTGTTTCTAATCTTTTATTTAGCTTCTCTTCCACCTTCAAGGAAAACTGGTACGCATCTTCTATGGTGGTCATTCTGACTAGGCTCAACTCCTCTTGAATACTTGGCCTTAGCCCATTAATGTAATGGGTTACCTTCTCCTTGTTGGCCTCTAGATGGCCTATCCTAATAGCATTCTTATAAAACTCTTCTGTATACTCTTTGACAGACTTGTTACCTTTCTTCAATCCTTACAGCTTCTTCAACAACTCCAACTCATAGTCCACATGAATGAACTGCTTCTTTAGTTTGTCCACCATCTAATCCCATTTGGTAATTTTACCTTTTCCTTTTCTATTCCTCTCTAATTGGACCTCCTTCCACCAAATACTGGCATGGCCCTTCAACTTCATTTTTATGAACTTGACCCATTCTGGATCCTCCACATATTCATACTCAAAATATTCTTCTATACCATTGACCCAATCAATAAGCTTTTCTATATTCAGATCTCTAGAATAGGTAGAAACTTTGATTCTAGGCTTCTTTCTAATCTTTGAAATGGCCCTCAACAACCTAACTTTTGCAGGATCTCCTGCACCATCCTGTTCTTCCTCATAGAACTCTTCTTCAGCTTCATCTTTGCTTTCTTCTCTTATTCTTGGCTCAAAGCCTCTTCATAGCTCCTCTTGCAACATATCTATTTGCCTCTATAGGGATCTAAAACCCTCTTCTCTCAAATCATTTCTCCCACCATGGTTTCTTTGTGGAGGCATTTTGATCTCTAGAACAAACCCACAACCTCATGTCTTGGTGCAAACTACCTCACGGTTGGCAATCTATCTACACGCTCAGAAACCCTTGCTCTGATACCAATTTATGAGGGTGGAATCCACCCAAAACACATACAATGACAATTTATAGATTTCAAATAGACAAGAACAAGATCTCAAGAAAGATTAGCTAAATAATCTACAAATTGATTCAAAATTTAGTCATTAAACTTGCCTATAAAAGGCTACAAATCTGTAATGTAATTTCCAGGATAATATGCCCACTTATTATAGCACTATGGATTGTCTTACAATAGAAATATTTGACATCTACCTGACCTCCTAATTTACATGAACAGGAATTGCCAATCACTTCCTCCGACCATTGCCCCCTGAAACTATCCCAAGATAGGCTTTAAATACATGTCAAAACTAGTTAGTGTAATTTCCCCAATGTTATCTTTCTTTGAGATGTATAACTCCCATTTGGGTGCCAAAATGAACCCAGCTGCCCATTTCCAGCCCATGAAAGAATTTTAAAATTTTAAAATTTGGTAGCACAACTTCTAGGAACCATAACTTTTGATACGGGTGTTCGATTGATGAACTGTTTGAAGTGTTGGAAAGCTAATAAAGTAAGCTATGATGTAAAAAAATGTAAATAGATTTTTTAAAACTTTTTGGGGTATTATGGGACATTTAAGTACCTCAAATATGATTTTGAAACTTTCCTAGGGACCACACAAAATTGAAACTTTAATATCTTGAAATCCAGACATGATCTTGAGCTGAAATTTACCAAGAATGCTTATTTCACTATTTCAGAGCTTTGGGGAAAATTTTAGGCTGAACCATTTCTCTGATATAGGGTTACTAAAAATAGTAAGTTCTAGTATTCTTAGCCCTATTGGAAACTTTGAAGGCTCTGAATCATTATTCAAGCAAATAGGTATCTGAAAACACAACAATTGAAAATAACATAAAACAAATAATCATGTTTTGGAGTGATGCAAGATTACCCTTACACCACTGGATTCTCTTGCATCACAACCCATCACAACTCCTTGGTATTTCTCTCAGTGGGGCCTAGATCTTGTCAAAAAGATCCATCCCTCCTCATCCAATAGTCATAAGTTCATCATCACTACCACAAGTATTACTTAATGAAGTGGGTTGAAACCATTCTCTCATCTTCACTAATGGTACCCAAATATCCAATTTAATCCTCCATCATATCATTTGCTTCTATGACATCCCATCTTCTATTATAACTAATAGTGGTAAATCCTTCAAAAATCATGAATTTCTCACTCTTTATGATCACTTCCACATCCAAAACCACCAGTCCACTCCATATTATCCCTAAAGTAATGTTCAAGAAGAGTCAAGGAACAAAACCAGACTTAAAATCTTGAAGAAAACTATCAATGATGTTGGTCATGATTGACACCTCCATTTCAACCCACCCTCTAGGATTACCATACTAGCATCCACTACCCTACTTGTTCCACACCATATTCCCTAGTCTTTAGTACTAAATCCATCTTGCTCATAGAAATCAAACTCCCATAATTGTGCATCTCTTTGTGTGATCTCATTGATGATGGTGAGTATTGGGTTGCATGCCTTTATGAGCTAGAACTACTTGATGAGTAATGCTTCAATGCCCTAAATCATCTACAAGCTTATCAAAACTAGCTTCAAAGAAGTTGTAACAATACAATCAAGGAACATGAATTTGAGATCAGTGACCTTGTGCTAAAATAAAATTAGAAGAATGTTTAGGACTGAGAAAAGAGTAATAAATTTGAGCCTAATTGGCTAGGTCCTTATGTCATCATTGTCAAGTATGATTTAGGTGCTTATCAGCTGGCTACTCTAGATGGTCAAGAGCTTAACAAATGTCTCAACATTATCCATCTCAAACAATTCTATGCTTAGTCTACATAATATACCAATCAAAAGAATAAAAACTAGAAAAAAGTAAAGAGAAATAATTCATCATATGGTGAAAACCACCTCTTATGGTTCCTTGGACAAGTACCATGGTGGAAACCTTCTCATAGGCACCATGAGTATAGCTAAACTTCATTATCTCTTAGGTCATTTTCTTACCATCTCTTACCATCTCTTGAGTCTCCTTAACTTAATAAGCTTGTCTACCATCCATATCTACCATTCCATGCATCCTATTCCTCAAAAATGATTTCAATATGCATCTCTTATCATGGGTATGATCTGGGCTAAGACAATGCCTCATCCCTATTCTAGAAATCCACTAATTTATAAACATCAACCTTGTCTTATGTTGGGGGCAATAGATTGTGCCTTTCCTTGGAAAATAATTCTCATATTATCCCTGTTGCTTATTCAACATCTTGGATGAGTCTCATTCCTAGTTCTAAGCTTCATCCATGTTGTCATGTGAAATTGCACCCTGCTTGAAGCTTGTTCAAGAATTCCAATGACACAATGGGACTGATCTCAAGGTGTGGGACCTTGTAGATGAGATTAGACCTCCAGAGAAGGTTGGTTCCTCTTTCTAAACTTAAGGTTCAGAGTAATCAACTAAACCTATGCTAATGATCACTAGGGAAAAGGAAGAGAGGGAATACAAAAAGGGAAATGGTGATACACCAAGATTTAGGGTGTTTGAATGCAACTAACATAACATAGTAATGATCTCAAACACTAAAGGGAAATCACACAGACTCATGGGGATTCAAACAAAGGTTAGGGAAGAGAGATTAAAGTATGAAAGGGAGTGTTTTATCCATAATACACAACCTACATCTATCAAATAAACACAATGTAAGAACAATGAGAGAGGTAAAATTTAGTTTATATTGATCATAGAGACTAAATAGCCATTACAAAAGAAGAAGAATTCATTACAAGCATGAAATAGACACAAAATGATAGACTATCCTTCATTGTTAAACTGGTGCAGAGGCCTGAGATGCTCAGTAAAAGAGCATAGTCCATCAAATCCACCCAATTCTAGAGAAAAAAATATAAGGTCTAAACCTGCAAAGAGCTTTTTGCCTCTAAAAGTAACCCAGCGTAGCCAACCCACATAAACACATCTCTAACACATGCATATATAGCTTTTTCAAATCACACTATAGCAGTCATGGATGTGGAAAGAGAAGTCAACAAGAAAGAACATCGCCCATAATGCAATAACTCCATTTGTGTCCTTAGAGCATGCCCACATGACTCTACCTATGAAACCCACTAGAAAGAAGTGTTTGCCCATGCCATGAGTACAAGGATTTAATGCAAGAGAGACTACAATGGTATGGGGAGGTGAGAAATCCATATTCTACAAGCAATCGAGCTCTAGAGGAACATTAATGGCAACTAGGAGAGTCAATGAGCAGTCTCATCATGTGTGGAACAATAGAAAATGTTCTTGGAAGGTAAAAAGGTCAGGCGCCAATAGATCACACTTCCTCCGATCGGTCTTTCACCACTCAGGCTTAGAAAGGTGAAAGAGGAAACCCAGACCTCTGAAGTCTGAGAGAAGTGAAATCGTCAGGCTTCAGGGGTTAGAACTTCACCGTTACATCATTCCTTGGAAAGAAGAAGAACCTGGCCTCCACCTCCACAACACTTAGCTGATTTTAAGAACTTCGTGGAGATTGGGCCTCGGGCCTTCTGCTTGTCACTTTCAGAAAAGAAGAAGAGAAAAGAGAGAACTCTTGACCTCTACTTTCCAAAAGACTTAGCCATTTTTGTAGTTCAACGGACTTCACCCTTAGGGTCCTCCACCTTTCTCCTTCCACTAGATGACAAGAGAAAAGATAACAACCTTGACATCTGCACTCTTTAACACCTTAGAACATTGAAATGGTGGACCTTTGGCCTTCCACCTTTCGAAAGGAAGAATGCAGAAGAGAGAACCCCTAACCTCTAAAGACCAAAACACTTAGCTAAATACAAGGAATGATGTAGGAGCATCCTAGGTTCAAGATTAATCTTGCATCAATGAAAAACATTTGCATTTTAGTTTGTTTTCAGTTCAGTTTATTTCTTTTCATTTTCCAGTTTAGTTAGAAGCAGTTTCTATATCTTGGTCCAAGTTGCATTTTAGACCTTGTGGGTCTGGACTTAGCATCCACAATCACTCATCTACATCATATCTAGAATTTAGAGATCCACACTTCAATACCGGAAAGATATGACTATCAGAAGTTTGACTGTTCTTAGAGCAGAGCACCCAGATAATCACAGACAACTAGCTGAAGGAGAAACCTGCGAAAGCATTTCCTGATCTTTAAAGCCTAATGACACATCATTCAATGATCTTTGGTTCATGGCTAACCTTCCTTGAAGATCTGCATATCATTTCATTCATTTTCCAAAAGTGTTCTATGCATTTAGGTCTAACCTATCTGTGTACACATGTTACAGCTCTTCATTGGAGTTTGTGATCTTCCTTGGCTGACGCGGAGGGATCTATTGATTCGGACTTGATATATATTGATGTAATAGATCCTTAGCAAAGTAGTTATCAAGTTGTAAGCATATGCATAAGTTCATAGCTCAGAATTTTGTGTGAAAGAGCTTCAAAGCTTTATCTTACACATGTATGTAATCAGGCATGTGAGCCCTAATTGTAAGCCTGAATGTTACTGACTGATCTCTATTTGAATTCTTTGATATACTGAATGACTAAATTTGCATTTGTTCCATTCCTTTGAGTTATTTCTATCGTGTTTACTCTTGCTGCATGGTTTGGATAGTTCATTCTATGAACCCTCCTACCATGACTGTACCAAGTGGTATCAGAGAGAAAGTTTGAATCTTTGGGAGTGAATTGAGTAAAGTTGGTGAAGGAATTCTATAAGATCTTGCTATGGATAGATCACTGAATTGAGGCAAGTTACTTGTGTTGCAACTAATCAGCGATTGCGAGGCAGTTGTCACGTTATAGCCTAATCGCCAAACCTGAGGCAGTTTACACTTGATCCTAGGAAGAATGCTGCCAAGGAGAGTTGCTACTATTGGAACAATGGCTAGTAGAATAGATGAGATGATGGAGATAATGAAAACAATGCAAATTTGATTGGACATTGTTGAAGAAGATAGGCAAAGAGGATTGACACCAAGACCTAATGTTGAAAGTGATGAGGAAGAAGAATTTCAATCTGTTGAACAAATTGGCGAAACCATGGGAGGTGATGAAGAAGAAGAATCAGATCAAGTAAAGATGTTGTGAACTATTTCAAAGATTAGAAAGAGACATGGAGTTGATGTACTGAATTATACTGGTAATTTGAACCCTGGAGAGTTGATTGACTAGATAAATGACATGGAAGAATACTTTGAATATGAGGAAATTAAAGATCTAGAGAAGGTGAAGTTTGCAAAGACAAAGTTGAAAGGACATGTTGCTATATGGTGGAAAGAAGTTTAGTTGGAAAGAAATAGAAGAGGAAAAGAAAAGATTACAAAATGGGATAGGATGGTGACAAAATTGAAGAATTAGTTTATACCCGTTGACTATGAGTTGGAACTATTGAAAAGATTGCAAAACCTAAGACAAAAGGAGAAATATGTGAAGGAGTACACTGAAGAATTTCATAATATGATAATAAGGACAAGACATAGTGAAGCAAGCAAGGAGAAAGTGGATAGATACATCAATGGACTAAGATTGAACATTCAAGAGGAACTAAGCTTGGTAAGGATGACATCTCTAGAAGAAGCATATCAGTTTGCCCTGAAGGTTGAAGAGAAGCTGAATAAAAGATATGATCAAAGATACAGAGGAAGAGGAGGTAAATTTTAGAGAGGTAGGACTTATTCTAGAGGAGACAGATCACATCTAAAGTAGAACAAGTTTGACAACCCATTTAAGAAGGATGACAAAGATACTAATGCATATTAGAGAGATGAAAAAAAGTTTTACTAGAGAGGCAACCCTAGTGCATACTGGAATGAAGGGTACATAAGAGAAGGAAGAGGATTGGATAAAAGAACATTTAGAGGTACTTGTTTCAAGTGTGGAGGTGAAGGACAAAGAGCATTTGAGTGTAATTAGGGTAGTACAAGTAAGAGGACATAAAATAGTAGAAGAGCAACCTATGTTGAAGAAGAACCTATTGAACTAGATGACCCCTATTCTATTAGTAAACTTGAGAAAGGAGAATCACTTGTAATGATGAGAGCACTATTTCAAATAAAGACAAATGAGGAACCACCGCAAAGGAAGAGTCTGTTCAGAACTAGATACAAATCTGAAGGTAAGTGTTGTAAAGTCGTAATTGATAGTGGTAGTTCAAATAACCTAGTTTCAGAGAAGATGGTGACTAAGCTAAAGTTGGAAATATTGAAACACCCTAAGCCCTATCATATAGCATAGATTCAAAATGATCATAAGGTACTGGTGAGTGAATAATGTTTGGTGAAATTTTATTTTGTATCTTATCATGATGAAGTCTTGTGTGATATTATGCCTATGGATGTATGTCATATCTTATTGGGTAGACCTTGGCAGTATGATAGAAAAGATCTACATAATGGGAGAAAGAACACATATACTATAACAACAAATGGAAAGAGAATTACTTTGATTCCTTTGGAGGATGATCCTATAAATGTGGTATGTGGAAATGCTAGAATATGTGTTATGCCTTGATTCCTAAGAAACCTGAAACATTGAAGAAAGAGACTGAAGAATCACAACCAGAGAAGATAAGAGAGATTCTGATAGAATATGAAGACATCATATCAGATAATGTGCCTGATCGATTGCCACCTATAAGGAGTATTAGTCATCACATGGATCTTATACTAGGAGCAAGTTTGACTAACAAAGTAGAACACTGGATGACACTGGCAGAGAATGAAAAATTGAATAGACAGATACAAGAGTTGTTGAGGAAAGGTTTGATCAGAGAAATCTTGAGTCCTTGTGCAGTACCTGCAGTGCTTGCACCGAAGAAGGATGGAGAATGGAGAATGTGTACTGATTCTAGAGCAATAAACAAGATCATAGTTAAGTATAGATTTCCTTTACCTAGAATGGATGATATTATGGATTGTTTGAGTGAAGCAAAATATTTCACAAAGATAGACTTGAAGAGTGGATACCATCAGATCAGAATTAGAGAAGGTAATCAATGGAGGATTGCTTTTAAAACAAATGAAGGATTGTATGAGTGGTTAGTAATGCCCTTTGGATTCACAAATGCACTAGGTACTTTCATGAGATTGATGAATGATGTCTTGAAGAAATTCTTGGGTAAGTTTGTGATTGTATACTTGGATGATATTCTAATTTTCAGCAAGACAAAAGGGGAACATTTGTGGCATATTAGACAAGTTTTGTAGAGGTTGAGAGAAGAGAAATTACTGATAAACATCAAGAAGTGTAGTTTCATGAAAGAAGAGTTGGTATATTTGCAATTTGTGATTTCTATGGAAGGATTGAAGATGGACCCTGAGAAAGTGAAAGCAATTGTTGAATGGCCTACACCAAAGAGCATTGGAGAAGTTAGATCATTTCATGGATTGGCTAGTTTCTACTAGAAGTTCATTAGAAATTTCACTTCAGTTTGCAACCCTATGACAGAGACAATGAGAGGTGACAAAAAAGATTTTAAGTGGACATTTGGAGCAGATAAAAGTTTTGAGTTGTTGAAGCAGAAAGTGATAGAGCAACTTGTGTTGTCATTACTGGATTTCAATAGGGTATTTCAAGTTGATTGTGATGCAAGTGGAAATGAAATTGGAGTAGTATTAAGTCAAGAAGGTAGACCTATAGCTTATTTCAGTGAGAAGTTGAATGATGCAAGGAGAAAACATTCAGTTTATGATCAAGAGTTCTATGCCATAATTCAAGCCTTGAAGAAGTGGAGACATTACTTGTTGCCTAAGGAGTTTGTGTTATATACAGATCATCAAGCTTTGAAATATTTGAACAGTCAAGGTAAGTTGAATAAGAGACATATGAGATGGGTAGAGTTCATGCAAAGTTATACATTTGTGTTGAAGCATAGGAGTGGAAAGTCAAACAAAGTTATTGATGCATTGAGTAGAAGAAGAAACTTGTTGATAGAGATGAGAGTTGAGGTGTTGGGTTTTGATTAATTGAAGGACATGTATGAGGGAGACACTAATTTTGCAAAAGCTTAGAAAGCATGTAAGGAACCTGTTGTGACAAATAGAAGTGGTTGGACTATTTCATTCAAGAAGATATGTTGTTCAAAGGAAATCAGTTGTGCATACCTAGAAGTTCAATGAGGGATAATTTGATCAAGGAGAAGCATAGTGGTGGATTGGCAGGACATTTTGGCATTGATAAGATAGTGTCTTTGGTGAGTGAAAACTACTTTTGACCTCAGATACATAAGGATGTTTGGAGATTTGTGCAGAGTTGTAGAGTTTGTCAAGTTGCAAAAGGGAGTAGTCAGAATACTGGATTGTATAAACCTTTGACAGTACCGGAGAGACCTTGGGAAGACATAAGCATGGATTTTGTGATGGGATTGCCTAAGACATAGAGAGGGCATGATTCAATATTTGTAGTGGTTGACAGATTTTCAAAGATGGCTCATTTTATACCTTGCAAGAAGACAACTGATGCAGTGCATGTAGTTGACCTATTTTTCAAGGAGATTGTGAGATTGCATGGATTAACTAAGAGTATAGTTTTAGACAGAGACACAAAGTTTGTTGGATACTTTTGGAAGACACTTTGGAAGAAGATGAAGAGAGATTTGAAGTTCAGTTTAACTTTTTATCCATAGACTAATGGACAAACAGAAGTAGTGAATAGGAGTTTGGGAAATTTGTTGAGATGTTTGGTTGGAGAGAAGACGGGAAGCTAGGATTTAATTCTTTCACAAGCAGAGTTTGCATATAATAATTTAGTGAACAAGAGTACCAAAAGGACACCTTTTAATATTGTGACTGGAGTGAACCCTAGATGAGTTGTAGAATTAAGAAATATTAGTACAAAGGAAAAGAGAAGTGCTGAAGTAGAAGACTTTACAGATCACACAAAGATAGTGCATAATTAAGTGAAGAAGCATTTGGAGGGTATGAACAGTAAGTACAAAGAGAAGCCTGATGAGAAGCAAAGATATAAGGAATTTGAAGTTGGAGAGGAAGCGATAGTGTACTTGAGAAAAGAAAGATTTCCATTTGGGACATATAACGAGTTGAAGATGAAGAAGTTTGAACCTTTTAAGATACTCAGAAAATTTGATTCAGGGAATGCATATGAAGTGGAATTACTGGAGACATTGGGTATTTCACCTATTTTCAACGTTGCAAACCTATATTGATATCATAAAGCAGAGTTCAGTGACAACACAGAAGAAGACTTGAAGAAGCAGTTACCACAACAAACACTAGAGCAGATTGAAGACATCTTGGACAATAGAGTTGGACACAGCACTAGAGGAAGACAATACAAAGAATATCTTGTGAAGTGGAAAGGCAAACCGAAAGAGGATTCATCATGGATTTCTCAGGCTAACGTAGACCATCTTGGTTCTCCCCTAGCCCCAACAAAGTGAGGGACTCACTTTTTTCAATAACCCTACATGTCTGATGTAGGAGCATCCTTGGTTCAAGAGCAATCTTGCATCAACCAAAAACATTTGCATTTCAATTTGTTTTCAGTTTAGTTTGTTTCTTTTCATTTTCTAGTTCAGTCAGAAGCAGTTTCTGTATCTTGGTCCAAGTTGCATTTCAGACCTTGTGGGACTGGACTTAGTATCTATAATAATTCATCTACATCATATCTAAAATTCAGAGATCTGCACTTCAATACTAGAAAGATATCGCTATCATAAGTTTGACTGTTCTCAGAGCATAGCACCCAGATAATCACAGACAACCAGCTGAAGGAGAAACCCACAAAAGCATTTCTCGATCTTTGAAGCCTAATGACACATCATTTAATGATCTTTGGTTCATGGACGACCTTCCTCAAAGATCTGCATATCATTTCATTCATTTTCTAGAAGTGTTCTATGCATTTAGGTCTAACCTATCTGTGTACACACGTTACAACTCTTCATTGGGGTTTGTAATCTTCCTTGGCCAATGCAGAGGGATCTATTGATCCAGACTTGATATATATTGATGTAATAGATCCTTAGGAAAGTAGTTATCAAGTTGTTAGCATACACATAAGTTCATAGTTGAGATTTTGTGTGAAGGAGCTTCAAAGCTTTATCTTGTGCATGTATGTAATCAGGCCTGTGAGCCCTAATTGTAAGCCCGCATGTTGCTGGTTGATCTCTATTTGAATTCTTTGACATACTAAATGACTGAATCAGCATTTGTTCCATTCCTTTGAGTTGTTTCCATTGTGTTTACTCTTGCTACACGGTCTGAATAGTTCATTCTGTGAACCCTCCTACCATGGCTATACCAAGGAATAAGGTGGAGCTCAGGGCTGATAGACATGGCATGATGAAGAGGAGAAGCTTGAAATCTAAAACTCTGAAAATGCTAAAAAAACACTAGGAAAATTCATGATTTTTGGGACTTGGCCAATTTGGGTGATTTTCTCTTGCATTCCTAAAGGGGAAAACACTTAGAGATTTCATGGATCCTTAGGCTATTTGGCCAGAAGGCAAAATAGGATAACAATGCACTTGCAAGCCCTATGGTCTCATATCTATAGTCTCTACACTTGAAACATCAAAACTAAAATTCTACAATGAAGATCTCATTTCAACTTCGATAACATCCATCAATTGCATCATTTTCTATCATGAAGATCACCACTGACTTACTCTTTTCACATGATATATTGATCCCTACATCAAACATCATTCTATTCCATCCTTTCCTTTTTAGGATACATCATTCCCCATATCAAGCATCATCTTCAACATCCTCATCATCGACACTTTGGCAGAAGGTAACACTATTGTATGTCTGTTGACTATTGCTTTATTATCTTTGTTTATCTATCTTTTTCCCACACTGTACCTCCTCAAGGTCACCACAATCATTTATATGATGGTGCACCTTGAATGGTGTATACCATGGCATGGTCTTATTATTTCATGTATCATGTTCGCTTGGTTGCCTCATCATAGTACCCACAAAGGTCATTAAACACCTTGCGATGTGTTGTGGCATCCTTCTTACTATTGGTTGTCTTAACATAGTACCCATCAAGGTTGTCAAACACCTTGTGATGTGTTGAGGCATTGTTTCATGTGATATTTTCAAATCACTCTCATGCATGAGATACATTGTCATCTTGGTCTTTAGACTGTAGTGCATAATATCTCTTACTATATCAAAATAAGTGCTCACAATTACATTTTAGCATAATACTTGCATTCAAGATCAAACCATTTGTTAGCCTATCCATCTTATCCATTATCCATTAATATTTTTCATTTTACCTTGATTAATCATAGTTTCAAATGTTCAAATGATTTAGCTGGTTAATGTTATCACCTAAAATTGCACCCTTCTTGAAGCCTGTTCAAGAATTCCAATGACACAATGGGATTGATTTCAAGGTGTGGGACCTTGCAAATGAGATCAAACCTCCAGAGAAGGTTGGTTCCTATTTTTGAACTTAAGGTTCAGAGAAATTAACTAAACCTATACTAATGATCACCAAGGAAAAGGGAGAGAGGGAGACTAAAAATTAAAAGGGAGATGATGCACCAAGATTTAGTATGTTTAGTTGGATCTGACATAACACAGTAATGATTTCAAAGGTTGAATAGACTAACATAGACTCATTCATTCTCTATCAAAGGCCAAAATAAAATACTAGAACCTATGAGGGAATCATTTTATCCACAAAATAAGTGAAAAGCATTCAAACAAATATAGTGAAAGAGAAATGAGAGAGGTAAAATTAGTTGCTTATATTAATCATAGAGGATAAATAGACATTACAAAGATAAAAAAGTTAAATACAGATCAGGGAGACATAGAATGATAGTTTTCCCCTCATAGTTGAACTAAACATAAAGATAGAGAGGTCCATAAGTGGACACAACTGATCAGATTCATACAATTCTGGGAAATATCATGAGGTCAAGATCAAGCATTAAGCACTTCAGTCTGAATAAATATCCAGTGACCAACCAACAAAAATACATCTCAAATACATCCATATATAGCTTTTTAGATCACATTGTAGCAATCATGGACATGGAAGAGAAGTCAACCAAGAAAAAATGTCTCCCATACTACAATAGCTCATTTTTGTGTCCTTGAAGTGTGCCCACATGGCTTTGCCCATGAAATCTACTGAAAAAAAGTGTTTTCCCAAGCCATGTGTACAAAGATTTAATGCAAAAGAAGCTACAATGGCATGGGGAGGTGAGAAATCTATCTTCTACAATTAATTGAGCTCTGAAGAAACATTAATGGTGGCCAGTAGAGTTGCTGAGCAGTACCATCATGTCTAGAATAGTAGAAAATGCACTTGGAAGACAAAAAGGTTAGGCCTCGATAGATCAGGCTTCCTTCAATCAGTCTTTCACTAATCAGGCATTGGAAAGGTGAAGGAGGGAACCCCAAACTCTAAAGTCTATGAGAAGGAAAATCATCAGGCTTTGGGGGTTGAGCCTTCACATTACGTCATTCTTTAGAAAGAAAAAGAACTCGACCTCCACCTTCACAACACTTAGCTAATTTTTAGAACTCAATAGAGATGAGGCCTTGGACCTTCTTTTTGTCACTTTAAAAAAATAAGAAGAGAGAAGAGAGAACTCCCATCCTCCACTTTTTGAAAGATTTAAAAATATTTGTAGCTCACCCATATGGCTCTGCCCATGAAATCTATTGAAAAAGAGTATTTTCCCATGCCATGAGTACAAAGATTTAATGCAAGAGGAGCTACAATGGCATGGGGAGGTGAGAAATCCATCTACAAGTAATTGGGCTCTAATGAAACATTAATGGTGACTAGTAGAGTCGCTGAGCAGTACCATCATGTCTAGAATAGTAGAAAATGCACTTGGAAGACAAAAAGGTTAGGCCTCAACTGATCGGGCTTCCTTCAATCAGTCTTCCACTGATCAGGCATTGGAAAGGTGAAGGAGGGAACCCCAGCCTCTAAAGTCTAAGAGAAGAGAAATTGTCAGGCTTTGGGGGTTGAGCCTTCACATTACATCATTCTTTAGAAAGAAGAAGAACTTGACCTCCACCTCCACAACACTTAGCCAATTTTTAGAACTCAATAGAGATGGGGACTCGAGCCTTCTGCTTGTCACTTTCAAAAAATAAGAAGAGAGAAGAGAGAACTCCCATCCTCTGCTTTCTAAAAGACTTAGAAATATTTGTAGCTCAGAGGACTTTAGCCTTCAAGCCTTCCATCTTTCACCTTTTGCCAAATGAAAAGTGAAAAGATAGCAACCCTGAAATCTATGCTCCACAACACTTAGAACATTGAAAACAACAGAGATTGGGCCTCGAGCCTTCAGCCTTCTAACTTCCGCAAGAAAGAGGAAGAAGAAAGAAAACCTTGACCTCTGCTAGTGGAATAACTTAGTCGAAAGAGTTCAACAGAGTTTGGACTTCAATCCTTCCACCTTCCAACTACCGAAAACAAGAAAGAAGAAGAAGGAACCCCTACCTGCCGAAGTCTGAAATACTTAGAACATTAAAAATAGTGGACTTTAGTTGCTAGGCCTTTCATCTTCTATCTTCCGCAAGAAAATGAAAAAGAGGAAATTGTCAACTGTTGCCCTCTAAAAGACTTAGAAATATTTTTATAGCTCGACGAACTTTGGCCGTTGGGCCTTCCACCTTCCACCTGCTGAAAAGGAAGGAAGAGGGAAGAAGAAACCTCTAAATTTTGATGCCCGCCACACTTAGAACAATATGCTTGTCAATCTTTGATGAGTGGACCTCTGACCTTTCATCTTCTAGAAAAAAGAATAGGGAAGAGTGAACCCCTGACCTTCGATGCCTAAAACACTTAGGTGAATAACAAGTGACCAAGGTGAAGTTCAGGGCCAACAAACATGGCATGACGAAGAGGAGAAGCCCAAACTCTAAAACTTTGAAAACACTAAAAACATAAGGAAAACTTAGGATTTTTGGGACTTAGTCAATTTGGGTAGTTTTTTCTTGCATTCCAAAAGGTGAAAACACTAGGATTTCATGGATCCTTAGGCTATTTGGTGATAAGGAAAAATAGGATAACATTTTTCCAACTATGTAGGGGTGTTTGCCTACTAAACACTAGGATCCAAAGACCTTATCAATCCATTGGGCACAAAGTCAAAGGGCACAGTGATAAGAAAATGGGTTGGCTAGACCAACACAAAACTAAATACTACCTTTAGAAAAAAATAAGGCAAAACAAACAAGGAGAGCATCCTCCTAATGAGAATGCAACAGAGTACAAGGGCACTTAGAGGAAGGGAAACCTAAAACAAACAAAAAAACCTACTCTAAATATTTATAAGGATCCTAAGAATAGACTTAGAAGTATGACTTGAGATGAATCCCATTCACTTGGATTGAAAGTGATTCACTAGTTAGCTTGGAGCATTGAAAGGCATTAGCTTGCTTGCAACTAGTGATGATCTAAGGGCTGCTCCATAAGGTGTCAAATTTGTAATGCCTCCCAGCCTTAGTTCTGTCTTCATCCCATTTCAACACCAAATCTACCTCTTGGAAGACTCTATCAGCTGATTTTCTATCAAAGGTCCTCTTGACCTGATCCTGATGAGCCTTAAGAGTCTTCATGGTAGCATCTCTTTTTTCTTCAAGCTCCATTAGCTCAGCAAGCCTGACAGTTATAGCATCACTCTCTAGCAGTTCCAGTTGTTGTGCCAACTCAAGGGAAGGCAAATCTAATGATAATGGAACTTTTGCTTCCCTTCCATATGTTGGCAAGAGATCTGGCTATGCATGATAGATGTTGTCATTGATGGCAACTAAGTCTACCTTACACATCTGTATTACATAATTTGTTCATATCAAAAGTCAGAGTGAATATTTGGCTAAGTTCGGGTACTTAGAAACATAGCATGTGACAAGGTTAGGTATCTTGGTCTGGATCTCTCTGGTGGTAATTCATAGTGTTGTGGATCTGAGGGAGTGATAAGGATTGTTAGGACTATCTAAATCTAGAGATTTAGTCTCCAGTGATAAAGGATTCAAAAGTTATAAGGATTTGAGTATCAGCTTCTAGTTAGTCAACACAGTCAGAAGAAGAATAGGGTGACCTAGTATTTGTTCTTGGTCCGGATGTAGAAAAGTTGTTGGATAAGAAATTAGTGATAATCAGTGATATTGGCTGACATGACTGATGATCTGGGAATACAATTTTTTGGTCCACATTGATATTTGTGAATAGATTTAGCTGACAAAACAGAGTGCTTAATAAATGTTCTAAGTTTTATTGAAGCCGACTATAGTTGATTAAATTTCTTGATGTGGATGTATATAGCCGACGGATTCAAGTGTTATGGTGTGTGATTGTGATGTGATGATGGAGTAAGTGCAAAAAAAGCAAAAAGAAGTGCAAAGGAGAAGAGATCTAAGGATCGGATCATGCCAGAATAGTAAACAGAGTAAAGCAAGGATGAAGTGTGTAAGATTAGTATTTTGTACTTAACCAGAACTAAATTTTTGCATTGGTAGATGTTATTCATTAGTTTTAAAACTCTGTAATCTTCTTATAATTATTTCTGTAGGTAGTGAGCCTCTTTAAGAAGTGAGCCCTGGGCAGTGAGCCTGAAGGCATGTGCCTTCCCCATTTGTAATACTTTTAACAGGGTATTAATTTTTGTGGACTAACCTCCACCATAGTTTTCCCTTAATTAGGTTTCCACATTAAAAATCTTGGTGTCAAGTGTGTTATTTGTGTTTTTTCTCATGTGTTATTGATTCTTGCTTTCATGGTTATAATAATGATCTATAAATAAGTGGTAGAGAAGAATTAATTGCAGCAAGTGTTAAAGTTTTGAGATAACTGATTCACCCCCCCTCTCATTTGTCTGCCCTAATTCCAACAATTGGTATCAAAACAAGTTTCCTTGGAAGAAGCTTAACAGCTTGAGGAAGATCTAGGAAGGAGTTTCAATGGGTTCTCTCAAAGAACAACTTCAATTGGATTTAGAAGATCTTGATTGGTCCAAAGTAGAAATAGATGATTGCTAATGATTGCATTGATTTGCTAAAAGGAAAATTAAAGAAATCAATGGAAAAGAGGAAGGAACTACTTAATCAGCTAGCTAATCTTACTAAAGAAAATGGCATGAATGAGGCTTTGGAAGAAAAGACAAAGGAATGTGAAAAGATGACAAAAGAAGTTTCTATTCTAAAACATGAAATGGAATCTAGGATGATGAGGCTAACCAAAGAAATTGAGGAAAGGAAGAAGACTAAAGAAGACCTGAATCAAACTCTGAAGGAAAGAATAGAAGAATTCTACAAAATGGATAGAACAATTGGCCACCTAAAATATGACCTACAAGAATATAGATATAATGAGGAGGAACTTGAAAGGAAAATTGTCACTCTCAGACATGACCTAGAAATTGTAAATAAGCTCAGCTAAACTTGAAGTGTTGCTTGAGAGTTAGAAGAAGGTTGATGATAAGCATGGTCTTGGGTATGAGAAAGGTGAAAGCTCTGGACCTAGACAAAGAAATTCTTAATCAAGGAATGGGAGAAATAGACCTAGAAGACCTCTAGTAAGACAACCTAATGCTCAAAGATATCCATCTTTCAATGGAAATTGTTTCAATTGTAATAAATTTGGTCATAGAGCTACTCAGTGCAGAAGCAGAGTAAATCAAAGTGGTCCATCCTTCTCCAGTCAATGCTTCAAATGTAAGAGGTATGGTCATAAATCTAATGAATGTAGAAATATGATAATGAATAACAACTCTAACAATAGAGGAAATGACAATTCTTTCAATGGCAAATGCTTTGCATGCAATAGATTTGGACATATGGTTAATCAGTGCAGATCAAGAGGAAATCAATCAAATGGGCAAAGAAATGTTGTATGCTTCAATTGTAACTGATCCGGTCATATTGCAAGATTCTACAGAAGTAGAATTAATGAAAGAAGAGGTCCAGTAAATAGTAAATTAGATGAGCAGAGACAAGACAAAGGCAAGAGAAAAGTAGATGTAAATAAGGTCTAGAATGAAATGAACAAGAAATGGGTGAAGAAAGGTGCAATGAACAATGATGATGGGTCCACATCAGAATCCGATGTTGGTAATTCTTCTAGAAATTGAATAAGGAGCTCTGGCTCAGGGGGAGCTACATAGAAAAACAAATTCCCCTAGCCAATAAGTGGGTACCTAAATCTGACATGATGATTGAAGTTAGAAAAGCCTTTTGCAGACCCGTTGAAGCTAATTCCAGAAGAAAAGAAGCCATGTGATTGATTACAAAGCAATTGAAGTTCAACTATATACAGAAATAGTGTAACTAGATGTATTAGGGCAACACATTTATTACAATGGAAAATTAGGTTTTGTGGAGCATAAAAGGCAATCCTTTCATCATTTGGATCACTTTGCATTCAAAGAGAGCAAGAAGCAGAACACTTGAGCTAAGATTTCAAGGATTTGAAGTGCCATCGGTGAATTTATTAGCCAACCCTAATTCCATAAAAAAGGTATTTCTCAGTGAAGCTTTGAACTTGTAATCTTTTGCAATGGCTACACCTTTAATTGTTGATATCATTGAAAGGCCCCGACCCAAATTTAAGAAGTATCCACACAAATCAGTAGAAGTCAACCTGTTAGGTGCATTTTCAAGCATTCTATATGGTTTATTACATGTTGAAGATATAAGGGTCTATATTCATGTGAGAATAGATGAATTTGGGGACTCGAGGTTTGTAGATTTGTTTGAGAATCATCTAAGGGATGCAATTCATAGTCTTAAACCTAAGTATAAGGCACTACACGATAAACATTTCATTTAGGTTATGGGGTTTCCAACCTTTGATGAAGATGAATGGGTTTGGTATGTTTTAAGCTGAATGCATGATGAGTTTATATGGCTAATGAAACCTTTCAAGATCACCAAGGATGTCATCAAGGCTGTGACAGGGTTAAACTCATCTAGAGGACTGCCTATGTTGAAGGCTATAAAGAATCAAACTATGACTGATACAACCGGTGCCAAATCTGACAAAAGGGCAATGACTATCAATGATATTAGTAATCCAGATGTTAAGTTTGTTTCAATGGTAATTGGTTACAAAATTTATCACTCCAGCAAGGAGAACTCTATTTCTAGAGCGACTATATACGCTACATATCAAATGTTAAAAGAAAATGCAGATTATGACCTGTGTGAGTTATTGCAAGACCAATTGATTGAGAACTTGAACAAAATCAAGAAAGACAAGAAAAACACCTTTAAATATGGTACATTGGTTTTATGTCTATTTTTCTACTTCATGAATGAGGTACATGGAGTAAAGGGTGTGCATTGGACTAATGATGAGCCAATTGTTATTCAGATAAAAGATCATCTACACAGCATTGGTGACTATAAAGCACAAAAAAACTACAATTTGGGGATACTTAAAGAATTTTTAGAATATGATGCATTCTTGGGAAAGAATCCGTAAATTGGTTGTTGAGAAGTACAAGAATGAAATTTGTTTCATGGTGGACACTGATCAGTGCTTAATGGAAGTAGTAGAACCCAAAACTATTTGGATCATGTCCATGGGGTGTGAGGTAGATGAGAAAATTTTGAATATGTATGCTCAACACCTTTTGAGCAAGCCAAAGGACACAACAGTGGAAAGATTTGGGACATATGAGGAGCTAAGTATGAAACTGCATGTTGAATTCATAAATCCTGAAACTAATAGGAAAGTAAGGAAAGAAGTTGAGCAATTGGCCGAGAATCTAGGCCTCACCAAGGAAGATGTGAGGCAATTTAGGGAAAGAACTGAGAAGGCTACGAGAGAAAAGCAGGATAAGAAACAAGCAAGTGCTTTGGTAGAATCATCCTCCACATCAAGGACCACTAGGATCTCTGCTACTGCCCCTATTCCTCCAAATCCTATCAAATTAGAGAAACTGGAAGACATATCATCCGATAAGGAAAAGAAAAGAACTAAAGTAAAGGCAAAGAGGTCATATGATAGTTTAGAAAAGGAGAATGAAGAAAAGATAGATTCTAATGAAGAGATTAAAGAGTTGAAGGCCACATGCACTAAATCTATTAAAGTGTCAATAGAGAAGCCTTTCGGAAGTAAAAAGAGAGACAAGAGATAGAAGTTAGAGGATGATGTTGAGAAGTTAGAGGATGATGTTGAGAAGCCAATTCCCTCTGTGAAAACCATTGTTAAGACAATCACTATTGATGGGAATTTAAAGCCATTGATTAAATTATATGATCTTTACAATGATACTGACAAAAGACTTTTAGAAGAAGCCACTATCAAATAATGGAATGTATTCAATTGAGCACTGGTAGAAATTTTGTCAGAAGTTCCAAAAGGTTTGAGAGATATTCTGGAAATCAAGAAAGAAGCTGCCAAGACAAAAGTTATGGAGCTAAGGGACATGTGTTAACCACTCTATCTCCAGTGATCTCTTGCAGAGAAGCAGATAAATTTTTTAAAGAGGTCAAAAATGAATTTAGGAGTAAGACAAGTATGAACAAATTGATGATTGGAGACATAGATGAAGTTGTCCAAGAAAATGAACAAATTCTAAGGAAAGCATTGGACAAGAACAAATTCTTTGTGGTTTTAGATGAACCTATTGATAACACATCAGTTTTGGATGATAAAGAGCAGCAGAAGAATGAGCAACAAATTGGAATAGATGACTCCTCTATTCTAGAAAAGGAAGCAATAAAAAAAGATGAGGAGATAACAGATAAAACTGATGATGTAGGATGTATTCAAACTCCTCCAGATCAACTTGAAAAAGAAAATACAGAGATGAATGTTGAAACAGATGATCAAATTGAAGACGATTCATTGAAGATTGAAGAGCATGAAATAGAAAAGGCTAAGGACCAAGAAGCGGAAGAAGTCAAGGAGAAAAATGATAAAGAAGAAGAGATTGTAAAGGATGATGAAGAGCCCAAGCGGGACAATCCGGTTGACAATACTGGTAAGAATCAAATAGACACATCATCATCTTGGGCAAGAGACAATGTGGAGGTAGTATAGGAAATTTTGGAAAGGGACAAACAAAATGAAGAAGATCAGGACATAATCCAAGGTCCAATAAATTTTGACACATTATCTTTGGTACAAAAGATAAAGCTAGCTTCTATTACTCAAGCTAAAGCCAGAGAAGACATTTTGAAGCCTCACATAGAAGACAGTGAGCTACTTGGTCTAGCATCAGGGATTTTAGAGAAAATCATGCCAACATACCAGAAGGATTCTTCAGCATCCCCCTCCAGATAGTTAAAGAACTTGATAAACTCAGTAAGATCTCATTTTGAATCTTTAAAGAAGTCTGCAGAGGTCAAGGTCCAAAATGAATTCAATGATAAAAGATTTGATGCTCTAAAAGGGTTGATTGGAGTAGATAGAATGGTACTGGATGCTAGTGTAAAGAGTATTCAGAATGCTCTTACAGAAGGAGGGAATGTATATAAATTTTGCCTGTCTTGTCCTATAGCTAGAGGACATTGAAATAAAAAAAAGGAGTCTAAGGGAAAACTATCAAGTGTATCCCAATCTTTTGATCCTCTAACAGTATCAGTGATAGGTCAAGAATGTCAAACAATCAGCCTGATTGAAGATATAAAGAAATTGACAAAAGAAAAGGAGAGCATAGAGACAAGGATGATTGAGCTCCAGTGACTGATTTCCCCTAAAATGGAACCAATGTTCATTGCCCTGACCGAAGCCCAAGATGCAACTCAGTCAAGTAATCCCATTGATCTGTAGATGACAGAGTCACAAGCATTTCTTTTTAGTAGCCATATCTCAATTTTGAACACTATAAAGAAGAGTTGGAATAGTGAGCTGGCACAATTGAAGAACATTTGTGGTGACATACTTAAGTTTATGTAAATAGGACTTAAGGATTGTTTGTACATATGTGGCCTGATATGTAGAATTTTTATGTAATTTTTCACTAAGTGTTGCCATCAATGCCAAAGGGGGAGATTGTTGGCAAGAGACACTACTACACATGACAAATGTTGTCATTGATGGAATCTAAGTCTACCTTACACATCGACATTGCATAATTTGTTCATACCAGAAGTCAGAGTGAAGATTTAGCTAAGTCCGGGTAGTCAGAAACAAAGCATGTGACAGGGTTCAGTATCTTGGTCCAAATCACTCCAGTGGTAATTCAAAGTGTGTTGTGGATCTGAGAGAGTGATAAGGATTTTTAGGAATATCTAAATCAACATATTTAGCCTTGGTGATTAAGGATTCAAAAGTTATAAGGATTTGAGTATTGGGTTCTAGTTAGTCAACACAGTCAGAAGAAGAACAGGGCAACCTAGTATTTGATCTAGGTCTGGATGTAGAAAAGTTGTTGGATAAGCAATTAGTGATAATCAATGATATTGGTCGACATGACTGATGATCTGGGAACACAATTTTTTGGTCCACGTTGATATTTGTTCATAGATTCAACCGACATAGCAAAGTTCTTAATAAATTTTCTAAGTTTTATTGAAGCTGACCACAATTGATTGAATTTCTTGATGCGGATATATATAGCTGATGGATTTGAGTGTTTTGGTGTGTGATTGTGATGTGATGATGGAGTAAGTGTGAAAAAGGAAAAAAGAACTACGAAGGAGAAGAGATCTGAGGACCGAATCATGGAAGAAACAGTCTTAAAAATCTTGGTGTCAAGTTTGTTATTTGTGTTTCTGCTCATGTGTTATTGATTCTTGCGTTCATGGTTATAATAATGATCTATAAATAATTCGTAGAGAAGAATTAATTGCAGCAAGTGTTAAAGTTTTGAGACAACTAATTCACCCCCCTCTCTGTTGTCTGCCCTAATTTCAACACCATAGACAAGTTTGAAAGGGGAACTGCCTATGGCCCTCTTGGGAGTAATTCTATCATCCCAGAGAGTTGTCTTCAACTTGGAGTGCCAAGTTCTCTAATTATCATCCATTGTCCTCTTGATGATCCTGATTAGGTTTTTATTTGTGGATTCAACTAGGCCATTCCCTTGGGGATAGTAATTGGATGGTGTCTTCAAGTAAATCCCATAGTTAAGTGCCCACTCACTGATTTTTGTATCTACAAAGATCCTGGCAATGTCAGAGATAATAGTGTATAGAACACCAAACTTGGTAATGATCACCTCAAGGAAGTCTAAAATGGAGGCCTCCATGGCATCCTTTAATGCAACCACCTCTGTCCACCTGGTGAAATAATCAATGGCTACTAAATCTACTTGTGGTTGGCATTGGAAGGTGGATTAATAATCCCAATGAAGTCCAAACCCCATTGGGAAAATGTCTAATCAGTCTGAATTGGGTGCAGGGGAAGAGTAACTGACCTTTATTTTCCTACAAATAATGCACATTCTTTATTGCTTCTTACCCATCTATGGGTGTCTCTGAACAAATTGGGCCAATAACAACCAGCCCTCATGATCTTTACAATAGTTATTTTTGAGAAAAATGGCTGCCATCAAGGCCATTATGAAATTCTTCTAGTACCCTAGAGGTTTGATCTTGTGTGATGCATCTAAGAAGAACTCCATTGATGTATTTCCTAAACAATGCACCATCAATAAGAACATAAGGGATGTATTGGTGTTGCAAGTATATGCCTAAGTGGTGTTGTCATTGATGTCAACATATCTGTATTGTCATTGGTGTCAACTATGCCTAAAGATAATGAATAAGTATTCCTGATACTAAATTTCCAAGTACTTTTGAGAAAATTTGCTCTCCTAGTGGAAACAGTGTGTTGAAGAGTATCTCTATTTACTGAAGAACAATCCAACAGATTGGTCTGCATTTCTTGTAGATTAAATATCTTTGTCTATAGATTGGAAGTTATTTAGAGGCATGTCTGAAAATGTTATGTTCCAAGTTTGAGCCTCTGGTATGAAGGTTTGAGTTATGTTCCCCAGAGTGAAAACTACTTTTTATGTATATTTAGTGGTGACAGGGAGAATGTATTATGTTCTGCATTTAAGTATTTTGGTTTGTGGTTCTGGAATCAGGTTTGTAATGTTGCTATGTGCCTTTAACTCCAATGGCTCATGATTTCGTGGTCCACAAGTGATCCTTTATATATGACAGTGGACAACAATTATGTTCAAGTGTTCCTAATTGAAGAGTCTTATGGATAAAGTATTTAGAGGTTGTGCAGATGTTCTTGGTGATTACAATGTGCTTGTGGATGTCTCCTGATCATGTTCCTACCTTTGGATTGGTCCGTAGAGAAAAATTTGGATCATGGATGAAGACTATTCTTAGAAGACTTAGTGTTAACACCAGCCTTGGCCAACTTGGTTGTTTCCACTACTTGTGGAGATGCATAGAAGATTGAGGAAGCATGTTGTGGCATGGAAGATTGAATCTAAGTCCCAACTAAGGCATAATGTGATCCACATACATCTTTTCCTTAGCTAATTTTGTTTAGGTCCAAACCTATTTCTATATATGTTTGTAATGCTGACCTTGGAGATTGTTCCAATGGTTGATGAATGTAATGTCAACCTTGATGTACATTCTAAGGTTGATGAATTGTATAAAAACATGTAATGTAGTTGCGAAAAAGAGGTCCTTGAGTGAAAATGTGAAGATAAGTGAAAAGGTGTAAATAGAGCATAGCAAAGGAGTTATATTATGCTTCAATGGAACTAAACTCAGGCATGGAGTAAATGCTATAAAATTAGTTCACCAACCCATGGTAGTGAGCCCCAACATTTGTAGTGAGCATTTTGGGCAGTGAGCCCTAAAGTGGTGAGCCTCTATTTTTTGGTATTGTTATAACATATTTATTTATGTGGGCTAACACCCACCATGGTTTTTCCCTTTTAGGGTTTTTCAAGAAAACAATCTGGTGTCTCATGTGTTGGATGTGTTATTGTGTTGATCTTCTTGTTTCTTTCTTTCATGGTTAAATCATAATAATAGTGATTGAACATTTGATGTGGTGATATTCATAAGTAGTTAAATTTTTTGAGACAACTGATTCACTCCCCCCTATCAGTTGTCTTGTGCATTTTGACAATTGGTATCAGAGCCAAGTTCATCTTAAGTAAGCCTAACAGCTTGAGGTAGATCTAGGATGTCTTACAAGAAGGAAGCTTCGTAGTTTGTTGGAACAAATTATGCTCTCTAGATGGTACAAATGAAAATCCATCTCCTTTGTCTTGGTTATAGAGTGTGGAAAGTGACAGAGACAAAGTATATCATGCCTCAGAATGGTTTAACAACTGAAGATGAAATCAAAGAATGAGTTAAATATAAAATCTAGAGATGCTCTATTAAGTGCCTTGTCTAACATTGAGTTGATAAAGGTCATGGATCTAGAAACTGCTCATGAAGTCTGAGAAAAGATGAAAAATCTATATGAAGGAGATGAGTCTGTTAAAAGCACCAAATTATAGGGTCTGAAAGTGAAATATGAGCGTTTAAAGATGAGCAAAGATGAGAACATAACAACCTACATGCAAAACTATTTAGGGTAAAATTGGATTTGTTGATCTTTTATGGTTTAGATGTTAAAATCCTCCTTTCACCCTAACATTGAAGGATCTAGGGTCGAGTGGCGAGCACTATCATACCCTAGGTCACTTGCAAATGAGGGGAAGCTTAGATTAGGGAATTAATTATCAATTTTCCTTCTCCTATGCTCAATTAACCATTAAAACCCTAATTATGCAAATACAACAACAAATTAATGAATTACGAAAAAATCTCTTGCAGACGGGAGTAAAATGCTAAATTACAGAATACCTATTTTCGAGGTTTCAAAGTAGAACAGTCGGAGACACTAGTGCGAGCACCCAAGTCCAAGGTACCTGCTTTTTTGGGGAATCTGGACCTCCTTTAGACACTGATCAACCCTATAACTTCTATTTTCTGGAATCTATCTATGAAGGACACTGAAGTGAGTCCCCTAGTCCTAGAAGTGCTCCTTTTTCCATATTTCCTTCAGATCTTGAATCCTTGATGTCTCCCCAACATTCCTGCAACTCCACTTTTTCTGGATGTGACACCTGTAACCTATAATCACAAGACTTGGTTTGGGGGTTGTGGTGTTTAGAGGTTTGCCTTAGTCAAACCCCGGAGGACACTCAAGTCTCCAAACACCGTTGTCAAATAAAGAGGGCATGCCCTTGTGAGGCAGAGGCCAAAAACTAAAGGAATCAATGATAAAAACACAATGATATGTCACCTTGTAGTGAAGCTTTCATGGAGGAAGATGCTCTTCATGCCATGAAGGAATTGATGCTCAAATCTACAAATATCAACACACAAAACACACAAGTTTGCTCTTGCAACACAATAGAAAACCTTGAATCACCTTGAGAACACAATAGCTTGCTAGTAATCATCTAGTTTACCAATGAATGCCTACACTTTCTTATATATGCACCTACAAGCATTCTCGCCAATATATTAAAAATCAAACTTTACCGTGTCAGCAAAATAACCTCCTAATGGTCATAAAATGACACCCAAAAATTGGGACTACCCCCAAATAGGGTAGGACTAGGGCACAGGCACCCAAGTCCTCCCTGCTATTTTAGGTAGGCTACAGCTCAAGGGGTCCACCTAGGTCTTATTTGTCATGGAACCTAGGTCTCATTCCATCAAGATGCTAAAATATGAACTAAAATGTCCTAAATGCACTCTAAAGTCCTGGGAGCTAAACCTTATGAGGGAAAAGCCCCCAAGGGGACATTTTCTGATGTTACATTTAGCCCCCACTTTAATGTATATATAAACACAAGGCCCATACATGCATTAAAGTAAGGTCACAAACATAGAAAAGACACCAAGCATGGAGAAGACATGCCAGTCACATAGAAAATAGTAACAAGCACGCAAAACATGGAGAAGATAGTTATAGTCATGTAGAACATGGAGCAGATAGTTAATGCATGGAAGACACATTAATTCATCGAAGATAGAAATGATATCTTTTTTTTCTTTTTCTCATATATATGAAATGCAAATGCGAGTGCTGGAAAGTAAACAAACCTCCCAAAATGTAGGAAGCACTACTCGAAGGCACTGGTCTCTACATATGGGGCAAAACACACGCAAGACCTCCCAAAATGCATGAAGCATTACTCAAAGGCATTGGTCTTGCATATGGGGCAACAAACATGCCATACAAAACAAACACGCCAAAACACACACACTTGAAGACACGGAGAAAACACAGCAGACAAGTGATGGAGTGTACCTATTCCTAGGTCCAACACTATCTCAAGTACATTACAGACACACACTAATGATTGGTCTTCACCACAACAATCACTAAAGACACACTTAAGGGTTGAGCTAGTCACATAACCACTCCTCGCCTTCGCAAAAGACCTTTGAAAATGATAGGATGATGCAATCTACTCTGAGAAATACACCATCCCTACCTCTGCAGAGGGCTTAAGAAAAAGGATATGCTCGATATCCTGCCTCTACAGAGGGCTTACATGATTGATTGATTGATTGCAAACAAACTCAAGATGCATAATGCACTACTCATGAGCGCAGGTCCTACATCTGAGGTCAAACACAATGCTAACATCTATAATAGATAGCTTACCTTATAAGCCCCCACCTTAAGGTGGTTGATATCAGTTATCGATATGAAGCACGTTATGGTAGGAAGAAAACACACAAGGGAACACTGACTTTCGCAAAGCCCATGCCCCCCGGAGGTGACATGTACTTTACAATCACCAAATGTTCCCACAAACACATCCCTGCAAGAAACATGTTAGTGTCTACAACATAATGATAAACAACAACATCAATGCATATTATTAACCACACAAAGAGCTAAGGTTATCCAACAAATTCAAAGTTCAAGGATAACCAGGTGCTATATCTCAAAGTTCTTCGAATTGAGTACCACCAAGGCTAGATTCAAAGGCAAACAAAGGTGCATGGAGTAGAAGTATTGTTAAGGTTTGTAAATATGATAGAAACATCATAAAATACACTACGTGGAAAGCATGAGTGCTTCCACTAGCCAAGCGTCGGATAAGATATACAATCCCATCATCATATTAGGAACTATAGTCCATTCTTTATTGCTCTCGAAAGGGACACTAGGTCTACATTAGTATAAATGTTTTTCATCATCCACCCGCTAGATGGAAACACTAGAGGAAGGGAAACAATAAATAAGAGAGGAGAAAACATGTGTCTTAGGGACAATCATGGAGGAGGGTGCCCCCAAGTCACCAACCAAAATGCTATGTCTGTAAGACACAACACACAACAATGAAATCAAAGAGAGAGGCAATATAGAAGAATGATGATACAAATAGAAGAAGGTCACAACAGAGGCGGTCTCCTGGTATCCTCAACCTTACAGGAGAATCTAAGGTCATCCTAGGAGACCTAAACAACATATAACACATCACAGTGGAAGCACATCATGAGAGAGATAAAGGGTTAGAGATACTTACCTGTAAGGTCTTCATATTATATCTTGGAGCTCTTGAACCTCTTAGAGAGGTATTCGATCATGTTTAATGCAAAATTTGAGTGGTTCTTATGAAAGTCTTATTTGTTATCATATGATGTTTGTTCCTTAAATCCTTGTTTAAATGAGACTTTTTGTTGCTTATGAGGAGGAGAACCACTATTATTTCTGACTATTGATTGTCGTCTTTCTCTTTTCCAAATTTTAGCGAGTTTTTCATTGGCAAATCTTTCTAGAATAGTAGTAGAATTCATCCTGTACCATCTTGCTCATTTGTATCAGTTGTTGTTCTTTCTTTTCAAAAGGTATTTTGATTATCTCCTGATCCATATAAGGATACCAGAGGAGGAACCTCAGCATAAATTCCATTTCTTCGTAGATGAGGTGGGTTATCCACTTGTTTCTTATTCACTTCAATCATTCCCTTGATACTATCATAGTCCAAGTAATTATCCTCGTCTACTTCCACTAGATCTTGTTCCACCATATTATTTTCTATATGCTTAGGAAAATAATTAATGAAGATTTGTAAATTTTGATTTAGTGGAGCAACCAACTTGTTTCCATTATCATTCACACCTAATACCTGGATGACATTCGAATCAATAAGGTCATGTATCTCATGTTTAAGACACATACATCATTCAATGTCATGTCCTTGCATCCGATGATAATGATAAAAGGAATTAGCATCAAAGTAAGGTCCTTGTTTACTAGGATCAATAGGCTTGATCAAGGGAAGCTTCAGAATGTTATTACTCACAGCTTGATTCATGATAGAATGATAGGACTCAGATATCAGAGTAAACTTCCTTGGTTGATACAATTGTTTCTTTGGATTGTTTATAGTAGACACATTTGTATTTAGTCCAATGATCTTGATGAAACCCTTGTTATTGTTCCTTTTAAAGTTGTTTTGTGATGATCCTGCCATGGATTGTCCAACTTGAGCCGATGAGTTTTGGTTTTCATACTGACTAGATGAAAGTTGATAATCATGAAGGGTTGTGCATAAATGTTGAAAGGAGTTGTACCTCATCAAGAGAATCTTATCACGAATATTAGGTTGTAGATTTGTAATGAATATCTTTTAAACATCCTCATCTTTCATCTGATATTGAATCTGAGCATAAAGGCCTTGATACCGACTAATGAATTCAATCAACTTTTCTTTCGGACCTTGTTTACATTGAACCAAGTCAATAAGAGTGACTTGGGATCTGATATTTGCTTGAAAATGTTGTAAAAATTGTTCAATCAACTACGAAAAGGAGTGAATTGAATTTGGAGGCAAAGAAAAAAACCATTCTAAAGCAGTATCTTTGAGAGATCGAGGAAAAGTTTTTCTAAAAAATCCTCTTCAAAATGGAAATCACTACACATAGCTATGAATGTTGCCACATGGATATTAGGATCTCCTTTTCCACCATATTTTTCAAAGAGAGGAGTCTCAAACCTTTCAAGCATAGGGGTTCTCAAGATTGCATATGATTAAAAGATTATAGGCATGATATGTCGGTAGGCTAGGTTGCAAAGAATTTGTCAAGTTTGTTACCTTTTGTTGCAAAGCAGTCATGCCCTGTAAAAGTTGGTTTAGGATGGCATCATTTGGAGATGCGGTTTGTTGTGATGAATTGAAAGTGAAGTGAGGAGGTGTTAACGGTAGTTGGCCATATTGATATGTGGAAGATGGTTGCGAGTATGTAATAGGTGGTTGGAAATGAGTAGAATAGATAGGAGGTTGAGAACAATTATTCATAGAAGATGTCCCTTTAGGAATCAAATTATGATAATTAAATCCCACAACTTTGTAATTTGTGCCATTAGATGCTCCAATACCAGTGGTAGCATTACTATAAATGTTCACATTAGTTGTTAAGATCGTTGATGTAAACATTGATATTCTCATAGTCAGTATAGGTGTCGAAACTTGAGTATGAGATGGCAATAAAGTGTTATTTATCATTTGTGCACATTCAGTTATTGGCATGATATTGGTTTGTACAATATGTGCTATACCACAAAGTGCATTAACGCCATCTTGTCCTTTTATCAATTCTCTTATGTTATGAATTGTAGGAACAACTTCTTCAGCTATTCTCTCATTTTCCATAAATGATTGAAATTCTGCTAAGTCTTTATCAATTTTTTCTATTTTCTCATTAGATACATATCTTGTTGCCTCAATAGTATCATAAACATCATGAAAAGTTTGTTCTTCCATTGTACTTGTAATGGGTGGAATGTCTTGTAATGTTTGGGTTTCTCCTTTTGTAAAGAAGATGTTCAAAGTACCAATTTCTTCAAGAGCACTAGATCTCATGTGTCTTATGATTCTTCTTAAAAGAATATTTCTCTTAGGGTAGTGAGTTATTAAAATCATTAAGCAATATTCTCACTCTCAACACAATCTTGATGCAAATTTAAGATAATGCCAAGTCGATTATAGTGAAAATATGTCAAAATAGACACTTTTTTCACCAAAATTCAATGCAAAAGAGCATAACAAAGGGTGGTGTGAGGAAAATTATGATGGAAATAAAATAATATCAATAATAATAGCCACTTGATGCAAAAATATCTGACACAACACACTTTTAGTGCCGCTTAAGGTAAAACCCTAGTGAAAATATAGCAAAAATAGGCTATTTTTCACAGTTTTTCAATTCCAAGACCTACCAAAAGATGTGTTGTAAGAAATTTTAGGAGGAAAATAAAATAATATCAATAATATAAATAACCTCAATCCACAAAATTGATCACAACACACTTGGAGTGCAAACTAGGTCAAACCCTGGGGCAAAAATTGTCGAAATGTGTAGTTTTTCACCAATTTTTCACTACAAGAGCCCGTTAAAAGGGTGTTGTGGAGATTTTTATGAGGGAAAAAAAATTTATTACCCTAATAACATAAAATTAATTCAAAAATATCTTTCACAGCACACCTATGGTACAAATTTATGAAGTCGACAAGGCCAAAATTAGTGAAAATCATTGTTTTCAGAGCCCTAGGTTTGAGATTTTGGAACAAAATGCTATAAGAATGGTTTGAAGTCTGATTTTTGATGGAAATTACATATTCTATGATCTTAAAATTATTCTCAATCTTAATCATGCAAGATGTCCATGCAAATTTAATGAAATTGCACGAAAATTGCTAGTTCTTGTTGAAATTTTCAATGCAAAAATGCAAATAATTTAAATTTAAATGCAAATTCATACTAAAATGAAGTAATACAGCTAAATTAAAATTTGAATGAACCTCTACAATTAGTAGAAAAATCTGATAAAAGATTTTGCCTATGAATCCTAGATTTTGGAATTACTAGGTTATATAAAATTGACAAAATTTCCACAAAACCCTAGCAATTAAATGATGAAAATGCAAAGAAAGATTTTGAATTTTTGTATTTTTCTGTAGTTTATATCAGATCTGATGCAAAAATCATGAATTAGGAAAATTTAGGAAGAACTGACACAATTTGTAAGCCCAACAATGCAATTTTTTTGTATTTTTCCAATTTTTTAATTTTTTTGAAATTTTCTCAATGCAATAAAGTAAATGCCTATATGAATGAATGAAATCACACCAAATATGCATACAAACACTCAACAAGTTGCAATTTAAGTACAAAAACATGGGTTCACCAAAATGTTTAGGGTAAAATTAGATTTGTTGATCTTTTATGGTTTAGATGTTAAAATCCTCCTTTCACCCTAACATTGAAGGATCTAGGGTTGAGTGGCAAGCACTATCATACCCTAGGTCACTTGTAAATGAGGGGAAGCTTGGATTAGGGAATTAATTATCAATTTTTCCTTCTCCTATGCTCAATTGACCATTTAAACCCTAATTATGTAAATACAACAACAAATTAATGAATTATCGAAAAAGCTCTTGCAAATGGGAGTAAAATCCAAAATATAGAATACCTGTTTTTAGGGTTCCAAAGTAGAACAATTGGGGACACTAGAGTGGGTGCCCAAGTCTAAGGTACCTACTTTTTTGTGGAATTTGGACCTCCTTTGGACACTGATCAACCCTGTAACTTCTATTTTCTAGAATCTATCTACGAAGGAAACTAGAGCGAGTGCCTTAGTCCAAGAAGTGCTCCTTTGTCCATCTTTCCTTCAAATCCTAAATCCCTAATGTCTCCCCAGCCTTCCTACAACTCCACTTTTTTTGGATGTGACACTTGTAACCTACAATCACAAGACTTGGTTTGGGGGTTGTGGTGTTTAGAGGTTTGCCTTAGTCAAACCCTAGAGGACACTTAAGTCTCCAAACACCATTGTCAGATAAAGAGGGTGTGCCCTTGTGAGACAGAGGCTAAAAACCAAAGGCATCAATGATAAAAACACAATGATATGTCACCTTGTAGTGAAGCTTTCATGGAGGAAGATGCTCTTCATGCCATGAAGGAATTGATGCTCAAATTTGCAAATATCAACACACAAAACACACAAGTCTGCTCTTGCAACACAATAGAAAATCTTGAATCACTTTGAGAACACAATAGCTTGCTAGTAATCATCTAGTTTACAAATGAATGGCTACACTTACTTATATATGCACCTACAAGCATTCCCGCCAAGATATTAAAAATCAAACTTTACCTTGTTGGCAAAATAACCTCCTAACGGTCATAAACCAACACCCAAAAATTGGGGCTGCCCCAAAATAGGGCAGGACTAGGGCGCGGGTGCCCAAGTCCTCCCCCCTATTTTGGATAGGGTACAACTCAAGGGGTCAACCTAGGTCCTATTTGTCATGGAACCTAGGTCTCATTCCATCAGAATGCTAAAATATGAACTAAAATGTCCTAAATGCACTCTAAAGACCTGGAAGCTAAACCTTATGAGAAAAAAGCCCCCAAGGGGACATTTTTTGACGTTATAAAGATGTTGATGAATTTTTCAATGAAATAAAAGGTATGGGAGGAACTATCGAGGAGAAGGAAGTTGTGATGAAAATTCTTAAGTCATTACCTAAATCCTATAGTCACAAGGTAATTGCAATTGAAGAAGTAATGACTATGAAAGATGTCACCAAGGATTAGTTGCTAGGAAAGCTTACAGCTTTTGAGATGAGAGAGCTTGGTGATGCTCTACCAAAGATTGAGACTGCTTTCAAAGCCATTACTTCAGAGAAGATCTCCATAGTTGAGAAGTACAAAGTGGAACATGATGATGAGCTTGATGAAATTGAAGGCAACGTTATTGATAGACTACAAAGAGGTTCCGATAAGTTTAAAGGCAAATTACCTTTCAAATGTTTTACATTCGATAAGGTTGGTCACTATGCTTCTAGGTGTCCTGAGAGAATTGAAAGGAATAGAAAAAGATTTGAGAATAGACCTAGGGTTCCAAAGAAATGCTACTATGTTAGAGATATTGATGATGAAGGTGTGATAGATGATGAATCTTATGATGCTAGTACTAGTGCATATGAATGCTTGTTAATTACCATTAAAGAAGAATCTGTGTCCACTAATCTTGCTAGTTGTGTGAAGGAAGAAAAACTAGTGGAAGAAAGCACTTTGGTTGTTTAGGTTGAGAAAGATAAGGATGAATGGATTATTGATAGTGGATGCTCACATCACATGATCGGTGATAAAAGTAAGTTTGTTAGTTTGGAAAAGTATGATGGAGGTCTGGTTAGGTTTGGAGATAATGCAGCTAGTAAGATTTGTGGAAAAGGATCTATTTCTTTTGATGGAAAGAACAACATTGATGATGTCCTATATGTGAAGGGTTTAAAGCATAATATTTTGAGTGTTGGTCATATGTGTGACAAAGGTTATGATCTGAGATTCAAAGATAATGGGTGCAAGATCATGGAAATCTCTAGAACGGTGATTGCTACCAGTAAAAAGAATAGAGGCAACATTTACCAATTAAGAGGAAATAATGATTATTGTTTATTGTCTTAGACATATGAGAGTTGGTTGTGGCATAGAAGGATGTGTCATATCAACTTTAATAATTTGGTGAATATAAGTTTAGGACAGACCATGAGATATTTACCAAAGCTTGTGAAACTTGCCAATACCATTTGTAAGGAATGCTAGTTGGGAAAGTAGACAAGAATAAGTTTCAAGAGCAAAGAGTAATTTTATATTGGTTTGCTAGATCTAGTGCATACAAACTTGTGTGATCCTGCAAGGGTGACAAGTCTACAAGGAGATGTGTATTTTATGTTACTTATTGATGATTATTCTAGAATGACTTGGGTCACTTTTCTAAAAGAAAATCTGAAGCCCTAGACAAGTTCAAAACTTTTAAGGCAATGGTTAAGAATGAGTTAGAGTTGAGGATCAAGTGCTTAAGGTTTGATAGAGGAGGCAAGTTCACGTCAAATGAATTCAATATTTTCTATGAAGAGCAAGGGATAAAGAGACAACTGACTGCACCTAGGACTCCTTAGCATAATGGAGTTGTTAAAAGAAAGAACATGATAGTTCAAGAGGCTACTAGGACTATGTTAAAGGAAGCTGACCTAACAAAAGTGTACTGGAGAGAAGCCATACATACTACTGTGTACATCCTAAACAGAGTTCAAGTCAAAGGTAATAGCTCTAAAACTCCTTATGAGTTGTGGTTTGGAAGAATTCCTATAGTGAAATATTTCAAAGTTTCTGGAAGCAAATTCTATATTAGAAGGGAAGAAGATCTAGGCAAGTTTGATGCTAGGTGTGATGAAGAAATCTTCCTTGGATACTCTACCAAGAGTAAGGCCTATTAGTGCTACAAAAAAGGCTAAAAAAGATTGTTGAGAGTGCTAATGTGAAGGTGGATGAAGACAAGGAAAGATCATCAGATCTGATTGGCTATGAATCAGATGAACCTAGTGTCACAATAAATGAGAAGAAAGATGAACAAGACAAGGCTCTAGAAAATGGAGTTAAGACTCCCAGGTATGTAAGGATCAATCATTCTGAAGATCAAATTATTGGAGACAAAATAAAAGGGGTATTGATAAGGAAAAGAGTTGTCGAAGAACAAGTGAATTATTGTTTTCTTTCAAAAGTTGAACCCAAAACTGTGAATGAAGCTTGCAATGATGAAAATTGGGTAAAGGCCATGGAATTGTTGGAAATAGTCTGGACAACTCAGAGGGGGGTAGTGAATCAGTTGTCCCTAAACTTTAGCCTTTTTTGAATCTTTTAAATCTTCTTTATAATCAAATTAATGATGAAAACATTTAAGCATAAATCAACATATGAGAAGAAACAACATGAACACACAACACCAAAATTTTGACATGAAAAACTCGGTTAAGGGAAAAACCTCAGTGGGGGTTAACCCACAAAAATGCATACCCTATTAAAAGTACTTAAGAAAATAGAAGGCACATGCCTTTAGGCACACTGCCCAGAGCTCACTACTTAAGAAGAGGCTCATTACCTGTAAGAAATTATGATTTAAATAGAAATAATGAACTAAGAAATAGCATCTACATTAATGCCTGAATAAGTCCCTTTGAAGGCTCAAAACTTCTACTCTTATCTTCAAATTCTTCTTCACTAACTCTTCACTCTATACTCTCTTCACTCCTCTTCTTCTCTACTATGCTTTTGATCCCTTCTTTAGATTTAATTAATTGTGTACAAAGATACTTTTCAACAACTCTTCAACAAGTATTTATATGCTTCATCAACCTTGGAATGGTCAACAAGGTTGGCTAAACTTGACGTGGATCATCACATTGTTGGACAAACACAACTGAGACTTGAATCTTCTTCTACAATCATGTCATGCTTCATAAAAATTCTCTTAGATCATCTGTAACATGCTAGGAACATCTGGTCATCCAAGACTGGGAAGAACATCAACCTCAAAGAAGAAATCTTCAATCAATAAGCTCAAACTTTAGTACAAACCTCTGACATAGTAGCCACATGATCCAGAGACCTCCATAAGCACATTGGAATCACCAATAACATTCATTCTAAACCAAATTACGAGAATCATTTGTATCTTCCTCTCAAACCTCTCAAATCTTAATTGAAGCTTCTTTAGACAAACTTCTACATAGCCATATGGTCCACATATATTGATCTCCATTAATTTTCTCAATATCCTTAACAATATGGTCTTCTAAACATGTAGCAAAATAGGATACAGTTGACACCAATGGCAACAAGGATATGTTGACATCAATGACAACACTACTTAGGCACGTATTTGCAACAATCTCCCCCTTTGTCATTGATGGCAATAAATGATGTGAAAAACTTAATTTAACCATCAAGGAAAGAACTTCTCCCCCTTTCTCTTCTTACTTCTACAACTACTTTTTTTACTACTCCCCCTTACATTAGCAACTAGTTTTTCACATGACTTCTCTCCCTCTTTGACATCAATGGCAAAGGGCACATATTTGCTATATTTTCTCCCTTTTTGCTTCAGACTGATCCCAAAATTTGTATACTAACTACTCCCCCTTTGAGTAGTACCTCCTTAACATCAATCTGGATCACAAGATATGAATGTGAATTCCACCAAACTGATGCACTTTAGTGCATCTTAGTTCTAATCAGGAGGGGTAATAACCCCTAACTTTTCTCTGAGATACTCAAAAGTATCTTTGGGAAGAGGCTTAGTGAAGATATCAGCAATCTGATCTTTGGAAGACACAAACTCCAACTTGACTTCATTCTCATTAACTTTCTCTCTCAAGAAATGAAACTTGATAGATATATGCTTTGTCTTTGAGTGTAATATCAAATTCTTGGAAATACTTATAGCACTTGAATTATCACACAAAATTGTGACTAGATCCTCAAACACAATTCTGATGTCCTTCAACATTTGCTTCATCCATAGAACTTGAGAACAATTATTTGTTTCTTCTATATACTCTGCCTCCACAGTAGACAGAGAAATTGCCTCTTTCTTTTTGCTCATCCAAGAGACCAATCTTCCTCACAAGAAGAATGCGTCACCACTGGTACTTTTTCTGTCATCCACATCTCCTACCCAATCAACATCTATATATGCATGAAGAGTGAAATCATTGTCCTTTGGATACCACAGTCTATAATCAATTATCCCCTTGAGATATCTAAAAATTCTTTTGACTGCCACAACATGGGATTCTTTTGGATCAGCTTGAAATCTGGCAACAAGTCCAACTGCATTCATGATGTCAAGTTTGGTCTGAGTCAAATAGAGCAATCCTCTAATCATTGATCTATACCTTTTCTAATTTGCCTTTGGGGAGTCATCATCTTTGCTTAGCTTGCATCCAGTTACCATAGGAGTACTTACTGGCTTTGAATCTTCCATTCCAAACTTTTTCAACAATTCTTTCACATACTTGGACTGAGATATGAAGATACCTTTATCTAACTGAACAATTTGCAGACCTAGAAAGAAGTTCATTTCACCAAACATTGACATCTCAAACTCACTTTTCATCTGATTAGCAAATGCTTTGCACATACATTCATTTCCACCAAAAATGATATCATCATCAAAGACCTTAACAATTATAATGTCCTCATGATTTATCTTGAAGTATAGATTACTATCAGGAGTACCTTTGCTAAATCCTAACTTAAGAAAATGCTTATGCAATCTAGCATACCAGGCTCTTGGAGCTTTCTTGAGTCCATACAAGGTTTTTCTTACTCTACAAACCATATCTCCCTGATTAGACAACTGAAATCCTTCTGGTTGTTCAATGTAGACTTCTTCCTCCAAATCTCCATTTAGAAATACTGATTTGACATCCATCTGATAAACTTTAAAATATTTGAAAGTAGCAAAAGAAAGAAATAATCTGACTTCCTCTATCCTTGCCACCAGAGCAAAAGTTTCTTCAAAATCAATTCCTTTCACTTGAGAATAACCTTTACATACCAACCTTGCCTTGTTTCTTACAACCTCACCATCTTCATTCAGTTTATTCTAGAAGACCCATTTGGTTCCAATCACATTTTTGTCCTCAAGTCTAGGAACAAGATCCCAAGTGTGATTCTTTTCAATTTGCATCAATTCTTCTTCCATTTCCTTAACCCAATTTTCATCATTGCAAGCTTCACTTACTGATTTAGGTTCAATCTTTGAAATCAAACAAATCTCTTCTTGATCTTCAACAACACTTCTCCTAGTTCAAATACCTCTATAAATTTTATCTTGCCTTCCTTGACTTTGACTTTCATTTAAATCATATTCGCAATACTTGGAATGACCTTCTTTTCTTTCATCAACTTTAACATTAGCACTTTCAACAATCTTTTTCAACCTCTTGTTGAAGCACCAGTAAGCCTTACTTTGAGTAGACTATCCCAAGAATATTCCTTCATCACTTATTGCATCAAACTTGCCTAAATCCTCATCTCTTTTGATATAGCATTTACTACCAAAAACTCTAAAATATCTTATAGTAGGAGGATGACCAAATCATAGTTCATAAGGAATTTTACTAGAATTTCTTTTGATCTACACCTGGTTAAGAGTGTAGACAACAATACTCACAACTTCCCTCCAATAAACTTGAGGAACATTTGTTTCCATCATCATGGTCCTGGCAACTTCTTGAATGGTCCAGTTCTTCCTTTCCACAACTCCATTTTGCTGAGGAGTCCTAGGAGTAGATAATTGTCTTTTTATCCCATGCTTTTCACAAAAAGCATCAAATTCACTGGAAGTGAATTCTCCACCTCTGTTAGATCTTAGACATTTCAATTTTCTGCCAATCTTATTTTCAACCATCATCTTGAACACCTTAGACTTATCAAGAGCTTCTGATTTTTGTTTTAGGAAAGTTACCCACATCATCCAGGAGTAATCATCAATCAATAGCATGAAATATATGTATCCTTGCACACTCCTAATTCTAGCAAGACCATAGAAATTAGTATTTACCAGTTCCAATCTCCCACTTGAACCTTGTTCCTTACTTTTGAATGAAATTTTGTTCAGTTTACCCAACTGACATTCTCCGCATATACTATCAGGTTTCACAAGTCTTGGAAGATCTCTTACAGCTTGAGTGGAACTTATTTTGACAATGTTATCAAAATTTACATGACACATCCTCCTATGCCATAACCAACTTTGATCTATTTGAGCAATCAATCAACTATTGCCTAAACTACTTAAGTGAAATATGTTACCTTTAGTCTGAGTATTGGATGCAATTTTAGTTCTGGAGCTTTCCAAGATTCTGCATTTTCCATCCTTGAAACGAAGATCATAACCCTTGTCAACCAACTGTCCAACACTGAGAAGATTATGCTTTAATCCTTCCACATATAGAACATTATTGGTCCTGTTCTTACCATCAAAAGAGATGGATCCTCTACCATGGATTCTACCAGCTGAGTTGTCTCTAAATTTCACAAGTCCTCCTTCATAATTTTCAAAACTCAAAAACTTACTCTTGTCTCTAGTCATATGATGAGAACATCCACTATCAATCACCCATTCATCCTTTTCAACAACCTGAGCAGCCAAGGCACTTTCTACATTTGCACAACTAGCAAATTCGATAGACATTGGATCTTCTTCTTTAATAGCAATGAACACCCAATCACCTTCTCCATGATTAGATTCATCATTTGTAACTCCTTCTCCAGCTTCTTGGACATAGTAACAATTCTTCTAACTCTTGGACCTATTAGGGTTTGGTTTTGAAAACCTCTCTAGACACCTTGAGGCAAAATGACCAATCTTATTACAAGCAAAACATTTGAGTGGCAACTTTCCTTCATACTTATCAGACCCTCTTGGCATCCATTTGGTAATGAGAGCTTCAAGATCTACAGTTCCTATTTCAATGTCTTCAAGGTCCTTTCTTGTCTTCACAAATCTGTTTGATCTTGTAGAAGAGCTTTCACCCGGATCATATCTTTGCTTTCCATACACACTAACCTTAAATGCAGATTCAAACTTAGGAAGAGAATCACCAAACTCACGCATTTCAAATGTTGAAAGCTTGCTAACTAATTGATCCCTTGTGACTGTTGTTACTATCCTAATTTCTTTAATGGCTACAACATTGTGTTTGTATGCTGCAGGTAAGGATTTGAGCACCTTGGCAACAATTTTTGATTCATCCAATACTCCACCTGCATTTCTAATACTGGTCATGAGTTCATTTACTTTCTGCATGTAGGAAGTAATGCTTTCATCTTCACTCATTACCAATCTTTCATATTTACCCTTCAAGCTTTGTAGCTTGGCACATTTAACATATTTGTCACCTTCATATAGATTTTCTAATTTACTCTAGATTTCATGAGTAGTTTACAAATCCAGGACATTTGCCAATTTGGTCTCAGACAGGGCACTCAACAATGCTTCTTTCTCTCGAGTGCTACTTTCAGTATCTCTAAGTTCATCTATATTTGAAGGTCTATTCTTCATAATCTTATACACATTCTTGGTTATTGTCTAAAATCTATCACCCATACATTCTAGATGACACTACATGCATACCTTCCAGAGGGAGTAATTTGTTTGATCAAATATTGGACTTTCCTTCTTGTAGATCGACATCTTGGATCTCCTCAAGTGGTCAGGCTTCTTTTAGAGGAACTTGGCTCTAATACCAATTGTTGGAAATAGTCTGGACAACTGAGAGGGGGGTGAATTAGTTGTCCCTAAACTTTAGCCTTTTCTGAATCTTTTAAATCTTCTTTATAATAAGATTAATGATGAAAATATTTAAGCATAAATCAACATATGAGCAGAAACAACATGAACACAAAACACCAAAATTTTGACGTGAAAAACCCAGTTAAGGGAAAAACCTCGGTGGGGGTTAACCCACAAAAATGTGTACCCTATTAAAAGTACTTAAGAAAATAGAAGGCACATGCCTTTGGGTGCACTGCCTAGAGCTCATTGCTCAAGAAGAAGCTCGCTACCTATAAGAAATTATGATTTATACATAAATAATGAACTAAGAAATAGCATCTACATTCATGCCTGAATCAGTCCCTTTAAAGGCTCAAAACTTCTGCTCTTATGTTCAAATTCTTCTTCATTGACTCTTCACTCTATACTCTCTTCGTTCCTCTTCTTCTTTTCTCTACTTTTGATCCCTTCTTTGGATTTAATTCATTGTGTAAAAGGATGCTTTTCAACAACTCTTCAACAAGTATTTATATTAATGATCAACAAGGTCAGCTAAACTTGACATGGATCATCACACTATCAGCCAAACACAACCAAGACTTGAATCTTCTTCTACAATCACGCCACACTTCATAAAAATGCTCTTAGATCATTTGCAACATGCTAGGAACATCCGGTTGTCTAAGACTGGGAAGAACATCAACCTTAAAGAAGAAATCTTCAATCAATAAGCTCAAACTTTAGAACAGACCTCCAACATAGTAGCCACATGATCCAGAGACCTCCACAAGCACATTGGAATCACCAATAACATCCATTCTAAACCAAATTACCAAAATCATTTGTATCTTCCTCTAGAATCTTAGGAACACTATCTGCCATGACTGTCAATCTAGAAAGATAGCTTGTGGACCTCCAAACCATGAACCACTGGAGTTGATGATACATACCGATTTCCCAGACAGGCCTCTAGATCCACAGATCATCATTTTACATTACTGGAGCAATCCAAACCTCTTTCCTGTCAGTCTATCTCTCTTGAATAATACAGGAACTGATTTTTACTAAGATGGCTATAACTTCTTCAGATCTTAATGCGAACCTCTCAAATCTTAACTAAAGCTTCTTCAAACAAACTTCTGCATAGCCATATGGTTTGCATATATTGATCTCCATTAATTTTCTCAATATCCTTAACAATTTGGTCATCTAAATAGGGAGCAAAATAGGATACAATTGACACCATGGCAACAAGGATATGTTGACATCAATGACAACACCACTTAGGCAAATATTTGCAACAGGAAGAAGAGCTAATGTAGATAGAGAAGAATCAAACTTGGGAATTGGTTTTTAGACGTGCTGATAAGAATGTGATTGGAAATAAATGGGTCTTCAGGAATAAGCTGAATGAGAATGGAGAAGTAGTTAGAAACAAAGCAAGGCTAGTATGTAAAGGATATTCTTAGGTTGAAGGGATAGATTTTGAAGAGACCTATGCTCCTATGGCAAGAATTGAAGCAATCAAAATGTTTTTGGCATTTGCAACATTCAAAGATTTCAAAGTGTATTAGATGGATGTTAAGTCTGCATTCTTGAATGGTGAGTTGGAAGAAGAAGTCTTCATTAAACAACCGAAAGGATTTAAGTTATCAGACCAAGATGACATGGTGTGCAGATTGAAGAAGGCCTTATATGGACTAAAGCAAGCCCCTAGAGCCTAGTATGCAAGGTTAGACAAGTATTTGTTACAATTAGGGTTTAGTAAAGGTAATGCTAATAGTAATCTCTATTTCAAAATCAATGATAATCGAACCCTGATTATTGTAGTCTTTGTTGATGATATTATCTTTGGAGGAAATGAAGATATGTGCATGAAGTTTGTAGGAGAAATCCAAAATGAAATTGAGATGTCTATGTTTGGTGAAATGAATTTCTTTCTAGGTCTGTAAATTACTCAATCAGATAAAGGAATCTTCATTTGTCAGTCTAAGTATGTGAAAGAGTTGTTGAAAACTTTTGGGATGAAGGACTCCAAACCAGTATGCACTCCCATGGTGACTGGCTGCAAGTTGAGAAAAATTGATGAATCACCTAAGACTGATCATAAAAGGTATAGATCTATGGTTGGAGGATTACTTTATCTAACTCAAACCAGACCTGATATAATGCATGCAGTATGTCTTGTGGAAAGATTTCAAGAAGATCCTAGAGAGTCACATGTGATGGTAGTCAAAAGAATCTTGAGGTATTTGAAAGGCACATAAGATCATGGCTTATGGTATCTAAAATATAATGATTTCACTCTCAATACTTATATAGATATAGATCTTGGGCTAGAGATGTTGATGACAGAAAAAGTACAAGTGGGGGTGCTTTCTTCTTGGGAAATAGATTGGTTTCATGGCTGAGAAAGAAGCAAGATTCAATCTCCTTGTCGACTGCAGAAGCATGTTGTTGCACTCAAGTGTTATGAATGAAGTAGACTTTGAAGGACATAAGATTTGTGTATGAAGATACAATCACAATCTTTTGTGACAATACAAGTGCTATAAACATTTCAAAGAATCTAGTGATGCACTCAGGAACAAAGCATATATCAATAAGATTTCACTTTTTGAGAGAAAAAGTGACAAAGAATGAAGTAAAGATGGAATATGTGTCCACAAAGGATTAGATTGTAGATATTTTCACCAAGCCTCTGCCTAAGGATACTTTTGAGTATCTTAGAGAAAAGCTAGGGGTTATTACCCCTCCTACTCTGAACTAGGATGCATAGGAATGCATCAATCCAATGGAGCCTAGAGCCTCATTCATTGATCTGGATTGATGTTTTGAGAGCTACCTCTCAGGGGGAGTAGCTAGATGTTACTGATTTGAGATTCTGTTAATAAGTAGTAAGTATTTTAAGTTTGATCAGAGCAACAGAGTGTAAGTATGTGCCCTTTTCCATTGATGTATAAGGGGGAGAGAAATCATGTGAAAAAATTAGGAGGAGAAAGAGTGTAGATGTGTAAAAAGAAAAGGGGAGTATCTTGTCTTGATGGTCTTTACAATTTTTTACATCATATGTTGCCATCAATGACAAAGGGGGAGATTGTTGTAAGTATGTGCCTAACCGGTGTTGTCATTGATGTCAACATATCTATGTTGTCATTGGTGTCAACTGTGCCTGAAGATAATGAATAAGTATTCCTAATACTGAATTTCCATGTTCTTTTGAGAAAATTTGCTCTCCCAATGGAAATAGTGTGTTGAAGAGTATTTCTATTTACTAAAGAACAGTCTAGTAGATTACTCCGCATTTCTTGTAGATTAAATATCTTTGTCTGTAGATTGGAAGTTTTTTAGAGGCATGTCTAAAGATGCTATGTTCCAAGTTTGAGCCTCCAGTATGAAGTTTTGAGTGAGTTATGTTCACCAGAGTGAAAACTACTTTTTGTGTACATTTAGTGGTGACAAGGAGAATGTATTTTGCTTTGCATTTCTTTGCATTTAAGTATTTTAGTATGTGGTTCTAGAATCAAGTTTTTAATGTTTTTATATGCCTTCAACTCCAATGGCTCATGATTTGGTGGTCCACAAGTGATCCTTTCTATATGACAGTGGACAATAGTTATGTTCGAGTGTTTCTAATTGAAGAATCTTATGGATAAAGTGTTTAGAGGTTGTGTATATGTTTTTTGTGATTATAATGTGCTTGTGGATGTCTCATGATCATGTTCCTACCTTTGGATTGGTCCGTAGAGGAAAATTTGGATTATGGATGAAGACTATTCTTAGAAGACTTAGTGTTAACACTAGTCTTGGCTGACCTGGTTGTTTCCACTACTTGTAGAGATGCATAGAAGATTGAGGAAGCATGTTGTGGTGTGGAAGATTGCATCTGAGTCCTAGCTAAGGCATAACATGATTCACATATATCTTTTCCTTAGATAATTTTTTTAGGACCAGACCTATTTCTATGTATGTTTGTAATGCCAACCTTGGAGATTGTTCCAACGGTTGATGAATGTAATGCCGAGCTTGATGTACATTCCAAGGTTTATGAATTGTATAAAAACATGTAATGTAGTTGTGAAAAAGAGGTCCTTGAATGAAAATGTAAAGATAAGTGAAAAGGTGTAAAAAGAGAAGATCAAAGGATTTATACTATGCTTCAATGGAACTGAACTCAGGGATGGAATAGATGCTATCAAATCAATTCACCAACCCTTGGTAGTGAGCCACCCCTTAGCAGTGAGCCGATCTTGGTAGTGAGCCCCAACATTTGTAGTGAGCATTTTGGGCAGTGAGCCTCTATTTTTCAGTATTGTTATTGTTTAGGGAAAAATTGGATTTGTTTAGTTTGGTGTTTAGTGCTTAAATCCTCCTTTCACCTAACACATTCAAGGACCTTTGGATCGAGTGGCAGAGCACTAACAGGTCCTTGGTCACTTACAAATGTAGGGAAACTTGGACTGGGGTGTTTAATTATAAATTTTCCTTCTCTTATGTTCAATTAACCATTAAAACCCTAATTTTGCAAATATGACAGTAAACAGATGAATTACAAAAAAAGCTCTTGTAGAGGGAAGTAAAATGACAAATCACAGAGTACCTATTTTTGGGGTTCTAAGGCAGAAAAGTAAGGGACACAGGAGTGGGCACCCAATTCCAAGGCCTTGGTTTCTATCCAGATCTAAGAACTCAATCTGCAACTCTTTCCTTTTGTTTTAGAGATTTTCCTGTCACAAAACTTGGAGGACTAATGAGAAGGTGCCCAAGTGTAGGGGGTAGATTTTCCTTCTGTTCTACAATTTTGACACTCCAAGATGTCTTCCTACAACTTCACTTTGTCCAGCTCCTTAACCTGTAACCGGCAACCATGAAAACTTTGGGAGGGGGTTGTGGTGTTTAGAGGCTTGCCTCAGTCAAGCCCCAAAGGACACTTAAGTCTTTGAACACCTTTGTTAGATAAAGAGTGCGTGCCTAGGGAGGCAGAGGCAAAAACCAAATGAAATAATGATCACAAACACAATATAATGTCATCTTGTAGTGAAGATCTCATGGGAGGAAGATGCTCTTCATTCCATGATGAAATGGATGCTCAAATCTACAAACACAAACACATAAACCACACAAATCTGTTGTAGCAACACAATGAAAGTCTTGAATCACAAGTTGGTAGCTAGTTGAAATCTAATTGCCATCTAGTTTCTAAATGAATACCTAAATATGCTTTTATATGCAACTACGAACACTCCCTCCAAGATTTTCGTAATTCAAACTTACCGTATCGGCATAGAACCCAAATAACGGTCACAAGACGACACCCAAAAATTGGGACTGCCCCAAAATAAGGTAGGACTAGAGCGTGGGCACCCAAGTCCCCCCCCCCATTTTGGGAAGGGTTAAGCTCAAGGGATCCCCTAGGCCCCATTTGTCATGATATCTAGGGTTCATTCCATCGGGATGCCAAATCATGAAGTAAGATGTCCTAAATGCATGCAAAAGTCCCAGGAGCTAAACCTTATGAGGGAAAAGCCCCCAAGGGGACATTTTTTGACATTATAGTTATAAAATATTTATTTATGTGGGCTAACACCCACCGTGGTTTTTCCCTTTTATGGTTTTCCATGAAAAAAATCTGGTGTCTCATGTGTTGGATGTGTTATTGTGTTGAACTTCTTATTTCTTGCTTTCATGGTTAAATTATAATAATAGTGATTGAACATTTGATGTGGTGATATTCATAAGTAGTTAAAGTTTTTGAGACAACTAATTCACCCCGTCCTCTTAGTTGTCTTGTGCATTTCGACAATTGGATCCTAAAATACCTCCTTCTAGCTTTATCCAATCCATCTAGGCATCTACCCAACTATAGAAATGTGACCATATCATGGTACTAGTTAGTTGGAGCATGGGAACCAGTTGGTTGTGTTTTCCCTAAGGACGCATACAATGTCATCTCCGTCTTCAAGGTTTGCATCCATCTGCTCACATAGGTCTTTGGCTTGTACCAACTTTGTGATGTTGATGTTTACATCATATTCCATTACTTTTGTAATCCATCCAACCCATTTTTCATTGATATCTCTGCTCAAAATAAACTCTTTAATGCTAGGGTAGTTCACCATCAACTATATCTTGCTATTTGAAAGCACATGCCAAAACTTTTTGAGTGCTTTCACCACAACAAACACTTGTTTTTCAACAAAATCATACTTCAGCTCATATTTTTTGAGCGGCTGGCTGAAGAAGGTAATTGTCTATTCCAATTTCTCTTCACTCTATTATGTTAAAACTACTAATATTCCCTCTTTGCTCTAAAAGGAATAAAGGATAAAATCCTTCTCATAGTTAGGGTTTATCAATGTGGGAGCCTGTGCAATGGCCTGCTTGACAACTTCAAAACTGTCTCTACCTTCTTTTGACCACGTGAAGGCAACATTATTCTTAAGCATGGTGGTGATGGATTTTTCTATTGAAGAAAAATTAGGTATAAACCTCCTCACAAAATTAATCTTGCCCAGAAAACTTTGCATGCCCTTCTTGTGACTGGGAAGGGGAAGCTATAGAATGGCACTGGTTCTCTCAGGGTCAATGGCAAGTCCTTCCTTTGAAACTACATGTCCCAACAATTTGCCTTCCAGGACAACAAATACACATTTATTTGGATTCAATGATATGCCATATTCCCTACATCTCTCAAGGACTTTTCTCAAATGACCCAGATGGCCAACTTCATGATTAGAATGCACAGTCAAATCTTCAAGATACACTAAAATAATATCATTGATTAGGCCTTTAAAATCCAAATCCATTGTCCTTTGGAAGGTTGCCCCAGTATTAGTCAATGCAAATGACATTTTCTAATAAGCCAAAGTACCCCACTTGGTGGTAAAGGTTGTCTTGTACTGGTTTGATTCTTTTACAAGAATCTGGTTATAGCTTGAGTATCCATCTAGGAGAAAATCTTTCATCTCCTACCATTGTTTGGAGGATTTGCTCCATGGAAGTGAGATGATAGTGATCTTTAAGAGAGGCCTTGTTTAGGTCTCTAAAGTCCATGCACAATATGATTTCCCCATTTTTATTCCTAACTGGAACTAGGTTAGCCACCCAAGAGGAATTTTTAATTGCATAAATGATTTTGGACACTATGAGTTTGGATAGCTCTTTTCTCATTAATGGCTCGATTTTGGGGTTGATTGGCCTTTGTTTTGGGTGGACATGTTTTGCATTAGTGTCTAAATCAATGGTATGTTGGATTAAACTAGGGTCAAAGCATTTTAGATCCCTATAATCTCAAGTAATTAAATCATCAAATTCATTACAAAGTTTGACAAAACCTTGTCTTTCAACTTGGTTACATACCTTGCCATGTTTTAGAAATCTACCTTGTGCAATCTTCACCTCTTCATAGTCCTCTTTCTTGATTGTCATGTTCATTTTCTCTCTTTTTGGTTGATCATTAACACCAAATATGATCTCCAAGGTAACTAATCCTCTAGAAAGTTTATTGGTCTTTAGCTAGATCACTTGGTCACCGTATTGCTCTTGCAATGTTGACTAATTCTTGGCAGCAAACTCTTATCTTGCAAGAAATTTACAGTTTATGCTGGTCATTTTTCAAATACTTGCCATCTCATCACATTGTCAGGCACAACAGGCCTCACAACAATATCCACATGCTGATCTGAGTTCTATTTGACATTCTAGGGAATGTTAAACTGGGCAATCATAGCTAGTCTATCAACATCCTTGTTTCTTTGTCTGGGCACTACCTGTATATTGAAGGCATCAAAGTCTTCAATCAAGTCCTAGACTCTATGTTTATATGACTTGAGCAAGTCATTCCTTGAAGCACTTTTTGATTGGATTTGGTGAACAACAAGTTCATTATCACTAAATGCTTGTAAAACTTTTATTCCTCTCTTTTGTGCTAGTTTTATACCTTGAATTAAGGCTTCATATTCAACCACATTATTAGTACAACTGAACTGTAATCTAAAAGTAGAGAAATAACTTTCTTTCTAGGGTGAAATTAGTACAACCCCAGTACCTACTCCATTTTTGCTTCTGGAGCCATCAAAATATAACTACCATACCCCACTCAGATCTGATGTTGATGTCTCAAGACTAGGGATGATGGCATCCTCTTCATGGATATAATAAGTACCCAATCTTGTGCCTTCTATATGATTAGGAGTATCAAACTGAAAAGAGTTTTCCCACTCATCAAGCAATATATTAGGGATCTCCTCCATAGGTGTGGCAGCCTCATGCCTACTATTGTCATTCTCCTTCAACTCATGGATTGTGCAATTCATATTAGTAGGGTTATGAGAATAGGGCTCTATATGGTCATTAGCAATAGGCTCAGGCTTAATGGTCACCTTAGTGCCATATCTTGTTCTAAATAACATGTGGGACTAATCAAAAGATAGGTACCCACCTATTTTGGTAGTGAAATCCTTAGGCATATGCCAAAGTATGCAGGGAGGTCAATAATTTACATGTCTTATGAAACATAGTAGCCAGGGCATGCATGCAGAGTGAGCTTTAAATCCTGAATCACACCTACAATCTTGACATCAGTGCCATCTAATTGCACAACCCCTCTATTCACAGACTCATATTCAATGCCTAACTTATCAACTATATTTTGGGCATAAAAGAAGTACCTGCCCTAGAATCTATCATGAAATTATGCAACAATTTATCACCAATGATTAGGGAGACATAAAATGGAGGGGGCTTACTAATTTTTCTCATGCTTGCCTCCTCTTTTGGTTAGCATAGCTTGATGGGACAATCATTTTTTCTTTTAATGTCTCTTCAGCAGGTTGATTGAAGCTTGTCAAAGCTTCCTGCAACAAATCCCTCTGTGATGGGATTAACACAACATCCAACATAGTGACACTCAGGTTGGTCTTTTTCATTTGATTCACTATGCTGAAGGGAATTTGACTGACCTTTTGAGAAGTTTTAGCAACAGTAGAGTAGACATTGGGTCATTGACCGGCCTGGGGCTAAGTAATGTTGTGGCACTAAATTCACCTGCCTAGCAGAACGATCCGCTTGTGCTGAAGATACCTCTACTACCACGGCTCTGGTTGTTTTTGTTGAAGGCATATGAGATGTGGATGTGTAAGGAGGGGAGGCATGAGTAGATGTAGGGATTGTTACATCCTTAGTCACCCTCCTTTTGGCTCTTATATTGTGTGCTATTGGGTCTGTACCCTGATTAATACCACAGAAATCATCTTGTGTCCAATTCATCAAAGTAGAATTGTTTTGCATTTTTTTTCCCTCCTACCATTTCTTGACTAGGAATGACTTGTTTCTCTGAAGGAACTGACTAGTTTTGCATTGTCAAAGATTGACTAAATTTTCCACCTTGGCACAAATTTTGATCATGTTGTTGATTGCATGGATAACACCAATTGTTATCATGAGCCAAGTTATTCCATATGGGTACCAAAGGTCCAGATGTGCTTACAACATTGGGATGGATGACATTAAGTGGTCTAATATAACTAGGTTGATTTTTCCTCTGTACATTACCCTGATATGGTAGTCTATTTTGTTGATAAGCCTGATTGAATGGTTGATATGGTCTGCTGGGTTGTGCATTATGTCTTCTTGCCAACACCAATTTGGTGTTCAATATTCTTATTATAGCATCCTTATCCTCTGATTGCTCAAATGAAGGTGTAATTAGAGGAACAGCTGGGCTGACTATCGTATGAATTGGAGCCACAATAGACTGAATGATAGGAGTCTCTAGAAATATGGGCATTGGTGGCCTTGGAGCAATCTTTCTAGCCTGAATCAGACAATTTTCTGCCCTTATGGCTATGTCATATGCATCTAGTAACACATTACCTCCCATAGACCAAATCATGACAGTAATGTCAAGATTCAAAGATTTCAAATAATAAATAAATGCAGTAATTAGGGAGGGTTTCACCAATAATGGGATCTTGTCCCATGTCTTCTGGAAGATCTGTAATTGAAATCCAACATATATTCATGGGGAGCTCTTTTGATTGTAGCTAGCTGCTCCATCAGAGACAAATGGTCACTCTTATCTTCAAAGTGTTGGCACAATCTAGTTCCCAAATCATCCCAAATGTGAATGGAATTGGTTGGCAGACCTCTATACCAATGAAGGGGTTTCCCTTTGAAAGAAGAATCCATAAGCCTCACAACCACATTGTTTGTAGTGACGTTGTGGACATAGCATACACTAGCAATGTCCTAAATGTGTTTAGCGGGTGTGGTGGAGTTTTCACTAATGAAGAATGGGATAGCTTTTAGAGCTAAGGTGGGGATATCATCATACTAGGCTAGGTCAAGAGGGCTACCCCCATTGAAGGCAACAAAGGGAAGGTTCCTTGCCATGCTGTGGATATTTAAATTAATTATGGGTATATGCAAGCTCCTTCTTGAATATTGAAACCTAACTAGAGCGGGGTAGACTGGGTTGTTGAAGGAGATGAAACAACTCTCCTATTTTCCCTCACAAGGGACCTAGATAGTCTAATTCTTCTTGAATTAGTAAATGATAGTTCTATGAATCAAAAATTACCTCTGGAAGAAGATCAGGTCTGTACTCCAGGCATGAAATGTTGAATTGATCTGAATATTGGACTAGCAGAGTCACCAGACTATTTGTTGAATGCTTCCACAACAACAAATAATCTGAGAACAACATCAAAATTCTCACTTAAGATCTTACTTAGAGAAGAGAGTCCCACTAGGCATGCCAAAAACTGTTATCACCTCAAATTACACCCTGCTTGAAGCTTGTTCAAGCATTCCAATGACACAATGGGACCGATGTCAAGGTATGGGTCCTTGCAAATGAGATCAGACCTCTAGAGAAGGTTGATTCCTCTTTCTAAACTTAAGGTTTAGAGAAATTAACTAAACCTATACTAATGATCACCAAGGAAAAGGGAGAGAAGGAGACTAAAAATTAAAAGTGAGGTGATGCACCAAGATTTAGTATGTTTAGCTAGAGCTAACATAACATAGTAATGATTTCAAAGGTTGAATAGAAAAACATAGACTCATTTGTTCTCTATCAGAGGCCAAAATAGAATACTAGAACCTATAAAGGAATTGTTTTATCCACAAAATAAGTGAAAAGCATTCAAATAGACATAATGAAAGAGGTAGAATTAGTTGGTTATATTAATCATAGAGGATAAATAGCCATTACAAAGATAGAAAAGCTAAATATAGATCAGGGAGACACAAAATGATAGTTTCCCCTCATAGTTGAACCAAAAATGAAGACATATAGGTCTAGAAGAGGACACAGTCGATTAGATTCATATAGTTCTAGGAGATATCATGAGGTCAAGACCAAGCATTAAGTACTTTAGTCTAAATAAAGACCCAGCAACCAACCAATAGTACTACATCTCAAGTACATGCATATATAGCTTTTTAGATCACACTATAGAAGTCATGGATGTGGAAGAGATGTCAACCAAGAAAAAATGTTGCCCATACTGCAATAACTCATTTCTATGTCCTTTAAGCATGCCCACATGGCTCTACCCATGAAATCCATTGAAAAAGAGTGTTTACCCATGCCATGAGTACAAAGATTTAATGCAAGAGAGGCTACAATGGCATGGGGAGGTGATAAATCTATCTTCTACAAGCAATCAGGCTCTGAGAGTGTTTAGTGGTAAAAATGAGGGGTTTTGTTTTAGTTTGGTTTGAGGGTTTCATGGCTTTAGATTTTCCTTTCATGACAAACATTCAAGGACATATCAACTAAGTTGAATCTCTACTAAGCAAGAGCATTCACCTAACAGGTTGGGCTGTCACTTGGAATGATGTGGAAACTCAGAAATTATTAATTAATGCCTTAATGTAATCCTCAAATATGTAAGAAACCCTGATGAAGGGGGTAAATCATAAAAAACACAACAATAGAAATTATACACAGAAAATAGAACTTTCTTTATTGATTTGGACAACTTATTACATTACAGAAGCTCAAATACAATTAGAGGAATCAACCCTACATAGGCTACAACACATTACAGCTTCCTCTCACAAAACTCTAGAATCATCTGTCATATGTAACCCTAAATCTACTGGGGTTTATGTTTTCCCGCTTATTCTTGACTCTACACTTTCCCCCTTAACTCTACTACTGCCTAGGATTCCCCAAAATGGTTATTAATAGCCTTTTTGGTGGCCAACAACCTAATTTCAAATTTTGCATCTCCCTCCAAAAATAGGTCAACTTCCGGGAGCCATAACTTTTGATCAAGGTGTTTGATTGATGAACCATTTTATGCATCGGAAAGCTCACGAAGTGCTCTATGCGATAAGAACCTATTCTGCTAGTTCTAGCCATTTTCAAGTCTGTACAGGGCCATTTAGTGCCTCAAACCTGAGTTTGAATAATTTTCAGGTATTTTTCAGGAAATAAAAACTTTAATATCTTTCAGCTCGTAAAGGATCTTTGCATGATTCCTTTGCCAAAGGTCTTATTTTTCAGTTACAAATCTTCCTGTAATTTTTTTCTTCAATCTATACCCAAATACAAACTTTCTAAAAATAGCAGGTTGTTATTTTTAGCAGTTTGGAAAAACTAAAAGTTCTACATCATTATTCAAGAGATTATGGAACCAAAACCACAAATTTTGAAAAGAATTGGAAAGAACATCAACAATTTTGAAACACATATTTTTTAGGGTGATACAAGATTGCCCTTACACCACTAGATGCTCCTACATTAGACACCCAATGTAATTTGAGAAGTGACCCTATCACGTCTCATGTGTTTGTGTGAGGAAAACCCAAACAGTCAACCTCTGCCTTAGACAACCAAGAAGAATCTTCAACAGGCCTTCCTTTCCATTTCACCAGGTATTCTTCATATTGCCTATTCTGAGTACTTCCCACACGGCTATCCAAGATCTATTCTATCTCCTCTGTTGAAGTAGATGCCGGAATACTCCACTGTTCCTCTATTAGTCCATCCTCTGTTCCACCTTCATGATATTCTGATAAATCAGAAATGTTGAAAATAGGGGAAATGTTGATCCCACTTACCAGCTCTACCTCATATGCATTTTCTGAATCATGTTTCTTCAAAATTTAGCATGGTCTAAATTTCATCATTTTTAGCTTATTGTATGTTCCAATTGGAAACCTTTCTTTTCTCAAGTGAACCATGACTTCATCTCCTACCTAGAATTACTTATATCTCCTCTTCTGATCTACCTTAGCCTTATATTGAATATTCATCTTATTAATGTGCTTTTTCACCTCTTCATGCAAATTATTCATGTGTTCTGCAAAGTCTTCAGCCTTGGCACTTGTTTTTTCTTCTTTGTCTAGATTCCTTAACTCTGAAGCATTTCTTGGACTATTCCCATATACAATCTAGAATGGTGATTTACTAGTACTCCTATTGACATAATTGTTGTAAGCAAATTCTACCTATAGTAAAATCAAATCCCATCCCTTCGGCTTATCTCCTACTAAGAATCGTAGTAGATTACCCAAACTCCTATTCACCACTTATGTCTACCCATTAGCCTGTGGATCGTGTGTAGAACTAAACTTCAAATCTATCTTCAACTTCTTCCACAATGTCCTCTAGAAATAACCAACAAACTTGGTATCTTGATATGAAACTATGCTCTTTGGTAGACCGTGCAATCTCACCACCTCCTTGAAAAATAACTCTGTAATATGAATAGCACCATTAGTCTTCTTACAAGGAATAAAATGTGCCATCTTCGAGAATCTGTCCACCACCACAAAAATGGAATCATGTCCTCTCTGTATCCTTGGTAAACCAAGAACAAAATTCATACTGATATCATCCCATGGCTTCTCTGGTACAGGTAATGGCTGATATAGCCCTATATTTTGACTTGTTCCTTTTGCCATTTGACATACTCTATACAAATTTCCTCACATCCTATTGCAACTATGGCCAATAATAATTTTCACCAACAATAGTAATGGTCTTATCTCGACCAAAGTGTCCAGCCGATCCTCCACTATGCTTCTCCTTAATCAGGTTCTCTCTCATGGAACTCCTTAGAATTCACAACTAACTTCCTCTAAATAGCATGCCATCTTGGATTATGAAATCCAACCATTTTGTCCTGTCCAAAGTAACAGGTTCCAAACAAGCTTTACAGGCCTTTGCAAAATCTAGATCTTCAGGATACAAACTTTTGAGCTCATCAAACCCAACAACCTCTATCTTCATTTCTGTCAACAAATTTTGCCTTCTGCTCAAGGCATCTGCAACTCTATTGGACTTCCCACTCCTGTACTTAAAAAAAAAGTATATCTCTACAAAAACTCAAACCATTTTAAGTGCCTTTGGTTCAACTTTCCTTGACTATTAAGATACTGCAAAGCCTAATGATCAGTATATAAAATAAACTCCTTTGGCAACAAATAATGTCTCCATTTCTTCAAAGCCTGAACTATTGCATACAACTCTTAATCATAAATAGAATACTTTTTCTTGGCATCATTAAGCTTCTCACTAAAATAGGTAATGGGTTTATCTTCTTGACTCAAAACAACTCCTATAACACTACCACTAGCATCACAATCGACCTGAAATACTTTATTGAAATCTGGAAGTGCCAAAATAGGTTGCTCTATGACTTTTTGCTTCAATGTATCAAAGCTTTTGTATGCTCCTTTAGTCCATCTAAACTCTTTTCTATCCCCTCTCATTGTCTCAGTTAGGGGTGCACAAATGCTACTAAAATTCTTGATAAACTTTTTGTAAAAACTTGCCAAACCATCAAAAGATCTTACCTCAGAAGCACTCCTTGGCATAGGCCATTCAATGATAGCCCTCACCTTCTCTGGGTCCATCTTAAAACCTTCTTTTGAGACAACAAATCTCAGGTATACCAACTCCTTTGCAAAGTTACATTTCTTTAGATTGATCAACAACTTATCCTCCCTCAGCATACCCCCTAGACGGCTTTCACCATCACAGTTATATTGACATGTTTACACCTTATGCGTATTGCCACCGAGCACGTAGATGCATGCAAGGGGGTTCCTAGGGGTAGGTAGAATTTTTTTTTGTAGCTCATGTTATGACCACATGGCAAATGTGGACATGACACATGTGTTGTGTGTCGCTTCTAGGGTTAGACTGATTTTAATCTGAACCCTAAGTTTCCTACGTGAAGATGATTCTACTAACATCGAGCCCTAACTTATCTCAGGTCTAAAAAGAAATTAAAAAGTGATTAAGTAGAACTAATGGCAAGATGGCACGTGATTAAAGTGGAAAGATGAATTAAAATTAAATAAAACATCACATAAAATAAACCCTAGGATTCTAGCAAAATTTTGAAAGCATAACACGTTATCGATAAATGAAATAACAATTTTAAAATAAATCATCAATAAGGGATTAAATAAGTTTTAAGAATAAAATTTAAATTAAAACTTAACAACAAACTCAAAATGATAAACATAAAGTAATAAAATAAAATTTAATGACAAAACGTCAGATAAATCCAAAGGAAGAGTTGAGTCCATTATTAAATATAATTCTGGCATTATATTTAATATAAAACTTGAGTATATAAATGTATTTACATCTAAATCATATATATAAATATATATATAGATATATATAAAACCCTAATCAAAATTTGCAAAAAAAAATCATACTAGAGTAAATTGCTGAGAAGAGACCATGGCGGATTAACCTAGAGACTATTTTTAAAACAATAAATAGAGTAAAAAAAATGTGTGAGGGGACTGGGATGGGTGTCAGCACCCACCCTAGCCCCCTCTGTCCTTTCCATCGTGGTCGTTACCACACCATATCCCTTACACCCCCACCGGTTTCTTTCCTCTCGCGTAACGCCGACACCTCAGCCATACACCACACCCCCATAACCTCTGCGTCAACCGTGCCTCCTGGGACCTCCACCACGGCTCCCTCTACACATCCCCTCTCTCTGTAGACCCTCCTCTCTATCCACACTCTCCCCACCTACCCTTTTGACGCCGTTTGGATCCCCTGTCCTCTGCGAGCTCTACTGCCGCTGTCTCTCCCTCCATGTGCCCTTTTGACCCTACAAGAAAGCTTGCAATTGGCTAGCGATCATGGCTGCCCCTTATGCTCAGTCTGCAGGCAAAAGGAAAGTGTAGCATGTGACAGGGGTTTGGATTGTTGTTTAGGGCATACGATTGGTGAGTTAAGAGTAGAAAGGGGGAGGTTAGGGTTAGGTCTGAGTTTCCTCTTGTTGGATTAGACTTTTTGTTATTTGGAGCATTAAGGTTTCTTTTGGGAGGTTGAGTTAGATTGTAACTTATATTTTGGAATTTTATATGTATATGAATTTATTTTACCACACTCATTTTCCTTCTTTTGGTTTTGACCTTTAAGCTTCCCCTTTTTGTCTTGATACTTAGTTATAGGACACTTTATAAAAATATTGAAATCACCAAGTGTTAGGGCATCGATGGGAAGTTTATATAATGGTTGTTAAATTTCCTTAGGGGACTTGCATGTTAACCTTAAAATCTAATACTCTAAAATTGTAAGCCTTTTGCCTTATTTAGACTTGTCAGTTAGGTTGTTCACGAACTAAATCTTGGACTATCTCCATATCTAGTTGGGCGCTTTATGATATTTTGTTTTTATCAGGGTAAATAATTAATTTCTTAAGTGGGCCTTTCATATTAATAAATTTGAAAGGAGGACTTACTTTTACAACGTTAGAAGGCAGTGCAGATTTGGGCTTTGTTTTATCCGAAAGCGTTATTGTGGAAGTTAAATCTTTTCGTAGGCCTTAAATGGGTTAATTACCTTATGTTTATTTCTGAATTAGTTTACCTAAGTATCATTTTGGTTAGATTTGTTTTCATGGGGAAATGTGCCCCCTATTTGTTTTATAATTTATTTAATCAGGGTATTTATTTTATTCCTTATTTTATAAACCTTTTTTTCCTCTATTGTTTAATTTAACTCTTGGGAATCTTTTAAATTGTTTTCAAATTTTGAATGGGTTAATTTTTGCAATTTGATTATTGTCTTTTGAATTGAATTCAACTTTTGGGAGGGATTATTTTATTCTTACTAGGAAGAAATCTTCCTTTGAGTTTATTTTACCTTAGCAGGATTTCTCTTATAGATCTAGTTGATTTTCTATTTTATTATTATTATTTTACGGGATGAGTTATTTAAACTCTTCCCCCTCCTGTTTTAAATATTTGAGTTAGTTATTAAATATAATGCCAGAATTATATTTAATAATGGACTCAACTCTTCCTTTGGATTTATCTGACGTTTTGTCATTAAATTTTATTTTATTACTTTATGTTTATCATTTTGAGTTTGTTCTTAAGTTTTAATTTAAATTTTATTCTTAAAACTTATTTAATCCCTTATTGATGATTTATTTTAAAATTGTTATTTCGTTTATCAATAACGCGTTATGCTATCAAAATTTTGTTAGAATCCTACGATTTATTTTATGCGATGTTTTATTTAATTATAATTCATCTTTCCACTTTAATCACATGCCATCTTGCCATTGGTTCTACTTAATCACTTTTTGATTTCTTTTTAGACCTGAGATAAGTTAGGGCTCGATGTTAGCAGAATCATCTTCACCTAGGAAACTTAGGGTTCAGATTAAAATCAGTCTAACCCTAGAAGTGACACACTACATGTCGCATACCCCCTAGATGGATTTCACCATCACGGTTATATTGACATGTTTACGCCTTATGCGTATTGCCACCGAGCACGCAGACGCATGCGAGGGGGTTCCTAGGGATAGGTAGAAAAGTTTTTCATAGTTTGTGTCATGACCACATGGCAAATGTGGACATGACATGTGTGTTGTGTGTCGTGATCACATGGGAAGTGCGGGCATGACATATACCAACTCCTTTTTTGCAAAGCTACATGTCTTCAGATTGATCAACAACTTCTCCTCCCTCAGCTTCTCCAAAACTCTTCTGATATGCATCATATGCTCATCCCAAGTCTTACTAAAAATCAAAATTTCATCTACATAAACAATAACAAAACTTCCCAAAAATTCTTTCAATACCTCATTCATGAGCTACATGAATATGCTCGGTGCATTGGTTAGCCCAAATGGCATGACTAACCACTCATACAAACCTTCCTTTATCTTGAAGCCTATCTTCCATTTGTCTCCTTCCTTGATACAGATCTAGTGATACCTACTCTTCAGGTCAATTTTTGTGAAGTACTTGGCTCCACTTAAACAGTCCATTATGTCATCCATTCTTGGCAATGGAAACTTCTACTTGATTGTAATCTTATTGATGGCCTGAGAATCTGTACACATTCTCCATTCTCCATATTTCTTTGGTGCTAGTACTGTAGGTACCACACATGGACTTAGGCTCTCCCTTATCATTCCCTTCCTAAATAGCTCTTGGACTTGTTTGTTCATCTCTTCACTCTCTGTAGGAGTCATTTTGTGGGCTGCCTTATTGGGCAAACTAGCTCCTGGTATCAAATCCATTTGGTGACTTATCTTCCTCACTGGTGGTAAACCTTCTGGTACATTATCAAAGATAATATCCTAAAATTCTTCCAACATATTTGAGACTTCTACTGGTACATCTTCACATTTCTCTTGACTAATCTTAGGAATCAATGCAAACCAATGATGCTCATTTTTCATACCCTCTAAAAAATTCCTACCATCTACCAAGAAAATTCTTGCAGTACTACATACATTTTCTTCCACCTCCTTCAAGGGCTTCAACTTATGATGAACTCCAACCTTTGTTAGGGAGTATGTGTTTACACGGTCATCATGGACAGTGCTCCTATCATACTGCCATGGCCTCCCCAATAACATATGACATGCATCCATTGGTATGATGTCACACAGAACCTCATCATGGTAGCCATAATTCTTGAACTTCACTGAATACTGCTCATTGACCAAAGTTCTATGGTCCTTCTACAACCATGCAATCCGATATGGATACGGATGCTTTCTTCTTGTCAACTTCAACTTGTCAACCATATCTTCTAAAACAAGATTATCAGTGCTTCCACTGTCAATAATAATATCACAACACTTACCTTCACATTTGCACCTTGTGCGGAAAAACTCTTCCTCTGATTGGGTTCTTTCTCCTCATTCAACAAAGTTCTTCTGACAACTAGGGTTTCTCCCCTTTCAGCATCTTCAAAGTGCTCAGATTGCACATCTTCATCTACATGTGCAACACATGCATTACCTTCAGGTCTTCTATTCATCCTTCCTTGATGTTGCAGACACTCATATGCTTGATGCCCTTCTTCTCAACATTGGAAACATGTTCCTCTAAAACCTCCTCTTCTAGGTGCTTGCCCAGGTCTGCCTCTTCCTCTTCCTCTTTGCTCACCACTATTTTGGTCACGGGGGCGGTAGGCATTATCCCCTCTCTGATTTTGATTGGTGTCAGCTTCTTCACTTTTCTTTTGATCTTCATTATGGTCTCCATAGGGTCTTCCACCAGTCCTTCCACCTTGACCTCTTCCCCTTTGCTTGCTATCGAATCTTTTATTCAGCTTCTCTTCCACCTTTAGGGAAAACTAGTACGCATCTTCTATGGTGGCCATTCTGACCAAGCTCAACTCCTCTTGAATACTCGGCCTCAACCTAGTAATGTAATGGGCTACCTTCTCCTTGTTGGGCTCTGCATGGCCTATCCTGATAGTAATTTTATAAAACTCTTTTGTATACTCTTTAACAGACTTGTTACCTTGCTTTAGTCCTTGTAGCTTCTTCAGTAGCTCCATCTCATAGTCCACAGGAATGAACTGCTTCTTCAATTTCTCCACCATCCAATCCAATCTGGTGATCTTTCCTTTTCCTTTTCTAGTCCTCTCTAATTGGACCTCCTTCCACCAAATACTGGTGTGGCCCTTCAACTTTATTTTTTCAAACTTGACCCGATCTAGGTCCTCCACATCTTCATACTTGAAATACTCCTCCATGTCATTGATCCAATCAATAAGCTGTTCTAGATTCAAATCTCTAGAATATGTAGAAACTTCGATCCTAGGCCTCTTTCCGATCTTCAAAATGGCCCTCAACAACCTAACTTCTGTAGGATCTCTTGAAGCTTCTGGTTCTTCCTCAGATAGCTCTTCCTCAACTTCATCTTTGCTTTCTTCTCTTGTTCTCAGGTCAAACCCTCTTTGTAGGTCCTCTTGCAATGCATTGATTTACCTTTTTAGGGATCTAAAACCCTCTTCCATCAAAGCATTCCTCCCAATATGATTTCTTCATGGAGGCATCTTGATCTCCACAGCAAACCCACAGCCTCAGGTTCTGGTGCAAACTGTCTCACGGTCGGTGATCTATCTACACACTCAAGAACCCTTAATCTGATACCAATTGATGAAGAGGTTAAATCATAAAACACATAACAACAAAAATTACACATAGAAAATAGAACTTTCTTTATTGATTTGGACAACTTATTACATTACAGAAGCTCAAATACAATCAGAGGAATCAACCCTCCACAGGCTGCAACAAATTACAGCTTCCTCTCACAAGACTATGGAATCATCTGCCATCTGTAACCCTAAATCTACTAGGATTTCTATTTTCCCACCTATTCTTGACTCTACACTTTCCCCCTTAACTCTACTACTATTCAAGATTCCCAAAAATGGTTATCAATAGCCTTTTTGGTGGCCAACAACCTAATTTTGAAATTTGCATCTCCCTCCAAAAATAGGTCAACTTTCGGGAGCCATAACTTTTTATCAGGGTGTCTGATTGACGAACTGTTTTATGCATCGGAAAGCTCGCTGAGTGCTCTACATGCTAAGAACTAGCTCTGCTAGTTCTAGCCATTTTTAGGCCCATATGGGGCCATTTAGTGCCTCAAACCTAAGTTTGAATAATTTTCAAGCATTTTTTAGGAAATAAAAACTTTAATATCTCTCATCTCGCAAAGGATCTTTGCATGATTCTTTCGCCAAAGGTCCTTTTTTTAAGTTATGAAGCTTCTTGTAAATTTTCACTTCAATCCATGCCTAAATGCAAACTTTCTAAAAATAGCAGGTTGCTATTTTTAGCAGTTTGGAAAAACTGAAAGTTGTACATCATTATTCAAGCAATTATGGAACCAGAACCACAAATTTTGAAAAGAAATGGAAAGAACATCAACAATTTTGAAACACATCTTTTTTTGGGTGATGCAAGATTGCCCTTACACCACTGGATGCTCTTGCATCAAACCTTAATCATGCAAAATAGTGAATAAAATGGTAAATTTAGATAAATGTTTACAGATTAAAGAAAATGACAGAGATTAACAACTAACCATTTTTTGAAGTTTAGAATTTAGAATATTTGAGGACAATGCCCTGGGCACCCAAGTCCAAGGCACTATTTTCTTCTCAAAATGCATAACTCCTTCCGACATTGATAATTGCTATTTCGTCTATTTTCATCACCTAAAATACAAACGACATTGCCCTGGGTGCCCTAGTCCAGTGCAGGTTGATTTTTAGGATGTAGAAGCTCCTTTGGATGAAAAATGTCTTGTAACTCTGATTCCCATCTCTAACACTCTGGAGGACATTTCCCTAGGCGCCCATGTCCCAAAAATGCTTCATTTCACTTCTTTCTTTCGGATCTTGAATCCTTGTCATATGCAACCTTCCTCTACAACTCCACTCTATGAAACTCAATACATGTAACCTACAATCACAAAAGAGTGTGGTTGGGGGTTGTGGTGTTTAGAGGCTTGCCTCAGTCAAGCCCCAAAGAGACATTCAAGTCTTCTGAACACTGTTGTCAGATAAGAGTACGTATCCCTGTGGGATAGAGGCTAAATATAAATGATAAATGATTCAAACACAAGTCAATGTCACCTTAGAAGTGTAGATCTCACATAAATAAAGGTTGTTCAATCACATGAGAAGATGAAGCCAAATTTGCAATCACAAATACAATAACAATGCTCTGCTCTACAACAATGAATACCATGGATGCTCTAAAATCACAAGTATGCATAAAGTTCACAATCATCTTCTAGTTTACAAATGTAAACCTAAACATACTTATATATGTAACTACAAGCATTCTTGATAAGAATTTTGTAATTTAAACTTTTGGTGTTGGCATAGGACCTAACAACAGTCATATAACCGACACATCAAATTAGAGCCTAACCCAAAATAGAGTAGGACCAGGACACGAGCGCCCAAGTCCTCTTTCTATTTTAGGTAGGAGTCATCTCAATAGCACCCCCTAGGTCCTATTTGCCACAAGACTTCAGGGTTTTCTCATCGAGATTCAAAATTAACACACAAGATGCTCTAAATACATTCTAAGGACTTGGGAGCTAAAACTCAAGGGGGAAAAGCCCCCAAGGGGACATTTTCTAACATAACAGAGAGAAACATTAATGGTGACTTGGAGAGTCATTGAGCAGTCATGTCAAGTCTAGAATAGTAGAAAATGCACCTGGAAGGAAAAAGGTTGGGCCCTGACTGATCAAGCTTCCTTCAATCAGTCTTCCACTAATCAAGCATTGGAAAGGTGAAGGAGGAAACCTCGGCCTTCGAAGTCTGAGAGAAGAGAAATTGTCAAGCTTCAGGGGTTAGGCCTTCACCATTACATCATTCTTTGGAAAGAAGAAGAACTCAACCTCCTCCTCCACAACACTTAGTTGATTTTTAGAACTCAGCAGAGATTGGGCTTCAGGCCTTCCATTTGTCACTTTTGGAAAAGAAAAAGAGAGAACTCCTAACCTCTTCTTTCTAAAAGACTTAGAAATATTTGTATCTCAACGAACTTCAGCCTTCAGGCCTTCCATCTTTCACCTTCCGCCAAATGGAAAGGGAAAAGACAACTCTGACATCCATGCTCCACAACACCTTAGAACATTGAAAATAGCGGAGATCAAGCCTCAGGCCTTCAACCTTCTAGCTTCTACAAGAAAGAGGAAGAAGAAAGAAAACCCCAACCTCTGCTAGTAGAATAACTTAGTTGAAAGAGTTTGGCAGAGTTCAAAGTTCAAACCTTCTTCCTTCCAACTGCCGAAAACAAGAAAGAAGAAGAAAGAACCCTTTCCTGTTGAAGTCCAAAATACCTAGAACATTGAAAACGATGGACTTCGGCCACCAAGCCTTCCACCTTCCATCTTCCACAAGAAAATGAAGAAGAGGAAACTCTCGACTACTGCCCTCTGAAAGACTTAGAAATATTTTTGTAGCTCGACAGACTTCGACTGTCGGGCCTTCCACCTTTTGCTTTCTAAAGAGGAAGGAAGAAGGAAGAAGAAACCTCTAAAGTTTGGCACCCACCACACTTAGAATAATATACTCATCAGGCTTTGGTGAGAAGACCTCCAACCTTCTGCCTTCCATAGAAAAGAATGGGTAAGAGTGAACCCCTGACCTTTGGTGCTCAAAACACTTAGGTGAAAAACAAGCGACCAAGGTAGAGTTTGAGGCCAATAGACATGGCATGACAAAGAGGAGAAGCCCCAACTCTGAAACTCCAAAAACACTGAAAACATAAGGAAAACTTTGGATTTTTGGGACTTAGTCAATTTGGGTAGTTTTTTCTTGCATTCTAAAGGGTGAAAACACTAGGATTTCATGGATCTTTAGGCTATTTGGCTAGAAGGAAAAAGAGGATAAAGGTTAATTATTTGATTAGTCAACTATATGATTAACATCCATCAATCATCATTTTCCTCTATCTAATATCATTTTCTATCATTTTCATTATTTTCCTTTAACATAGTTATACCATGAAAAAAAAACATCCATTTCCATTTACCACATATAAGCATATATCCATCAGTTAATCATCATTATCATAATAACATCATCTATCATATATCCCCATACCCACCTAATCTATCCATACATAATCATATCATTAAATTCATAAAACATCCATGCATGTCCCGATACCTCATACATTATAAATAATCATAATACATCATATCCATCTAATCCATTCAAATATCCTCATGTCATATCAATAAATCATCTAATCTACCATCTATGATCATACATCATATACATGTGTGTTTTATACATACATTTGCATTCTATCATTACACCATATACATCACATACATTAGTCAATTTGGGTAGTTTTTTCTTACATTCCAAAAGGTGAAAACACTAGGATTTCATGGATCCTTAGGTTATTTGACCAGAAGGCAAAATAGGATAATAGTTAATTATTTGATTAGTTGACTATATGATTAACATTCATCCATCATCATTTTCCTCTATCTAATATCATTTTCTATCATTTTCCTTTAACATAGTTATACCATGAAAAAAACCATCTATTTCCATTTACCTCATATAAACATACATCCATCATTTAATCATCACTATCATAATAACATCATCTTTCATATATCCCCATACCCACCTAATCTATCCATACACAATCATATCATTAAATTCATAAAATATCCATGCATGTCCCTATACCTCATACATTATAAATAATCATAATACATCATATCCATCTAATCCATCCATATATCCTCATGTCATATCAATAAACCATCTAATCTATCCATCCATGATTTTATACATCATATACGTGTGTGTTTTATACATACATTTGCATTCTATCATTACACCATATACATCACATAAGCATCATATCTAATAAACCATCCATTGCATAATGTATCCATAAATAAAGCATCATCATATAGCATAAATCAAATCATGTTAATAACATATGCATCATCATATACATCATAAAATTAATACAAAAATCATGCTATAACTATCTTCATATATCTCATAAAAAATTGGGGTACATCAAGCTTCATACAACATCTATCAAATGTCATAAAAAAATTGTATATCACAAAAATAATACATCATATGTACATAATCAAAATAAATACATCAAATGAAGAGCTAGGCCTAGCTAGCACTATTTACATGTGATCCTGAGCCTACTCCACCCCCACTAGGAGGTAGAGGAGTTGGAGGATGCATTCCCACTGACCCTGATGTGCCTAATCTTATTACCCTACTAGCTACCCTACTCATTATCCTACTCTATGTGTGCTCTACATAGGAAGCTACTCTTTGATCTACAAGAACTACCTCATATATAGTGATAGTACACCACCTCCCTACTAGCCCATAGCATATTTTCTATCACCCTCTACGCATTGGCCACTATCTTGCCTAGGCCTACTACACTCAATATATCCCTCACTTGATCTTTCTCTTGGCACAATCTATGCTCATTGGCTTGGGACCTTTACAAATAGCCCTATAATCCATCTTGTTCTATCCCTCCCTTCTTGCAAGCTAACCCACATTGCTACCAAGCCATCTCTCTCAACCATGAGGTTGTCTCACTTAGCCTATATGGTCTCCCTTTGCTATAGCTACATCCTTCTCTACTTGCATAACATCACATTCCAATAATGCTACTCCTAGCCTAACCTGTAGATCCTCTATCTCATCATGTCTCTTCCCCACCTCCACTTATGGGCCCTATACACTAGGGGCCTCAACATCCATCTCCTACTCACCATGGCCTTGATCTACACCTTGTCCATTTCCTCCCTAAGGAGGTGCCTATGGTAGCCCTTATGGGGGTACTTATTGTTATTGTTGGGGCACTTGTTGTGACACCCTTTGTCCATCCCCTCCCACACCTACTGACATTGCTCTTTATTCTTTCCTAGCCCTCTCTACATGTCTCCATCGATGGTAAACCGCCCATATAGCCCTAAGGACTATCACATATGCATCCACCCATTGAGGCATGGGCAACCTAAGTGGTTTCCTCTAATCCCACCATCACTTATAATTAGGGGTGAACCCCACATACCCACCTCTGCCAAAGTGTAGGCATCACATGAATATAGTCTAATTGAGCAAATAAAGTGTTGATTCTCAATCCCTGACATGATGCCTCCTCATGGCCTACCCATGTGAACACATGCACATTCTCTACTAGGATCCCCTATTGTTGCAAAACTCTATCCATCCTATACATCTCTATGATGTACAACTGTCACCTGATACTGTAATAAGGCCTCGATAGGAATGGTAGTGCCTTTTCTCCATCATGCCACTCCCTACACTCTAAGTATGGACTCCATATCACCACCTGCAACCTATCTAGTGTCTATTTCCAATGCTCCTAATCACCCACATGGGTGTACCCCTTGCACCCTCCCCAATAGAATTTTTATAGTTTAGCTACCCTCCTTTTATCCTAGTTTCCCATAGACCTAAGAACTATAATATTCTACCAGGCCTAGACCTACAACAATGTAACTTGTGCTAGGCTGCACCCCTCCTATATGTAATCAAATGTAAATCCATGTAAATCTATGCCAACATGCAAGAACCCTAGCCAAACACCTACTCATCAACACACATTTTACTAACACATCATGCCAACCTAATTAGAAATAATCAACCGATCTTTTCAAGCAGTAATATGATGTTGACAATGGCTTCCATGACAAGGGGTAGCTCCTCCACCATATGTATGCATGTATCTAGATCTAATGACATCCCCTTCCTAGGAAGATTAACCTTTTTGAACAATCTAAATAGTGCCAAATTTGACTACATCTCCCTGTAATAAACTTTGTGCCCCTTGATTGGTAGCTGTAGTATCCTCCACATGTCTTCAAGAGTCACAATAGTCTCTCATATTAGGAGGTGGAATGTACTAGGATTAGAGTGTCATTACTCTACTAGCACTATAAGAATCACCCTGTGAGCCTTGATGACTAGCATCTGGGTCATGTACCACAATCCCACCATATCTAAGCACCCACAGTTGTGCTCCTCCCAATGCTTTGTGACTTAGAGAACTCTCAACCTTTGCTCCCACATCACTAGTGACTATAATTACTCTTTCACCCAACTAAAAACCATGTCAAATATTGTCAAAATTCTCCTAATCTTCCCCTTCCCATGCTCGTGCTTTATTTTTTACAAATGTGTTGATTCCTAATACATGTGCCCAAACACACATGCACTTGTCCAAAATATATATGCTCCTTTACGACCATGCACCATTTTTATGGATGCACTTCTTTACCCCACACATGCACTAAATCACACACATGCACCAATCCATTTTACGTGTGTGCTTTTTCTATCCACATGCATGCTAACTCATGATTTTTCATAGATCAGCACATACATTCTTGTGGTTTTCAAATCTCCCTAGCTACCAATAAATGCACCAAAACTAACCCAAGGAATTTTTAGTGGCTATATATTGCCATTTGGCTATTTTTTTCATTACTATCCCCTAAATTTAGCTATTTTTTCCATTTCTATCCCCCAAATTTGGCTATTTTTAGGTTCTTTAGAAGTGTCCAATTCACCCATATTTGATAGATTTTCCTTGATGCTAAAATAAAATCACCTCACATTAGAAACTTTAATTCTTTAAGATAGACACATATCATTCTATTGTATATAAAAATTGGGATCCTAATCTCCTCATTTTATTAGGGGCTATTTTTTATTTTCTATACTCACCCCATTTCAATATCTTTGTTTAAAATTCATATATTGATACAAAATCTAGCCATTGAACCACTATAAAATTCATATATTAATAGAAAACTTTAGTCATTAAATTGTAAAAAAATTGTATAAGGAAAAAAATTCCCATCCACTCTAAAATTTGATTTCTAATATGAAATAAAATCACCTAGGATATTATTCTTCTTTGTAGTGGATTTCCCAGGGATTCCATAGAGATTTCAAGAGGCCATTTCTTAAAGTATACCTTGAACGAACCTAAAGAAGGTCTAGGGATGATATATACCAGTATCCCTATGACCTTTGGTTGTTGATACCTCCTCATCTACTCTAGCCAATGCATCTGAATTGACACATTCTCCATCTTCTTTGTGCTCCTTCTCTTCTAAGCTCCAAATTTCTTCTAAAGTTGAGGGGGAAAATGAATTATTTTCACTACCTTAAAGCCTATTTATACACCCCCCCTCCTTTTCACCTCATTTCTTTATTTTTGGGCCTTTTTTGCCCTCTTTTCTTCCACTTCTCATTTTCCCTTCTCTATCACATTTTTAATCTATTTCTTCTTTGAGAGTTCACCTGTGTTTTTTTTCCCAACTAACCTCTCAAGGGGGCATTATCCTTCTAGCCTATTTAATCATTTCTTCAACCAGCTGGGGCATCTTGTCACCCCTTGGACTCATTAGAAAGTGTTATATTTTATTTTTCTTTGAAATGACATTATTTTAATGCCATTTCAAAGAGGGAAAAATTAGACACCCAAAATTATCTCATCACCATTTCTGTCATCACTCATCATTTCTGTTATAATTAATTGAATAAATATTATTTATTTGATTAATTACCCAAATTTTGCTTCTAAAATTAATCAAACAATTTGTTATTATTTAATTAATTAAATCACTATTCATCATTATTCACCCAAACATTAATTAAATAAATCAGAAATATTTATTTAATTAATCAATCTTTCATTTATAGTCCAGCCTTAGATAAATAAATTCAAATATATATTTATCTAAGTTCATCTCATCCCATCCTATAAATTAAATAAATTCAAATATTTGTTTAATTCCCTTTTTTATCCACTTTTCATTAGTTTTTCAAAATGTGTACATGGGGTCCAAGGTATGGACTTGATTTTTACATGATTGGTACTTTTGGAATGGGCAAGATCTTCACATCCCTCCAAAAATCTACCTTTTAATCTCCTACCATCCACTTTATCCAAGGAAAATCTCCACCCTTGATTCCCCTTGAATCTTGGAGCTCCCTTTGACCACCATTCATATGGTGCCACTTGGAGGCTTCTCATGCCTTCCATCCTCTTAAGCAATCTCAAACCTTGATCTCTCAAGGAAATCCTATCCCTTCATCCACTCATCCAAAAATCTATAAATAACACCCTCCACAAGCCATTTTCATAACTCACTTGAATGCAATGTTACTCTGTTGATGTGATCACTTAACATCCATTCAATTCAACAACAACAATCTTGGAGCATGGCACTCACATGTGTGCAACACAAGTTAGTGTTGGTGAGGACTTAGCATAGTTTTTATTAGCTTTTACAAACTCTTGGGCTTAATCTTGAGGTTTCTTTTAGTTGTGAATATGATAGGTTAAATCCAATTTAGCTTATTCTTTTACGTTTACTTTTACATGCACATAGATAGAAAGTCACATTATAGCAATATGGCCTTTGACATGTGCCTCTTCAATAGGTGCAAATATGTGACACAAGTGTTATTAATTGTCTATTATGTATAATGTGTGGTGGCACAAAATGAATATAATTTCTTAAAGCTATTTTAACACTCTACATTAAACTACTAACATTATCAATAAATGATATTGGTTAATTAGTGATTGACACTTATCTATTCAATAGGCCTATTCTAGAACTTTTATTCCCAAAAGTGGGTGTGTCATATTTTCCTCCTAGAATACACCTTAAGTTGTTCATCAGTATTCATTAGACAATGTAGAATGTGCCAAAAAAAATAATTTATACCTTATTTTATATAAGGAAAAGACATGTAGTCCCACCGATCAACATCATATAGTACTGGCCACAATTTGCTACAACCCTTGATTTGAAAAAATTGAATGATTGATGAATAATTCTATGACTTATTTCCCCAAAAGTGTATCATTACAATTTATCTCCCAAAATGGAACAACAACCTTCAAATATTTATCCTTTTGTATTAGAATATTTTTGTCATCTAAATTATGTGACTTATTTTTTCTTCTTGTTTTAAATGATAGCAAATATGTATATTTCAAAAAAGCACATTTACATTAGAAAAAATTCTAAAAACCACTAATATTTAATGCAACTATAATTCTTATTAGTTCCCTTTATATTAATATATAGAGAAATAATTACAAAAACTAGAGTTGGATCTAAATAAATATTATATTTATAGATAAATATGATCCATGGGAGATCACATTCTTTAGTATTAGTAAGAGCTCAGAGGATTACATATACCAAAGATGCCACGTAACACAAATCTTTGGGATAAAACAAAGCATCCAGAAAAGAAAAAGAAAAAAAAAAAAAAAACTAGCCAAAAGAGAGAGCAAAAGATCAACAACTCTAACCCAAACAAACTAAAACAAAAATAGAAACCTCAAATATGCCTCTATTTATCATACCAATCATCCACTCCTTAAAATAACAACATAACCAAAATGCTAGCTTTCATTACTATCACTAAAACTGTAAGGGGGTGTTGAGCTTGAAAGGCGGCCTAATGAGTAAGTCAAGTTCCTGGCCCAGAATAGAGCAAGGCGGACACTCTGTCCTGTCTGAGTTTGTGTCCATTGTGGCGTCTTGGCTGAAAGTTGGACTGAGTTGGAATATCATCCTAGTCCGTTGGCATGTTCGGCAAATGCGCAATGATGTTAAGGCAATGGCTTATCCGCGCCATGAGGAAAGACAGTTTGAGTTCTATAAGTGCTGGCCCCGAGTCTTGCACAATACATTGAGAGATTGCATAGGATTCAGATTGAATTCTGAGTGCATGAGTTGGAGTTCTATTCTGAGTGCGAATTGGAACAAAGATTCTATAGGTGAGCTTGTGAGTTAGTTTTCTGAGTGCAATACATTTCTGAGTGTTGCGCCTAGAAAGAGTAACTCAGATTTTTGACCTGCATGGTGTTGGAGTTTTCTTGAAGCTAAGTTCTCCTCGGGGATGTCATGTGATGTAAACTCTACCTGGATCACTTTCGGCTGAGTCTGAGTCCAAAACAGAGCATTGGATTCTTGGCCTTGAGTGGTGTAAGTCTTGTGTAATGTTTTGCTCTTGCTTATATAATGGAAAGATAAGAATCTGCCCCATATCTGTGTAGTCTATTTCTTGCATTGCATTATTGTAGGATTGGTTTGCATTGTTTATTTTTTGCACTTAACGTGGGAATGAGTTAGGTGTAGTCCAGGTGCCGAACTTGACTCAGTTCTCAGGACGAGTTCTGAACTCGTCACGCTGGTGCCGTGCGGGGTCAACCGTGGCCCCGTGACAAAAACTATCAACTTCAATAACATCAATAACATTGTCAATTGCTTACACCACCATTTGTTATCTCCTAGCCCTCTAAGGAGCCACCACATTTCTTATTAGAAAGTGAACATCATTTGTAATTGCTATTTCTTTTGCTAATAAGAAACTACATAAATCCTTCTCATGGATAGATAGAACCACATAAAAATCATTTATAGAGTCATTCATCAACACCATCTCTATAAGTAGCATTGAAATCTATTAATGTATTATAACCTTTGTTGAAGATTATTGCATTAGGTGTTCTTTCTTTTGTAATTTTCTCTTTCAAAGGTTTTCCTAGGGTATCTTTAGTGTGAACTCTCTATTTATCTTCTAAATTTCTTTCTTGAGTCATTACTTTGTTAAAATTATTTTTGATCTAATTTATTTGCATTGTTCTTCTCTTTAGATTATGTAGGAATTAGTCATACATCTTATCAATTAGAATTCATTCAGTTTATTTTTAGGCCTTAAACACTTCATAGGTGTGTCAAACTAGTCAAACATAAACCTCTTCTCTTGTAACAACATGGTCCTTGTACTTTATAGTGTTGTGTCCTTTAGGATACTAGTGCTCTTGTGCTAGTGACCTTAGTCGCTAGCACACCCACATTAGTATCCACCTTTATTTTTAAGTGAAAAGTCCCATCATTGGTGAATCACAAACCCTAAGTTGTCCTAAGTTACCTTTTCTTGAAATGATATCTTGTCTAGTAATTTTATATTTAAACATACCTTTCCTAATTGAGAAACACTCTTGCCTTCTTTTAAACTCTCTTGCTTCTTATACACTCACTTTCTAATGCTCCTATTCTCACCTATGATTCCTCTATTATTGAAACCCACATACAACTCCTCTATTGTTGAATCTTACTACAACCATCTTTAAGTCTCCATCACCTTTCTATCTCCCACTATTTTACACACACCAATACTTCTTAGACAACCTAGGGTTTCCTCCTACATAATCTACATAGACCACCATCACTTAAGTGCACATTTGAAAATCATACACTCCAACTATTTACAATTCTTTAAGGTTGAAACATGCCTAACCAAGGGCTTGATTGAGGTAAGATCCCAAAACAAACACTAATTTTTTCCTCCCCAAATCATATTTGATAGGTCATTTCTACACCACCAATAACATGTTTTCATAATTGCAAGCACTGAGGTATGTGTGTAAGCTAATGATGGTTCAAATAACACCCTTCCATGGTTGTGAAAATGATGAAAAATAGACGTAAGATAGATTTACATAACAAATTGAAGGGTTTATCAAAAAAATATCAAAAAGATAGTAATATAAGATGTAGAATCTTGAATGAAATTTATAAGCTACTTTTTTTGTGAATAATTTGAATTTATTTATGAGAAAATCACATATTTCAAAGAGGCACTACATAAGATTTTAGCAAAACATAGAGTAGTGGTCATTTTGTCCAACCTTTTATTGAGCAAAAATTAATATTTTCTTATAAAACCTTGTATGAATGTAAAGGACATATGTGTGAATGTGCTAGATATTTTTTGAATTATTTTCATAAATAAATAGTTAATAATCAATTTTTAGTGCAGATTTTTGAAAAAACTAATGAATATTTTTTTCTTTAGACCTAACTTGGTAAGAAAACATGAAGTTCATTTTTTTTTAGCATTTCCAAGACAATGTGAGGAGTGTGCCCAAACTTTCAAATTATAAAAATGATAGATGAATTTAAAGTTATGAGATTTCTTCAATAGATATGTCTCTCAAACATATAGATATATAGTGTATTTAAACAATAATTAATAATTAAGTAATAAAGTTGAAATGAGGAATAATTTACATTTCTATAATCCTAAGAGTTTTCTTTATAAAATTTTTTCAATTTTTAGATTGGGTTAATGTTAGGCCAATTAGCTTCATGGTTAGAGTTGAGGAAACTTTGAGGATATCATTTATTGAGCATGATTTATAGGTTTCTAGTAAGTTTTGGGCTCTTAAGCCTAAATCCAAGGTAATCACAAGCAAAATGGGAGGGAAATTTTTTGAACAGAAAATGAATATCCATTTCAAAGAAACAAATACATGTTTTTAAAGTGGATACCTATTTTTTATAAAGTGAACATCCCTTTCCAAAATGGATATCCATTTCTTTGAAACATATATCCATTTTAATTTTGATTTCAAAATCAAATTTGAGCTAGAAATCTAAACCTAAGAAAGCTTTATGATTTTGGCTATCTGTAAGATGCATTTTTTCCATTGCCATTGTTTGGCCCATCATTATCTTGCACTCACTCACCACAATGAAGGGAAAAATTAGATGAGTGATTGTTAAAAATTGTAGAGGCATGAAAATAAAGGATATTAGCATCTGCAATAGGTCACTAGTGCCTAGTTGGACATGAACACTTGGAAGAGTTCACTAGCACCTAGTTGAGGTCACTAATGGCAAGTTAAGGTCACTAGTGCCCTTGTCAAACATGAGCATTCCTATTAGGCCATCTAAGTTTATTGCATTTTCTAGAATCTCAACATGTGTCTATAAGTTCCCTTAATTAGTTTTCTAGCCTAGATTGCAATTCATCTCAAACCTTTACAACTAATCTAGACATGTTTTCTTTCACCAAGAACTCTCATTTCTATATGTAAGTTCTAGTTTAATTTCAATTCCTGTCTCTAATTGTTCTAATTTTACTACACTTAATCCCAAAATTATATTTTATTAATTACCTTCAAGTAATTTTATATTTGATAGTAGATTAGACAACATAAGTAAATGGAGTAATCTCATCTTAAACATTTATGAGGTAGATTATGTTTCATTTACAAAGGGTGAAAGTTGTATCTCTTCCACTTTTCCCTCTTGTTTTACACCACTTGATATGGGTGTCCTATATGGATGACCCTAGCACATGATTTTGATCAATTTGGTGATTGCACTAACCTCAAACTCAAATTTATACTAAAAAACATCATCTTACCTCTTCTTAGAACTTTCCTAAATCTTAAAACAATATTTCCTTTGCTTATTTCAAGACTACACATGTAGTCTTGACCCAGTTTATGGTCGCAACTATATAATTGACCCTTTTTTCCCACTTTTAATTTAATTATGGTCCTAGAATGACTTAGTTCCAACTAGTTGTTATTTATAAACTCCCATGCAAAAGTTTCAAAATATGTAAATCTAGGACATGTTATAAAAGGATGCCAAGTTCTTAGGGAATCTTGGAAGAGAGAACAAAAATCCATCCATCCATCATCATGAGAAGATTTCCTTTTCTTATGTACTAAAATAATAAAAATCACTCACATTCCTATCATAGCTCTATTTTTCATCAAACAATCTAATTATATGAATGCATAGCAAACCCTAGTCTTGCACTAGATCATCATGACATTTATTGTACTTGGTTCGATGTATCTAGTATGAGAAACAAGGATCTACTAAGCCAATGCTAATAACAAAATTTGGAGTGAATATATTATCACCAAAGTGTTGTACATATAGGAGAAGAGTCATTGGGTCGAATCAAAAGTCGATCCCAAGACTCAAGAAGTGGTGGCAAGAAGGTTTCCACCAAGTGGTGAAAGAGAAATGACATGTATCTTGGAGAGTTATGTTGAACTCTCCAAGTCAACATCTAACCATCTAAGGTGGCTTAAAGCCACGTGCAAATATATCACTTAGGCTAAGTAATATATATTAAAGTTTTGCACTAACAGCCCCTTAAGCGTAGCTTAGGTGGGTACAAGAGGAGATGGGTCTCGGCTACTAAGCCTAGTGAGGTACCCATGTACAAAGTAATCTCTCATGAAGTGGAGAAAGGTAGAAAACCTTGTGGGAAAAAACTACCCTCTTAAAGAGATAAAAGATGCATGAAAATTATACAAGTGAAGAAGTACTACTTCTTTCACTAAGTACAATATATGTTTCCCTCCATAGTCCAAAGAAAATGGTAGAAGGTCTATAAGACCCCCCATAATACATGTATTTCTATAGTGAGGTTGGATGCTCGATAAAGGATGTAGATGTAAATCCAAGAACACTAAATAATGTTCCTTCCTTTGGGAAGATATGAAACCAACTGAAGATGCATGATATAAATCAGTTTCTCCCATGTAACTGCCTTTGTGAACATATCTACAGGATTCTGACTTGTGTGAATTTTCTCTAGCTTCAACTGCCCATCCTCTAAAACTGACTGGATGAAGTGGTATCTAAGCTGTATGTGCTTAGTTTTTGAATGCAAAGATGAATTCTTAGCAAGATGAATGGCACTCTAGCTATTAGTGTACAAAGGGCTATCTTCTTGTCATTTCCCCAATTCCTCCAAAAAATGTTGCAACCAAATCATCTCCTTGCTAGCTTCTAGAGCAGCAACATACTCAACTTCAGTGGTTGAAAGCACAACCTTTTGTAGTCTTGAAATCTAGCTAATTGCAGTACCTCCTAGAGTAAAAACATACCCTATAGTACTCCTGCTATCAATATCACCCGCCAGATTAGAGTCAACATATCCTTTTAGAGTAGAATTTGTTCCTCCAAAACATAGTTTCTTTGAAGTAGTACCTCTCAAATATTGAAGAATCTATTTTACAACATTCCAATGTTCCATTCCCGAATTGCTCATATACCTGCTCACAACTCCCACTCCATGTGCAATATCTGGCCTTGTACATACCATTGCATACATCAAGTTGCCAACTACTGATGCATATAGTATCTTAGACATTTTGTCTTACTCCTCTTGTGTCTTTGGACACATCTCCTTAGTCAACTTAAAATGACTAGGAAAAGGTGTACTATTTGCTTTTGCATTCTACATGTTAAACCTTTTCAACACCTTCTCTACATACTCACTTTGAGACAAAAATAATTTTTTGTTTGTCCTGTCCCATGTGATCCTCATACCAAAGATTTGTTTTGCTGCACCCAAATCCTTCATAGCAAATGAATTTTCTAATTTCTGCTTAAGTTCATTAATATGCTGCATGTTAGACCCAGCAACAAGCATGTCATCAACATAAAGCAATAGGATAATATAACTACCATTACCCAATTTCTTAAAATAAACACAATAATCAGAATGACAACTTTTATATCCTTGTTCAGCCATAAAACTATCAAATTTCAAATACCATTGTCAGCATGCTTGCTTCAGGCCATACAAACTCTTCTTTAACCTGCACACAAATTCCTCCTTACCCTTGACCTCATATCCCTGTGGTTGCTACATGTATATTTCCTCTTCCAAATCCCCATGGAGAAAAGCTATTTTCACATCTAGCTATTCAAGATGCAAGTCTTCCATAGCCACAAGACTTAGAATAATTCTAATAGAAATCATCTTTACAATCGGAGAAAATATTTCATCAAAATCTATACCTTTTTTTTGTGTAAAACCTTTTACCACGAGTCTGGCCTTATATCTCTTCTTGCTTCCATCTTCTTCCTTCAACCTGTAAACCCATTTATTTGGCAATGCTCTTTTACCTAAGGGCAATTTGACTAAGTCCCAAGTCTGATTCTATAGCAAGGAATCCATTTCCTCTTTCATGCCTAGCTCCCACTACTTTTTGGTATCTACCTGCATTGCTTCTTCATAACTTTCAGGTTCACTAGAATTAGTTAATAATATAGAATATAATGATGGAGAAAATCTTTCTGGAGGTCTACATATCCTTGTAGAATGTCTAACACTTGTAGGAGTCTGTGGGATAACTTGTTGCTGAGCATCAAGTACCACTAGTATTTTATTTTCTAAAATCTCATCCAACACCACATATTCTTTTTTGGCCTGTCCATGCTTCTTTTCCTACATCTAATCCTTATACATGACCTTCTCATTGAATATAACATCTCTGCTCCTAATGATTTTATGATTTTCATAATCCCATAACCAATAACCAATTTCATCTACTTCATATCTAATGAAGGTACCATTTTTAGACTTAGCCTCAAGCTTCGTTCTATTTTCAATATCAACATGGACAAAAGCTTCACAACCAAAGGTTTTCAAAAATGAATAATTTACCTTTTTACCCATCCATGCCTCCTCTGGAATGCCACCATCCAAAGGATTTGAAGGTCCCCTATTTATTAAATAAACAACAGTATGTACAATATCTACCCAAAAGTGTAAGGGTACTCTAGCATTCAATCTCATGCTCCTTACACACTCCATAATGGTCCTATTCATCCTCTCAGACACACCATTTTCTTGTGGGGTTCCAGGAACTGTTTTCTGCCTATGGATTCCATTATATGAATAGTAATTCTCAAATTCTCTGCTGCAATACTCACCTCCATTATTAGATTTGAGACACTTCAATTTTTTCCTGTCTCATTCTCAACCAAAGCTTTCCACTTTTTAAAAGTTTCAAATACTTCTAATTTTTGTTTTAGGAAATACAGCCATGTTTTCCTAGTTGTAACATCAATAAAAGTAACATAATAGCAAGAGCCACTAGGAGAAGATACATGATCTAGTCCCCATACATCTGAATGTACAAGCTCTAATTTCTCACTCTTCTTTTCTTTCCCAACTTTGAGAAATCAGACTCTTTTCTATTTTCCATAAACACAATTTTTGTAGAAATCCAAGTCAATCTGCTTCAGACCTGGTAGCAACTTTCTGGAGTGGATCTTCATCCCTTTTCACTCATATGCCCAAGTCTATAGTGCCACAATTTTGTTTTTGTCCCTGTAGAAAGTGTTATAACTATCTCGGTAGCAACTGTTTCTGCAGTAGCTAAGGTAGAATAAGTATTACCAGTACACCAATACAATGTGCCTACATTTTCACCTTTAGCTACTACTAATGCACCTTTAGTGACCTTCCAGATTTTGTCTGAAAAGGTAACTATGCAACCTTCACTACCCAGTTGTCCTGCAGAGATTAAATTCCTTCTCAAATTTGGAACTCCTGTAGCAACCATTCATTTTCATTATGCAACTTGATTTTTATCTTTCCTTTTCCAATAATCTGATAGGGTTCATCATCACCCAAATATACCTATCCAAAATCACCTTGAATATAATCTACAAAATATTTCCTATGGGGTGTGGCATGAAATGAAGTCCCTGAATCTATTACCTAGGAATCATTAGCATTATATAAACACAAAATTAAAGCATCCCGTAATTTATTACTTGCAACATTAGCTTCCTTATTGTCATCATGTTGTCCATCTCCTTGTTTACTCTTTCGAGACCAACAATCCTTCTTCAAGTGTCCTGGCTTTCCACAGTGCTAGCAATCTATTCTTCCTCTAGATTTAGATCTACCTTTCTTTGACTTCCCTTGTGACTTCCCGTGATTTGTTGGGATTTTTCCTCTCTCCTTTGTTCTTCCCCTATTCTCTATAGTCAAAGCATTACCCAATGTTGAACTCTCACCTGTGTTTTTCTGTCCCATTTCCTCGCTAAGGATAACACCAACAACATCATCAAATTTCAAAGTATTTTAACCAAAGATAGAGTTACTTACAACCATTACCATGCTATTCCAGCTTTCTAGAAAAGAACATAAAATCAAGAAAGCCCTTACCTCTTCATCAAATTTCACTTTTACGGAAGTTAACTGATTGGTAATCGTATTAAACTCATTTAAATGATCTGACACAGATCCACCTTCAATCATTTTTAGATTAAATAAATGCTTCATGAGAAATACCTTATTTGAGGCTGAGGGTTTTTCATATAATTTAGCCAAAGATTTCATTAGTTCATCTGTTGTCTTTGCTTCTATTATATTGAATGCCATAGATGGTGCCAGGCACAAACGAATGGTTCCTAGTGTCTTTCTATCTAGAAGATTCCAATCCTCATCAGTCATTGTTGCCAGTTTCTTGGCTATTCCTTCCAACAGCCTCCATAAATCTTTCTGATAGAGATAATCCTCCATCTGCATCTTCCATAATTGATAGTTCTACCAATTGAATTTATCTACCTTCAATTTACCCTCATTCGCCATTGCTCCCACTTAACTGTGAGACTCCCACTCAACTGTGAGGCCTTCCTACAGATGATAATCAAACACAACCCACTCTGATACATAGAAGATCATCATCATCAAGGGAAATAAGTATGTCTATAGTGGGATTATCTAAGAATAGAGGTTCATTGGGGTCTCCATATATTTCCCATAATTTGGTCCAAAGGGCTCTAGGGCAGTCAATGTGTGATAGAGGAATCCATTGACTATGGTTATAACACTTAAACCAATTAATCCTAAGACATGATTATTCTTATTTTCCCATATAATCTTCTACCAATATGTACTTGGTTCAGGAATAAGCCCATACAAATGTGGCAATAGGTGAATCCATTGGCAGTGCGCCAAGATACCATCACACCAGGACTTGTAGTTTCCATTTTCTAAAGTAGTGATAAATGGATGACTTGTTATCCCCATTAGTGACTTAGATAAATTACCCCCTTTTGAACTTTATGTTAGTTCAATGATTTACAAAATACCTATGTATAATCCCCCTAGAATAATACATAAAAGTAACACTTTATAAGATGAGTGTGTGAATAACCCTTCATCTTTGATAGGTGAAAATACAAGAGTTAAATACCGCTCCCAATTTTAGAACTTTATCATGTAGTGCTATAGGTCTAAGCAGGTAAATTAAAATAGAGCCCTAATACTTATCCTTTTTACAAATTCTAATTTTGGCACTTTAAAAGTTGCCTTTTACAAGGAACTGCTTAATTTAGTACTAACAATTTTTATTAGAACCTTAACAATTTTTCCCAATTTTTTGAAGACCCTGCCAAAATTTGTATTTTTTTTCCTTAGGGCTGGTAGCATAATTTTAAATTCCTATTCTAACACTAAAAAAAATACTTTTAAATGATTTTGGAAAGAAAATGCCTATTTTATTTAAAAAATTGAAAGCATAAATTTTAAATGCATTGGAAAAACAAATTTTTTAGGGAAAAACTGTTGAGAATGGGAATAGGGTAGAAATAGGGAAAAATAACTCCAAGAAGGGGTGGCCAAAAAAAATGGCTATGGCAGCGATCAAGTTTGGGATACAAGGATGACTAGAGATGACATGGAAATGGTGGATCATGAGCGCCAAGATCAATGACAGGCTTGACAATGCCTTCACACATCACCTTGTGCCTTCAACTTGGGGTATTGGTAGCTTCCTCTAGTTCAAGGAGCCTCTCCACAGGTTGAAATGCCTTGCAAAAAGCTTCCTCTACTTCAAAGCATCCTTGCCCAAGTTAAAAAATTACCTACCTACAAAATTAAAATGCAAAAAACATCTCTCTAAATAGGGGTTTTCTTTTGTTGCAGATTGAACTCTGGATCTAATGAAAGGGATGCCTTCTCACGCGATGCAGGGATGCCTTAAAAGAGTGTATGACTGACATTCAAAACACCTAATCTCAGCCCCCCAAATGCCCAAACATGGCTTAGTTTTTGCCCTTTTCGCAGATTGAAAATGTTACTGTTATCACATAGAATTGCACCTAGCTTGGAGAGAGTCCAAGCATTCTAATGACACAACAGGAATGATCTCAAGGTGTGGGACCTTGCAATATTGAGATCAGACCTCCAAATAGACTAAACCTCACTAATGATCACTAGGGAAAAGGTGATGCACCAAGATTTAGTGTGTTGGATTGCACTGACATAACATAGTAGTGATCTCAAAGCTGAAGGAGAATCACACAAACTCATGCAGGTTCAAATAGAGGTTAGGGTAGAGAGACAAAACTATGGAAGAGACCATTTTATCCACAAAACACAGTTTAGATCTATCAAATAAACACAGTGCAAGAACAATGAGAGAGGCAATATTCAATTTATATTGATCATAGAGGTCAAATAACCATTACAAAGCAGAACAATTTGCAACAAAAATAGATACAAAATAATCGATTACATTCATTGGTGAACCAACTAGTCTAAGACATCAAAGGCCTAGCTTCAGACACAATGCATTAGATTCTACTAGTTCTGGCAATCGCATTACAAGACCTGTGACAATAAAAAGTTTAGCAGCATAACAACCCAGAACAACAACTAACCCATTAATACATCTTGAGACATGTATATATAGCATTTGATTTCCATTTGACCTAAGTCACCTGCCACAATAAATTTACCCCCATGGGCTCTGTCAAAAAATATCTTTGTCTAAAAGGATGTCTATCTGCAAGAATTAACTATAGAAAATATCTGGGTCATTAAGAGATATTTTTTATCAATGCAAGCAGCTAACCCACTGACCTTCAACCATAAATGCAACAAATATCCAAAAAGGGACAGCTAAGAAGATTGGATCTTCATTGATGGAAAATGAGACAAAAATCTCTGAGTAAATATTTTACAACAGTTTAAATCTTGAACCCTTGAGTCACTGTGTCTTCATCAACCTTGAATCCTTTGAAATTTTGATCTCTAAAATGCTCTTTCAATCGAGTCCATTTGTTCCCATGATTGGCAAGATTTTCCACCTTCTGGATTCCTGAGAGACCCTTTTGAATCTTAGCCATGGATGGATCTACCTTTAGAATCAATGGTCATCTCTTTCCCTTTTGATTATGCATTGAGGCCCAAAGATTGTGTCTATGTGGCAATTTTTGTGACTTTGCAAGGAGTCTAGATGAGGCTTGATGAAGGTAAGAGTCTTAGCAAAAATGCCACGATGTTTGATGAAATGCCTTGTTGGCACTTAAGTTCCATCCTCCACCACATGGAGACATTTTACGGCTTTGCAAAAGCTTTGGAATGGTTCCAACAAAGTAGCAACCCTCTGTGAAATGGATGACAATGTAGTCCAGATATGACACGTCAGATGACAGATAGTCATCGCAATCTCATGGGAAACAAAGTGAAGGTCCAGCAAAGGTGGAAGCCTCTATGAATTATGAGATGACATGCTGAGTCATAGTGAGGCTACCTTTTCTTCTCTTTTGTCATTCTACCGAGGAAGAAAGCCACGTGGCCCAAGGGCGCACTCTGGAAGGAAGCTTGAGTCTATTTTTCTTTAGATGAGTACGGTGCCAACACATGGCCACATGAAACTCTTGTGGAGATTAGGCCCACCACAGGAGGAACATGAAAGAAGGAAACTTTGAAGTCTGACAAAATAACACTTAGCTTCTTTTGAATATGCAGGCCTGGGACATGTGGCAAGCCAGCGCAAGTCTAAGGAGAACTTGTCTTTTCTTAGTGTAGAACTTGCATCGTGCTGACACGTGGTGCACCTTGGAAACTACCTGCTGCAACCTTCAAAAAGGAGGAAGAACAAAGGAATAAGCCACATGTCAGCATCTCATGGCCGTGCATAGAATCTTTCTTGTAGACAAGATTCTCCTACGAAACTGCACTACCATTCAATTCTTCATGACCCCAACTCTTCACTACAACCTTCAACACTTGGCGCGATCTACTTCATCCAACTGGGTCATCAATCCCATGGCCATAGGCCATGATAAACCTTACATCTGTCCTCATTTCGTAGCCCCAAAGTGGAAACATGATGTCAGCCTTGGTAGTCTGTGGGCTTGCGATATCCTGCCATGTGGCACCTTCGAGCCCCCAGAAAGACTTAGGACTTAAGAACTTTATAAAGAACATGACTTTGATAGGCAATAAAAGGTAAACATTAGGATTTGGGGCCAGTCACTTCATGGCATATAGGACTCAAGGTTATGACTTAAAAGACCAATAACCTAGGCTAGACAGTCAATGATGGATTATAACATAAGGTAAGATATGACCGTAAAACCTAGGGTTTTAAGAGGAAATAAGGAAAACACTAAGAGATTTTTTTAGATTTGAGCTATTTGGTTGGGAAGCAAAATAGGTCAACATTTTGGTGACTTCTCAAGGGTGTTTGTCTATTAAACAACTAGAAACTAGTGGCCTTATCAATCTGTTGGGCATAGAGTCAAAAAGGGGGAACCGCAACAAAAATAGGGGAGGGTCAAAATAAACTGAGCACTGCCTCTAAAACAAAACAAAACAAACCAAGCATGCATTCTCCTAATGAGAATGCAGTAGAGTACAAGGGCACTTAATGAAAGGAAATCCAAAATAGAAACAAAACTAACCTACACCTAAAATAACCAACAAGAACTGACCTTAAATAAAGCCATTAACTAGTTCTTCAAAATAACTGCCCTTTCTCAACAATTTACAATGCTTTTCTAGCTTATTTAATAGGAGGCACGAATGGGATAGGTTTACAACAAATTGACAAAACACCTCCCCAAGAATGGGAACAAACTCACTTACCCACTTGAACTGATTAGAATTGCAGTTGCCTGTAAGTGAATAAGTGGGTTGATCCCACTTATTTTTATGCTCAACTTCATGCTTAGAGGTTAGCATGACAAGTGGTGATTCTTCTTGATGTGTCTCTAGTTGGGATAGATGCCTAATAGGGTATCCCCTTGAAATGACATGCAAGTCAACATAGTTGATCTCATGCCTTTACTCTAATTCTTTCTCTTAATGTTGCTAGTCTAAATGCTCTAATTCTTGTGATTCAACTAGAAATATAGCTGGCTCCACCCTTGGATCAAGATGCTCATGATGTTCCTCCTCATGGAATGCCAGGTCGATGTCACATCTTGAGAAAAAAATATCTATCACATCATGAAAGACGTCCTCTAGCTCCTCAAAGCACATAGGAATGAGAAGATCCACTCTGGCTTCCTTAACTTCTGGGTTTTCTAGAATAGGGCTTCTTACATGCTCCTTTTCATGAGCTAGAACCTCATTATCATGTTTGGCTTCACATTCCAGCAACCTATCATTAGTCTCAATATCCCCACACTGTTCCAAAATTGATGGAATCTATCTACCCTCATTGTTTTCAATGTAGCTAGGTAGTTCATGAAATAAAGTGGCATCATCCAATTTTGGAGTAAACTCTACAACAGCCTCCTCCATAGTGCCCTCATCCTTCAGTTGTAACTCCACTAGATTTGTCTTGAGTTGTCCTTGCAACTGGGACTCTTCACTAAGTCTCCTCTGCATTTGGATTTCATTCATCTTGTTCACATCATGGGAAAATTCCTCAAATGAGACGAAGTCAAGGGGACTCAACCCTGCACTTGAATTAGCATTAATCTTATGCTCCACACACTACCGCTCCATTAGATTTGGCTTGATTTCTTCTAGCATTCGGCCTGAACTTTTTGTTTCAGTAGTGCATGGGGGTCATTAATAGTTGGTTGCTTCATAGAAGCCTCAAATATTTCTTTTTATGGCTCATAAAACCCAGCATCTCACCAGAAAACTGGTATGTCCTCCACTTTAGGGCTAGGGCAAGAGGGCTAAAATGAAATATGAGCCAAAAGGGCCTCTTGAAGAAGATTCCACTGAGGGGAAATATGTTGATTTGGTGTAGGAACAAGCCCCTGTGAAGGCTGGGGGCCTCTGAAACTTGGAATTTTAAAATTGGAAGGTGGTTTTAGAGGCCTAGAGGGGATATCATGCCTGAAGCTTGGGAACTTAAATTTGGGGGTTGCCTCTGCAATAGGCTAAACTTGTGAAAAAGGGAGAGGCTACCTGAAACTGGGAGTGGAGGTGGTTGCCTAAGCTTCCTACCTCTCTACATCAGCACGTATTTTCTTTAACTGCTCCTTCGATAAGGTTATGAGATGCATCTTAATTTGCTCTTGGTGAGCCTTTTCCTCTGCTTCCATCTGCTGCTAATGAAGATGAGCCTGATAAGAAAGCTTCTCTTACTATTTGTTATACTCCTTGACTCTCTAAATTTCATCCCACTCCTGTTGGAAACCTTGGAGTATCTCCATCACATCATCTATGTTTCTGATATTAAAATCAAAGGGTTCCTGTGACATACTATACCCCATATCTCTTTTTATGGTGTCCAAATGTTCCCTAACCTCTAATAGCTTGAGGTAGTCTTCTTGGGGTTGATAATGGGCATTATTTAGCTAACAAGAAGATTGAGTAGGGGTGGGAGGGAGGTAAGCATCATGAGGGTGTTGATATTCTATTGTTGCAGGGTTGTATGGCATAAAATCATAGGCATTTTAGGCCTAATATTGCTGATATGGGGGCTAATAGCCTGCATTTTGGTTGGGTGGAGGGGAATAGCCATAACTCCCATAAAATTTTAACATTTTATAGCATCTAAATGCTAGATAATCATAAAAATATCAGAATTAGAGCAAAATAGGTCTACAACTAGAGAGAACCTAGATACATACCTAGAAGAGAGTTGCCAGGTGATTTGAGATGCTTCTAAAAGCAAAATAGAGCAAGAAAACCATCGAAATCCTAATCCTTTGAGTTCTTCAAGTGCTTGGACTAGTTACACCAATAGATTTTCCCAACAAAGGTGACATGGTGTTTGTAAACACTGCCTTGAATAGAAAGATGCATTGAAGAACACACCAAATCCTTCAACAGATGATAGAGATCATCAAGTTGGTCCCACCAGGCATGCTAGAAACTGTTATCACATAGAATTGCACCTAGCTTGGAGAAATTCCAAGAATTATAATGACACAACAAGAATGATCTCAAGATGTGGGACCTTGCAATATTAAGATTAGACCTCTAGAGAAGGTTGGTTCCTCTTTCTAAGCTTAAGGCCTAGAGAAATAGACTAAACCTACACTAATGATCACCAGGGAAAAGGGAGAGAGGGAAATAGAAAGGGAAAAGGTGATGTACCAAGATTTAGTGTGTTGGATTGCACTGACATAACATAGTAGTGATCTCAAAGTTGAAGGAGAATCACACAGACTCATGCAAGTTCAAACAAAGGTTAGGGTAGAGAGATAAAACTATGGAAGGGACCATTTTATCCACAAAACATAGTTTATATCTATCAAATAAACATAGTGCAAGAATAATGAGAGAGGCAATATTTAGTTTATATTGATCATAGAGGTCAAATAACCATTACAAAGAAAAATATTTGCAACATAAATAGATACAAAATAATCGATTACATTCATTGGTGAACCAACTAGAAGACATCAAAGGCCTATCTTCAGGCACAATGCATCAAATTCTATTGGTTCTTGCAATCGCATTACAAGACCTGTGACAACAAAAAGTTCAGCAACATAACAACCCAGAACAACAACCAACCCCTTAATACATCTTGAGACATGTATACATAGCATTTGATTTCCATTTGACCTAAGTCACATGCCATAATAAATTCACCCCCATGGGCTCCATTAGAAAATATCTCTTTCTAAAAGGATGTCTATCTGCAATAATTAACTACAAAAAATATCTAGGTCACTGAGAGATATTTTTATCAATGTGAGTATCTAACCCACAACCTACAACCATAAATGCAACAAATTTCTAAAAAGGGGCAGCTGAGAAGATTGGTTCTTCATTGATGGCAGATGAGATAAAAATCCCCAAGCAAAGATTTTAAAACACTTTAAATCTTGAACCCTTGAGTCACCGTGTCTTCATCAGCCTCGAATCCTTTGAAATACTCTATTAGTTGAGTCTATTTGCTTCCATGATCGGCAAGATTTCCTACCTTTGGGATGCTTGAGAGACCCTTTTGAATCTCAACCATGGATGGATTTGCCTTTAGAATCAATGACCATTGCTTTTCTTTTTGATTCTGCATTGAGGCCCAAAGATTCTGTCTATGTGGCAATTTTTGTGACTTCATGAGGAGTCTAGATGAGGCTTGGTGAAGGTAAGAGTCTTAGTGAAAATGCCACAGTGTCTAATGAAATACCCTACCGGCACTTAAGTTCCATCCTCTACCATGTGGCAACATTTCATGGCTTCACAAAAGCTTTGGAATGGTTCCAGCGAAGTAGCAACCCTCCACGAAATGGATGATAGTGCAACCCAAATATGACATGTCAGACGTGACAGGTGGTCATCGCAATTTGGTAGGAAACAAAGTGAAGGCTAAGTGAAGGTGGAAGCCTCTGTGAAATATGAGATGGCATGCTGAGTCACGGCGAGGTTGCCTTTTCTTCTCTTTTGTTAGTCTGCCGAGGAAGAAAGCCACGTGGTGCAAGGGCGCACTCCGGAAGGAAGCTTGAGTCTATTTTGCTTTGGATGAATGTAGTATCGACATGTGGCCACATGAAACTCTTGCAGAGATATGGTTCACTGCAAAAGAAACACATTAGAAGGGAACTCTGAAGTCTGATGAAATAACACTTAGCTGCTTTTGAATACACGTGGTGAGCTAGCGCAAGTCTAAGGAGAACATGCCTTTGCTTTGTGTAGAACTTTGGTCACATTGACACGTGGCGCACCTTGGAAATTGCCCACCGTAGCCTTTGAAAAGGAGGAAGAATAAAGGAACATGCCATGTGTCAGCATCTTGCAACTGCACATAGAATCTTTCCTATAGACAAGATTCTCCTGTGACACTGTGCTACCATTTGATCCTTCACAACCCCACCTTTTCACTTCATCCTTTCAACACCTAGTGCGATCTGCTTCATCCAACTAAGTCATTGATCCCATGGCCATATGACATGATAAACCTTACACTTGTCCTCATTTCACAGCCCAATGGTGTGAACATGACGTCAGACTTGGTGGTCTGCGGGCTTGCGATATCCTACCATGTGGCACCTTCGGGCCCCCAGAAAGACTTAGGAATTAAGAACTTTATAAAGAACATGACTTTGACAGGCAATAAAAGGTAAACATTAGGACTTGGGGCCGGTCACTTCATGACATATATGACTCAAGTTTATAACTTAAACGATCAGTAATGTAGGCTAGATAGTTAACGATGGATTATAACATAAGGTAAGATGTGACTGTAAAACCTAGGGTTTTAAGGGGAAATAAGGAAAACACGTAGAGATTTTTTTAGATTTGGGCTATTTGGCTAGGAAGAAAAATAGGTCAACAGTTACCCGGGTCAGCCTTCTTTGAGGGTCCAAATCGTAGCTTGGATTGTCGTACACTCCTAGCCTTTTCCTCCTCGTGCCTTCCTCAACAAGGGCGGACAGGGATGAAATCCTAGCCAGATCCACAAAACAGGCGTCTAAACCTTTATCTAGGAACCATACACAACAAAGATGTTGATAACCGAGAGGGGGGGTGAACCAATTATCCTAATTATTTCTTCTTTCTGAACTTTCTTAATAACACTACAGCATTAATTCAAATAAGCAAACATAACCATGAAAAGGAAAATACACATGACACAATATTTTTGACATGGAAACCCTGTTAAGGGAGAAAACCACAGGGTGATTAACCCAAGATTGTATTCTTTGTTAGAAGAATGGAAATACAAAAATGGCACTTGCCAATTAGGGCTCATTGCCCGAGCACACTGCTCACAAGAGGCACACTGCCTACAAGAGACTCACTGTCTACAAAAGAGTGTTTATACAATACTTGAACTGATTGGGAGCATCTACATATGCTGGAGTTTAGTTCCGGTTAGGCTCAGTATACTGATCTGCTGCACTTCATCTTTCCTCTTCTTTATGCTACTTTTCTCTTACATACCAGATCTTCCTTGCTGCTTCTACTCTGCTCTTCTACTCTTATTCACACATTACCAATGACAACAACAACACTCACAATTAAATCCATCTTGTATATATATCCACACAAGTGATTTCATCACCTTTCTAGTCGGCACCGGGAATAGTCAAACTTTTCACAACCTTTGATCTGTCGGTCCTTGCACATCAAGTAATGCGGATCAAGCATATACTTGTAGAAGTCATCAATCATGTTGGCCAAACATAACTTATGCCTTAAGAACCTTTTCCATCATCAGCAACACATCCGGAATGATGTTTGATGTTCTGCCAATCAGTTCTTCCTCTGTCACACTGCCAATCAGGAACCCGATACTCAAGTGATCATATCTTTTTCTTCATCTATCACCGAAGGCTAAATCCTTGGATTCTATCACTCAAGGTAGTCCTCTTGACTTACTCAAATCCACACTTCACCAAGATACTTCCTCTGAGAGATCCGGACCTATCTGTTGGACCTTACTGATTGCTCTGTTCATGCTTACCGGACCTCAATATTTTGCAATTTGTCTTCCGGTAAAGACTCATTATGTCCTGCGGATGTGTGGGCTAACTTTTTTTTGCCATCAATGACAACATTCATGAATCCATATAGTGTCTCTTGCCAACAATCTCCCCCTTTGGCATTGATGACAACACTTAGTGGAAAAATGACTAAGTGTAGCACTATACTCCCCCTTGGCTGATGCTCTGTCTCTATGTACATTTTCTGGAACTCCCCCTTAGTTGGATACCTCATTTTTCACTGCTCCTCACTCCCCCTTTGACATCAATGGCAAAGGGTAGGGTCTGCATACAAAAATTTTCAAAAACACTTCTATACTTAGCCGCATAAGTATTTGTACATGCTATACTTTACATAAACTGAAGGATATCTGCAAAAGTTGTCTTCAATTGAATGAATTCTGTAGCCCAACTTTGCTTCATTCTATCCAAAATTGATATATGGTCGCTCAACAGGAATGCAAACACATCTGCCCTTTTGAGATCTGTTGGATCATTGGTCTGGGTAGTGATTTGAGCTTCTTTGATGGCCTCATGCATGGCCTCTATCTTAGGGACAATTATCCCTCTGAGCTCACTTAACCTGCTTATTCTATTTTTCTTCTCTTTTTCAAGCTTCTTAATCTCATTCAAAACTACAATTGTTTGACATTCTTGATTTATTATTGATGTAGAAAGTGGATCAAAATTTTGGGAAAGTTTTCATAGTTTATCCTCCTGTTCTTTCATTTTCTTCTCAATCTCCACTATTGCTTTGGACTAGGAAATACAAAATTTGTATACTTCACTGCCATCTTTAAGAGCATTTTCTAAGCTCTTTATCCCAATATTCATATTTCTCCTATCATTACTTATCAACCCTTGAACCTCTGATAATCTTTTTGCAAGAAATTCCTTCCAGACCTTATCTTTTGCTAACTTCTCTAGTGAATCAAAATGTGTGCTAATACTATTGACTAGAGTTTTGAGATTACCGGATGAAGAGGCTATGGGATCCTTCTGAAATGATGGCATAATCTTTTCTAGCACTCCAGAAGTAGCTTCTATCAACTCACAGTCTTCCATATGAGACTTTGGGAGTTTTTCTTTGGCCTTTGCGTTAGCAAATGAAGCTATCTTCATTGTCTGTACCGAAGGAAGAGAATCAAAATTGAATGGACCTTGTAGAAGCTCTGGTTCATCAATCTCCATTGTTTCTTTGCTCAGGAATTCTTGGACAGTTTGTGCAGTGTCTCTTGCCGGAGATAGATGTTTCTTCTCTTCTGCATTTTTAGAGCTGTCCCTTGGAGCTTTTTCTCCTTCTACGTTCATACCACTAGCAGTTAGGTCTTTTCTGTTGAGGTCTTCTCTCCCTCTGCAACCTTAGCACTGTCAACTTCTTTTTCCTTCACTTCTACTTCTTTCTCCTGTATTTTATCTTCTCCTTTAGATCCGGAGGCTGTAGGGGAAACCATAGGAGAGATAGTTGTTTGTTCATGAGTCACCTCTTCCGGAATAGGGGATTCTGAGCCCTTGTCTTTACTAGAGTCCTCTGTGATGGGAATGTTGAACCTTTTAAGAGCATTTCAGAGGATCTCTTCAATCTCTTTTGGTACTTTGTCAGTTTCACCAAGCATGAGCTGATTCATCCTTGCTTTGCTCCTGAATTCATCCTTGCAATCTTTGAATATCATATTCATTGTTTTGGGATTGATTGAAGGATATAGCTGAATAGCTATCTATTCCCAGATTTCTAGGTCTTTGGCTTGGGCATTGTTCTTTCTTATTTCTAGTTCCTTCTCCAAGCTTTTGGGGATCAGAGATATGATTTCAATAAATGCTTTGTTGTAGACATTTAAGTACTTGACTGTAGCATCTTGCAATATCTTCTGACCTGCCTCACCATAATCATCATAGAACTCAACCATTGGCTGAAGATTTCCATCCACAGTGACTGATTTGATTATGTCATTAATGTCAAGAGTAGGTTTTTCAACATATTCCTCTATCTTTTCTTCTTCCTCTTGACTTGTGGAAGGTTTACTGGATCCTTTCTTCTTCTGCTTCTTTATTTCCTTTATCCCCTCATCTGATTCAGTTTCCTCTTCATCTCTTTGACTTGCATAAGCCCTTGTGGCTTTTATCTTTGATCTTTTCTCTCCTTTGCCAGATGCCTGGACTTCCAGTTTTGATGTTCTTGAGATTTTGGCTGTGACAGGTGCAAATCTCTTTGATGATCTAGTCCAGGTTGAGGTTTCTACCGGAGCACTTTCCTTGCTTCCCTTTTCTGCCTCTTTCTTCTCTTCCTCAGCCTTTTGTCTCTTTTCCCTGTTGGCATCAAGTGCCTCCTTTGAGATGCCAAGGCCTTTGGCAATATGTTCTACTTCTTTTCTCACCTTCCTCTTGATCTCTGGTTCTCTGAGTTCCACATGAATCTTTACACTTAGCTCCTCAAAGGTTCCAAATCTTTCTACCTTTGGATCCTTTGGCTGACTTAGCATCTGTTGAACATGCAGCTCCACAATTTGTTCATCAACCTCATACCCCATGGGCATGATCCATACAGTTCTTGGTTCTACTGCCTCCATTAGGCACTAATCAGTCTCTACCATAAAGCATACTGTGTCTTTGTATTTCTCAACAAGAGACTGGGGAATTCTCTCTCTTGCTTGCATCAAGTTCTAAAAATTCTTGAAATAACCCCACAGGGCTGTATTTTGAGCTTGGTTATCATCGAGTCCATGCAAATAATCTCTGATTTAGACAGCTACCGGTCTATCATTTTCCCATACCCAGCCACTAGATCTGAGAAGTTCATTCATAAAGTAGAAGAATAAGCACAATATCAATCCACCATACATGAATGAATTCTTTTTGTCTTTCTTAATTTTTTGCAGATTCTCCAAGAGTTGGTTCAAGAGAAGCTGACAAAGATCGTAGTCTACATCCTTTCTCAGCATTTCATAAGCAGTGTAGATGGCAGTTCCAGGTACTAAATTTTCTCTGCTAGAATGGTATATTTTATATCCAATGATCATGGAGGCAAACTTGACATCCGGATCAGAGATGTCATCTACTGTCATTGCTCTTTTGTCAAATTTGGATCCAGTAGCCTCACTCACAGTTTGATTCTTCATAGATTTAAGAACTGGAATCCCACCGGATGAGTGTAATCCGGTAACTACCCTAATGGCATCTTTTGTGATTTTGAATGGTCCGTTTAACCACATGAAGTTGTCATGTATTCTGCTCAAAATGTACCTGACCCATTCATCCTCAGTAAAACAGGGGAAATGTATGTATTATGCAAAGTGCTTATTCCAGAGGCCCTTGTATTGGGGCTTGAGCTCAAATGAATCATCTAACAGTTGTTTGTGATAGATATCTCTTAGTTTGAATTCCCCAAACTCTTCAACATTTGCATGTATGTAAACCCTAATGTCTTCTGTATGCAATACGCCATGCAGAACACTAGAAAAGGCTCCTAGGGGATCTACCTCCAAGGACTTGTATGGATGTTTCTTAAATGTTGAAAGGAAATGAGGGCATCTCAGAACGTATTTCTAAGAAAAGTGGTATCTTCGACAAATTTAAATTCTTTCCCAATGCTTCAAAAACATGCACAACTATGCCTTTAAAGCGGAAACAGACATAGAACATTTCCTACATTGACCCTTAGAGGAAAGCACAAGCGAACATTAACTAGTTTCAACAGCAGAAATATTAAACATGAAAGACAGAACAAGAACACAGATTTACGTGGGGAAAACCCTTACGGGTAAAAAAACCCCACACTCCAAAAGCCCAGATCACCATTGTATTATTCAGCAACAGAAAGACAGTTACAATACAAAACTGGCAATAAGCCTTTCATGAAGATTTACATCTTGTTCCTTCAGAAGAATAACTGACAGTAACCCTGCACAAAGTTCTCCAGCACTTGGTTGGTTCTTCATACTGTGATCATGCCACAAACAGCACACAATACAGAACTACATCTTCTCAGCCAGAACAATTTCATTTGAATTTTGTTTTCATCTTCTTCTCAGTCCCTTCACATGCTGTTCACATGCTGCATACAACATACAGCATAAGACTTCACAGAAGAAGAAAACTAGAGGTCTCTCTCTCGAAGAACTCTCTCACCACTTCTGACTCGATTACACAATTGTTTTTAGCAATCTAATCGATTCTCATGCAAACAACCGTTCATTCCAGCTGGCATCACTCTTTTTCCAACCATTACAAAACTATCAAACCGTTCGCATATTCGTGAGGACCTTTAGTCCCACATGCATCCGGCGTTGGAGGATTTCCAGTTTATAAGTCTAATGACACAGTAAGACTATTGTCGGCACTTTTGCCGCCGACGACCCCAGTCTATCCCTATCGGCACAACTCAAACCATCGGCCAACATTCCATCTTTCACTCCGACGGTTCCACCTCCCACCGATACCAAAGACAACATGCCTTCATCGGAATAACAGACAACCATCGGATAGACACCCAAATCTCAGACCGACCAAGTATCTCATGTCGACGCCAATGCCTCACCAACTTCCATCGGGGTGACAGATGACATCGGAACAACATCCCCAAGGATTGGCCGATAGTGTTTCTCACGCCGATGCCAACCCTTCATCGGTATAACATGAAGTATTGGGGATACACCTTCCAGCTACGCCGATATCAATACTCACTCCGATGATCTTTCATCGGGGTGACTCACGCTGACTAGATCACTTACTCTTCGCTAGCCCTGCATCCATCGTCGGTGAGACCAATGCCCATCGGAGAATCTTCCCTAGACCAAGCCGATAGTGAAAGTCAGCCCGATAGCCCTTGGTCGGTGAGACTTCGCAGATCGGCCAAGTGCTCATCACTCCCACCGATACACAGAGTCAAGCCGATGGCCACTACCATCGGTAAGACCAAAGAGATCGGAGTAACAAATCAAAACTGGGCCAACAGAAATCTTCTTACCGATGACCATTCCATCGGAGAGACACCTCACATCTTACACCGATAGACCAATGTCACCGCGATGCCAATGAACCGAACCATTGAACCAATCGGTTGAACCAAACCATTGAACCGATGAATAGTTCAACGAACCATTGAACCAACCTGTTGAACCAAACCATTGAACCAACCTGTTGAACCAATGAACAGTTCAACAAAATAGTTCAACGAACCATTGAACCAACCGGTTGAACCAAACCATTGAACCAACAAAGAAACATTGAACCTGTAATCTGAGTCACTAGTACTCAACATTCTCCCACTTGACGAAGTAATTACAAGAAACCATCAATGCTCCAAGTCAAAGAACCAAGCTGATACTACCACCACTCCACTGTGCTCACAACCTTTTTACAGAAGCTCCATAACATCAACTTCAAAGCTGTCAGAACACAGCCAGAAACATTCTCCAGAAATAAGATAGAACATCAGCTAGAACAACAATCAGAAAGCTGACTGCTCCCATCCAACTGAAACAAAAAACCCACTTGACTGAAAATAGCACACACAGCCAGTGCTAAAACATCCAATCACTCGTACCTTAAAGGTATGAACATCAATAGACTCATGCCACCTGCATATACACCCATCAACTGCAAATACAAGCTCCATATGTCAACTAGTCAAAGAAGACCAGACACATCAAGAACTCCCACTGCATGGATAATGCAGATCTGAAAAAGATCATGGCATGCAAAATCTACCAATAGCATTACATAGAAAGTGTAAATATCATGTAGTACCAAGGAAACATCCACCATGATATGCAAATCAATAATCTGCAAGAACAACCCCTCACCACCAGTCCAAAGTTCCCCAAGTTCTCCACATCCAACAAAAGAAAGAGATAACAGAACTTCCTTGTCATCACCCAAAAGTATAAGTGAAGACACATGACCACAAACTAGTGATCACTTTAGCTCCAATCAAATCTCAAAACAATGTAATGTGAAACACACCATCAGAGAAACTAATTGAGACCAAGAGAAACACTGCACATCATATACTTGTAGACAATCCTTTTACATACACCTCTGAATGCCAACTGTGTCAAGTATGATCTCCTTCAAAACACCCCAGAGTGAACCAGCATAACAGCATCTAAACAAACATTCAATCCCCAAGATCAAACACAACTAACATGGATGTAAGCCTCACAAACCAAAGAAGATCAAACTAATTCATTTCCCATTTCAGGAAATCAGCCCATTAACCATATCCTAACAGTCCTCATCAATGAATGATATCTCTAAACTCAAATGCATAAGGAGATAATCATGCTATTAATCTCTCACAATGAATCCACTAGAGCCATCAATGAGTAGTTCAAGATCCATATCTATGAAAGAAAACATAAAACACCTAAGAGAAACAATGGGCAATACCTCTCAAGTTATAACCCTGCCGAGAAGACCAAGAGTGGGGATGAGAATGCTCCTCCAGGGAAACCGAGTCTGTATGACTTCTCCAAGAGCAGTCTCCTCTAGATCTTTTGTTGAATTCACATTCAACCAAGGTAAAGACTCCTCAACTTTCCTGCTGCAAACTCTGAATAAGCACAACAAATATAGTCTCACCTTATTCTCCATGTATCCATGAGTACCTTTGAACAATCACTTCATGTTGAACTCCAACTGCATCACTACAACACTATGAAGTAATCAAGCAAATGATAAATGTACCCAAACATAGAGAAGTAACCAGACCACTGTCAAAACTCCAATCATCTGAATCAGGAACTTATCATGACATCATGATCTTACCATCTCCATTAGGAGATTCCATGCTCTAGGTGAACATAACCATGGTCTCTAGATCAATGTACCATACCAAAATTCAAAAGCAGAAATCATGATATGAAACAAACCAAAATTCTAAACCAACATCACCTGTCAAGCACCACCAACACCTTAGCCAAGAATTTCATGAATCCTCCATGACTTCAAGATGTTACTCATCCTCAAATAGTGCCCCTGCAAATGCGAAAGAACCCTTCTGCAGCAACAGGATCAAAGAGCTCCTCCTAGTAACATCTGCAACACTAAAGAAGATCATTCACCACTAAGTGATGAAACACACAATCAATGCTAAAGCTCCCACTGAACTGTAACAACAGAGCTTTCCAAGCATCCTGACCAAACATCTCCTAATCTGAAAATCTTCCAGGTCCACAAATTAATATGTCCATGTGACTATAAAACCAAGTGACACCAAGATCTCCAAAACAAGGAATTAAACTATCACTGTCAATAGCTTACACAAACCTGTGTATTCAAGCTATACATGACATCATGATACACTTACTACAAGTCTCCATAACCAACTATTCAGATACTCTACAACATCCATCCTCTCATCCCAAAACAGTCACACCAATGCACAAGTGACCACAGACAAGGCCAACTAACAAATCTGCATAAACACTGAAACAATCTTGTGGATAAAGACAGTCCACATCCGAGTCATCTCACTGTAGCTCAATAGGTGATCAGCCCACAAAACTACATAACTCGTAGATCCAACCAATGTACCATGCAAACTCATTATCACACTGGAATCTGCAAAACTGAGATCTCAAGGAATAAATAACAATGTAGACAACAAGACTCAAGCATCAGAAAACTTACTTTTCACTGATTCGCCCAACATGTCCACAACCAGAGCACCATAGTCAAGAAACTAGAAGCATTACCATAGAAATGCTGAGTGTCATATCACATACCAGCACTCCCATGTAGAGAAAGCATTTCACCTCCTCACACCATGCACAGAGCATGTATGCAAAACTGCAACTATATCATCCAGTAACATCCCAAAAGCCAGGGTCTAGAAATAGCTTAACTGCAGCTTCACAAAACCACAAGTTTTTCTTTTGACCGTGTAAAACCTGCAAAACCACTGTGTTTGAAACACACCCATGCACATCCATATCCACTTCACATCTGGAAAACCCAAAAGTTTGCAGCACAAACTCCATAACAGTTAAACCAAAATAATGTATCATCATGAATATGCATAACCATAGATTTTAAGGAAAAACTATAAAACCCCTAAAATCCAATAATCATGAATCTGAGTCATGCAAGTACAAAATATCCATTTAAGGAAACAACGGTTCAAGAGCTTCAGGCCCACTTGTAGACCAATCTCTCAAACCACCAACATGCACATGCATTCGAGAGAATCAGGCTATTACAGAAGCTCTCAGATCATCCAATGATCAACTCCAAAGCCTGCATGCAATCAGGGTAGCAGAAAAATTATGCCTTCCAATACTAGGAACAGAACACCCAGCATAAGCACAATACTCCATGGCTAAGCAGTAACACAAACTTCTCCATATCATCAGAGAGCCTCTCACACAGACACCCAATATGAAAGTTACTACAGCAACATAGCCTCAAAACAAACCCCATGCAACAAGATTAAATACTGTCAATTAAGAGCCTCAGGCCACATCAAGACCAGCTCCAGTCTCTTCACCATCCTTCAAGCACTGCTGAAACAGAAACACAAGATCAACTGCCAGACTTCCACTCAAACAAGGATCAAACAAACAGACATTTCCTTCAGATTTCTTCAAGCCTGCCACACTAAGAAATCATCACAGAAGGAAAACCCAGACCTTATACACCAGGAACTCTTACATGCAAACACATGCAGCACACAAATGTACATATGTGAGCAACAAAGCATATCCCAGAAGAAGGCTCTGATACCACTTGAAAGGAAATGAGGGCATCTCAGAACGTATTTCTAAGAAAAGTGGTGTCTTCGACAAATTTAAATTCTTTCCAAATGCTTCAAAAACACGCACAACTATGCCTTTAAAGCGGAAACAGACATAGAACATTTCCTACATTGACCCTTAGAGGAAAGTACAAGCGAACATTAACTAGTTTCAACAGCAGAAATATTAAACATGAAAGACAGAACAAGAACACAGATTTACGTGGGGAAAACCCTTACGGGTAAAAAACCCCACACTCCAAAAGCCCAGATCACCATTGTATTATTCAGCAACAGAAAGACAGTTACAATACAAAACTGGCAATAAGCCTTTCATGAAGATTTACATCTTGTTCCTTCAGAAGAATAACTGACAGTAACCCTGCACAAAGTTCTCCAGCACTTGGTTGGTTCTTCATACTGTGATCATGCCACAAACAACACACAGTACAGAACTACATCTTCTTAGCCAGAACAATTTCATTTGAATTCTGTTTTCATCTTCTTCTCAGTCCCTTCACATGCTGTTCACATGTTGCATACAACATACAGCATAAGACTTCACAGAAGAAGAAAACCAGAGGTCTCTCTCGAGAAGAACTCTCTCACCACTTCTGACTCGATTACACAATTGCTTTTAGCAATCTAATCGATTCTCATGCAAACAACCGTTCATTCCAGCTGGCATCACTCTTTTTCCAACTGTTACAAAACTATCAAACCGTTCGCATATTCGTGAGGACCTTTAGTCCCACATGCATCCGGCGTTGGAGGATTTCCAGTTTATAAGTCTAATGACACGGTAAGACTATTGTCGGCACTTTTGCCGCTGACGACCCCAGTCTATCCCTATCGGCACAACTCAATCCACCGGCCAACATTCCATCTTTCACTCCGACGGTTCCATGTCCCACCGATACCAAAGACAACATGCCTTCATCGGAATAACAGACAACCATCAGATAGACACCCAAATCTCAAACTGACCAAGTATCTCATGCCGACGCCAATGCCTCACCAACTTCCATCGGGGTGACAGATGACATCGGAACAACATCCCCAAGGATTGGCCGATAGTGTTTCTCACGCCGATGCCAACCCTTCATCGGTATAACATGAAGTATCGGGGATACACCTTCCAGCTGCGCCGATATCAATACTCACTCCGATGATCTTTCATTGGGGTGACTCACGCCGACTAGATCACTTACTCTTCGCTAGCCCTGCATCCATCGTCGGTGAGACCAATGCCCATCGGAGAATCTTCCCTAGACCAAGCCGATAGTGAAAGTCAGCCCGATAGCCCTTGGTCGGTGAGACTTCGCAGATCGGCCAAGTGCTCATCACTCCCACTGATACACAGAGTCAAGCCGATGGCCACTACCATCGGTAAGACCAAAGAGATCAGAGTAACAAATCAAAACTAGGCCGACAGAAATCTTCTTACCGATGACCATTCCATCGGAGAGACACCTCACATCTTACACCGATAGACCAATGTCACCGCAATGCCAATGAACTGAACCATTGAACCAATCGGTTGAACCAAACCATTGAACCGATGAATAGTTCAATGAACCATTGAACCAACCTGTTGAACCAAACCATTGAACCATCCTGTTGAACCAATGAACAGTTCAACAAAACAGTTCAACGAACCATTGAACCAACCGGTTGAACCAAACCATTGAACCAACAAAGAAACATTGAACCTGTAATCTGAGTCACTAGTACTCAACAAATGTGGGGCGAGGTCTATCAGAAATCTTTACTATATTTGGAGTAGCCATCTTTCAAAAGATTTGCAGAGAGATATTGAAAACAGGAAATACCTTTTGCGTCTTTCAGTTCCACAAAGTGCCTGATGATTTCTAGATGAAATGGCTTTTGCAAATGATCTTAGATGAGCTTTGAGGAGATTTGTTGCAGAGCTTCACTTTCTTTCTTCTTTGCATGTGAGAGTACAAATGTGTAAATGACAAGCGAATGGACTCTTTTATTCCAAGAAGCCCTAATTTTCACCCTACAATAAATGTGCAACCTAATTCATTATGGTTTACCTTGTTTTCCTTGTTCAAGGAGGAAGAAACTCATCTGGATCATTATGATGCCTTTGTGATTGATGTTAGTGTTGAATCATAATGTTCACTTCTTCTTCTAATCATCTCATATATCCGCAGATCAAGCTGTTTCAATTTGGATCCATACCGGGCCAATCTTGTGAAAAACCTGTTTACCCGGGAGACTTGTTTAACTGGACGAATTCTGAAGGAATTAAACTTTTTAGATTTTCTTGTAGATCTCTCAAATCTTTACCTAACCTTCTTTACATGTTTCTATAGAAACCATTTAATCCACAGCTTCACATGTGCCAATTTCAGGCACCAATTGACTGGCTGGGGGAACAAGGTTTTCTTTGTGTCTCCCCCTAAGCCAGAGCTCATCTCTTAATTTCTGAAAGGAATATCAGCACCAGAGTCTGGTGCAGATCCATCCTCTACATTCTCTGTACTTTTCTTCACCCAAATCTTGTTCATCTCTCTTTTAACTTCATCCACATTCACTTTTTGTTTACCCTTATCTTGATTCTGATTGTGATATACCGGACCTCTTTTGTCTGGATTCTTGCTTCTACAGAATTTTGCACTATGACCGGATCTATTGCAGATTTGGCAAATAACATTTCTTTGCATATTTGACTGATATCCTCTTGATCTACATTGATTAGCCATATGACCTGTTCTATTGCATGCAAAGCATCTACCATTGAATGATTTGTTCATTTGCATATTTCTGCATTCATGAGATTTGTGACCATACCTTTTGCAGTTAAAGCATTGTCCGGAGAAGGATGAATTAGTCTGACTCATTCTCTTTTTGCATTGATTAGCTTTGTGACCAAAGTTATTGCAGTTGTGGCAGTGTCCATTAAAGGATGGATATCTTTGAGCATTAGGCTGTCTTCTGGAGGTCTTCTAGGCCTATTCCTTGGATTTTCTAATCCAAAATTCCTCTGACCAAATCTGGAGCTTTCTCCTTTCTCATATCCCAAACCACACCTGTCATCTACCTTCTTTTGACTGTCAAGAAGAACTTCAAGTTGAACAGAACTTATCTTGAATTTCTCTTTATATTCATTTGCTATTTGAAGATCCCTTTTGAGAGAGACAATTTGATCCTCAAGTTTTTCTTCATTATTTTTAGCATCTTCAAAATTAGATTCAAGATGTCTGATAATTCTATCCATCTGGTGGCAATCTTCTGATTTCTCCTTGAGAGATTGTCTTAGATTATCTTTAGTTTTTCTTTTCTCAACTTCTTGGGTAAACTTCATAACTCCTGATTCCATTTCATGTCTTACCAAAATGATTTCTTTTGATAACTTTTCACATAACTTGGTTTTCTCATTCAACTCTTCATTTGCATCATTTGCTTCACCTTGTCTTGCCAATTGTTGAAGTAGTTCCTTTCTCTTTTTCATAGAGAGACTTAATTTGTCTTTTAGTTCTCTCATGAAATCATTAGCCTGCTTGAGTCTTTCCTTTAATTCATCAACTTCAGAGTTTGACTGTTCAAGATCATCAAGGGCAGTTTTGAGTTGCTCCCTTAAACCATATGCATCCATTTGGATTCCTAGATCTTCCTCAAGCTGTTAGACTCTATTAGGAGGAACTTAGCTCTGATACCAATTGTTGATAACTGAGAGGGGAGTGAATCAGTTATCCTAATTATTTCTTCTTTCTAAACTTTCTTAATAACACTACAACATTAATTCAAATAAGCAAACATAACCATGAAAAGGAAAATACATGACACAATATTTTTGACGTGGAAACCCTGTTAAGGGAGAAAACCACAGGGTGATTAACCCAAGATTGTATTCTTTGTTAGAAGAATGGAAATACAAAAATGGCACTTGCCAATTAGGGCTCACTGCCTGAGCACACTGCTCACAAGAGGCACACTGCCTACAAGAGACTCACTGTCTACAAAAGAGTGTTTATACAATACTTGAACTAATTGGGAGCATCTACATATGCTAGAGTTCAGTTCCAGTTAGGCTCAATATATTAATCTACTGCACTTCATCTTTCCTCTTCTTTATGCTACTTTTCTCTTACATACCAGATATTCCTTGCTGCTTCTACTCTGCTCTTCTACTCTTATTCACACATTACTGACGACAACAACAACACTCACAATTAAATCCATCTTGTATATATATCCACACAAGTGATTTCATCACCTTTCTAGTCAGCACCCGGAATAGTCAAACTTTTCACAACCTCTGATCTGTCGGCTGAATCCTTGCACATCAAGTAATGCGGATCAAGCATATACTTGTAGAAGTCATCAATCATGTCGGCCAAACATAACTTATGCCTTAAGAACCTTTTCCATCATCAGCAACACATCTGGAATGATGTCTGATGTTCTGCCAGTCAGTTCTTCCTCTGTCACACTGCCAATCAGGAGCCCGATACTCAAGTGATCATATCTTTTTCTTCATCTATCACCAGAGGCTAAATCCTTGGATTCTATCACTCAAGGTAGTCCTCTTGACTTACTCAAATCCACACTTCACCAAGATACTTCCTCTGAGAGATCCAGACCTATCTGTTGGACCTTACTAACTGCTTTGTTCCTACCTACCGGACCTCAATATTTTTCAATCTATCTTCCGCTAAAGACTCATTATGTCCTGCAGATGTGTGGGCTAACCTTTGTTGCCATCAATGACAACATTCATGAATCCATATAGTGTCTCTTGCCAACAAAAGAGGCATAAATGAAACCTTACAGGGCCTGCAAGACACCAAAAAGTGTCAAAAAATGTGCCAAATCAACCAAACAAGGAGAGATTCACCCTTCACACACCTCCAAATCAGCCTACACACAAACTCACCACTCCTGCAAAGGGATTTCTTCCATGACAAATTTTAATGCCCTTCATGCCTTCGAATTGAACCAGCAATCTTAGAACTACTCTAATACCATATGAGAAACAAGGATCTACTAATCTAATGTTGATCATGAAATTTAGAGTGAATAGATTATCACCAAAGCATTATACATATAGGAGAATAATCATTGGGTTAAATCAGAAGTTGATCCCAAGACTCAAGGAGTGGTGGTAAGAAGGTTTCTACCAAGTGGCGACACCTAACCATCTAAGGTGGCTTAAAGCCATGTACAAATATATTACTTAGGCTAAGTAATATATGTTAAAGTTTTGCACTAACATCTAGCCCCAAACTCTCATTATCATCATACTACATCATCGATAGCTATATAGGTATCCATTGCATAATTTTCTTGTGTTTCTTCTGTAATGTCAAAAAATGTCCCCTTAGGGGCTTTTCCCTCATAAGGTTTAGCTCCCGGGTCTTTAGTATGCATTTAGGACATCTTAGTTCATATTTTTGCATCTTGATGGAATGAGACCTAGGTTCCATGGAAAATTGGACCTAGGTGGAACCCTTGAGTTGTACCCTACCCAAAATAGGGGGGAGGACTTGGGCGCCCGTGCCCTAGTCCTTCCCTATTTTGGGGCAGCCCTAATTTTTGGGTGTTAGTTTCTGACCGTTATTTGGTCCTTTTGTCGACACGGTAAGTTTTGATTTTTAAAATCTTGGCGAGAGTGCTTGTAGTTGCATATATAAGCATGCTTAGGCATTCATTTAGAAACTAGATGATCATTGTAAACTTTAGGCATTCTCAAGGTGATTCAAGGCTTTCTATTGTGTTGCAAGAGCAGACTTGTGTGTTTTGTGTATTGATATTTGTAGATTTGAGCATCAATTTCCTCATGGCATGAAGAACATCTTCCTCCCATGAGAGCTTCACTACAAGGTGACATTATATTGTGTTTTCATCATTGATTCCTTTGGTTTTTGCCTGTGCCTCACAAGGACACGCACTCTTTTATCTGACAATGATGTTCAAAGACTTAAGTGTCCTTCAGGGCTTGACTGAGGCAAGCCTCTAAACACCACAACCCCCAAACCAAGTGTTGTGATTGCAGGTTATAGGTGTCGCATTTGGGAAAAGTGGAGTTGCAGAAAGGATTGATAGGCATCAAGGATTTGGGATCTGAAGAAAAGAAGGACACAAGAGCAGTTCCAGGACTTGGGCACTTGCTCTAGTGTCCTTCGCGTCTAAGTTTCAGAAAACAAAAGTTACAGGGCTAATCAGTGTCGAAAGGAGGTCTGAATCCTGCGAAGAAACCTGCACCTTGGACTTGGGCGCCCGCTCCAATGTCCCTGACTATTCCACTTCATAACCTCGAAAATAGGTACTCAGTGATTTGATATTTTACTCCTGTCTACAAGAGTTTTTTCCATTATTCGTCAATTTGTTGCCGTATTTGCATAATTAGGGTTTTAATGGTCAATTGGACATAAGAGAAGGAAAATTAATAATTAAATTCCCTAATCCAAGTTTCCCTACATCTGCAAGTGACCTAGGGTATGATAGTGTTCATCACTCAACCCTAGATCCTTGAATGTATAGTGGAGAGGCGGATTTAAAAATCTAAAATTTAGAGCATTAACAAATCTAATTTTCCCCTAAACATTTTGGTGAACCCATGTTTTTGGACTTAAATTACAACTTGCTAAGTGTTTGTCTTCAGATTTGGATTGATTTCATTCATTCATATAGTCATTCATTTTATTGCATTGAGAAAAAATTAAAAAAATTGAAAAATTTGGAAAATACAAAAAAATGCATTGTTTGGCTTACTAAATTGCATCAATTCTTTCTAAATTTTCCTAATTCATGATTTTTGCATCAAATCTGATATAAACTATATAAAAATCGAAAAATTCAAAAATTTTCTTTGCATTTTCATCATTAATTTGCTAGGTTTTTGTAGAAATTTTGATAATTTTCATATAACATAGTAATTCCAAAATCTAGGGTTAGTAGGCAAAATCTTTTTCTTAGATTTTTCTACTGATTTTAGAGGCTCATTAAAATTAACATTTGGCTTTAGTCTTGCATTTTAGTGTAAATTTGCATTTAGATTTAAAATATTTGCAATTTTGCATAGAAAATTTCAACAAAAACTAGCAATTTTGATGCATTTTCATTAAATTTGCATGGGCATTTTGCATGTTCAAGATTGAAAATCATTTTAATATCTGAAATTAAGTCAATTTCATAATAAATCAGAGTTCAAAACATTCTCATAGCATTTTGTCCCGAGATCTCAAACCTAGGGCTTCAAAAACAACGATTTTCACTAAATTTGGGCTTATCGACTCTCCAAACTTGCACCATAGGTATGTTGTGAAAGGTATTTTGGCATTAATTTTATTTTATCAGGGTAATAATTTTCTTCCTCTCATAAAAATCTTCACAACACCCTTTTAACAGGCTCTTGTAGTGAAAATTCAGTAAAAAACTACACATTTTGGCTATTTTTGCCCTAGGGTTTGACCTAGTTTGCACTCCAAGCGTATTGTGACAAATTTTATGGATTGAGGTGACTGATATTATTGATATTATTTGTTGTACCTCCTTAAATTCATTACAACACCTCTTTTGCTAGGTCTTGGAATTGAAAAATAGTAAAAAATTGCATATTTTGCTATATTTTCAATAGGGTTTTACCTTAAGTGGTACTAAAAGCATATTGTGTTGGGTATTTTTGCATCAAGTGGCTGTTATTAATGATATTATTTTTTTCCTATCATCATTTTCCTCACAACACCCTTTTTTATGCTCTTTTTCATTAAGTTTTGGTGAAAAAAGTGCGTATTTTGACATATTTTCACTATATTTTGGCTTGGCATTATCTTGGATTTGCATCAAGAGTGTGTTGAGAGTAATTATATTGCTATTTTGGACTGATATTAGACATATAACTTGCTTCCCATTGACTGAAATCCTTACAACATCTTTGTTTCATTCATTGGCATTGAAAAAGTACCAAAAATCAAGCATTTTTGCATATATTTTGCATTTATGGATTCTCCTAAGGATACATCTTTAGAAGACTTATATGAGTACATTGTCAACTATGATAATTTTTGCAAATTCATTTACAAATATCCTTAAGTCTTGCATCAAATTGCATACATCTATGGCATTGACATAACCAATAGTGCTACATGTGATATTCTTTGATCAATAGCCTACTTTGATAACTTTCGTGATACTGTGGACGTTTTTCCTTTAATCATGGAGAATCTCAAAAAATTTATAGCCAAAAACAATCATGGGGAAAGTAGTGATGATAACTTTACTCCCTCTCCCCCTTTGTTTCATAATGACATAATGCAAATCCTTTCCATGACCTATGAGAATGAAATAGCAATGGGTGATCTATCAAACAAAGAGACTTGTCCCAACATAACCCTAATTGGTGAGGATATATTGGCACAAGAAAAAGATATCATTGATACATTTCTTCACACTACTCTGCCATCCCTCCCTGCTCTCCCTAATTAGGATGAAGCTTTGGATGATGTAGATTCTCTTTGTGACCATTTGCTTGAATCCAATGATAACTTGCCACCCGATGTTCAAGAACTTCTCAATTACATTCTAAACAAGAAAACAGATCATGGACCATTATATACTCTAGAAAGCAAGGAAATCCTACATGCCATGGAAGAACAAGCTATCCCTCTTACTCAAGCTATTCCAACTCCTTATATAAGGACTGAAATGGGTATCTTTCAGATGCCTCCACATGCTCATTTAAATGGCATTTCAAATGCTCCTATGGCTGACATAGACAATGGCAACATTCCCTCTCAACCATCATTAAGAGAAACCTTTCCTACATAGTTACCCTCGCACACTCCTAAACATATGGAAGAGAGAAAAAGTAATAACGCTTTAACCATTAAGATAAAAATCAAGATTCATGATACCCACTAGCCCGATAGGGGCCGTACAGGTAAGTATCTCTAACCCTTTATCTCTCTCGTGATGTGCTTCCCCCGTGAGGTGTTATATGTTGTTTAGGCCTCTTGGAATGACCTTAGATTCTCCTATAAGGTTCAAGATACCAGGAGACCACCTCTGTTGTGCTCTTCTTCTATTTATATTATCATTCTTCTAAAATTGCCTCTCTCTGATTTCATTGTTGAGTGTTGTGTCTTACAGACATAGCGTCGAGGTTGGTGACCTAGGGGCACCCTCCTATGTGACTATCCCTAAGACACTTGTTTCTCCTCTCTTAGTTATTGTTTCCCTTCCTCTAGTGTTTCCATTTAGTGGGCGGATGACGACAAACATTTATACTGATGCGGACCTAGTGTCCCTTTCGAGAGCAATAAAAATGGACTTAGTTCCTAATATGGCAATGGGGTTGTATATTTTATCCAATGCTTGGCTAGTGGAAGCACTTGTGCTTTATGCGTAGTGAATTTCATGATATTTCTGTCACATTTACAAACCTTAACAATACTGCTACTCTACGCACCTTTGTTTGCCTTTGAATCTAGCCTTGGCAGTACTCGATTCAGAGAGCTTCATGATATAGCCCCATGGTTATCCTTGAACTCTGAATTTGTTGTATAACCTTGGATCTTTGTGTGGTTAATCATATGCATTGATGTTGTTGTTTATCATGTTTTCATAGACACTAACATGTTTCTTGCAAGGATGTGTTTGTGGGAACATTTGGCGATCGTAAAATACATGTCACCTCCGGGGGGCATGGGCTTTGTGAAAGTCAGTGTTCCCTTGTGTGTTTAATTCCTACCTTAACGTGCTTGATATAGATAACTAATATCAACCACCTTAAGGTGGGGGCATATATAAGGTAAGTTGTCTATTGTAGATGTTAGTTATGTGCTTGTCCTCAGGTGCAGCCTAAAGACTTGCTCAATGAGTGCATCCTACATCCTGAGTTTGTTTGCAATCAATCAATCAATCATGTAAGCCCTCTGTGGAGGTGGGATATCACGTATATCCTTTTTATCTTAAGCCCTCTGTAGAGGTGGGGATGGTGTATTTCTCAGAGCAGATTGCATCATCTTGTCATTTTCAAAAGTCCTCTACGAAGGTAGGGAGCGGTTATGTGACTAACGCAACCCTTAAATGTGTCTTCGGTGATTGTTGTGGTGAATCCCAATCATCGGTGTGTGCCTATAATGTGCCTGAGATGGTGACGAGCCTAGAAATAGGGAACACACCATTGCTTGTCTACCGTGTTTTCTCTGTGTCTTCAATTGTGTGTGTTTTGGCGTGCTTGTTTTGTGTGGCATGTTTGTTGCCCCATATGTAGTCTAAAGACTTGCTTGATGAGTGCATCCTGCATTTTGGGAGGTTTTGCATGTCTTGCATGTGTGTTGCCCCATATATACAGTCTAAAGACTTGCTCAATGAGTGCATCCTGTATTATGGGAGGTTTGTTTATTTACCAGTCCTTGCATTTGCATTTTATATATATGAGAAAAAGAAAAGAAAATATATCATTTCTGTCTTCCATGCATTAATGTGTCTTCTATGCATTGATTGTCTTCTCTGTGTTCTGTGTGACTGTAACTGTCTTCTCCATGTTTTGTATGCATGTTACTGTCTTCTATGTGATTGGCGTGTCTTCTCCGTGCTTGATGTGTTTGTTGTGTTTGTAACCTTAATTTAATGCATGTATTGGCCTTGCATTTATACATACATTAAAATGGGGGCTAAATGTAACGTCAAAAAATCTCCCCTTGGGGGCTTTTCCCTCGTAAGGTTTAGCTCCTGGGTCTTTAGTATGCATTTAGGACATCTTAGTTCATATTTTGGCATCCCGATGGAATGAGACCTAGGTTCCATGGCAAGTTGGACCTAGGTGGACCCTTTGAGTTGTACTCTACCCAAGATAGGGGGAGGACTTGGGCACCCGCGCCCTAGTCCTGCCCTATTTTGGGGCAGCCCTAATTTCTGGGTGTTAGTTTATGACCGTTATTTGGTCCTTTTTCTGACACGATAAGTTTTCATTTTTAAAATCTTTGCAGTGTTAGCTTTAGGATAGTCAACTGAGAGGGGGGGTGAATTAGTTGACACTAAAAGCCTATTTCTTATTTACTTTAAACTTTCTTTTATTTCAACAACATATCAGAGATTCAGTCATGGAAGCATAATGCAATAATTCAAGAGCAGAAACAAATTCAACACATATAACACCAAAATTTTAATGTGGAAAACCCGGTTAAGGGAAAAACCATGGGGTGACTAACCTAAGATTGTATTCTCTATTAAAAGAATAAGATGAATAAAATGGCACTTGCCAGTTAGGGATCACTGCCCGAGCACACTGCTCACAAGAGGCCCATTGCCTATAGGAGACACACTGTCTACAGAAGAATATAAGTATTACATACTTGAACTGGAGATTAGCATCTTCACTATGCCTGAGTCAGTTCCATTTAAGTTTAACACCTCTACTCTATTTTTTGCTCATCTTCCTACTATCTTGTCCTCATCCCATCATCCTTAATTTGAATGACTTCGTAACTCTTATTTATACATGACATTGACTTTGGAATGATCATCAAAGTCGGCACAACATACACTTATTTTATTACAGAGCAATTACAAAAATACAACTTGACTTATTACAAAAACTTCATGCGCATCATTGCATTGTTGGCCACACATAGCTGGGACTTTAATCTTTTTCGGGGAACATGTCATGCTTTGCAAAACATCTTCAAGGTCATCCGCGATATGCGTAAATCATCTGGTTGGCCAAGACTAGGAAGGACACTGTCACCTGAAGGTAAATCTTCAATTACAAGCTCAATCTTCAATGTTGACCGCCAACACGCACTGGACACAATCTAGAGAATCTCATAAGCTTGCTTGAATCACCAACAACATCTGCACCACTTCTGCTTACTATAATCATTCGCATCTGCATCCAAAACCTCAAGAACACAGTCTCCCATCATTGTCACATTAGAAGGATTACTTGTGGTCCTCCAAACCATGAACCAATTGAGTTGTCAATTCAAATTAGCCTCCCAAACATGCCACTAGATCCGTAGAACATGAAATTGTATTTCCAGATCTCACCAGACCTATTGGTATCACTTTGTCACCTCTGAACAGTTGCCAGAACTAGTTTTACTCTCATGGCCATAACTCCACATTTTCATTTGGACCTCTTAAATCTTGACTGGATCATCTTCAAACACATATCTACAAACCCTTTGATGTGCATTCTCTGAACTTCATCTACCTGGGATCTTCACTTCATAGAGCTTCACTGTTCTTCATTGTTCTTCTCTATTTCTGATAAGACTAATTTTCTCAATATCCTCAGCACACAACTCATCCAATCCTTGACATTAATGTAACAGAAGTATGTTGACATCAATGACAACACCAGTTAGGCCCATACTTGCAACAATCTCCCCCTTTGTCATTGATGGCAACATATAATGTAAAAAACTATTTTAACCATCAAGACAAGAACTTCTTCTCATTGATTGACATAGCTCCCCCTATCAACAGCAACCATTCACATGTTTTCTCTTCCTTTACTACCCCCCCTTTGATCAGCAACCACTTTTTGTTTTTCACATGTCTTCTCTCCCCCTTTGATATCAATGGCAAAGGGCACATACTTGCAACCACTTCTCATACTTCAGAATCATACTGACTACTCCCCCTGAGTAGTAGCTTCCTAACACCAATCCAGATCACAAGATATGACTGTGGGATCCACCAGACTAATGCACATCAATGCACCTTAATTCAAAATAGGAGGGGTAAAACCCATAACTTCTCCCTAAGATACTCAAAAGAGTCCTTAGGTAGAGGTTTAGTATAAATGTCTGCAATCTGATCCTTTGAGGGCACAAACTCCAATTTGACTTCATTCTTGTTCACTTGCTCTCTCAAAAAGTGAAACTTGATGTATATATGTTTTGTCTTTGAGTGCAACACCAAATTTTTTGATATGTTTATTGCACTTGAATTATCATAGAAGATTGTGATAGGTTCTTCATACTCCACTCTGATATCTCTTAGGATTTGCTTCATCCACAATACTTGAGTGCAACTGCCTATTGCTGTAATATACTCTACTTTTGCAGTGGACAGAGATATTGCTTCTTGTTTCTTGCTTAGCCAAGAAACCAATCTTTCTACCAAAAAGAATGCACCACCACTGGTACTCTTCCGGTCATCCACATCTCTTGCCCAATCAACATTTGTATATGCATGAAGAGAGAAACCATGATCCTTAGGATACCATAATCCATACTCAACTGTTCCCTTCAGATATCTAAGAATTCTCTTGATTGCCATGATATGAGACTCTCTAGGATCAGCTTGGAATCTGGCAACAAGACCAACAACATTCATAATATTAGGCCTAGTTTGAGTAAGGTAGAGTAGTCCTCCAATCATTGACCTGTACTTTTTCTGATCAGCCTTAGGTGATTCATCATCTTTACTTAGCTTACATCTGGTTGCTATGGGAGTATTCATTGGCTTTGAATCTTCCATCCCAAATTTCTTCAACAATTCTTTCACATATTTGGTCTGAGATATGAAGATTCCTTTCTTTGTTTGAGTGATTTGCAGACCCAAGAAGAAATTTATTTCCCCAAACATAGACATCTCAAATTCACTTTGCATTTGATTTGCAAAGGTTTTGCACATACTATCTTTTCCTCCAAAAATGATATCATCAACAAATACTTCAACAATCAAGATATTTCCATGATCAATCTTAAAATACAGATTACTGTCAGCAGTACCTTTGTTGAAACCAATCTTCAAAAGATGTTTGTACAATCTTTCATACCAAGCTCTTAGAGCTTGTTTGAGTCCATACAATGCCTTCTTCAACTTGTAGACCATATCTCTATGATCATACAATCAAAATCCATCCGGTTGCTCAATGCATACCTCTTCTTCCAAATCACCATTTAGGAAAGAAGACTTGACATCCATCTGATACACCTTGAAATCTTTGAAGGCAACAAAAGCAAGAAATAATCTGACTACTTCAATTCTTGCCACCGAAGCAAAAGTTTCTTCAAAGTCAACTCCTTCTTCTTGAGAATAACCCTTACAAACCAATCTGGCTTTGTTTCTTACTACTTCACCATCTTCATTCAATTTATTCCGAAAGACCCATTTAGTCCCAATCACATTTTTGTCCTTAGGTCTGGGAACAAGATCCCGAGTGTGATTCTTTTCAATCTGCATCAGTTCTTCATCCATTGATTAACCCAGCTTTCATCATTGTATGCTTCACTTACTATTTTTGGTTCAATCTTTGAAATCAAACAATACTTCATTGAATCTTGAGCAATTTTTCTTCTTGTTTGAACACCTTTACTTCTACCTCCTATGATCTGATCTTCAGAATGATTCAGTCTTACATACCTAGGAGTTTTGGGATGCTCTTGCACTTCTAATTCTTGGACAGGTTCATGCAAAATTGTCTCTTCTTCTTGTATTTCAGGATTCTCTGGATTAGTATGAATCTGAACTAGAGTTAAGACTTGTTCTCCTTGGTATGAGACATCATTATGATCATCTACTTCATACTCATAATACATTGAGGGACTTTCCATGCCTTCATCAACCTTCACATTTGCATTTTCTACAATCTTTCTCAATCTCTTGTTATAACACTGGTATGCTTTGCTTTGAGTAGAAAATCCCAAGAATATTCCTTCATCACTTCTAGCATTAAACTTGCCAAGGTCTTCATCTCTTTTGATATAGCATTTTCTACAAAAGACTCTAAAATACTTCACAGTAGGAGTGATGCCAAACCAAAGTTCATAAGGGGTCTTACCAGTATTGCCTTTGATTTGTACCTGATTAAGAGTATAGACAGTAGTGCTTACAGCTTCTCTCCAATAGATCTGAGGAACATTTTCTTCCATCATCATGGTCCTAGATGCTTCCTGGATGGTCTAGTTCTTTCTCTCCACTACTCCATTCTACTGTGGAGTCCTTGGAGCAAATAACTGTATCTTTATCCCATGTTCCTCACAAAATGATATGAACTCATCGGATGTGAATTCTCCACCTCTATCAGACCTGAGGCATTTTATGTTTATGCCTGTTTCATGTTTTCTACCATAGCCTTGAATATTTTGAACTTCTCAAGTGCTTCAGATTTATCTTTCAAGAAAGTCACCCACATCATCCAAGAGTGGTCATAAATCAGCAACATGAAATACCTATCTCCTTGTAGACTCCTGATTCTTTGATGCAGAGGTAGGTGGACCAAAACTATCCTCAATAACATTAACAAATAAAAATAAATAATCTAATTGCTTTGGTCAGATTGAAGAGAACATTAATACAGACTTTTCATCCAATTTTCATGAAGATCTAATGGTAGGAGAGAAAGTTATGACTCTTTTCCCAAAACTACAAACCCTAGGCAGCATTCAGACCTGCCCTCACCAAAAATGCCATAACTTATTCAAATCTTAATAAAATTTGATGAAAAAAAAGAAATGAAAAGTAGACTCAATACTCTTTCCAACCATATATGGATTTCCCTTGTATCTATCCATACAAAACCGTACCAAACGCTGCAACAGGACTGTTATAGGAGAATTCTGAAAATTGCAGTCACTAAAACGGTCATAACTTCCTCAATATTGCACCAAAATTGATGAGACAAAAAGGAAAGGGAGGGTGATTGAATATATTTTCATTTGAAATCAAAAATAAATGTCTTCCTACCCTTACTGGGCCATACCATGTAAGAAAACAGCAAATTTCTGAAGTATAATACAAAAAACATTGTTTTTTTACCATTCCATTCTCAATCTTCAATCACCTCCAAGTTTTCAAAGGTATACATGGCCTTTTTAAAGGTATTACAAATGACCTTTCAGTTTCCAACTACTTGGAACAAACCAAGAGCCAAATGACTCTTCACCTTCCCTCATTCTTCATCTTTTTTTCTAACTTTACATTGACAACCTTTACATGGTTTGCAATATTTTGCATATTTGAACTACCTAGTGACCTCTAATACATAACAATGACTTGATTAACCTTATACAATGATGAATCATTACAATATTGGATCATTTTAATTAAACTCCTATGGAAGTCAAGGTGCTTCTGCACCATACAACCAACCAACAAAGATTTCCAAGTCCCTTGGAAATGTATCTGCAACAAAAGTCTCTTTCCTCTGTCTTCAATCTTCAATCTTCTCAGCTACAATCTTCCAAATCTTCACATCAAGTAAGGTGACCAACCAACCAAAAAAACAAACTACAATCTTCACAGAGCATCCTTAGGCTCCTTCTACTCCCATCAGTGGAGTATTCTTCAGGCTACAACATCAAGTGCTTCTACAGGTATCCATCTCTCTCACTGCTTCACAACAAACCAACTCACCAAACCATTCATCTCACCCAACAGCAGATCCTGGTGATGCACCTACCACTCTCTCCTTAGTGGTTTCTCTATGCATCCTTCTCCAGCCAAATCTCTATTGGAGAATGGTCATGACAGACCTCATCTTGTCTGCCCACACACAAGCTCAGAAAACATCCTTCTTGCAGCTAGATGGAACAAGCACCTGCAACCAAACAACTGAGCAACACAAAATCCAAAAGGTGTAGATTGCCTCCCTCGGTGATCTATCTACACAATCAAGATCTTCTCGCTCTTCACCTGCCTTCTCAGTGACAGGAAAAAAAATACACACCACCCAAATCTTTCGCCAGCTCTGATACCAATATGATGCAGAGGTAGGTGGACCAAAACTATCCTCAATAACATTAACAAATAAAAATAAATAATCTAATTGCTTTGGTCAGATTGAAGAGAACATTAATACAGACTTTTCATCCAATTTTCATGAAGATCTAATGGTAGGAGAGAAAGTTATGACTCTTTTCCCAAAACTACAAACCCTAGGCAGCATTCAGACCTGCCCTCACCAAAAATGCCATAACTTATTTAAATCTTAATAAAATTTGATGCAACAAAAATAAATAGAAAGTAGACTCAATAATCTTTCCAACCATATATGACTTTCCCTTGTATCTATCCGTACAAAACCGTACCAAACGCTGCAACAGGACTGTTATAGGAGATTTCTGAAAATTGCAGTCACTAAAACAGTCATAACTTCCTCAATATTGCACCAAAATTGATGAGACAAAAAGGAAAGGGAGGGTGATTGAATATATTTTCATTTGAAATCAAAAATAAATGTCTTCCTACCCTTACTGGGCCATACCATGCAAGAAAACAGCAAATTTCTGAAGTATAATACAAAAAACATTGTTTTTTTACCATTCCATTCTCAATCTTCAATCACCTCCATGTTTTCAAAGGTATACACAGCCTTTTTAAAGGTATTACAAATGACCTTTCAGTTTCCAACTACTTGGAACAAACCAAGAGCCAAATGACTCTTCACCTTCCCTCATTCTTCATCTTTTTTTCTAACTTTACATTGACAACCTTTACATGGTTTGCAATATATTTGCATATTTGAACTACCTAGTGACCTCTAATACATAACAATGACTTGATTAACCTTATACAATGATGAATCATTACAATATTGGATCATTTTAATTAACTCCTATGGAAGTCAAGGTGCTTCTGCACCATTCTTACCGGACCACAGAGATAAGTGTGCACCAAGTCTAACAATCCAGTTGAAGATTGTTCCTTACTTTTGAATGTGACTCTATTCTACTTACCCAACTGACATTCTTTGCATAAATTGTTAGTAGGTTTCACCAGTCTTGGAAGATCTCTTATAGCATGAGTGTTGCTTATCTTGATGATATTATCAAAATTCACATGACACATTATCTTATGCCACAACCAACTCTGATCAATTTGAACAAATAAGAAACTTTTTCCAGTACCAACCAAGTGAAAGATGTTACCTTTTGTCTGTATACCAGATGCAGTCTCAGTTCCAGAGCTTTCAAAAATCTTGCATTTTCCATTTTTGAATCAGAGATCATAGCCTTTGTCCACCAACTGTCCAACACTAAGAAGATTATGCTTCAGACCTTCAACATACAGAACATCATTGGTTTTATTCTTTCCATCAAAGGAAATGGTTCCTCTGCCTCTAATTCTGCCAGTAGAATTATCTCCAAACTTTACAACTCCACCTTCATATCTTTCCAAGCTTAAGAACTTACTCTTGTCACCAGTCATATGGTGAGAGCATCCACTATCAACAACCCATTCATCCTTTTCTTCAACCTGAGTAGCCAAAGCACTTTCTATCATCTTATAATTGGCAGATTCAATAGGCATTAGATCTTCTTCTTTGATGGCAATAAACACCCAGTCATTTTCATGTTTGTTTTCTATCTCAGATTCATCATCTGTTACTCCTTCATCATCATCTTCTTGAACATAGTAACACTTCTTATGAAACCTTGATCTATTAGGGTTTGGCCTTGAAAACCTCTCCGAACATCTTGAGGCAAAATGACTAGTCTTATTGTAGGCAAAACATTTGAAAGGTAATTTTCCTTCATACTTACCGGATCCTCTTGGCAGTCTTTCTGCAATGAGGGCTTCAAGTTGTTCAGCTTCTAATTCATCCTCTTCCAAATCTTTCATTGCTTTATCATACCAAGTTGATTTCCTTGAGGAACTTTCTCTTGGATCATATATCTATTTGCTTTTTGTAGAGGCACTAGCTTTGAATGCAGATTCAGTCTTGGGAAGTGCATCACCAAACTCAGCCAACTCAAATGCAGATATCTTACCAACCAATTGATCCCTTGTAATAGTTGTTAAAGATCTGATTTCCTTAATAGTAGCAAATTTATGTTTGTAAGCAGGAGGTAAAGATCTAAGAACTTTGGCAACAATCTCATCTTCATCCAATATTCCACTAGCACATCTAATGCCACATACAAGCTCGTTTACTTTTGATATATATAAAGTGATATTCTCATCTTCACTCATCTTCAAGTTTTCAAACTTTCCTTTCAGACTTTGCAGCTTGGCACATTTAACATATTTGTCTCCTTCATAAAGATTTTCTAGTTTTGTCCAAATTTCATAAGCAGTCTTCAATCCCATAACATTTGTTAGCTCTGAATCAGACAAGGCACTTAGTAGGGCTTCTTTAGCTTGAAGATTATTGAGTGCATCTCTGACTTCATCTATAGTTGTTGGACCATTCTTTGGTGGAACATATTTAGTTGTGGTTATGTTCCAATATTGATATCCCATGCATTGTAAGTGACATTCCATGCGGCTCTTCTAGGCAGTGAAGTTTGTTCCATCAAACCTTGGATTGTCCTTCTTGTAGGTCGACATCTTGGATCTCCTCAAGCGATTAGGCTTCTTCTAGAGGAACTTGGATCTTATGCCAATTGTTAGCTTTAGGATAGTCAACTGAGAGGGGGGTGAATCAATTGACTCCAAAAGCCTGTTTCTTATTTACTTTAAACTTTCTTATATTTCAACAGCATATTCGAGATTCAATCATGGAAGTATAATGCAAAATTCAAGAGTAGAAACAAATTCAACACATATAACACCAAGATTTTAACTTGGAAAACCTGGTTAAGGGAAAACCATGGGGTGACTAACCCAAGATTGTATTCTTTGTTAAAAGAATAAGATGAATAAAATGGCACTTGCCAGTTAGGGCTCACTGCCAGAGCACACTGCTCACAAGAGGCCCACTGCCTATAGGAGACACACTATCTATAGAAGAATATAAGTATTACATACTTGAACTAGAGATTAGCATCTTCACTATGCCTGATTCAGTTCCATTTAAGCTCAACAGCTCTACTCTATTTTTCGCTCCTCTTCCTACTATCTTGTCCTCATCCCATCATCCTTAATTTGAATGACTTCATAACTCTTATTTATACATGACATCAACTTTGGAATGATCATCAAAGTCGGCACAACATACACTTATTTTATTACAGAGCAATTACAAAAGTACAACTTGACTTATTACAAAAACTTCATGTGCATCACTGCACTGTTGGCCACACATAGCTGGGACTTTAATCTTTTTTTAGGAACATGCCATGCTTTGCAAAAGATCTTCAAGGTCATCCAAAATATGCATAAATCATCTAGTTGGCCAAGACTAGGAAGAACATTGTCACCCGAAGGTAAATCTTCAATCACGAGTTAAATCTTCAATGCTGACTGCCAACACGAATTGGACACAATCTAGAGACTCTCACAAGCTTGCTTGAATCACCAAGAACATCTGCACCACTTCTACATATTGTAATCATTTGGATCTACATCTGGATCCTCAAGAACATAGTCACCCATCACTGTCACATTAGAAGGATTGCTTGTGGACCTCCAAACCACAAACCAATTGAGTTGTCAATTCAAATTAGCCTCCCAAACATGCCACTAGATCTGTAGAACATGATATTGTATTTCCAGATCTCACCGGACCTATTTGTGTCACTCTATCACCTCTAAATAGTTGCTAGAACCAGTTTTACTCTCATAGCCATAACTCCTTCACATTTTCATGTGGACCTCTTAAATCTTGACTGGATCATCTTCAAACACATATCTACAAACCCTTTGATGCGTATTCTCTGAACTTCATCTACCTGGGATCTTCACTTCATAGAGCTTCACTATTCTTCATTGTTCTTCTTTGTTTCTGATAGGACTAATTTTCTCAATATCCTCAGCACATAACTCATCCAATCCTTGAGTGAGTGCTTACAACAGGTGGGAGTGCTTGTAGTTACATATATAAGTATGCTTAGGGATTCATTTAGAAACTAGATGATCATTGTGAACTTTTAGGCATTCTCAAGGTGATTCAAGGCTTTCTATTGTGTTGCAAGAGCAGACTTGTGTGTTTTGTGTGTTGATATTTGTAGATTTGAGCATCAATTTCCTCATGGCATGAAGAGCATCTTCCTCCCATGAGAGCTTCACTACAAGGTGACATAATATTGTGTTTTCATCATTGATTTCTTTGGTTTTTGCCTCTACCTCACAAGGGCACACACTCTTTTATCTGAAAATGATGTTCGAAGACTTAAGTGTCCTCCAGGACTTGACTGAGGAAAGCCTCTAAACACCACAACCCCCAAACCAAGTCTTGTGTTTGCAGGTTATAGGTGTCGCATTTAGGAAAATTAGAGTTGCAGGAAGGATTAGTAGGCATCAAGGATTCAGGATCTGAAGAAAATAAGGACATAGGAGCACTTCTAGGACTTGGGCACTCGCTCTAGTGCCCTCCGCATCTGAGTTTTAGAAAATAGAAGTTACAGGGCTAATCAGTGTCAGAAGGAGGTTCGGATCCCGCAAAGAAACCTACACCTTGGATTGGGCGCTCGCTCCAGTGTCCCTGACTATTCTGCTTCAGAACCCTAAAAATAGGTACTCAGTAATTTGATATCTTACTCCTGTCTGCAAGAGCTTTTACCATTATTCATCAATTTGTTGCCGTATTTGCATAATTAGTGTTTTAATGGTCAATTGGACATAAGAGAAGGAAAAGTAATAATTAAATTCCCTAATCCAAGTTTCCCTACATCTACAAGTGACCTAGGGTATGATAGTTCTCATCACTTGACCCTAGATCCTTGAACATATAGTGGAGAGGTGGATTTAAACATCTAAAATTTAGAGCATTAACAAATCCAACTTTCCCCTAAACATCTTCTAATTCTTTACAAAATTGTTGAATAGATCAATGAGGTTTGACCAAGGTGTAAGATGGAATTTAATACACTTCCACAGCCTAGCTTAGCAAGATCTAACAATGTTTTTTAACACCACTAGGTTTTTCATTTACAGGTGCATGTACAAGCAAGAATTTATGAAAATATCAAAGTTCTAATGATTTAGGGTTCAATGCCACATAGAAGGTTCAGGGCTACACTTTTTGGGTCAAGTCTATGGATGTGGGGGTTAGGGCCACAAATGTAGGTTTGATCCAGGTTCAAACATAGTACCAGATTTCATAGTACGCATTCATCACTACCATTTATTTCCACATCCATACTTAAATTCTATTGGTGAGTAATTTTTCTCACTGAAATCAATTAATTATTGTAATAATGAAACAAGTAAATTGTAAATGGAAACTTCAACTAGTTCTAAGAAACTAGTAGGTTGTTTCTAGAGAAGATAAGATAAAGATGGAAGATTGTAAGTTTCTAGATAAGCTTTAGGAGGTCTCTAGAAGTGGGAAGTTTATAGATGTATTGTACTAGTAAACTCTTGTTAAGATCTCTATAAATAAATGTAATTTGTAAGGATTTTCTCATCAAGCAATAAAAGTTGTTGAGTACTATAGCACTTTGAGCATTCCAAGTTTGAGAAATTCTTGTGTTTATGTGTTTCATTATGTAATTTGTGTGATTATTCACCTCTGTCCACAACCATCATAGTGGTATCAGAGCTAGGTTGTCTTCAGCAAATCAAATTGGGAGTTTTAATCAGTAAAAGAAATTGTAGAATAAAGAAGGTGGGTGTGCAAAGCTGCCAAAATCAGTCATTATAATTGATTTTTTAGAATTGAATTATTGAAGCAATAGTACCAAGTAAGGAAATTATTTGTTTCAATGGGAAAGATTTGTAAAAGAAAATAAAATTTTAATGATTGAAAAGGATATTTTGATAGAAGGACTGGTGAAAGTTAAAAAGAAGAATGAAAAATTAAAAGAAAAGTGGAAGTTTTTTGAAAAGGAAAATAGTTCTCAAAAGGATGAAATATCAAAATTGAAAGAATAAAATAATTAGTTAGATCAATTACTTGTAGCATGTCTAAAGGAAAATGAGTATCTAAGGTCTTTACTATGTGATGTTTTAAGTGCATCAGATGATTTGGTTGAAATACTTTCTTTAGAGAAAGAGTGTATTATAAGGTTGAAGATAAAAAGGTGTTTAAATCTACAAATCTTAGTAGTTGTGATGGTAATGATAAAGGATGTGCAAAGAATGTTGATTTTAAGATGATTGAAAGAATGGGTTATGATGGAAATGGTTTGGGAAGGTATAGACAAGAAATTAGAGAGCCCATTGAACTAAGAGTGGAGCTAAAGAATGAAGGTCTTGGATATGTTAGAGGTAAGGAAAATACAAATGATGTTATAGGTACAAACAAGTTAGTTCAAAAAATACAGTGTTCTCATTGTAATATGCAAGGACATAAAAAAGGAAATGTGTTGGGATCTTCATTCTTATACTATTTATGGATTGAAGAATAATTTAAAAAAATGTGTTGGAACAAAGAGTGGAAGAAGAAATTTATGAAAGATTGTATATAGATGAATTATGGATGGATTGGTGCATCTAGTTGGCAAAAGGTCACAAATATGTTCAAAAAGTTGTACATGCATAAATATTCACATGTCAAACAAAGTAGCAGTGAAGGAAGGTTTGAATGTTTGAGTTGTGAGACAAATGACTATTTGTTTTGACTCTGTTGGTAATAATTTATGTTTAAGGTTACAAGATGTGCACCTCCTTAGAAATCCAGAAAATTTCCCAAGTGTTGGACCTTCTCAGTGTTTTTCAACATCATCATGATATTCTGAAGTAGGGGGTTGTTATCATCATCATGTTTCCAAACATCACCCTGATATTTCTTACGAGAGTCATATTTCATACCAACCTAATCTTCTGCCCGCGGGGTGATATTTTAACATCGGGTGATCTTAGTTAAGATCATACTGATGCTGTTATTACTAGGTTTCAAGTATGACCCAATATTCTGCAAGGTCATCATATTTGAATATCGGGTGATCTTTGTTAAGATCACCCCGATGTTATTTTATCACCTTGTGTTTGTTCCAGCATCATGATGATGCTGACGTCAAGGAGATATCTGCCTGTCGGCTTCATGCATTGTCCAGTGGGGGGTGATATTCTTCTTATCAGGTGATATTCATATATCACCCTGATCTTGTAGTGAAGCTACAGTGCAGCATGATATTTGTGCATGAGGGTGATATTTCCAATTATCTGGTTATCTTCCAAATATCATCCTCATGCGAATATGACGATGACATCATCCGGATATGAGGAGGTGCATGGTATGTAGAATGTGATGATGACATCATCAGGATGTTCAATTATCAAGGTGATATCCTTTAGGTGATATGCCGATGACGTCATCCAAATCGGACGGGGTCATACTTCAAGTTTTCAATCTGACCTGATGTTGTAATATGATGTTGTAATATGATGATGATGTCATCATGATATTTGTGGACATGAGGAAGATATTTCGCATCATGATGATGTGAAATATCGGGGTGACTTTTTATATCGGTTGGACATGCCGATGGCTCGCCGATGCTAGAGGTCTGGCTGATGGGTGATGGTGCTGAGGCCTACTGACGTCAGGGTGATATTTTGAGCAACAGGATATCATGCTGGAAGATGATGATGATGAAGGTTTATACTAGTGCTGTCGGGAGCAAAATCATTGACATTATATATGTAACCGGCCTAGCACATAAAGTGTTAAAAGGAGTGATGTAGGGTGAATGTGGGATAATACATCCTCATGATATTTAAAAGGAAAGTCAACATGATGTACCTGTGAGGCATAGATATCTTTGCTCGCCAACTTTACAACATGATCTACACTGCAAATCTAGGCAAGAAGCAAGGTGATCGATGGCGACATTGGAAAGAAAGGCTTTTCTCGAGGCATGAACGTACATTTTGGCAGGAGAAGGTTTGCAAGGCACGCAACTGCTACATCTCGAGGCTGTGAGTTGGTATGCCATTAATGGCGAGATTGCACAGAGGTATGGGTCAGAAGGACACACCAGCTACTCGATTTAGACAAAAAATCATGACAAGGCAATGCAGGTCAAGATCTCACCTGCCCCTTCCCTCCTGTCTGTGCGGCTGCATTGAATGTTTCCAGCGCCCCCTGGCGATGCACTGCACCAGGTGATGTCTTGGGGACTGCCATGTGATTAATGAGGGAGTACATCTTCCTGCTTTATAAGCAGAGGATGTTACTCAATTCAAGGTTGTTGAAAAATTGGACATATCTGGCTCTGTAATAAGATACAACTGGTTCTGGTTGCTCTATGCAGGTGACCTTGTGAGTTTATGTATCTCTTGTTGTATGTCTCATGCATGAATTTACTAATTTCATGATTGGTTTTATATGAGTAATGTTGTATTTGCATGTGTTTTGTTATTCTGTCTCCAGTATTACATGTATCCTTCTTCTGAATCTAGATATCTAAGGGATGTCTGGGATTCTCGAATATAGAATTCCTGTATTGAATGCTTGATCTTTCAACTTCTACTCAAAGGGTAGATCAAAGTGTTTTCAGATTAAGTGTTGGGAAAGATATACTGGAATAGGGATACCATAAGTAGAGATGACTTAACACTCTGTTCTGGGAGGTATTTGTAAGGCAGATACCACAACATCCCCTTAAAATCTAGTTTTAGTGTGTTCATGCTAATCATTCTCAGGTGTATGTCTACTAACTCCAAGCCCTGGATAGACACCAATCTAGCTCTGTGTTGAGATTACATACCAGGTCCTAGTTTTGCATCCAAACACATAAAATCAAACTCATACTTCCAAATCAAACCATTAGGACCTTAGAAGTAGTTTAGGACCAAGATCCTTTCATTCACAACTAAACATAGGCCTAAAGCTAGCCCCTTTGCACTTATCCTACAGTTTTGGTCTACTTATAGGAGGATTTATCTGCTTTGTATCAACATCCCAAGCCAACCCACAAGCATATTCTCATGGGTGTTAAGTAGGGAATACCCCCCTAGGTTTTGCAGAGCCTGAAGAAGAAGAGGAGATAAAAATAGAGTCTATCTCCTACACTGTTGGCCCCTGGCCCAGAGATCCTGTTGATCACTGATGGCTACCTTGTAGGGAAATCTGGGAATGAGCATCCAGTCAGGGAAAAAACCAACAGAAATTGGCGACTCTACTGGGGATTATATAGTAAAAGAAATTGTCTTTTCATCCCTGGTAAATTATTGCCCATCTGAGTCACAACAAAAATTGGCAACTCTGCTGGGGATTATACAATAAAAGAAATTGTCTTTTCATCCCTGGTAAATTATTGCCCATCTGAGTCACAACAGAAATTGGCGACTCTACTAGGGAGACAATGTCATATCCATAAAGCTTGAGTCTAAGAAATTGAAAAATCAGACTTGGAGGTGCTTTGTTGCAGCAAAGGAAAAAGTTGTATGTGTGACTCTACTGTGGGAGAACCCAGAAAGAAAGAAATCAATTTGCAGCTTCAGCCTGTTTGAAGCTCATTCCTCTACCAAGGAGGTGGCGACTTTGTTGAATGAACCTATCAGCAGCTGCAACATATCCAGGTATTTGTACAAGTTTTGGAAAGATTCCCTATTTGGTGAAATAGCACTGGTTAAAAGGGAAACATTGGTGAAAGCAGAGCTTGCATGCTTTTGTTAGAACTTACTCTGTATTTCAAAAGGGCATGCAATATTGTTCAAAAGACTCATATAGAGGACTTTAGGTAGGTTGAAATAGCAGTTTATATTTTAAGGGCCTGAGGTCATATTGTGATTGAAAATCTGAGTAGAGAAGAGGGTTGCAAAAGCATAAAAAGATGTATTGTCAGCTCATGCACCCTTGTGAGGTGTCAAATGCAATAATGTATAGTGGTCAGTACCAACCATGTAATAAAAGAAGTTTCAACATAAACAGATATAAGCCCATAAATTTCAGTGGCATTTGTGGCTATCCAAATGCTTTTCCATCTAAAATTAGAAAGTATTTGCCCAAATTTGGTGGTGCAAAGGATGAATCAGCTGAGAGACACTTGTAGCAGTTTATAAATGTTATAGATGATTTTGAGATTGACCATGAAGATGTAGTTATGAGATTATTTGTTCAATCTCTAGATGAAGATGCAAGGGATTGGTTCTCCTACCTTTTAGCTCACTCTGTCAGCTCTTGGCAAGATTTTAAATCTGCATTTCTAGAGCAATATGGTGAAAAAAATTCTGATTATGCAATCATTAGTGACTTAATGTACATCCATATTGAAGAGGATGAGTTGATCCCAGCCTTTAACCTCAGATTTATGAAGGCATTGAATAGAATACCAGAATGTATGAGACCTAATGATGCATTGTGCCTAGTTGTCTATTTGGGAGCATTTGATAAAAAATTGAGTTATAGATTGAGAGATAAAGAGCCCACCACATTGCATCAAGCACATCAGTTTGCAATAGATATTGAAAACAATTGGAGGTATGGAATACAAAAGGGTTATTTTTCTAAAAAATTTTGCTGTCCTGCAGCCCCCAATGTTAATGAAAGATTTAATTCAGGTGTTGAAAATGAATGTCAAAGCACTCACATTCCTAATACCCCTGTTTATGCATCATTCCAAGTTAATGATGAATCTGCTATAAAGGAGGATGTCCTGATTTGCCCAGCAAGTGAAGTTGAAAATAATGATCTTTCAAGTGATATTTACATGCCAATCCTCATCAAAGAGCCTTCATGTTTAAATGATCTAGTTGTGCAAAGCTGTGATCATATGGATCAAAAATCAATATCAGTTTCATTAGGAAGTGTTAGAGGGCTAGAAAGTGATATAGATAGTTCAACTTCAGAGTGCATTGAAACAGCAGAAATTTTATATGTGGGGCAATCAGATGATAGAAATGATATCCATGACCAGTGCATGGATCAGGTTTGGTCTTCTTATGACTCTGGATCTGACAATATTGAAGAAGAATTGGATTGTCATGAAGAAGAAGCAAAGACCTTTACAATGTGCATGAATCCCCTTTATCATGAGCCTGCAGATGCATATGATATTGTGAGTCATGACCTTCAATGGTGCAAGATTAACCCTCTATTTGATGATGATGATACTGATTTGCAAACTATGGAAAGTGAATGTTCATCATCAGTTGGTTCAGACATATGCAATTATGGACGTGCAAATCAGGTTTTGTTACCATTATCCATAAATGATATAGATGATGATGAGGGTCTCATTTATTTTGAATGTCTTCAGTTTTTGGATCAGTTGGATGAGTGCCTGATGGTGTGCAGCAGCCAAATAAATGATGAAGAATGCCAAGAGCAGTATGATGTACTGTCTGAGGGATATAACATACATGTGTTACCTAATATTGAAGAATATTATGTGTATGGTTATATGTCTAATTTTGAAATCCAAAATGACAGAGGTGAAAATGATAGTGGCAAGCTTTCAAAAATGATGGAATATCTAATTGAGCAGATGACATTATGGGCAGATTATGCCAATCTTTTCAGTTGGGATTGGAATTTTTTAGATTGGAATCAGGCATTTGACAAGAATAAAATTATGATTCTTCCTTTTTGGCTGCCCTAGGCTGCCAAAATAATGTTTAAAATAATGTGTTTGGTGATGCAGATCAATATAACCTCATGACTCTATTGCCCAATGGATAAGGACTGGCCTGCATCCCAGAGTTCTATGGTTCTCACTGCAATCTTGCACCTGCACGTCCCCAATCGGAGCCTATGTTGGTAATAATTTATGTTTAAGGTTACAGGATGTGCACCTCCCTAGAAATCTAGAAAATTTCCTAAGTGTTGGACCTTCTCAGTGTTTTTCAACATCATCATGATATTCTGAAGTAGGGGGTTGTTATCATCATCATGTTTCCAAACATCACCCTGATATTTCTTACAAGGGTCATATTTCATACCAACCTGATCTTTTGCCCACGGGGTGATATTTTAACATCAGGTGATCTTAGTTAAGATCATCCTGATGCTGTTATTACTAGGTTTCAAGTATGACCCGATATTTTGCAGGGTCATCATAGTTGAATATTGGGTGATCTTTGTTAAGATCACCTCGATGTTATTTTATCACCTTGTGTTTGTTCCAGCATCATGATGATGCTGACGTCAGGGAGATATCCACCTGTCGGCTTCATGCATTGTCTAGTGGGGGGTGATATTCTTCTTATTGGGTGATATTCATATATGACCCCAATCTTGTAGTGAAGCTACAGTGTAGCATGATATTTGTGCATGAGGGTGATATTTCCAATTATTTGGTTATCTTCCGAATATCATCCTCATGCGAATATGACAATGACGTCATCCAGATATGAGGAGGTGCGCAGTATGTAGAATGTGATGATGACATCATCAAGATGTTCAATTATCAAGGTGATATCCTTCAGGTGATATGCCGATGACATCATCTAGATCTGACGGGGTCATACTTCAAGTTTTCAATCTGACCTGATGTTGTAATATGATGATGACATCATCATGATATTTGTGGACATGAGGAGGATATTTCGCATCATGATGATGTGAAATATCAGGGTGACTTTTCATATCAGCTGGACATGCCGATGGATTGCCGATGCTAGAGGTCTGGCCGATGGGTGATGGTGCTGAGGCCTGCTGATGTCAGGGTGATATTTTGAACAATAGGATATCATGCTGGAAGATGATGATGATGAAGGTTTATACTGGTGCCATCGGGACCAAAATCACTGACATTATATATGTAACTAGCCTAGCATATAAAGTGTTAAAAGGAGTGTTGCAGGGTGAATGTGGGATAATACATCCTCATGATATTTAAAAGGAAAGTCAACATGATGTACCTGCGAGGCACGGATATCTTTGCTCGCTGACTTTGCAGCATGATCTATGCCGCAAATCTCGGTAGGAAGCAAGGTGATCGATGGCGACGTTTGAAAGAAAGGTTTTTCTCGAGGCATGAACATACATTTTGGCGGGAGAAGGTTTGCAAGGCACACAACTGCTGCATCCTGAGGCTGTGAGTTGGTATGCCATTAATGGCGAGATTGTATAGAGGTATGGGTCGGAAGGACATGCCAGCTACTCGATTTAGACAGAAAATCATGACAAGGTGATGCAGGTCAAGATCTCACCTGCCCCTTCCCTCCTGTCTGTGTGGCTGCATTGAATGTTTCCGGCACCCCCTGGCGATGCACTGCACCAGGTGATGTCTTGGGGGCTACCATGTGATTAATGAGGGAGTACATCATCCTGCTTTATAAGCAGAGGATGTTACTCAATTCAAGGTTGTTGAAAAACTAGACATATCTGGCTCTGTAATAAGATACAACTAGTTATGGTTGCTCTGTGCAGGTGACCTTGTGAGTTTATGTATCTCTTGTTGTATGTCTCATGCATGAATTTACTGATTTCATGATTGGTTTTATATGAGTAATGTTGTATTTGCATGTGTTTTGTTATTCTGTCTCCAGTATTGCATGTATCCTTCTTCTGAATCTAGATATCTAAGGGATGTCTGGGATTCTCGAATATAGAATTCCTGTATTGAATGCTTGATCTTTCAACTTCTGCTCAAAGGGTAGATTAAAGTGTTTTCAGATTAAGTGTTGGGAAAGATATACTGCAATAGGGATGCCATAAGTAGAGATGACTTAACACTCTGTTCTGGGAGGTATTTGTAAGGCAGATACCACAACATCCCCTTGAAATCCAGTTTTAGTGTGTTCATGCTGATCATTCACAGGTGTATGTCTACTGACTCCAAGCCTTGGATAGGCACCAATCTAGCTCTGTGTTGAGATTGCATACCAGGTCCTAGTTTTGCATCCAAACACATAAAATCAAACTCATACTTCCAAATCAAACCATTAGGACCTTAGAAGTAGTTTAGGACCAAGATCCTCTGATTCACAACTGAACATAGGCCCAAAGCTAGCCCCTTTGCACTTATCCTACAGTTTTGGTCTACTTACAGGAGGATTTATCTACTTTGTATCAACATCCCAAGCCAACCCACAAGCATATTCTCATGGGTGTTGAGTAGGGAATACCCCCCTAGGTTTTGCAGAGCCTGAAGAAGAAGAGGAGATAAAAATAGAGTCTATCTCCTACACTGTTGGCCCTTGGCCCAAAGATCCTGTTGATCATTGATGGCTACCTTGTAGGGAAATCTGGGAATGAGCATCCAGTCAGGGAAAAAACCAACAGACTCAAAGGAAGTTACTATGTGGTTATATGTGAAAGGTATCATGTAATTTTGAAGACTAGGAGTCTTCACTACTGATAGTGATTTTGTAGGAAGAGCACTTCCAAAAAGTCTCATAGGCATGTTCACACAAGAGCTATTAAGCAATGGAGAAATCTACTTGGAGTTTTGCATATCTAAAGATTAGTTAGTAGACCTATTCACAAAGGCATTATGAAGATAGAGTTGGTGGATGCTGAAGCAGTTAGTGGTAGAAATTAAGGGAAGTTGTTTTAGAGAAGATAAGATAAGGATGGAAGATTGTAAGTTTCTAGATAAGGTTTAAGAGGTTTCTAGAAGTGGGAAGTTTCTAGATGTATTGTACTAGTAAACTCTTGTTAAGACCTTTATAAATAGAGGCAATTTGTAAATATTCTCATCAAGCAATAGAAGTTGTTGAATGATGTTTGAGCATTTATGTGTTTCATTGTGTAATTTGTGTGATTATTCACCTCCATCCACCACTATCAAATTCTAGATATCAAATCTCTATCATAATAAATTTAGTCTCCTTTCCAACATTGAAACACACATTTTATTTTAATTATTTTATTTATATTTCATTCCCAATCTTTGATTAATTGGATTAATTAAATTATGCTGCATATTTGGAAAGAAGTGTTTTATTTCTTTTCACATCCATAACGTCATAAGAATAAAATGATAATGAAAAACAAAAATGTAACGAACACAACCCACTATAATCATTATTACGATGCAACACTTTACTGTCCTATTTATGGAAGCAATACCTGCTTGACCATTAACTGTAAGTTAAAATACAAGTGGTACCTAGTTTGACTTTGTCCGTTTCAATACGGCAAACAAAGATGCTACCACTAATATTAAATTGTGGACAGATGACCGCATCAGTCCCCTCTCAGAACCCACTAAACATATTCCATAGAATTCCAAGGATTTTTTTAACCCTTTTTCACCATCACTCTCTTCACATTTAAAGGCTATATAAGTAAAACAGGTTCCACCAGCATAAAATTATTGTGCAGGCTTTCAAGAAACAAGGAAGCTTGGTTACAGTAATTTAAAGAATGCCTAGAGCTAAGTTTTCTCAGCACCACATCAACATGAATAGTGGGCGTCTACTGAAAGGATACTTTTACATTGAATATAAGAGACTAAAAGCTCTTATGAAAGAATGTATTCACAGAAAAACAGACATAGAGCCACTGCCAGATGTAAAGGCTGCTACAACAATAGCCATCTCTGAATCAGCTCAACATTGTATAGGTAATTCATTTTGCTGTTGAATCATATATCTGGAAATCCCTGTGCTGGATCATCCATAGTTTATACTGGTTTAGTGTCTAATTTTTTTGACCTTTGGCCAGAAACACTCTGGATCATAAGATAATGATAGGTTTGCTGATGTTTAAGGTTATAGACATATCATTTAACAATTGAAACTTGTAAAAATGATTATTAAAATCTTCTTCCTATTGAAATCTTTTAAGCTTCCACAGATCAAACATTAGTAATATAGATTTTGATCTAATTGCATGTGTATTGTTTAATGAGAGGACAATTTGGGTTGTAACTTCTTAACCCATCATCAGTCATCAGTGATGAAGTTGAGATTTTGCAACTCGCCATTTCTCAATACACAGGTGAATCCAGAATTTGTGTTACTAATAATTTTCATTCTCCTCTATTTTTAATCACTTCATCATGATCATGGGTTTCAGAGGAGACTATATTTTGAAGACTAGTTTCAGTTTATACAGTTTTTCCCAAAGCATTTACTCAAGCAAATTTTATATTTGTGGTGTTTAAAAAAGAAAAGAAAAAAACCTATTTTATGTTTCTGATGGAATGTCTTTTCAAAAATGTTTCTCCAGAGTGTGAAAGATTTTTTGTGAAAGAAGTGAACAGGCAAATATCTGCTGTAATTGGCTGTTTCAGTCTCCATGCTAAGAACCTGCTCCATCCTCAGATGTCGTCCGATCTACGGAGATACTTATGGAGGGCTAGATATCTGTTTGCAGATTATCAGCAAAGAAGAATAGCACAAGCCCACAATCTTATAACATATGCAGCTACCAACGCCATGGCGATCAATAAGTTGTTGGCAAAATACAGTAAAGTTAGTAAATCTGTAAATTTTAAGTTTTAAACAGATGCTATCTGTAATGCAAGTAAATAAGGTAAATGGAATAGGGTACATCAAGCATTTGTTTTAATAGCAATATTATGTTTAATAATGCTAGTTAAAATTATACTTACTAGAGGTTTTATTGAAAGAACAGCTAGAAACATTGTAAGATCAAACCATTCTTTTTTGACATAGATTTTAAATGGAACACAGAAGAATAAGAAAAAGAAGAAACACATAATCCAGAAGATGTAAAACTATGAATTAGAAGGCTATGGGGCAGTTAGTGCTAAAGAGCTCAATTATGAAGTAATATTTGTGAGGGACTTCAATGGCCTGCCTTCTTGCCTTGAAGTTTGTGCTATTTAGGCATGAGTCGCATGACTATAATAATCAATGGAAAAATCATTTTGATTTGCTTGGAAATTGATGAAAGGAAGGGTAATTAATTAGGTACACCTGAGTATTTGCTTATGTAGATCAGTAATTTCTTCTCGTTGTGTTTCAAGTTGTGGATAGTTTGGTTTAGTTGTAGAGTTTACCTGCTCAGGGTAAATAAATCCTCAGGATTTTTGTGAATCTTTCAAACAAGAAACAATTTTGTACTATTATTTCTGAATGTTTTAGGATTTAACTATGTGAAAGTTTTTTTCTTTCACGTTTCATGGAGTGTGATTCAACACTTTGAAGAAAAAAAACTTTCACACAGTTAAATCCTGAAACATTCATATATAATATCACGGACCGTAGAAATCTGATGTCTAATCTTATACTATGTTTTCATAAGTAGTGCAGCTAAGTATGAAAAAATAATGGAGCTTGAGTTTATTTTTACTGCCTAATCTTTCATATCTGATACTCCAAATATAACAATAATTTGCATATAATTTGAGCGATGCAGGTCCACTGTTCAACCCACACTCCAACCTTCAAGTCCAGATTGCATACTAAACAACTAGAGCTGCTGAAATCCCCATGGTTAATAGAACTCTGTGCTTTCCAAATCAGCTGCTCACAAGGCAAAAATTATACAAGTGAAGCATGGGACTCATGTACATATAACATTGAATTTACTGTTGCTGTTACTGGACCTAGTATTACTTGTAAACTGTTGGAATCAGTGAATCTGGATTTTAATCTCACCTGTCCCATTTGTCTAGTAAGTCTCAGAATTTTTTATTTTGGGTTTTCATGTCACGTTAAATTCATGCCTTTTCTTTTTGTCCTTTTATAATTCTGAATAAGCGTAGACTTATACTGAAACTATCTTGACTTATACTGAAAACTGTCCTGCAGGACACGGCATTTGAGCCAATAGCTCTGGGATGTGGACATATTTTCTGCAACAGTTGTGCCTGTACCAGTGTCTCTGTACCAACAATAGCAGGAGTAAAAGCTGCAAAGCAGAAGGCAATGTGTCCTATTTGTAGACAGGTGAAATAAAGTCCTATAACTCTTAATGAGACCTATAATCAAGCGCTCATATATATATATATATATATATATATATATATATATATATACATTATAATCAAGCTCTAGAATGTATTCTCTAGTATATATTCTTAATTCTTATTGTGTCCTATATTGCAGATGGGAGTGTATGCCAATTCTGTTTATTTAGTTCAATCAGGATTGCTTCTCAAGAAAAGGTTTGTCAACTAGCAATGGGTTTTTAAAAGAAACTTAGTTGAAACTGAAAGCTATGTATGCTTCCATTATTTGATTCAGATGTTCTATCTTGATGTTGTTTTAAAAAAATATTGGTGTTTTATTTTTCTGTTTTAAGAAAATATTAGAATTGTTATTGTAAATGAGTGGTTCCGGATTTAACTGTGTGAAAGTTTTTCCCTCAATGGATCACACTCCATGATCCATCATCAGGAAATTAGAGAACAAGAGAAATGTACTAAAATATTTTAAGTAAAAGCTGTGTGAAATTTTTTGAATTAACAGTTTTAATCACACTCAAATAATTTTAAAAAAACACATTCTAATACATTATTTATTATTTTTTAAGTTGTTATTGTTATTTGTATTTTCTTAAACCTAATACAGACATTTCTTTAATTTAACAATTTGGTAGGTAAATGCTTTAGATGTCTATTACACTTTAAATATATTTGTCACAGATTTATGTTTGCTGTCCTACAATTTTACCAGCTGGAATACTGTTTTCTATTGCTGCAGTTTGGTATTCTTTAAATGTGGGTCATGCATTGCATTACTGATTAGGTTATTTTTGTTTTTTCCTCTCCATTTTTGGGTCCGTACCATTTGCTTGTGGGGCACTGCTACTTTATTTATAGGCTTTTTTAAATTACAAAGTTAGTGCTTTTACTTTTTAGATCTTATAAAATGATAAGATCCATTTCCTAAAAATTTTTGTACCTTTGTTTGTTGGAATGTCTGTATAAGAAACAGGAGTTATTGGCTTGTTTGTTGTTGTGTATGATACACGGAACAGGTGTAGAGAAGTTTGGAAGGAAAGACTGCCCATGGAAAGAGCACTGAGAGTGAAGGAGGCGAAGGAACATTGGAAGGAACAATCAAGATTATTTTTAGGGGTTTAATAAAGTTAAACAGTCATCATGACATGATGTTTGATGTAAAATCTTATCGGTGCAATGGTGGATTCATTCGTGTTGCTGAGGTGGCAGGGTGGACGGTCAAATATTATGATTAAACCGAATCCACTTAATGATAAGCCTGTTGGCATGGAGAGAGGTTTAAGGAGTTATTTTGTGTATTTGTATATCATGAAATTGTTGAGGAATGAAAATAAGAAGCTGTTTTAGTTTTTGAGGTTATCTGTAAGGATCATGACTACTTTTTAATTTCTAGATTTTTTAGATTTTTTTTTATTAAAAATTACATAACTTTAAAGCTAAATTATTTAAGTGAATTTATTTTAAGATTTTTATTTTGTAGCTTTATAAATTTGGAATTGTTAATATAAAATGTTAATATATAAAAATTTAAAATGATAAATATTTAATATTTAATAATAAAACATAATATTAATATTTAATAATAAATATAAATAAATGAAATCATTTTCTTTGTCAACTCAAATTTAAAAATGAGAATAAACTTTTATAATAATTTTAATGGAAAATAAATAAATAAATAAAATAAAAATATAATGAAAAGGATATAGAATAAGGTGAAAATTAAAAATACAATGAAAAGGATATATAATGAGGTGAAAAAAGTAGTTAAGCTAGTTTTTCTTTATTTAGTTTATTACAAGTACACCATTTTGAATTGAAATATTCTTCTTTTTTATAATGATTTTACAAGTGTATTACAAAATGAGATATTTGAAAATAATCTATTTTAGAAAATAAATAAGCTCCAAAAAAAAAAAAAAAACTAAACATATGAATTAAATAATTTGTTTTTTTTCCATTTAACTTTTTCAAAACTATGAAAAATAGCTCTTCAAATAAAAATGAAGTAATGGGAAAAGTTATATACTTGAGATATGAAGTAAATAATTTATAAAAATTGTAGATCTTAAATATATCTATCTAAAAAACACAATAAGATATCTATACTAGTAAATGCATCTATTGAGAAATATCTATTTTATTTACTTTTGATTTATTTTATTTTACTTTAGAACTATGCTCTTCAAATAAAAATAAAGTAATAGGAAAAGTTGTCTATTTAAAGAAATACAATAACATAAATAATTTGTTTGCATAAAAACTTTGGCATTATTGATATAGTTATGGAGTAAATAATTTATTAAAATTCTAATAAAAATAGAATAAAAATATCTAAACATATGAATTAAATAATTTGTTTCAAGTTTTCATTTAACTTTTTCAAAACTATAAAAAAATAGCTCTTCAAATAAAAATAAAGTAATAGGAAAAATTATATACTTAAGATATGGAGTAAATAATTTATTAAAATTGTAGATAAAAGATATCTTAAATATATCTATATAAAAAATACAATAAAATATATATACTAGTAAAGGCATCTATTGAGAAATATCTATTTTATTTACTTATGATTTATTTTATTTTACTTTAGAACTATGCTCTTCAAATAAAAATAAAGTAATAGGAAAAGTTGTGTATTTAAAGAAATACAATAACATAAATAATTTGTTTGCATCAAAAACTTTGGCATTATTGATATAGTTATGGAATAAATAATTTATTAAAATTCTAATAAAATATCTTAAATATATATATCTAAAAAATACCAAACACCAAGAAACATCTCTTAAAGATAGGATATCTATACTAAATATCTATTTCATTTACTAGATAGACATAAATTTTTATTTTTATTTAAGAATTATTTTATTTTAGTACATTGCTTACTTTATTTTCATTTGAATAGTTATTTTACTTTGTACATAACTTTTAATTTTACTTTTGGAAAAGCCACCATTCATTATTTGAGTAAATTTTTTTTTAAAAGTTTACTTGAGTATACTTTTAAAATGTTTAGTATTTATGGTCCAAAAAACATATATTCACAAAAGCCTATAATTTAACATATAAATAAAAACTATTTAAGCATATGTAGTTGTGCTAGGTGGGGGTGGTGGAGGATCATCCATTCATAGAACCACTTATTGTGCATGATCATTTGAAACCAATGGAGCCACCTATTCATCTCATTATGTAAGTTGATCTCGCATAATGAGGAGAAACAAAACATCCCATCCCAGTAGTAGATTCAACAATGTATTGTGTGGAACAGTAGCAAGTAGAGAGCTCATAGCCATAGTAGGGGGATAATTCATCACCACGACCTGCTTAGAGATAGACACCTTCCTACAAGGGGATGTGGACCACCCACATTGCATTGGTGATGGCAAGAAGTGGCCATGGTTGTGGCTATGCCTATGAACCCCAAGAAGCATGGTGCACATCCATCAATACCATCTAGAGACACTTGACTCATAGTGCACATGGTGCTCCCTTTATGATCGAGCAACTCTTGTAAGTGCTAGAATTTTAATGCCACCTTCTCCTCTTGAGCTTGAATTTGGAAATAAATAGAACAAACCAAATTGGCCCTCTTAGTTAATAGAAATTTGCAATCAATATCTTGATGAGAAAAAAAAGCACAATTTCTAGACTTCCATAACTGAAAAAGAATAACAACTCTAAAACAAAGTTCTAAAGCCAAGCAATATAAGTAGGCCAAGGGGTTGTATAACCAAAAATAACAACCCTCTATGAAAAACATTTTTATGGAAAGGAGAAAAGAGGCTAGTCCATCACCATGCATACTAGGCATGAGGGCAAGATCAAAAGGTATGCTTTAACGACTCTCTCTGGTAGCAAGATGGACATCTTGGTTGAGAAAGGCCAAGATGAAGAATTAGTTGGCTAAGAGGCAACACCTGGTAATATAAGCACCATTAAAAAAAAAATATTAGGCTTGAGCCTAGCCTACCAATTTTTTTATAGCCTAAATAGTCAAGCATGGGGTGAAGAGCAAAGACCCTAATGCAAATTAATCTTAGAAATTGTTAGATAAAAAACTAAGAATTTGATAAAGCAACCCTGATGCATAGTTCTTGAAGGTTGTATCATGACTCTAATGCTAATCCTTCCACCAAGATTAAGGGGGCTTCAACCCTAGCTTGTGTAACAAAACATTAGGGGTGAGCTCCTAAGTGCATTCAATAGAAGGAAGATCCACTAGTGTAATTTGGTAGTGTTGTTTTAATGATACCCAAGGGATCTAGTCTTAAGTAGATATGGGATCCTAGATAGTGTGAATAAATTTCTTAAAAAGCCTCAAAGATTTGATCCTAGGGGTCTTTACAAGTGACAAGCTAGAGGAATTCATGATGGGAGACCATTAGAGACCTTGTGGTCATTAAAGGATAAACTAGTCTAGAAGCCATCACCAACCCATTTATGAAATATTCAAAAGCCTTCTAGATGCTTTGAGCATTGAATAGACCCTTGATTTTGATAAGAGTAGTGATGAGAAGGGTATGTAGATCGATCCCTTTCCAGTATTATCTACCATAAGACAATCCTTCCTTGATGTTGTGCTAGAGAAGAATTTTCTAGGCCTTATCAACCTCAGGATCTCAAATAACCCATTTAGCACATAGTGCTTGGATTTGTTGATCAATATCACTAACCCTGATTCTATTCTTATTTGAGGTAGACAATAGACTTCCCAAAAAACATGATGGAATCCATAGGAATCTTGTCGATTAGCCCACAAGAAATCCCTAAGAAGCTTAGTAAGTCTAGCATAGCCAACTTTAGATGGATCCTACCAAGAGGAATAATAAACATAAGAGGCTGCAAGGATTTTAAAATGAATTTCAAATTTCCCAACAAAAGAAAGGAGATTAGAGATCCACAAGCAATTTTTTTCAACTCTTGAAATAACATATTGCCAAAGGGTGGTAGGAGAGCTTTCAAGATAAAAGGGGATGCCCAAAAACTTAAACACTTGCATTTAGCAATTCAAGTCTAGTAGAAATCATTCAACTAGGTAGGGTCAAATAAAAGTGTTAAAGAGGGGATTTTAATGATCTTGGGACTTCTATAAAGGCCACATTATAGGAAATTGCAATAAATATCGCATTAGAGATTAAAAAAAAAAGTACTTTCCTCATGATGAACTTCTAGAAGCAATGTTTATAGTTTATCCTCAATATTGGAACCTCAACAATGTGAATTATATTAATTTACCACATGATTTTTAGACCAAGGTGAGGTATTTAAATAATTTATTTGGTCAAAGGGAAAACATAAATGGACAAAAATAGAAGGAATTATAAATAAGAAAAAGTTGATAGAACAATTTGATTGATTCACAATGACAATGATTGTGTAGTATAAAATGTTGGACTATCCTTTTGAAGATGTTTCAATAAATAACAACTATGGAAAACTTCATTTTAAGTGAAATTCTATGATATTCTATTTTATAATATTTTAAACTTGTTTCCTTAACATTTTGAAGTCAAAGAAAAGAAACAAAATTGAAAAAAAAAAGATTTTTTTTTAGGCTTTGTGCTACCAACTACAACATTCAAACATTCCATTTGATTGAGTTCTTACAATTTGGAGGTCTACTTGTGAAAGAAGAGGCATGACAAATATTCTCAGTCTAATGCAAAATAGCCAAGTACTTTTAAAATGGATTCAAAGAATTCAATTTAAATACTAGATGAAGAAAAAAAAGATGGATCCCAACCAATATCTAACACAAACAACTAGGATATTTGGTGAATTATAGATTTAGATTAATAAATGAAGTTATAGTCAATGTCTATATGGTCATGATGGATTGATATGTAATTGGAATCTACAGTATGTTCATGTCAATTTTATAATTACTTTTACCAATTTAAATTCATAGATTTCTTACACATATATGTATTTTCTCCAAAATCATTCTATCTTGATAGGAAACCAAAAAAAGTGGCATACTATCTATTATACCATAACATAGATTTTATATTTCTTTTCTAAATTATTTATAACATTAAACATCATTTCTTATATATATATATATATATATATATATATTCAAAGATTATTTTAGGGTGAATTTGGTGCAGGAGCACCCCTACAAGGCAGGACATAAGTTCATTGTTCGCATGTCAGGACATCAGTCTATTTTTAGTATGTTTGACTTCATGATGTAATAAGGTCCATGGGACCAATGCGTATGTGTTTGATCCACCTAGGAGAATGTGCAGGTAGTTAGCGTTCGTTATCAGGTTGTCTGAGCTGTCTTCTCCCAGCCGCTGGGAATCGAGTTGGTAGTACTCGTAGGATATTGCTATATATAGCTTAGATCAGTTAGGTTTTGGGTTGTGTTATGTTGTGTTGTGTGGTGTTAGTGATTGAGTTGAGATTCAGAGAGCAGTCCAGATATTGTGAAACATTGTTGTTTTATAGCATTACAGAAGCAGAATATTTGTGATAAATCTAGACAAATCTCATCAATTGCATTTATCTGGTTTACAAGCTGTTTGTACTTTAATTTCTATTCTAATTACAGGTTGATGGATTCTTTCAACCCTTCCACCGGTTGATTCTCTGAATCGGTGGAATGGTCATGCATGTTAATTTAGGTTGCAATTTTGGTTTTTTGTTTATGCATTTCATTGTTGGGAGATCAGTTGGTAGCATGCTATGAATCAGCCTAGCATCCTCATGTGCTAGGGTTAGGAGGATAAACTTTTAAGTTTTGATCAGAGGGTGATCCGGCCCAATCATCATGTTTTCTATGTGAAGTCGTGAGGTTTTGTAAGTTTGCATGCAGCTGACGGATATGTAGGATCCGCATGTGATTTTCCAGACTGTGTGAATCGCATCGACATCTGCGAGTATATCGCTATCCGGATCGGGTTATGAAGCTGACGAAGACTGTATGTTTTGAATGCATCAGGATGATATAAGTTGGATATATACTCAGTGTGTATATCATCGTCAGGATCATCTTTCGTGTGTATCCATCATCCGCATATCGCTATCGTATGCGGGAGTAAAAATCACTTTTTTGGCTAAGGACAGGAGGAGGATCTTAAAGGTCGTCATCAGGATATTTATAATATCACACGACATTTCATTATCATGCTGCGGAGGATGTGAGAGTCTTATATCCGGGTGACATCATCATCGGGTGCATGTGACGTCATCGTCATCAGGATATTGCGAATATCACCCGATGCAGATTTATCCTGCTGTCGTTAAGTGCTTTGGCATCGGCAGGAGCAATAGCATCGGGGAGACCTTTTTCAGCCTGGCCGATAGAAGAAGTGTTGCCGATAGGAAACCTAACCGATGAAAAGAGATATCGGGGTGATATCGGACATCGGGACAGAGTGTTGGAGTCCGGCCGATAAGCCAAGTCTGGCCGATCGGTATAGGACCGATATATTCATCAGGGTGACATTAGTCATCGGGGGTAAGTCATTTCCCCTTGGCCGATGAACCATCTCTCGCCGATAGGCGAAAAGGAAGTGAACAGTGGTCAGTAGGAGGATATTTCATGCTCGTCCGAAATATGATGATGCTGACAAGCTTATAGGTATACATGCTGCATGTCCAGATCTTAGCATGCTAGTGGATTAATGGCTTTTCCATCCTATTTGTAAGCTTCTGCTGCGTTTCCTCTGCATCATAGTGGTATCAGAGCAAAGGAAGGATCTTCTGGAAAAGATCAGGATATAGCAGGATGTCAGATGAAGAAGGAACATCTAAGATTCCGACAAGGATGACCAACGTTGAGTTGGCAGTTCTGGTAAAGAAACAGATTGCAGAGAGCAAGGCCGTGAAGGCTCAAAATCAGGAATTGAAGGATGAGTTAGAGAAGTTGAGGAACAGAGTAGGTTCTGGTAGAGAAGAAGATAGGGAAGAAGAAGAGATCCCTAGTTGGAATGAGGAGGTTGTTCCTGCAGACCAGAGACCACTGTTGAACGCCCTCAAGGCCATGGAGAGGAGAACCATGGATGTGAAATTGGATTTGCCAGTGTTTACAGGAAAGATGGAACCTGATTCAGTGATGGAGTGGATAGACTCCTTGAACAATTTCTTTGAAACAGAGGAGATACCAGAACAACAGAGGGTGAAAATAGCCCAGTCAAAAATGAAAGAAGCTGCCTTGACATGGTGGAATTTCATCCAAGATGATAGAGTACAGGAAGGAAAGCGTAGAGTCACTACATGGAAGAAAATGATGGCATTAGTAAAGGAAGCTTATGTCCCATTGGATTACAGTATCCAATTACACAAGAGGAAGCAAAACCTGAAGCAGAAGGAGCTAGATGTCAGCTCATATACAGAAGAATTCATGAAACTTTGTGTGAAAACAAAGGTAAAGGAAAGTGAAGAAGAGAAGGTAGCCAGATACCTTAATGGATTGAGGTTCAACATTCAGGAAGATTTAAGTCTGCATAATCCAGATACAGTTCAGAAATGCTTTCAGTTGGCATTGAAAGTGGAAGAGAAGTTAAAGAGAAAACAAGAACAACACAATAGAGGAAGAGGAAGACAACAAAGGGGTGGAAGAGGTCCTTTTAGAGGTAGAGGACATGGACATGGATATCAAGGAGAATCCAGTCATGACAATAGTAAGGGAAACAATAGTCAGAACCAGGGGGAAAATTATAGTCAGCAAGGAAACTTCAGAGGTAGAAGACCTTTCAGAGGAAGATCCTAGGGCAGAGGATCCATCAGATGTTATAACTGTAACAAAGAAGGCCATATAGCCAGCAGATGTCCAGAAAAGGCCACACGCTCAATAGGAGAAAGGAGAACAAATCTGATCCAAGAACCTGATAGTCAAAGTATGACAGGCTCTAATGCTTTTCAGAGTGTGAATGCTCCTGATAATTATGGATACCCAGAAAGTGGAGAGTCTCTAATGATGAGAAGAACAGTGACTACCATGAAGGTACCTGATAAAGAATCCCCTCAAAGAAAGTCTCTTTTCAGGACTATTTGCAAAGCAGGAGGTAAGGCATGTAAAGTTTTGATTGATTCTGGTTCTACAGAAAATTTTGTGTCTGAAGAAATGGTGACAAAGCTTAAGCTTAGGAGATTGCCTCACCCATCCCCATACAAAGTCTCATGGCTTACTCAAGGTTAGCAGACAATTGTAGAAGAGCAAGCTTGGGTAGAATTTCAGATTGGAGCATATAAGGATAAGGTGTTGTTTGACATTACCACGATGGATGCTTGCAATCTTTTATTTGGTAGACCATGGCAGTATAATTTGAAGGCACAACATGATGGTGTTAGAAACACCTATACAATCACTAAAGATGGTAAGGTTATAAAGTTACTACCATTGACGAAGAAGGAGGAGAAATCTAAAGGAAAAGAGGTGAAGGTAATGCTGATGGAAGGTAAACAGTTCATGAAAGAAGTAGTAGCAGAAGGTGCAGTTGCATATGCCCTAATCCCATGTATGAGGGTGAATAAAGAACAACAGCAAGAAGTCAAGGAAGAGAAGAAGCAAAGGTTCATAGACCCAGCTATCCAAGAGCTATTGGATAAGTACAAAGGTATCATCTCAGAGGGAATGCCAAGATCCCTACCACCTGTCAGGGATATTAGTCACTGCATAGACTTAATTCTAGGGTCAACACTTCCAAACAAAGCAGCCTATAAGCTAACTCCAGAACAGAATGCAGAAGTAGCCAGACAAATTGAAGAATTATTGGATTCAGGTCTGATTGGGAAAAGTTTAAGTCCATGTGCAGTACCAGCTGTACTAGCACCAAAGAAGGAAGGTACTTGGAGGCTTTGCACAGATTCTAGAGCTATTAACAAGATCACAATCAGGTATAGGTTTCCAATCCCTAGGATAGAGGATTTACTTGACTATTTGGGAGGTGCTAAGTATTTTACAAAAATAGATTTGAAGAGTGGATATCATCAGATTAGGATTAGGCCAGGAGATGAATGGAAAACAACATTCAAAACTAATGAAGGGTTATATGAGTGGAAGGTTATGCCTTTTGGTTTATCTAATGCACCTAGTACTTTTATGAGGTTGATGAATGAGGTTTTGAAAGAGTTCATTGGTAAGTTTGTCATAGTATATCTAGATGACATTCTGATTTTCAGCAACACAAAAGAAGAACATCTCAGACACATAGATTTGGTTCTTAAGAGGTTACATGAAGAGCAGCTGATGATAAATTTAGACAAGTGTTTGTTCATGCAAGAGGAGATCACATATTTGGGTTTTGTCATTTCACAAGGAAAATTACAAATGGATAAGGAGAAGGTAAGTGCCATATTGTCTTGGCCAACCCCAAAGACTATGAATGATGTCAGAAGTTTCCATGGGTTAGCAACCTTCTACAGGAAGTTTATAAGAGGGTTTAGTCATATTTGTGCACCCATGCTTGATACCATCAAAGGAGGACAGAAGTGCAGATTTGTTTGGACTCAAAGAGCAGATGATTCTTTTGAAACATTGAAGAAGAAGGTGGCACAGCAGCCAGTCCTTGCACTTCCAGACTTTAACAAAATCTTTCAGGTGGAATGTGATGCCAGTCACATGGCCATTGGAGCAGTACTCAGCCAAGAAGGTAGACCTATTGCATTTTTCAGTGAGAAGCTCAATGATGCTAAAAAGAGGTATTCCTCATATGATTTGGAAATGTATGCTTTAGTCTAGTCACTCAAGAAATGGAGGCATTACTTGATGCCAAAGGAATTCATAGTATTCACAGATAACCAGGCTCTGAGTTTCATAAACAGCTAGGAAAAGCTGAACCACAGACACATGAAATGGGTAGAAACCTTACAAGCTTTTACTTTTACATTGAAGCATAAGAAAGGAGTCAAGAATAAAGTTGCAGATGCTTTGAGCAGGAGATTTCTAACAGTCAACCAGATTCAGTTAGAAAGTGTTGGCATTGATTCACTAAAGACCATGTATGAGACTGATGAAGATTTTGGGGAGATATATCATGTATGTACTTCTTTTGGAGAGAAATATCATGCTGAATTCTCTAAATTTTTGATCCAGGATGGATTGTTGTTCAAAGGTGGACAGTTATGTATTTCAAGGTGTTCTATGAGGTTAAACATCATTAAGGAGAAACATTGTGGAGCTATGGCAGGTCATTTTGGTCTAGATAAGACTCTTGATCTTGTCCGAAGACATTACTTTTGGCCTAAGTTACAATCAGATGTCAGAAAGTTTGTAGAGACATGTGTGATATGTCAGAAAGCTAAAGGCAGGTCGACTAATGCAGGTTTATATCAGCCCTTACCCATTCCTTCCAGACCATGGGAAAGCATAAGTATGGATTTTGTCTTGGGTTTACCAAGGACAAGGAAAGGGTTTGACAGTGTTTTTGTTGTAGTGGATAGATTCAGCAAAATGGCACATTTCTTGCCATGCAAAACCACTGCTGATGCTTCATACATTGCAGATTTGTTTTTCAGGGAGATTGTCAGGATCCATGGATTGCCATTGAGCATAGTGTCAGATAGGGATGTGAAGTTTATTGGTCACTTCTGGAGAACTCTTTGGAAGAAACTTGGAACAAATTTGTCTTTTTCCTCTGCATATCATCCTCAAACGGATGGACAGACTGAAGTAGTGAACCGTTCCTTAGGAAATTTGCTTAGATGTTTGACAAAACAACATGGAGAAAAGTGGGATAATATTCTATCTCAAGCCGAATTTTCCTATAATGATACTGTCAATAGGAGCACAGGGAAATCACCTTTCCAGATAGTTTATGGTGTGCATCCAAGAGGAATTTTGGAATTGAGAGATCTACCTACAGTAGACCCTGTTAGTGCAGAAGGAGAAGCTTTTGCAGAAGCCATAAAAGAGGTTCATGATCAAGTCAAGACCCAACTGCAACAAACCACCTTGAAGTATAAGGAATATGCTGATAAAAAGAAGAAGGATGTACAGTTTGATGTTGGCGACTTGGTATGGGTTCATTTAAAGAAGGACAGACTTCCTAAGGGCAAATATACTAAACTTGTTGGATCTAGGGCATACAACTGAGAGGGGGGGTGAATCAGTTGTATAGAACTTGATCTATTTCAAACACTTTATTCTCTGTTGTTAGTTAGCAGCATATCAAATAATCATTCATGGAAGCACAATACATAAACACAAGAGTAGATAAGCATCAACACATTGAACACCAAGATTTTGACGTGGAAAACCCGGTTAAGGGAAAAACCACGGGGTGATTAACCCAAGAATTATTCTCTGTTAGAAGAATAAGAAAAAATGAATGGCACATGCCAATAAGGGCTCACTGCCCGAGCACACTGCTCACAAAGAGGCCCACTGCCTACAAGGAGACACACTGTCTACAGAGTGATAAAAATCACAGTCTTGAACTGGAGAATGACATCTCTACCATGTCCGGATCAGTTCCAATTAAGCCCAACAATCTCTGCTCTGCCTTTCGCACCTTTCTTCGCTACACCATGCTCATCCACATGCTACATACTGAAATGAATTCACAAATCATTATTTATACAAGACATCGACTTAGGAACAAGCATCTAAGTCGGCAAACAACCATAGGAGTATCCGCAAGATGAATAACCCATCCGGTCGGCTATCACAAGAACATTCGCAGGATGAACAACTCATCCGGTCGGCTAAACAGAGCAATAACTTCATCCGGAAGAATAACTTCAATTCCGGGCTCTACCATCAATGCGGACCAACAACACAACCTAAACATGATTCAAGAACCTTTACAAGTCTGTCTGAATGTCCGGATACATCCGCACTTCCTCTACTTACTGGGATCTCTTGTCTTCCTCATCCGGAACTTCAAGAACACAGTCTGTCGCCACTGTCATAATGCAAGAGGTACTTCCGGACCTCCAAATCACACACAAATCAGGATGACACATCACAAGGACATCTAAAATACTCCTTCCAATCCGCAGATTATGATAATACAATTCCGGACCTCACCGGACCTTTTTGTGATCCTCTGTCACCTCCGGATACTTGCCGGACCCGGTTCTATACCGGCAGCCATAACTCCTTCAGATCTTCATGCGGACCTTTGAAATCTTAACTGTAGCATCTCAAGACTCATATCTACTAACCCTTTAATCCGCATCCTCCGGTTCTCATCCTATACAGTATATTTACCTTCTTCTCATCACTGTTCTTCACTGTTCCTGACTGAGGCTAATTTTCTCAATATCCTCAGCACAAAGCTCATCAAATCCTTCTTGTCAATGCAGTATGAGTATGTTGACATCAATGACAACAATGGCTCACCTCATACTTGCAACAATCTCCCCCTTTGTCATTGATGGCAACATATGATGTGAAAAACCATCAAGACAAGAACTTCTCTTTTCTGTCACAGCTCCCCCTATCAACAACAACTCTTCACATGTCTTCCTTTACTGCTCCCCCTTTGATCATCAACCACTTGTTTTTCACATGTCTTCTCTCCCCCTTTGACATCAATGGCAAAGGGCTCATACTTGCAACTCTCATGCATCAGAATAATACCAGCTGCTCCCCCTTAGTTGCAGCTCCCCATTAGTCCGGATCACAAGATATGACTGTGATTGCCACCGGACTGATGCACATCAGTGCATCTTAGTTCATCACCGGAGGGGCCATGACCCCTAACTTCTCCCGGAGATATTCAAAAGAGTCCTTGGGAAGAGGTTTTGTAAAGATATCTGCAATCTGATCCTTGGAGGGAACATACTCCAATCTGACTTCTTCCTTGTTTACTTGTTCTCTCAAAAAGTGAAATTTGATAGATATGTGCTTAGTCTTAGAATGCAATACCGGATTCTTGGAAATATTAATTGCACTTGAATTATCACAGAAAATTGTAATAGGCTCCTCATATTCAACTTTGATGTCTCTTAGCATCTGCTTCATCCACAAGATTTGAGTGCAACTACCTGCTGCTGCAATGTATTCTGCTTCAGTTGTAGACAGAGATATTGCATCTTGTTTCTTGCTTAGCCAAGAAACCAATCTCTTCCCCAAAAAGAATGCTCCACCACTAGTGCTCTTCCGGTCATCCACATCTCCTGCCCAATCTGCATCTGTGTAAGCATGAAGAGAGAAATCCGGATCTCTAGGATACCATAAACCATACTCAACTGTCCCTTTCAAGTATCTGAAAATTCTTTTGATTGCCATAACATGAGATTCTCTAGGATCAGCCTGGAATCTTGCCACAAGACCAACAGCTTGCATTATATCTGGTCTAGTTTGAGTGAGATACAACAATCCACCAATCATTGATCTATACTTTGTCTGATCTGCCTTTGGAGAATCATCTTTGCTTAACTTACATCCGGTTGCCATAGGAGTGTTCATAGGCTTTGAGTCTTCCATACCAAATTTCTTTAACAATTCTTTCACATATTTGGTCTGAGAAATGAAGATCCCTTCTTTTGTTTGAGTAATTTGCAGACCCAAGAAGAAATTCATTTCACCAAGCATAGACATTTCAAACTCACTTTTCATCTGATTTGCAAAAGTTTTACACATACTATCTCTTCCTCCAAAAATGATATCATCCACAAACACTTCAACAATCAGAATGTTTTCATGATCAATTTTGAAATATAAGTTGCTGTCAGCAGTACCTTTGTTGAATCCAATCTGCACAAGATGCTTATCCAACCTTTCATACCATGCTCTTGGGGCTTGCTTCAATCCATACAAAGCTTTCTTCAACTTGCAGACCATATCATTATTATCAGACAATTGAAATCCATCCGGTTGTTCAATGTAGACTTCTTCTTCCAGATCACCATTTAAGAAGGCAGACTTGACATCCATCTGATATACCTTGAAATCTTTGAAGGCAGCAAATGCAAGAAGTAATCTGACTGCTTCAATTCTTGCTACCGGAGCAAAAGTCTCTTCAAAGTCAATTCCTTCTATTTGAGAGTAGCCTTTGCAGACCAATCTAGCTTTGTTTCTGATTACTTCACCAGCTTCATTTAGTTTGTTCCGGAAGACCCACTTGGTTCCAATTACATTCCTGTCTCTAGGTCTGGGAACAAGATCCCAAGTATGATTTTTCTCAATTTGCATCAGTTCATCTTCCATTGCTTTGGTCCAATTTTCATCATTGCAGGCTTCATTTATTGTTTTAGGTTCAATCCTTGAAATCAGACAACATTCATTCTGATCTTGAGCAATATTCCTTCTAGTTTGTACACCTTTGCTTCTGTCACCTATGATCTGATCTTCAGAGTGATTCAGTTTTACATACCTTGGAATTTTGGGAGTATCCAGTACTGCTGTTTCTTGATCAGGCTCATTTAAACCTAACTCTTCTTCCTGATTTACCGGATCAGGCTGACTCTGTTTCACCGGAGAGGATTGAGTTCCTTGAACACTATCTTGGTCATCTTCATCAAATTCATAAAATCTTGAAGGCTTCTCAATTCCTTCATCAACCTTTACATTGGTGCTTTCTATCATCTTCCTCAATCTCTTATTGTAACACCGATATGCTTTGCTTTGAGTGGAGTAGCCCAAGAAAATTCCTTCATCACTTCTAGCATCAAACTTTCCTAGATCTTCATCTCTTTTAATATAACACTTGCTACCAAATACCCTGAAATATTTCACAGTAGGAGTGATGCCAAACCAAAGTTCATAGGGGGTCTTACCGGTGTTGTTTCTGATTTGAACTCGATTGAGAGTGTAGACTGCAGTGCTGATAGCTTCTTTCCAAAACATTTGAGGAACATTTGCTTCCAACATCATTGTCCTAGCAGCTTCCTGGATGGTCCGGTTCTTTCTCTCAACTACTCCATTCTGCTGTGGAGTCTTAGGAGCAGACAACTGTCTCCTTATACCCTGTTTCTCACAAAAGTCAATGAATTCACCAGATGTAAATTCACCACCTCTATCAGACCTTAGACACTTTAGTTTCAATCCGGTTTGATTCTCCACCATAGCTTTGAAGATTTTGAACTTCTCAAAAGCTTCTGATTTTTCTTTTAGAAAGGTAACCCACATCATCCGGGAATGATCATCAATTAACAACATGAAATATCTATCACCTTGCAGACTCTTGATTCTTGTCGGACCACATAGATCAGTATGTACTAATTCTAACAATCCGGTAGAAGACTGATCTTTGCTTTTAAAAGAGACTCTGCTTTGTTTGCCTAACTGACATTCTTTACACACACTGTTTGTAGGTTTTATCAACTTTGGAAGATCTCTCACAGCCTGAGTATTGCTTATTTTGATGATGTTATCAAAATTTACATGACACATTCTTCTATGCCATAACCAACTCTGATCAATTTGAACAAACAAACAACTTTTATTTGAACCAACCAGATGAAAGATGTTACCTCTTGTCTGAGTACCGGATGCAATTTCAGTTCCGGAGCTTGTAAAGATTCTGCATTTTCCATTCTTGAACCGGAGATCATAGCCTTTGTCCACTAACTGACCAACACTGAGAAGATTGTGCTTCAATCCTTCAACATATAGTACATTACCTGTTTTGCTCTTACCATCAAAGGAAATAGTTCCCCTACCTCTGATTCTGCCAGCAGAATTGTCACCAAACTTTACCATTCCTCCTTCATATCTTTCCAAGTCTAAGAACTTATTCTTGTCACCAGTCATATGGTGAGAGCATCCACTGTCAATAACCCAATCATCCTTTTCTTCCACTTGATCAGCCAAGGCTTTTTCAACAGCTTTGTGATTGACAGATTCAGAGAGCAAGGAATCTTCTTCCTTGATGGCTATAAACACCCACTCATTTCCGGATTTGCTTCCTGGATCTGATTCATCATCTGTTACTCCTTCATTGTCATCTTCTTCATGAACATAATAGCAATTCTTTTGAAACCTTTGTCTGTGAGTATTAGATCTTGCAGATCTCTCCGGACATCTTGAGGCAAAATGACCAATCTTATTGCAGTTAAAACACTTAAAGGGTAGTTTTCCTTCATACTTACCGGATCCTCTTGGCAGTCTCTTTGCAATGAGGGCTTCAAGTTGAGCTGTTTCTGCTTCTTCTTCTTCCATGTCTCTTCTTGCTTGATCATACCATGACATTTTCCTTGATGAGTTTTCACCCGGATCAAATCTCTGTTTGCCTTTCACATAGGCACTGGCTTTAAAAGCAGACTCAGTCTTGGGTGGATCATCTCCAAACTCGGTCATTTCAAATGCAGCTAGTTTGCCAGCCAATTGTTCTCTTGTGACAGTTGTGTGGGCTCTGAATTCATCAATGGCAGCAACTTTGATTTTGTAGGCAGCAGGAAGGGATCTTAGGATTTTGCAGACAATCTCATTTTCATCTAGAGTTCCACCAGCATTTCTGATTCCACATACCAGCTCATTTACTCTTGGCATAAAGGTAGTAATGTTTTCATCATCTCTCATTTTCAATCTTTCAAATTTCCCTTTTAGACTTTGCAACCTTGCACTTTTGACAAACTCATCTCCTTCATACAGAAGTTCCAGTTTAGTTAGGATCTCATATGCAGTTGGTAGGTCAATGACATTCGAGAGATCTGAGTCATTCAATGCGCTTAGAAGAGCTTCCTTGGTCCGCAGATTGTTTTCAGCTTCTGTGGTTTCATCAGGAGTTGTCGGACCACCTTGTGGGGGTATATATGGTTTTGAAATCATAGCCAAGTATGCTTTTCCCATACATTCCAAATGACACTTCATGCGACCTTTCCAGAGAGTGAAGTTGGTTCCATCGAACTTCGGACTATCCTTCTTGTATGACGACATCCTGGATCACCTCAAGCGGTTAAGCTCCTATCAGAGGAACTCAGCTCTGATACCAATTGTTGGATCTAGGGCATACAACTGAGAGGGGGGGGGTGAATCAGTTGTATAGAACTTGATCTATTTCAAACACTTTATTCTCTGTTGTTAGTTAGCAGCATATCAAATAATCATTCATGGAAGCACAATACATAAACACAAGAGTAGATAAGCATCAACACATTGAACACCAAGATTTTGACGTGGAAAACCCGGTTAAGGGAAAAACCACGGGGTGATTAACCCAAGAATTATTCTCTGTTAGAAGAATAAGAAAAAATGAATGGCACATGCCAATAAGGGCTCACTGCCCGAGCACACTGCTCACAAAGAGGCCCACTGCCTACAAGGAGACACACTGTCTACAGAGTGATAAAAATCACAGTCTTGAACTGGAGAATGACATCTCTACCATGTCCGGATCAGTTCCAATTAAGCCCAACAATCTCTGCTCTGCCTTTCGCACCTTTCTTCGCTACACCATGCTCATCCACATGCTACATACTGAAATGAATTCACAAATCATTATTTATACAAGACATCGACTTAGGAACAAGCATCTAAGTCGGCAAACAACCATAGGAGTATCCGCAAGATGAATAACCCATCCGGTCGGCTATCACAAGAACATTCGCAGGATGAACAACTCATCCGGTCGGCTAAACAGAGCAATAACTTCATCCGGAAGAATAACTTCAATTCCGGGCTCTACCATCAATGCGGACCAACAACACAACCTAAACATGATTCAAGAACCTTTACAAGTCTGTCTGAATGTCCGGATACATCCGCACTTCCTCTACTTACTGGGATCTCTTGTCTTCCTCATCCGGAACTTCAAGAACACAGTCTGTCGCCACTGTCATAATACAAGAGGTACTTCCGGACCTCCAAATCACACACAAATCAGGATGACACATCACAAGGACATCTAAAATACTCCTTCCAATCCGCAGATTATGATAATACAATTCCGGACCTCACCGGACCTTTTTGTGATCCTCTGTCACCTCCAGATACTTGCCGGACCCGGTTCTATACCGGCAGCCATAACTCCTTCAGATCTTCATGCGGACCTCTGAAATCTTAACTGTAGCATCTCAAGACTCATATCTACTAACCCTTTAATCCGCATCCTCCGGTTCTCATCCTATACAGTATATTTACCTTCTTCTCATCACTGTTCTTCACTGTTCCTGACTGAGGCTAATTTTCTCAATATCCTCAGCACAAAGCTCATCAAATCCTTCTTGTCAATGCAGTATGAGTATGTTGACATCAATGACAACAATGGCTCACCTCATACTTGCAACAAAACTCATGAGATACAACTTCCCCCTGATCTTGGTTTGTCCCCTATATTCAATGTATGTGATTTAACTCCCTACAAGTCTAATCCAGATGCAGACCAGGAACTCCTCCAGGATACAGTCAATGATGACATTCCCAAGCATGATCCTCCACAGTTGCAGAAGGTTTTGGACACCCGGGTGGTCAAACAGACCCAGAACAAATAGTACTTGGAGTATCTAGTATCTTGGCAGGGAAAACCTAATTCCGAAGCAGTATGGATGACTGAAGAGCAGATCCAGAACCATGGTGTAGATCTCCATACTCTCATCTCAAGTGGACTTGAGATTTCTTCTTCTGGGGAGTATGGTGCAAGAGCACCCCTACAAGGCGGGACATAAGTTCATTGTTCGTATGTCAGGACATCAGTCTATTTTTAGTATGTTTGACTTCATGATGTAATAAGGTCCATGGGACCAATGCGTATGTGTTTGATCCACCTAGGAGAATGTGCAGGTAGTTAGCGTTCGTTATCAGGTTGTCTGAGCTGTCTTCTCCCAGCCGCTGGGAATCGAGTTGGTAGTACTCGTAGGATATTGCTATATATAGCTTAGATCAGTTAGGTTTTGGGTTGTGTTATGTTGTGTTGTGTGGTGTTAGTGATTGAGTTGAGATTCAGAGAGCAGTCCAGATATTGTGAAACATTGTTGTTTTATAGCATTACAGAAGCAGAATATTTGTGATAAATCTAGACAAATCTCATCAATTGCATTTATCTGGTTTACAAGCTGTTTGTACTTTGATTTCTATTCTAATTACAGGTTGATGGATTCTTTCAACCCTTCCACCGGTTGATTCTCTAAATCGGTGGAATGGTCATGCATGTTAATTTAGGTTGCAATTTTGGTTTTTTGTTTATGCATTTCATTGTTGGGAGATCAGTTGGTAGCATGCTATGAATCAGCCTAGCATCCTCATGTGCTAGGGTTAGGAGGATAAACTTTTAAGTTTTGATCAGAGGGTGATCCGGCCCGATCATCATGTTTTCTATGTGAAGTCGTGAGGTTCTGTAAGTTTGCATGCAGCTGACGGATATGTAGGATCCGCATGTGATTTTCCAGACTGTGTGAATCGCATCGACATCTGCGAGTATATCGCTATCCGGATTGGGTTATGAAGCTGACGAAGACTATATGTTTTGAATGCATCAGGATGATATAAGTCAGATATATACTCAGTGTGTATATCATCGTCAGGATCATCTTTCGTGTGTATCCATCATCCGCATATCGCTATCGTATGCAGGAGTAAAAATCACTTTTTTGGCTAAGGACAGGAGGAGGATCTTAAAGGTCGTCATCAGGATATTTATAATATCACCCGACATTTCATTATCATGCTGCGGAGGATGTGAGAGTCTTATATCCAGGTGACATCATCATCGGGTGCATGTGACGTCATCATCATCAGGATATTGCGAATATCACCCAATGCAGATTTATCCTGCTGTCGTTAAGTGCTTTGGCATCGGCAGGAGTAATAGCGTCAGGGAGACCTTTTTCGGCCTGGCCGATAGAAGAAGTGTTGCCGATAGGCAACCTGACCGATGAAAAGAGATATCGGGGTGATATCAGACATCGGGACAGAGTGTTGGAGTCCGGCCGATAAGCCAAGTCTGGCCGATCGGTATAGGACCGATATATTCATCGGGGTGACATTAGTCATCGGGGGTAAGTCATTTCCCCTTGGCCGATGAACCATCTCTCGCCGATAGGCGATAAGGAAGTGAACAGTGGTCAGCAGGAGGATATTTCATGCTCGTCCGAAATATGATGATGCTGACAAGCTTATAGGTATACATGCTGCATGTCCAGATCTTAGCATGCTAGTGGATTAATGGCTTTTCCATCCTATTTGTAAGCTTCTGTTGTGTTTCCTTTGCATCAGAATTCATTTAACAAGTGCAACATATCCTTTTCATAATAATTCTCCAATATAGAATTTCAAATTAAAATAGTTTTCAAATTAAAATAGACTCCTAGCTAGAGAAAAACTTAGTAAGTTTCTCGAATTCAGCTATAATTTGAATGCAAAATCCTTAAATTCAATTTAAACTTCTAAGACAAAGTATCCTAAATTTAAAATGGTAAGCCTTAATTTAATTTCAAGTGGAAATAGGTGCATTAAGCTCATCAAGTTGCTCCCATTCTTAATAGGCAATTCAACAACCAATAATCTACAATGTTCCTTATTCAAATTTGTTGCAACAACTTCTTTTAGAGATGTCTCATTTTAAATATCAACTCCTTAATCAATGCTCCATATAGGTCTTCGTTAAGCTTTAGCAGTGTTCTTGAAATTAGATAGCCCAAGTACATTCTAAATTAGTAGTAAGCAATGCAAATTATTCATCCAATCAAATCCTAGTATACTCTTGCAATACAAAGATCCAGTATCAAATTCCCAAAAAAATAATGTAAACAATCTTATGCTCCATTTGAAAATAATTAAATGAGACCAAGTTGCACTTGCATAAATTAGTAATGTTATAAAACAAAGATAATTAAAAAATTGCAAAGGTCAAATTTAACTTTATTAATTTATTCCTATACTTTAAGGTCTCTTGTACAAATTCTAATTCAAGTGTTGCATCGAGATCTCCTTTGTTCTTTTATCATTTTTGTGATCATAGTCTCAATCCATCTCACGATCATTTCATGGTCAAATCCATAATTTACAGTTGACAATGAACTCTATTCCTAAAGTTTCTCTTCATCTTCAACTCAATTTTATGTATCAGGATTTCATTGTAAAAATTAAGATTTAAGGACCAATACTATATTTACTATCATGTTCAAGTAAAATTTCATGGTCACATTCATAGGCTATGACATGTAATCAAGAAGTCTTGATGATGGTTAGGTTCCTAGTCAAAAAGTCTCTAAAGTTCATTATACAAGGCCCATAGTTTATTTATGTTAAGTGCATCCCCATCAAATTTATTCTAGGATAACAATGATGTTTTGAGCAAGTAGAATGACATGGTCACAAACAAAATCTAGGTGTTCTTTCCTTAGGTTAAACATCGAACATATATAATGGCTTGACTTAAAGTATCTAAGATCATAGTCAAGGCTTAAACATTGTAGAGAAAGATGTGAGCGTAAACATTTAATCATTTTTCCCTCATGATACCACATAGCCTAACTTTAGTTCTAAATATAATATTCATGTGTTAAGTTACATTAGGAACTAGTGTAAAATCATCATGACAAAATTTTCATGAGATCAATGGTCATAAGTAAAATTAAAGTGAAAAGTAACTTGTTTGTGATTTTGCCACAACAAATTCAAAATTATGACATGTAACTTGAAAATTCCCCTTAGTCAAGCCTTGTGTCTACAAAGTTACAATCATTCACACATATATGTCCCCCTAATAGAAACCAATGTCTCAACATTAATATGTGGATTTTAGCTTGTGAGGTTGCAAGTATGCAAAATAATTCATTTTTAACTATAATTATAGAGGCCTTCAATATCCATGACTAAGGATTAAATAGAGAAGAGAATATGTGGCCTTCAAAAACCTTAAAATATTTTACCCTATCAATGAGATGTGGCCACTCTTGCATTAACTATGAATAACTATGAGGATAGAATCTTTGTGGGCTTGTAGAAAATATAGAATGATCGAGTGAAATATTTGTCCATGGTGCTAAGTTTTTTGTGGAGTGAATTGTTGGTAAGGTTTGCATTGGGAAGGGATCACTCAAGTGACCAAAGATGAGAGATAGCAGGTCAATGTCAAAATAGAATAAAGTGTGGGTGAAGATGTGAATAAAAAAGGCTTAGCCAAGATAATCAAGTGAATCTTCCATTAAAACTAGGGCATAGAATGAAACCAAAAGCATTACTATGAACTACAAATTTTAAACATATCCTAACAAGAACACAAAGAATGTGGTTTAAGTATAAAATATTGTCATGTTCAAGATGCAAAACTATAGAGAACCATGGAAACATAAAAATAGAACTCTAGGGAAAATATGAAGAGTAAAGTGACATTGAAAACCAAAGATGTTCATTAGCTAAAATGAATGCTCTTAGATCAATTATCAACAAGATTCATGAACAACCTATAAACTGAAATAAAGGACACTCATATAGGATCAAAATTTAAAGTACCTAAGAAACATAGTGACTTAAAAAGTAAAAAAGAGGCTCCTTGATTTTCTCAAAAACAATAGTTACTAGGAAATGTTGGCACTTATTTGCCCCTTTAATTATATCATTATTGGAAATTTAGGTTCTAATTTAACACCTTTATTATAAATTCATATGAATTTTAGGTTATATTTTGCCACCTTATTTACAACTTGATGGGAATTTAGGTTTTAATTCATCACCTCAATTAAAACTTCATGGAAACTTTAGGTTTTAGTTCACCACGTCGATTACAAATTTATGGAAAATTCAAGTTTTAAGTCACCACCTCAGTTACAAATTTATAGAAATCTTGGATTTAATTCATCACCTCAAATTATAAATTTATGTAAAATTTAGGTTCTAATTCACCAAGTTGATTAAAAAACATAAAATTTTGTTTCCCAATCACCCACATTTTTTTATGAAATCATATTTTAATATAAAATAGCCACCTAGTCTATCACTTCAAGTCTATTTTGATTATGCCTCTACATTGGGGATTTCCTAGGATTTCTATAGAATTTTCTAGGGGTCAATTCTTAAAGTATAACTTGGTTTTGATGGTGTATGTAGATATTTGCATCTAGGAGGATATCTAGTCTACATTGGTGTGTGCAAGTGTTATGGAGGGAAAAAGGGAGGTAGAGATCACTAGTGTGCCAAGGGTGTTGGACAAGAGGGGTTTAGGTACATAGGTCTATAATAATGGAGGGAGAGCAAGATAAATTATATAGATAAGGGTTTTGGGGATAATTTATGTAGGAGCATCTAGGTTCACTAGCAATCCTATGTCACCAAAATATGTTTTATTTTCTAAGTTGGTTCTTTAGTTTTGTCTCTCTTGTAGAATTGTTTATTGTGTTTTAGGAGCCATTTCATATTTATTTGGTCAATTTCAATACATCATCTTGTAGAAGACCCAAATGGGTATCTCTAGTTTCATTTAGGTAAAAATTGGGTAAAAATTGGTTTAGTTATAGCCAGTTGGTGATTTTCCCAATTCATGAACTACTTAGTTTGCTGACTCAGTAGTTACTCGATTTGACAGTTTGCCGATAAGAACTTTTGCTGACAAGTCATAGGGAAAAGTTTGAATTGTTCAAGGTTAGCCATTGAAATCTTTAAGTACTAATTGTACTCTAAGTAAGTTTTGAAGAAGTTCTTTTATTGTCAGCGAAACAAAGGGATTGAGAACTCTGTTGGCAAAATCTTCAATTTGTAAATCCATAGGTTCACTGATAGTTCACTTTGTCGATAAAGGATTTCAAGTTGAAGATAAAGTTTCTTTGGTTTGTAGAGATAAAAATCACCGATAAAAGAGAAAATGTTAATCCTCGGCTAGTTTGTTGGTTCTGAAAGTTATCGATTTACTAACCAACATGTGAATGGAGTTGTTGAGGATAAAATAAAGGGTTTACTGAAGACAAGTTTTACCGATAAGAGAAGTTGATAGCTTGACACTTAGTAATGACAAACTTTATAGTTTACAAACTAGTTCATGATTCCCAGAATTTACTGATATGTCATCCAAGGTTTGAGGAAGTTACAATTTGCCGATAACTTAAGGCTTACACTGGCAAGTAGTTAGTTTGTGAAATCATGACTTTACTGATAGCATATGATGGAGGACTTCTAAGTTAGCGAAAGACTACATTTGCTGATAATCCCCCCTCTTGATGTGTTGGAGAATATTAAAGTTTGCGAACTTGAACAAAAGACAATACATGACTCTATGTTTCGTGGAAAGGGCATTTCACCGATCACTGTTTAGAGCCCAGATTTGTATCAATGGTTGTGTGTATCTAGTGGCAATTGTTGTATGCCCATGAAGGGGTTTAATGGCAACAGTTTAGCACTGAAACTGTTCAATTGATTTGTTAATTCATTTTTTGTTATGATAGATTATTCAGTTTCTTAACGAATACGTTAGTTGAACTGTTTTGGATGAAGTTTCATAAATACCTCTTCTACTTTTGAGAAGGGGTTCAGTTAGATTTTTCCTGGTTCGATCTCCTGGAGAAAAGAGATGTTGTGAGAAGTTTTGTAAACAAAGATTGATGTATCTTGAGACTATGTTAAGAATTTTGTACTCTTGTAATCATTTTATTACTGCTAAATAATACATTCATTTTATTGTGGCATGGTTTATTTGTGTTACTATTTGTATTTTATTGCTTCATTAAGTAGTCTGATACGAACCCTAAAATTGACTTGCACCAAGTGGTATCAAAGTGAGTTTCCTAAGAAGACTATGGATGTGTCAAAGAAGAGATTATAATATTTTTATTGTGGGTAGAGGAGAATGAGTGTAGGCCTGCAATTGTAGAGAATCTAAAGAAGACATGGCATAGAGAGGACGTAGTAGAAGAGGACCACAAGGAGATATGGTGATTACAGAAATGTTGAGAGGAATAACTGTATGATTAGATGCTATCGAGATGGCACAACATAGAGGAGTACATGTTGAAGATGTTAGTGAGGATGAAGAAGAAGTTGAAGTGAGAGAAGATGATGAAAATGACAGAGACAAACCAAAAAGGCAATTTTTGAGGGCAATGTCTAGAATAAGTAGTAAGCCTCATTTAGATCCTCCCAGTTATGATGATAGTTTAAATCCAGAAGAATTAATCGACTGGATATCAAAGATGGACAAATATTTTGACTTTGAATCGATTGAAGACCCTAACAAAGTGAAGTTTACCTGCACGAAGTTGAAGGGTCATGCTTCCCTAGTGTTGGAACATGTTCAGACAGAATGACAAAGAAAGGGAAAAGAGAAAATTCATACCTAAGAAATAATGTTAATGAAGTTGAAGGCCAATAACTTCTTCCTGTAGACTATGAAATTAGTTTGTTCAAGAAGTTACATAATCTAAAGCAGAAGGAGAAGTGTTGATAACTGAGAGGGGGGTGAATCAGTTATCCTAAATTTGCTTCCAATTCAAACACTTAAATCCACTTTGTTATTTAATAGCATAGCAATTAATCATTCATGAAAGCATAAAGCATAAACACCAGAGTAGATACACATCAACACATGAGACACCAAGATTTTGACATGGAAAACCCGGTCAAGGGAAAAACCATGGGGTGATTAACCCAAGGATTATTCTCTATTAGAAGAATAAGAAAAATAGATGGCACATGCCAATTAGGGCTCACTACCCAAGCACACTGCTCACAAGAGGCACACTGACTACAAGAGACACACTGTCTACAAAGTAACAAGTATCACAAACTTGAACTAGAGATTGACATCTTTACCATGCCTGGATCAGTTCCATTTAAGCCCAAAAACTCCTACTCTACCTTTCGCCCTTCTCTTCTCTATACCACACTCATCCGCACCAAGACACACTTCAAAATGAATTCACAAACCTTTATTTATACAAGGCATCGACTTAGGAACAGTCATCTAAGTCGGCAGACACCTACAAGATCATTCACAAGATGTGTAACACATCCGATCGGCCAGTCTCAAGAAGAACACCAATACCCGGTGGTAATTCTTCAAAAGCAAACTCCAAATTTAATGCAGACCACCAATAAGAATTGTACACAATCCAAAGATCACCAAAACCTTTCCTGACTCATCAAGAATATCTGCACTTTTTCATCTTACTGGAATTCTTCTCTTCTTCATCCGGAACTTCAAGAACACAGTCTATCATCATTGGCATAATGAAAAGGTGCTTCTGGACCTCCAAACCATGAACAAATCTAGTTGTCACTTCACACGGACTTCTTCAACACTCCCTTCAATCCGCAGAATGAGATAATGCAATTCTGGATCTCAGCGGACCAATCTGTGACACTCTGTCACCATTGAACATCTGTCAGAACCGGTTCTACTAGAGCGACCATAACTTCTTCATATCTTCATGTGGACCTTTGAAATCTTGACTGGAGCATCTCATGACTCATATCTAAAAACCCTTTAAACCGCATCCTCTAATCTTCATCTTATCTTGGACTTTTACCTTAATGTCATCACTGTTCTTCACTGTTCCTGATTGAGGCTAATTTTCTCAATATCCTCAGCACACAGCTCATCCAATCCTTCTCATTAATGCAATATGAATATGTTGACATCAATGACAACACTGGTTATCCTCATACTTGGAACAATCTCCCCCTTTGTCATTGATGGCAACATATGATGTGAAAAACCATCAAGATAAGAACTTCTCCTTTCTATCACAACTCCCCCTATCAACAACAACTCTTCACATGTCTTCTCTTTCTTTACTACTCCCCCTTTGATCAACAACCACTTATTTTTCACAAGTCTTCTCTCCCCCTTTGACATCAATGGCAAAGGGCTCATACTTGCAACTTTAACACATCAGAATCATACCAGCTGCTCCCCCTGAGTAGCAGCTCCCCATCACCAATCTGGATCACAAGATATGACTATGATATCCACCGGACTGATGCACATTAGTGCATCCTAGTTCATCACCGGAGGGGCAATGACCCCTAACTTCTCCCTGAGATACTCAAAAGAGTCCTTGGGAAGAGGTTTAGTAAAAATATCTACAATTTGATCCTTAGAGGGCACATACTCCAATTCGACTTCATCCTTGTTCACTTGCTCTCTCAGAAAGTGAAACTTGATAGATATGTGCTTGGTCTTAGAATGCAACACTGGATTCTTAGAAATATTTATTGCACTTGAATTATCGCAGAAAATTGTGATAGGCTCCTCATATTCTACTTTAATGTCTCTTAACATCTGCTTCATCCATAAGATTTGAGTGCAACTACCTACTGCTGCAATGTATTCTGCTTCATTTGTAGACAAAGATATTGCCTCTTGCTTCTTGCTTAGCCAAGAAACCAATCTTTTTCCCAAAAAGAATGCTCCACTACTGGTACTCTTCCGGTCATCCACATCTCCTACCCAATCTGCATCTATATATGCATGAAGAGAGAAATCATGATCTCTAGGGTACCATAGACCATACTCAACTGTCCCCTTTAGATATCTAAAAATCCTCTTGATTGCCATAACATGAGATTCTCTCGGATTAGGTTGGAATCTAGCAACAAGACCAATAGCCTGCATAATATCTGGTCTAGTTTGAGTGAGATACAACAGTCCTCCAATCATTGACCTATACTTTGTCTGATCCACCTTGGGAGAGTCATCATATTTGCTCAACTTGCATCCGGTTTCCATTGGAGTGTTCATTGGCTTTGATTCTTCTATCCCAAATTTCCTCAACAATTCTTTCACATATTTTGACTGAGAGATAAAGATTCCTTTCTTTGTTTGAGTAATTTGTAGACCCAAAAAGAAATTCATTTCTCCAAGCATTGACATCTCAAACTCACTTTTCATTTGACTTGCAAAAGTTTTACACATACTGTCTCTTCCTCCAAAAATGATATCATCAACAAATACTTCAACTATCAGGATGTTTTCATGATCAATTTTGAAATATAGGTTACTATCAGCAGTACCTTTGTTGAAACCAATCTTCAAAAGATGTTTGTCCAGCCTCTCATACCATGCTGTTGGGGCTTGCTTTAGACCATACAGTGCCTTCTTTAATTTGCAGACCATATCACCATGCTCAAATAACTGAAATCCATCTGGTTGTTCAATGTACACTTCTTCTTCTAAGTCACCATTCAGGAAAGTAGATTTGATATCCATCTGATACACTTTGAAATCTTTGAAGGTAGAAAATGCAAGAAATAGTCTGTCTGCTTCAATTCTTGCCACCGGAGAAAAGGTTTCCTCAAAATCAATCCCTTCTTTTTGAGAGTAGCCTTTACAGACTAATCTAGCTTTATTTCTGATTACTTCACCAACTTCATTTAGTTTGTTCCAGAAGACCCATTTGGTTCCAATCACATTCTTGTTTTTAGGTCTAGAAACAAGATCCCAAGTGTGATTTTTCTCAATTTGCATCAACTCTTCCTCTATTGCTTTGGTCCAATTTTCATCATTGTAGGCTTCATTTATTGTCTTAGGTTCAATCTTTGAAATCAGACAACATTCATCTAAATTTTGAGTAAATTTCCTTCTAGTTTGCACACCTTTGCTTTTGTCACCTATGATCTGATCTTCAGAGTGGTTCAGTCTTACATACCTTGAAACTTTGGGAGTTCCTTACACTACTGTTTCTTGATCAGGCTCATTCGGACCAACCTCTTCTTCCTGATTTACCAAATCAGTCTGAATCTAACTTTTAGAGGAGGATTGAGCTCCTTGAATCAAAGAACCATTCTGATCATCTTCATCATATTCATAAAACCTTGAGGGCTTCTCAATTCCTTCATCAACCTTCACATTTGTAATTTCTATCATCTTCCTCTATCTCTTATTGTAACACCGGTATGCTTTGCTGTGAGTGGAGTAACCCAAGAAAATTCCTTCATCACTTCTAGCATCAAACTTTCCTAGATCTTCATCTCTTTTAATGTAACATTTGCTACCAAATACTCTGAAATATCTCATAGTAGGAGTGATACCAAACCAAAGTTCATAAGGAGTCTTACCGGTATTGCTTCTGATTTGAACTTGATTGAGAATATAGACTGCAGTGCTGATGGCTTCTCTCCAAAACATCTGGGGAACATTTGCTTCCATCATCATTGTCCTGGATGCTTCCTGGATGGTTCGATTCTTTCTCTCTACTACTCCATTCTACTGTGGAGTCCTAGGAGCAGATAACTGTCTCTTTATACCATGCTTCTCACAAAAGTCTATGAATTCACCGGATGTGAATTCACCACCTCTATCAGACCTTAGACATTTCAGTTTTAATTCGGTTTGATTCTCTACCATAGCCTTGAAGATTTTGAACTTCTCAAAAGCTTCTGATTTCTCTTTCAGAAAGGTAACCCACATCATCTGGGAATGGTCATCAATCAGTAACATGAAATATCTATCACCTTGCATACTCTTGATTCTTGTCGGACCACATAGATCAGTATGAATTAATTCCAATAATCTGGTAGAGGACTGATCCTTGCTTTTGAATGAGACTCTGCTCTGTTTACCTAGCTGACATTCTTTGCACAAACTATTTGTAGGTTTTACCAATTTTGGAAGATCTCTTACAACCTGAGTATTTCTTATCTTGATAATGTTATCAAAATTTACATGACACATCCTTCTATGCCATAACCAACTCTGATCAACTTGAACAAACAAACAACTTTTATTAGAACCAACTAGATGGAAGATGTTTCCTTTTGTTTGAGTACCGGATGCAATCTCAGTTCTGGAGCTTTCAAAGATCCTGCATCTTCCATTCTTGAATCGGAGATCATAACCTTTGTCCACCAACTGTCCAACACTGAGAAGACTATGCTTCAATCCTTCAACATACAATACATTACCGGTTTTATTCTTTCCATCAAAAGAAATAGTTCCCCTACCTCTGATTCTACCAGCAGAATTATCACCAAACTTTACCATTCCTCCTTCATACCTTTCAAAATCTAAGAACTTGTTCTTGTCACCTGTCATATGGTGAGAGCATCCATTGTCAATAACCCAATCATCATTTTCTTCAACTTGGGCAGCCAAAGCTCTTTCTACAATCTTATGATTGACAGATTCAGAGGATATTGGATCTTCTTCCTTGATGGCAATAAACACCCATTCATTTCCAAATTTGTTTCCTATTTCTGATTCATCATCTGTTACTCCTTCATTATCATCTTCTTCATGAACATAATAATAATTCTTTTGGAACCTTTGACTATTAGAATTTAACCTTGTAGATCTTTCCGGACATCTTGAGGCAAAATGACCAATCTTATTGTAGTTGAAGCACTTAAAGGGTAATTTTCCTTCATACTTACCGGATCCTCTTGGTAGTCTCTTTGCAATGAGGGCTTCAAGTTGAGCTGTTTTTGCTTCTTCCTCTTCCATGTCTCTTCTTGCTTGATCATACCATGACAGCTTCCTTGAAGAGTTTTCTCCCAGATCAAATCTTTGTTTACCTTTCACAAAGGCACTGGCTTTGAATGCAAATTCAGTTTTGGGGAGATCATCTCCAAACTCGGTCATTTCAAATGTAGCCAGTTTGCCATCCAATTGGTCTCTTGTGACAGTTGTATGGGCTCTGAATTCATCAATGGAAGCAATCTTGATTTTGTAGATAGCAGGAAGGGATCTGAGAATTTTGTCAACAATCTCATTTTCATCCAAAACTCCACCAGCATTCCTAATTCCACACACCAACTCATTTACTCTTGGCATAAAGGTGGTAATATTTTCATCATCTCCCATCTTCAGTCTTTCAAATTTCCCTTTGAGACTCTGCAACCTTGAACTCTTAACATACTCATCTCCTTCATGTAGAAGTTCCAGTTTAATCTAGATCTCATAGGCAGTTGGTAGGTCAATAACATTTGAGAGCTCTGAGTCAGTTAATGTGCTTAGAAGAGCCTCTTTGGTCTGCAGATTATTTTCAGCATCTGGGATTTCATTAAAATTTGTCGGACCACCCTATGGAGGTGTTGGTGCTCATTTTGGCCTGGAGATTGAGCATGCTTGTTGGAGGGTTTCTTCTTTCAAACCCTAAGTGTTCTTGTCCATCGCCAAGACTATTGCCTATCGGCAAAGGATATTGTGGTTCCGCCGACGGCGTTGGTCATGCCGATGGGGGATGAGTTAAGTGTTCATCGGCAAGATTTAGCATATCGGCAGAGGTCTTTTGCAGTTTGCCGATGGAGGGAAGTCACCCCGATGGGGAGTGCCATCGGAGTGAGATTGAGTATTGGGTCAACTTTGAAATGCTTGGCCGATGATGTTTTTCTTGCCGATCGGGAGACATCGCTGTAGCGTACTCTTTCTCTGGCCGATGATGGAGTTGATCGTGGTCTTCGGTGAGACTCAGTGTATCGGTAGGGAGACTTTTGGGTTGGCCGATGGTGTTGGTCACACCGACAGCGGAGTATGGAGTAGCGATCGGCGAGACAGTTGTCGTCGGCGAAGGTTTTTTGGGAGCTGCTGATATGTGGATGTTTGGCCGATGTGATGTTATCGGCGTGGGTCACACCGACGAAGGGATGTTTTGAGGGTTATCAGGGTGACTTATGTTATCGGCGGAGGGGCTTGGTGTTGCTCCGATGGCCTTTCTCTGGCCGATGGGGAAATGTGTTTCTTTTGGTCATCAGTGAGAGTTGGTCTGTCGGTGGAGGTCTGGAGGGCTAGCCCGATGGTCTATGTCTGGCCGACAGAAGGGAGCGTAGTGTTGTATCAGCCAGACTGATGAGGTCAGCGAAGGATTCGTGGGTTGGGCCGATGGTTTGTGTCACGGCGATGGGTTTTGACGAAGGCATGTGTGTCGAGCGTGACAAAGCGCTCGACACTTGGTGTGCATGCGGCCATATTTTTAAAATACTAAAGTTGTCTCTGCGGCACCAATGTGGGATTATTCCCCTGTATGTTTTGAACCTGCGAGGAAGCATTTTGGCAGGAAGTTTCTTTTTTTACTGCAGCGACGGTTTTCAAGCGACCGCAGGTGGTTGAGGCCCTTAATGGCGACTGTAGCAGGAGTATGGGCGATGGTACAAGCGATCAGGCTGCTTGATTGAGAATGAAGACTTCCAGATAGTGGCACGTGGCTCAAGGCCCCCCTTTGTCTGCTGCATTTACATTTTCTGAGCGCCATTCCTTCTGAGGACTGTATCTGGCAGATTTTTTGTTATAGCCATGTAATTAATTGCTGTAGTACACTTTCTGGCTGTTATAAGCAGACTGTGTTACCATTTTTCAGGTTGTTGAAAGTTGAACATTTTGGCTCTGTAACACAATACAGTTCGTTTTGGTTGCTCTGTACAGCTAAACCTGTGAGTTTATGTATCTCTTGTTGTACGTTTTGGCATGAATCCACTGATTTCATGGTTAATCTTGTATGAATAATGCTATGTTTGCATGTGTTTTGTTAATTTTGTCTCCAGTATTGCATGTATCTTTCTTCTGAGTCTGGATATTTAAGCAATATTTGAGACTCTAGAACATGGAATTCCTGTGTTGAATGTATGATCTCTTAACTTCTGCTCAAGGGGTAGATTAAACTGTTTTCAGGTTGAACATTGGGAAGGGTATACTGCAGTAGGGATGCCATAAGTAGAGATAACTTAACACTCTGTATTGGGAGATATCTGTAAGGCAGGTATCACATATATCCCCCTGAAATCTAGTTTTAGCTGTTCATGCTGATCATTCACAGGTGTATGTCTATTGACTCCAGGCCCTGGATAGGCACCAATCTTGCTTCGTGTTTGTGTTACAACCATGTCCAGCTTTGCATCCAAACTCAAAATCATAATCAAACTCTAAAACAACCATTAGGATGTTAGAATTAGTTTTAGGATCCTCAGTCCTCTGTCTACAACTGCAAATAGGCCCAAAGCTAGCCCCTTTGCTCTTATCTTTCAGTTTTGGTCTACTTACAGGAGGACTTATCTGCTTTCTGACAGCATCCCAATCCTTGTATGCGTATCTCATGGATGTTGAGTAGGGAATACCCCCTAGGTCTTGCAGAGCCTGAAGAAGAAGAGGAGATAAAATATAGAGTCTATCTCCTACACTGTTGGCCCCTGGCCCAGAGATCCTGTTGATCACTGATGGCTACCTTGTAGGGAAATCTGGGAATAAGCATCCAGTCTAGGAAAAAACCAACAAAAATTGGCGACTCTACTGGGGATGGTAATTTGAAAATTGTTATTTTTGAAAGAACCCTGATTTATAAAAGAAAACAGTTCCTAGTAATAGGTGGCGACTCTGAAGTAATCTCCCAACCGGTCAAAGTAAAATTTATATGCAGGGGAGAAGATCCCAACAAAATCCTTTATTTAAAGAGTTACCAGTAACAAGAAGAATGATGTACAGAAGAAAGGGAGCTGTCTCAGTTAGTCATGAGGGTTCCCCCAGAAAAAATGATGATATACAAGATAACCCTAGGCCATCAAGACAGCATGTGCCCTACTTTTCAAATGCAGAAGCTGATATTTAGGTTGCATATGAGAGGCAACAGGGTGGTAACATGAGAATGAGGTCAGAGGTGTTCCAAGAACGCCCATTTCTAGACCCTAGTGAAAGGTTTGAAGAGGCCGAGTCTCTGAGGGATGATGAAGACGAAGATCAGAATATGATAAAACCATCCTCCTCTAGGCCCAACGAGGAAGAACTAGCTGATGAAATTAGGAGCTTAAGGGCCGAGTTTGAATATCAGCAGGCAATATCAATTAGAGATGACTTGAGGAAGAAAGTGCAAGCTTTGAGGACTGCCCAGAATAATTCAACTCCTACCCTTGAGAATGCAAATGTGCAGAGACATCAACAGAGAAATGAAGTGCAACATCAGCATAATGATGAGAGACAAAATGTGAATGATGCTAGGATACCACTGAACAATGTAAGAAACTAGAATACAAACAGAAATATTAATGTTAACCAGTTAAACAGACAGCCAATGCAGCTAGATAGATTCAGACAGCTGGTATTTGATGGTATTCCTGGGTATCCTAACCCCATTGATAAGCATCTGAGGCTGCAAGTGCCTAAATTTTCATGAAACAACACTGTGTCAGGAGAAGATCATCTAAAAGCCTTTCAAAATGTCATGGATAACTTTGAGGTTGAACATGAGGATGTTTTCATGAAGTCATTCATGTAATCCTTAATAGATGAGGCAAGAGAATGGTACAAGAATCTGCCTGACCGGAGTATTTCATCATGGGATGATTTTAAAAGGATGTTCAAGGAGCAATATGGTGACAAAACTGACCCTAGCTTTTTTGTAAATGAGTTCACCAGTATCACTAAAGGGTCAAATGAGCAGGTTGCAGATTTTAATGCAAGATTTACTAAAGTGTTAAAAAAATTGCCACATCACATGAGGCCAAATGAACCAATGTGCATAATATTGTATATCAATGCCTTTGATGCAAAAATTGCATATGGATTAAGAGATAAAGGTCCTACTACTCTCAGGGATGCTTTCAGAATTGCAGTGAATATTGAAAACAACAGGAAAGCATCGGGCAAGACAAATAGAAGGGATGATATAAAAATTCTGCAGAATCCAAACAAGCCTCAGAACACTCAAGGTAATACATCTGCCCCTGAAGATAAGATAGACAAATTGGCAAATGTTGTTAAGGACCTAAGCTATAGATTAGCTAGAAGTGAAAAAGGGATAGGTCCTGATAGGCAAGTCTATCAAAGGCAGGAAAAGAGGCCATCATTGCATGATATGCCTTATAATACCAATTGGCATGATGGTAAACCTATATTCCCACGTAACAACACAAATCAAAGAGCTCAACATGTCAAAGAAACTCCCGATCCTCTAAAGAAAGCTGTAAATATTGTTGATGATGCTCCATGGTGTATAATTTGTCAGATGCCACATTCACAGTCACAGTGTATGATTGCTCAGTCCTTGTGTGATAATACTACATCTTGTAATGAATGCAATGAGCCACATTATGTGCAAGATGATGATGTAAATATGATGTCCATAAGCAATGGATACACTCTTTATGATGCTGATGAGAGTACAAATGATGGAACTCAGGGCTGCCAACAGTTCCCATATGATGAAGATGATGAAGTTAACTATGCCTATGCTCAGAACTCACACAATTTTCTGAGTAACTTACAACGACCTTCTGAAGAGGAAATTAGGGCCTTCACAGCTGCAGCAGTTGCTCAAGTCAAGAGCAACTACAATCTCAGGGGTAAAAATCAGGTAAGCAGCCCACATCAGCCAAAAGATGTTACTATAGGACAGCCAGTGCATGGTAATAAGGGGATGGAATTACAAAAAAGGTAGTGGGTTAATAATACACAAAATTTCAGACATAGAACAGGTCATGAATCCCAAGGACCAGAAAATAGAATCCCTCAGGCTGAAGATCAAGGTAAAGGTTCCCAAGACAAGAATGATGATCAGGGAACTATGAAAGTAAAAGCTAAATCAGTTCAGGATAAAAACAAGATTGTGGAGCAAGCTACAACTGTTATACAAAATTATGTTCCATTTGATATAGCTCAAGTCCTCTCCCAGGTAAAAGTCTCTGTTCCACTTATGGAACTCATGAAAGTGGAAGAAATCAAGAATAGGACAGTATCCCTAATTTCAGGGGTGCCTTTTCAAGCTAAACAAAATGTTCAGATCCAGGGTGAGAAACATGTCATGTGTAATGAAGAAGATGAGGCTCCTGAAGTCTATTTAGGAGTGACTATGACAAAGTGTCCTTCACAAGTGGAACCATTTTATGTTTCCCTGGTTATAAATGGAAAAATAATTAGAAATTGTATGCTTGACTCTGGAGCATCTACAAATATCATGCCTTTGGCCATCATGCAACAAGCTGGATTGAAAATTGACAAGGCATGTGGAAAATGTTATGCTATGGATGCCAGAGAGGTACCAGTTATTGGAATCATGAAGGATGTAGATTTCAAACTGGCAGCATTTCCTGAAAAGAGATATAAAATGAATATAACAGTGGTTGACATCAAGCCACAGTATGGTATGTTGTTGTCAAGAAGATGGGCAGCACTAATTGGTGGAAGTATGCAGCTGGACCTGTCATATGCCATGATTCCAATGAATGGCAGGGATGTTAAGCTAATCAGAGAACAAAGATCATCAGAGACAGTGGAAGACCAAGAAGTAGAGGAACAGATATGCTTTGTAAACACTGACTGTGATAACTTCAAGGTTGTCTCAGATGATAGAGAAGATAAAAAGAAAAATGTCTGCATTGAAGAATTGGATCAGCAAGGTTTGTGGACCATGTTTTTTGATGGAGCTTGTGCAAAAGAAGGCTTTGGAGCTGGAGTTATTTTCCTGTCTCCAACTGGTAAGCTCCTCAAATTCTCTTTCTTGCTGAGGTTTGTTTGCACAAACAACATTGCAGAATATGAGGCTTTACTCTTAGGCCTAAATATTGCTCTCAAACATGGAATCAAAATGCTAAGAGTATTTGGGGATTCTGAGCTGATTGTATCCCAAATTAGAGATAGGTATGCTTCAAAAAATAAAAGGTTGAAACAATACAAGCATGCTGTTTGGGATACCATTGAACTATTTGATGCATTTTCAATAGACTGGGTAGAGAGGTCAAAGAATGTTATTGCTGATTTCTTAGCCAATGTTGCAATAAGGCCAGATGACATCACTCTGTCAGATGTTACAAATGTAGAAGTTAAAATTAGGCCTGCAGTACCAAAAAATATATGCAGTTGGCAAGTGTTTAATGATGATAGGGACTTGTTAAAATTTTTGCACTGCATAGATGAATATGAGAATCAAGAAATTGATTTCCAAGCTTTTGTAGAGACTATAGATGGAAAAGAAACTCTTGTGGGAAAAGAGATAATTCAATTGAAGACTAATAAAATCCCCAGAGGATTAGTAGCTTTGGAAAGAGCTTTTGACAGTAGAGATAAATTTGTCACAAGGACATCTCCCACAAATAAGGAATATTTAGAAGAGATAAATTTGGGGACATCTCAGGCCCCTCAGAAGGTATACATTGGTAAACAGCTCAAACCACACATTAGGAGTATGCTGATTGCATTACTGAAAAAGTATAAACATGTTTTTGCTTGGTCATATGAGGACCTAAAAGCCTATAGGGAAGATTTATTCCAGCATGAGATCCCATTGAAGCCTGGAGCTAAGCCATTTAGACAAAGGCAAAGACCTATTAATCCTACCTTAGCTCCAAAGATGCAAGAAGAACTCAAAAGGCTGAGGGAAGCTGGAATAATTGTGCCAATCAGGCATTCAACTTGGGTGTCTAACCTTGTCCTAGTCAGAAAAAAGAATGGTGATATTAGGCTTTGTGTTGACTTCAGGAACTTGAATGTATCCTCTTTAAAGGATAACTATCCACTGCCTAATATGGAAGCTATGTTGCAGAGAGTGACTGGTTGTGAACTCTTATCCATGATGGATGGATTTTCAGGTTATAATCAGGTGAAGGTAAAGGAATCAGAACAGTATAAGACCGCCTTTACCACTCCATGGGGAACTTATGTGTATGTTAGAATGCCCTTCGGACTAACCAATGCAGGTGCTACATTTCAAAGAGCAATGGATGTTGCTTTTGCAGGGTTGATTGATTCAATCCTGGCTGTATATCAGGATGACTTGACTGCTTACTCAAAGAAAGAAGAGCAGCATTGTTTGCATCTGGAGCAGATTTTCATAAGAGCACTAGAGTATGGTATTTCTTTAAATCCAAAGAAATGTGCCTTTGGGGTAGTTGAAGGAAAGCTCCTGGGACATATTATTTCCAAGGATGGAGTCAGGATAGATCCAGAGAGAGTGGCTACTATTGACAGAATTCAAATGCCAAAAACTGTAAAAGGAGTTCAGTCCTTCTTTGGACAGATAAATTTTGTTAGGAGATTTGTTCCCAACTTTGCAGAAACCACAAGGAACATTTCCAAGATGATGAAGAAGGATGCAACTGTCCACTGGGAAAGTGAAGCAATCGAATCATTTCAGAGTATCAAAGAGGCAATCAAAATGGACCCTGTTCTTAAATCTCCTGATTTTTCTAGGCCATTCCAATTGTTTTCATTTGCTTCCTTTCACACTGTTGCTGCATGTTTGCTACAGAAAAACGAAGATGGTTTTGAACAGCCCATCGCTTTCTTCAGTATGTCCTTGCAGGCTTCTGAGTTGAAATATGATATTATGGAAAAACAAGCATATGCACTAGTCCGAGCCATCAAAAGTTTCAGACCATACCTGGTAGGATCACATATAATTGCATATGTACCCCATGCAGCAGTCAAAGACATATTCACTCAGCAGGAGGTGACTGGAAGAAGGTGCAGATGGATAAACAAACTGCAAGAGTTTAACATAGACATACAAATTACCAAGTTGGTAAGAGGACAAGGATTAGCCAAGATGATGGCACAGTCAAACTTGGAAGCATGCCAAGTTAATGCAGTCCAAAGTGAGAGTGTAAATGTATCAGGATCTGAATGGTACAAGGATATTATCTACTACTTGCAAAATCTGAATTGTCCTTCCCATTTCAGTGACAGTCAAAAGAGGACTTTAAAGTTACATGCAATTAGGTATGTTATTGTTCAGGGTGAGCTATACTGGAAAAACCCTGATGGTGTGCTGCTGAGATGTGTGGATGAGGATATGGCTAACAATGTTTTGATTGATATGCATAAAGGATTGTGTGGTGGACATTATACTGCCCAAACAATAGCTCATAAAATTCTCAGAGCAGGATATTGGTGGCCCACTCTCTTTTCAGATGCACAAAGGTTAGTGAGGAAGTGTGACCCTTGCCAAAGATTTTTAGGAAAGTTGAAATATGATGGTGCTTTACCCCTCAGGACTGTAACTGTGGATGCTCCATTTCAGCAATGGGGAATTGACTTCATAGGGGAAATTGCAGACAAATCAAGTGGGGGACACAGTTGGATTTTGGTGGCAACTGATTACTTTACCAAATGGATTGAGGCCATTCCAACTACGAGAGCTACAAGTAAGGTGGTGACAGATTTCATGCTAGAAAATATTATCATCAGGTTTGGAGTACCATTCAAGATAGTCACTGATAATGCTATGTGCTTCAAATCAGGTGAATTTGTTGATTTTTGCAACAGGTATGGGATAAATCTATCATATGCATCACCATATCACCCACAAGGGAATGGTCAAGCAGAATCAAGCAATAAAAGCATCATGAAAATTATCAAGAGGATACTAGACAAGAACAAGAGAGCTTGGGACTCAAAATTGAACTTAGCAATATGGGCTGACAGAGTGACAGTGAAAAGGGCTATTGGGATGTCACCCTTTGAGCTAGTATATGGTGCATCAGCCAGATTGCCCATAAACAATCTCCTACCAGTTTACAGATTCATCCAGGAAAATGATGAGGAGATTGAAGACTCCATGACAGAAAGGGTGAACCAGCTGGTTGCACTGGATGAAAATAGAAGGAAAGCCCACCAGATTAATCTCAAGAGACAACAAGATGTGAAATATCAGTTTGACAGGAGAGCTATAAAAAGGAAGTTTCAAGTCAATGATCTGGTGCTCATTTGGAATGCAAAAGGTCAAGAAAAGGGTAAACATGGTAAATTTGAACCCTTATGGATGGGCCCATATCAGATTTGTAGTGCTCATGGGGAGGATTCTTATTTCCTCCAGGCCCTAGATGGTGAAGTTCTGGAATTGCCTGTGCATGGCCAATTCCTTAAGTTCTATTTTGCATAGATGACTTGTTGCTGTGCACATTTGTAAAAACATGTATATAGTGTAAATGTCTTGTGCAGTTCGTGCTTTTTGGTTTTTTGCCTGGTCTGCCCGGAGATCTGGTTCTCGCTACAGGTTTTCACCTGCACGTCCCCATTTAGAGCCAGTGTTGGTGCTCATTTTGGCCTGGAGATTGAGCTTGCTTGTTGGAGGGTTTCTTCTTTCAAACCCTAAGTGTTCTTGTCCATCGCCAAGACTATTGCCTATCGGCAAAGGATATTGTGGTTCTGCCGACGGCGTTGGTCATGCCGATGGGGGATGAGTTAAGTGTTCATCGGCAAGATTTAGCATATCGGCAGAGGTCTTTTGCAGTTTGCCGATGGAGGGAAGTCACCCCGATGGGGAGTGCCATCGGAGTGAGATTGAGTATTGGGTCAACTTTGAAATGCTTGGCCGATGATGTTTTTCTTGCCGATCGGGAGACATCGCTGTAGCGTACTCTTTCTCTGGCCGATGATGGAGTTGATGGTGGTCTTCGGCAAGACTTGGCGTATCGGCGGGGAGACTTTTGGGTTGGCCGATGGTGTTGGTCACACCGACAGTGGAGTATGGAGTAGCGATCGGCGAGACAGTTGTCGTCGGCGAAGGTTTTTTGGGAGCTGCCGATATGTGGATGTTTGGCCGATGTGATGTTATCGGCGTGGGTCACACCGATGAAGGGATGTTTTGAGGGTTATCGGGGTGACTTATGTTATCGGCGGAGGGGCTTGGTGTTGCTCCGATGGCCTTTCTCTGGCCGATGGGGAAATGTGTTTCTTTTGGTCATCGGTGAGAGTTGGTCTGTCGGTGGAGGTCTGGAGGGCTAGCCCGATGGTCTATGTCTGGCCGACAGAAGGGAGCGTAGTGTTGTATCGGCCAGACTGATGAGGTCGGCGAAGGATTCGTGGGTTGGGTCGATGGTTTGTCTCACGACGATGGGTTTTGACGAAGGCATGTGTGTCGAGCGCGACAAAGCGCTCGACACTTGGTGTGCATGCGGCCATATTTTTAAAATACTAAAGTTGTCTCCGCGGCACCAATGTGGGATTATTCCCCTGTATGTTTTGAACCTGCGAGGAAGCATTTTGGCGGGAAGTTTCTTTTTTGACTGCAGCGACGGTTTTCAAGCGACCGCGGGTGGTTGAGGCCCTTAATGGCGACTGTAGCAGGAGTATGGGCGATGGTACAAGCGATCAGGCTACCTGATTGAGAATGAAGACTTCCAGATAGTGGCGCGTGGCTCGAGGCCCCCCTTTGTCTGCTGCATTTACATTTTCTGAGCGCCATTCCTTCTAAGGACTGTATCTGGCGGATTTTTTGTTATAGCCATGTAATTAATTGCTGTAGTACACTTTCTGGCTATTATAAGCAGATTGTGTTACCATTTTTCAGGTTGTTGAAAGTTGAACATTTTGGCTCTGTAACACAATACAGTTCATTTTGGTTGCTCTGTACAGCTAAACCTGTGAGTTTATGTATCTCTTGTTGTACGTTTTGGCATGAATCCACTGATTTCATGGTTAATCTTGTATGAATAATGCTATGTTTGCATGTGTTTTGTTAATTCTGACTCCAGTATTGCATGTATCTTTCTTCTAAGTCTGGATATTTAAGCAATATTTGAGACTCTAGAACATGGAATTCCTGTGTTGAATGTATGATCTCTTAACTTCTGCTCAAGGGGTAGATTAAACTGTTTTCAGGTTGAACATTGGGAAGGGTATACTGCAGTAGGGATGCCATAAGTAGAGATAACTTAACACTCTGTATTGGGAGATATCTGTAAGGCAGGTATCACATATATCCCCCTAAAATCTAGTTTTAGCTGTTCATGCTGATCATTCACAGGTGTATGTCTATTGACTCCAGGCCCTGGATAGGCACCAATCTTGCTTCGTGTTTGTGTTACAACCATGTCCAGCTTTGCATCCAAACTCAAAATCATAATCAAACTCTAAAACAACCATTAGGACATTAGAATTAGTTTTAGGATCCTCAGTCCTCTGTCTACAACTGCAAATAGGCCCAAAGCTAGCCCCTTTGCTCTTATCTTTCAGTTTTGGTCTACTTACAGGAGGACTTATCTGCTTTCTGACAGCATCCCAATCCTTGTATGCGTATCTCATGGATGTTGAGTAGGGAATACCCCCCTAGGTCTTGCAGAGCCTGAAGAAGAAGAGGAGATAAAATATAGAGTCTATCTCCTACACTGTTGGCCCCTAGCCCAGAGATCCTGTTGATCACTAATGGCTACCTTGTAGGGAAATCTGGGAATAAGCATCCAGTCTGGGAAAAAACCAACAGGAGGTACATATGCTTTTGTGACCATGGACAAGTATGCCTTTCCCATACACTCCAAGTGACATTTCATGTGACCTTTCCAAAGAGAGAAGTTGGTTCCATCAAACTTCGGACTATCCTTCTTGTATGATGACATCCCGGATCTCCTCAAGCAGTTAAGCTCCTTTTAGAGGAACTTGGCTCTGGTACCAATTGTTGATAACTAAGAGGGGGGTGAATCAGTTATCCTAAATTTGCTTCCAATTCAAACACTTAAATCCACTTTGTTATTTAATAGCATAGAAATTAATCATTCATGAAAGCATAAAGCATAAACACCAGAGCAGATACACATCAACACATGAGACACCAAGATTTTGACGTGGAAAACTTGGTCAAGGGAAAAACCACAGGGTGATTAACCCAAGGATTATTCTCTGTTAGAAGAATAAGAAAAATAGATGGCACATGCCAATTAGGGCTCACTGCCTGAGCACACTGCTCACAAGAGGCACACTGCCTACAAGAGACACACTGTCTACAAAGTAACAAGTATCACAAACTTGAACTAGAGATTGACATCTTTACCATGCCTGGATCAGTTCCATTTAAGCCCAAAAACTCCTGCTCTGCCTTTCACCCTTCTCTTCGCTATACCACACTCATCCGCACCAAGACACACTTCAAAATGAATTCACAAACCTTTATTTATACAAGGCATTGACTTAGGAACAGTCATCTATGTTGGCAAACACCTACAAGATCATTCGCAAGATGTGTAACACATCCAATCGGCCAGTCTCAAGAAGAACACCAATACCCGGTGATAATTCTTCAAAAGCAAACTCCAACTTTAATGCGGACTACCAATAAGAATTGTACATGATCCAAAGGTCACCAAAACCTTTCCTGAGTCATCAAGAACATCCGCACTTTTTCATCTTACTGGAATTCTTCTCTTCTTCATCCGGAACTTCAAGAACACAGTCTGTCATTGTCATAATGAAAAGGTGCTTCCGGACCTCCAAACCATGAAAAAATCTAGTTGTCACTTCACACGGACTTCTTCAACACTCCCTCCAATCCGCAAAATGAGATAATGCAATTCCAGATCTCACCGGACCAATCTATGACACTCTGTCACCACTGAACATTTGTCAGAACCGGTTCTACTAGAGTGACCATAACTTCTTCATATCTTCATGCGGACCTTTAAAATCTTGACTAGAGCATCTCATGACTCATATCTAAAAACCCTTTAAACTGCATCCTCTGATCTTCATCTTATCTTGGACTTTTACCATAATGTCATCATTGTTCTTCACTGTTCCTGATTGAGGCTAATTTTCTCAATATCCTCAGCACACAGCTCATCCAATCCTTCTCATTAATGCAATATGAGTATTTTGACATCAATGAAAAAAGTGGTTATCCTCATACTTGCAACAAGAAGAATGTACAAGAATATATTGACAAATTTTACAGACTAAATATTCAGGCTGGTTATGTTGATGATGCTGAGAAGGTTTCTAGATACATCAATAGATTGCACTACTCCATTCAAGATGAATTAAGCATGGTGTGAATCACCAGTGTTGAGAAAGCCTACCAATATGCCCTAAAGGATAAAGATAAGCTTTCCAAAAAGAAAAATAATTCTAGAGGTAGGGGTAAATTTTCACATGGTAGAGGACATTCTAGTGGTGGAAGAGGATACTAGAATAAACAAGGAGAGGTTAGATCATCACAAACAAATACTGAGGAAAGTAAAGGAAGAGGAGATTCCTCAAGAGGAAGAGGTGATTATTTTAGAGGTAGAGGATATTTTGGAAGAGGCAGAGGAAGAGGATTTAGTGGTACTTGTTTTCAATGTGGAGAAATTGGAAATAGGGTGTTTGAGTGCCCTCATATCCAGTAGAGTACTGAAAAAGGAAAAGAGGCAAGAGTGAATGTGGCACAAGAAGAATGTGAAAGTGTGGCCTCACCAAAGTATGGGGAAGATCCCAAGGATGGATAATCCTTGATGTTGAGGACTTTGTTGAATCCAGAGAGGAGAAATATGAAACTATTCAGAGGAGGAACTTGTTTCAAACCAAATGTAAATCAGGTGGTAAATGTTGTAAGGTGATAGTAGATAGTGGTAGCACAAATAATATTGTGTCCAAAGAAATTATTAACAAACTAAAGTTGAAGTGGTTGAAGCGTCCCATCCCTTACAAAGTTTCTTGGTTGCAGAAGGAGCATCAGTTGGTGGTAAGTGAACAATGCCTAGTTAATTTTTAGATTGGTAGTTATAAGGATGAAATTTTGTGTGATGTAATGTTGATGGATGCATGTCATATTTTGTTGGGTAGACCATGGCAGTTTGATAGACAAGTTGTTCATGATGGGAGAACAAATACATATAGGATAAAGAAGGATGGGAAGGAGCATACTTTGAATCCTATGAAGGAGGAGGTTGAAGTAGAGAGTAATCCTAGAGTTTGTTTGATTTTTGGGAAGAAATTCTTGAAATAATTTAAGAAAGGAGGGTCATGTTTTTCTTTTATTCCCAATCTTGAAGTGGTGATGATAGCAGAAAAACAAGAAGAACTACCCATGGGAATTCAAGAAATGCTGGAAGAATATTTGGATATAATGATGAAGGAGTTGTCGGATGGATTGCCACTTGTAGGAAATATTAGTCATTGTATGGATTTGATTCTTGGTGTGAGTTTACCAAACAAGGCACCATATAGGATGACACCTATGGAGAATGAGGAGATAAATAGGCAAGTTCAAGAATTGTTAGATAAAGGGTTGATCAGGCAAAGTCTTAGTCCATGTGTTATACCAGCAGTGCTTACACCAAAGAAGGATGGAGAATGGTGGATATGTACAGATTCAAGGGCCATTAACAAAATAACAATCAAATATAGATTCCCATTGCCATGGATGGATGATATGATGGATTTCCTAAGTGGAGCCAAATATTTCACAAAGATTGATTTGAAGAGTGGGTACATCAAATTTGAATTAGAGAAGGGGATGAGTGGAAGACAACCTTCAAGAAAAAAGATGGATTCTATGAGTGGTTGGTAATGCCTTTTAGGTTGACAAATGCTCCTAGTACTTTCATGATGTTGATGAATGAAGTGTTGAAGCCATTTCTTGGTAAGTTTGTTATTGTATATCTTGATGATATTTTGATTTTTAAATAGTAAGACAAAGGAAGACCATTTGATGCATGTTAAGGCAGTATTGCAGAGGTTAAGAGAAGAGAAATTGCTAGTAAATTTGAAGAAATGTAGTTTCATGAAGGATGAGTTGGTTTATTTGGGATTTGTAGTTTCTAGTGATGGTCTGAAAATGGATCTAGAAAAGGTGAAGGCAATTGTGGATTGGCCTTCCCCTCATAGCATGTTTGAATCTAGAAGTTTTCATGGATTAGCAAGCTTCTATAGGAAGTTCATTCAAAATTTTAGTGGGATTTGTGCACCTATTACTAATAAAATGAAGGGTAATAAGAAGGAGTTTGTGTGGACAACAACAACTAAGAAGAGTTTTAGAACTTTGAAGACTAAAGTGACTGAACATCCAGTTTTGGCATTGGGTTTTGCTCTTGCCTGGCTGACTGAGGTCTAGAATGATGGTGTTGTTGGGTTATGCTCTTACCTAGCTGACTGAGGAAGGTTGATGATGTGTAGCACAAGGTTGTTTCTGTGTGAAGTTCAAGGAGTAATTGGAGATAGTGTAGAAGTCCTACCGACTTATCTAGGAGAAGTGCAAGCAATGTTCAATCTTTCATGAGTACTGCCAAGGTGTAATGGCTGATATGTTACAAGTTTCATGTAAATTTCCTACTTAAGGGCAACCTATTTCAAATGAGTGTGATGTGCGGATGTTATTCTTTGAAGGATGATGTTGTGAAGAATGTTTAGGACTAGGTTAAGCATGTGTTGGGGTCCCCAAGGCATGTTTCTTCTCCTAGAGTATCGTGTAGTCCATGATAGGGCTTGCCCTATGCATGTTTCATGTTGTGTGATCTCTGGACAACTTGTAAAATGAAATATTTTTGTTGTATTGGCCAACTTGTAATGAAATCAATTTAATTTCATGTATATATTGTAAACCTAGTTGGTCTAGGTGAGGTATGATTGTAGAAATGAAAATATGAGAGTGTGAAGAGCAAAGTATGAATATCATATGCATTGTGATGTGCAACTAAAGGAGAAAGAGTAAAAGTGTTAGAAGCTATCCTGATTCATCTTGAAGACATTTTTGTGATAGGGGGGAAGTGAAGAGTGTGCCTAATTGATCCAATCATCAAAGGTGTGTGCTTCAATGCTAGTTTTTAGGTAGTAGAAGGATTGTCACATTGTAAGCATTTTTAAGTTCATTCTCAGTTCAGGGAGTAGTTTCTTCCTTTGGTTGTAGCCCTAAAACAAAGTCTACAGGGATTTGTAGCTTCCTTGGGAGTGACCCTAAAACAAAGTCTTCATGGAGTAGTATCTTCCCTGGGTTGTAGTCCTAAAACAAAGTCAACAAGGAGTAGTAGCTTCCTTGGATTGTAGCCCTAAAACAAAGTTGTAATTTTTATAGCAGTGAGCATATATTGTGAGTTAATCTTCACCATGGTTTTCCCCCTTTTGGGATTTTCCATGTATATCTTGTGTTCTATGTTGATGTGCATAGTGTTGATCTTTCATGTTTATGTTAATACTATAATGTTTAAGTTTTAATCTATTTCAGAGGTTTTGAAGTTTGATTGGATACTGATTCACCCCCTCCCCCCCTCTCAGTATCCTGGTGTGTTCAACAATTGGTATCAGAGCTAGGTTACTCAGAAGAAGCTTAACCACTTGAGGAAGGTCTAGGGTGGCTCATAATGGATCTCACAAGGCACCTATGTTTGATGGACTAAATTATTCCTTCTGGAAGCTAAGGATGAAAAACTATCTATCTTCTCTAGGGTATGGGATTTGGAAATCTTTCAAGAAATGTTACACTACTCCTGCTAGTGATCCTACAGATGTAGATGAGATTAAGTTGTATGATAACAATCCCAAGGAAAAGAATACTATCATGAGTGGACTAGTTGATTCAAAACTTGTGAAGGTAATGGGTTGTACTTCTACTTAGGATGTCTGGAATAAACTTGAAAGTATTTATGAAGGAGAGAATAAAGTGAAGCAAGCTAAGATGTACATTTTCAAGAGCAAATTTGAGACCCTGAGGATGACAGAAGATGAAGTCATTTCTAGTTACATGCTTTGGGTGGATGAAATAGTCAATGGAATCAGAGGTCTTGGTTGGGAAGTGAAAGAAGATGAGATTGTGAAGGAGGTTTTGAGATCTCTTTCCAAATCTTACAGTCATAAGGTGTCTACTATTGAAGAATCTCATGATTTGAATAAATACACAATAGATCAATTATTTGGCTCTCTCATAGATTTTGAAATGAGAGAATTTGACAAAGGTGCTCCAAAGAAGGAAGCAACATTCAAAGCAAGTAAGAAGATAGAAGATGAAGCAGCTGATCAAGATGATGACCTTGATGGAGTAGAAGAGAACTTTGTAAGAACATTGAAGAAAGGAATAGAAAAATATAGAGGTAAATTACCTTTCAAGTGTTTCAATTGTGGAAAGATTGGTCATTTTAGTTCTAAAAGTCCATTTAAAGAATCAAAAGGTAATAGCAAAAGAGAGAAGCCAAAAGAAGTCTATATTCCATGGAGAATAGTTGTTCTTTAGAAGATGAGGATCATGCTGATTCAAATGATGAGACACTTTTCATGGCCTTGAATGTTGGTGACAAAAAGGATGATATTGGAAAATGTGAAAAAATTGATACCTTGCAAGCTGACCATAACAATGATAGATCAATGGTTGTATGGCTTGCCTTTCATGCAAAATAAGAATCCAAGGATTGGGTAATTGACAGTGATTTCTCTAATCATATGATTGATGACAAGGAGAAGTTTATCAACCTTAAGAAGTGGAATGGTGGAGTTGTTAAGTTTGGTGGTGATGAGTCAGCACAATATGTTGAAAGGGTGCTATAACTATTGATGGGAAGAACATGACTGGGGATGTCCTCTATGTCAAACGGCTCAATCACAATCTTCTTAGTGTCAGTTAGATGTGTAGTAAAGGCTATAAACTTACCTTTCATGCCAAAGGTTGTGAAATTAAGAAGGAAGGGTCCGGAAAACTAGTTGTAGAAGGTATCAAGTCATATGGTGATATCTATCATCTGAAGGAGGTAAATAGAAGAACTTGCTTATTGGATCAGTCTAGTGAGTGTTGGTTATGGCACAAGAGAATGTGACACATTAAATTTGATAATATGGTAAAGATTATCTCTATTCATGTGGTGAGAGATATGCCCAAGATAACCAAGCTTGCAAACACACTATGCAAGGAATGCCAAATGGGAAAGCAGACAAAGATAAATTTCAAGAGAAAGGAGTATTCTTCCTCAATGCCATTGGAGATTATTCACACTGACCTATGTGGCCCTACAAGAGTAAAAAGTCAACAAGGTGAAAGGTATTTCATATTTCTTATTGATGATTATTCTAAAATGACTTGGGTTACTTTCTTAAGAGAAAAAATAGATGCCCTTGATAAGTTTAAGTTTTTTAAAGCAATGGTTGAGAATGAAATGGATGCTAAGATCAAATGTTTAAGGTCTGATAGAGGAGGTGAGTTCACTTCAAATGAATTTGAAAAGTTTTGTGAAGATCATGGTATTATGAGACATCTATCAGCTCCTAGGACCCCTCAACAAAATGGGGTAGTGGAAAGGAAGAATAGGACTGTGCAAGAAATGGCTAGGGCAATGTTGAAGGATGTAGATCTACCTAATATGTACTAAAAGGAAGTAGCTCACACTACTGTCTATCTACTTAACAAAGTGTAGTTGAGGGCCAATAGCACTAAGACCCCCTTATGAGCAATGGTATGGAAGACCCCCCACTGTCAAATACTTTAGAATCTTTGGTAGCAAATGCTATATCAGAAGAGTTGAAGAAGACTTAGGAAAGTTTGATTCAAGAAGTGATGAAGGGATCTTTCTTGGTTACTCAACCAGAAGCAAGGTATATAGATGCTATAACAAGAGGTTGGAAAAGATGATTGAAAGCACAAATGTCAAGGTAGATGAAGACTTGTATCAGATCTCACAAGAATCAGAAGACTCCAGATCTGATATATTTCCCTACATTGAAGAAGAACAGGAGAAAGAAGAGAAGTGACAAGAACTAGAGAAACTCCCCAAGACTCTAGCAAAGTATGTTTAGAGGAACCACTTAGCGGATTAGATCATTCGAGATAAGAATGAAGGTGTATAGACTAGGACAAGGTTTGCAAAGACATGTGAGCAAGTGAATTTGTGTTTGTTATCAAAGGTAGATCCCAAAACCTTTGCTGATGCTAGAAAAGATGATGGATGGTTGAAGGCAATGAAAGAAGAATTGAATCAAATAGAGAAGAATCAAACATAGGAATTGGTTCCCAGACCAGCTAATAAGAATGTTATAGGAACAAAGTGGCTATTCTAGAACAAGTTGAATGAAGATGGTGAAGTTGTGAGAAACAAAACAAGATTGGTGTGCAAGGGTTATTCACAAATTGAAGGTATTGGTTTTGAGGAGACTTATGCTCTGGTAGCCAGGATGGAGGCAATCAGGATGTTTCTCACCCTTTCTACTCATAGGAACTTCAAGGTTTATCAGATGGATGTCAAGTCAGCATTTTTGAATGGTAATGTAGAGGAAGAAGTCTACATTGAGCAACCAGCTGGGTTTTAGTTATCAGAAGATCTGGACATGGTGTGCAGACTCAAAAAGGCTTTGCATGGACTCAAGCAAGCTCCTAGAGCTTGGTATGCTAGGTTGGATAAGTACTTACTTCAGCAAGGATTCAAGAAAGGTACCATAGATAGTCATCTTTACATTAAGGAAGAAGGAGACATGATTTTGATTGCTGCAATATATGTTGATGATATCATATTTGGTGGAGATGACAACATGTGTAAGAGGTTTGCAAAAGAGATGCAGAAAGAGTTTGAGATGTCCATGATTGGTGAGATGTCTTTCTTCCTTGGGCTTCAAATTTCTTAGCTAGATGTTGGTATCTTTATTTCTCAGGCTAAGTATGTTAGAGAAATGTTGAAAAAGTTTGGTTTGGAGGATCCAAAACTAGTGAGTACTCCTATGGTCAATGGATGTCACTTGAGCAAGAATGATGAGTCTTCGGTGGTTTATCAGACTTTCTATAGATCTCTTATTGGAGGAATTTTGTACTTGACTACTTCTAGACCTAATATTATGCATGCAGTATGTGTGGTTGCCAGATATCAAGCTAATCCTAAGCAAACACATGAGAAGGAAGTGAAAAGAATATTTAGATACTTGAAGGGAACTATAGATTATGGCTTGTGGTATCCAAGAGGTAATGACTTTGATTTGAGTGCTTACATTGATGCTAATTGAGTAGGATGTGTTGATGATAGAAGAAGTACAAGTGGTGGTGATTTCTTTTTAGGAAGCAGATTGGTTTCATCATAGAGTAAGAAACAAGATTCAGTGTCTTTATCAACTACAGAGGTAGAGTATATTGTAGCAACATTTTGTTGTACACAAGTGTTGTGGATGAAGCAAACCTTGAAGGATATCAAGGTAATGTATGATGAGTCTATTCCTATTTTGTGAGATAATACAAGTGCTATCAATATTTCCAAGAATACAATGATGCATTCTAGAACCAAGCATATAGCAATTAGGTATCACTTTTTGAGAGAGAAGGTTGTAGATAAGGAAGTAAACTTGGAATATGTTCCAACAAAAGATAAGATTGCAAATATTTTCACAAAGGCTCTTGTAAAGGATACTTTTGAAGATCTCCAATAGAGGTTAGGGGTAATTTCCCCTCCTTATTCTTGCTAGATACATAGTGGTGCATTTGTCCAGGGGGAGTTAATGCTATATCTTTTTCCTAGACTGATGATGGCTACCTCTCAGGGGGAGTAGGTAGTAGTTGTTGCTGATAGGGGGAGCCTTAAGATGTTTCAAGAAGAAGTATATGTCAAAAAGGGAGAAGACTGAAAAGGAGAAAATATGCACCTTAGGGGAAGAATTTTATGCCCTTTTTCCTTGATGTCAAAGGGGAGAGAGAGAAATGTACATCTAAGGGGGAGTATGTGTTTCCATCAATAGAAAGGGGGAGATTATTGGCAATACGTGTTGTCATTGATGTCAACACTTAGAGTAAGGTCAACACTCAGTTTGTGATGATGATAGACCAGGGTACTAATAGAGATGCATTGAGATGCAGTGATGATGTTGATGTTCATGGTTGGATGTCATGCCCTGATTATTGTCAAGACAAGGTGCATTGAGAATGTTTGTGGTCAACAAAGATGATTTCATGATGAAATATTAAGATGGTAATTAGAAGCATAAAGATGAATGATGATATATTAAGATGGGAATTAGAAGCATAAAGATAAATGATGATATATTAAGATGGGAATTAGAAGATATGCTGAGGATGAGAAGATGTTTTTGATGACCTAAAACATGTTACTATTGAAATACACCAAACAACTGAGAGGGGGGGTGAATCAGTTGCCACAAAAACTTAGCTTTATATGAATATCAAACCATCAACAACTTAATTACTGGTAATTAGATTTAACCATGAAAGCATGAAATCATAGATTTAATCACAATCACACATCCAACACAATAGACACCAGATTTTTATGTGGAAAACCCTAAAAGGGAAAAACCACGGTGGGTGTTAGCCCACAGAAATATATGAGTTATAACAATACCAAAAAATAGAGGCTTGCTGCCTACAGGGCTCACTGCCAAATATGGTGAACTGATTAAATAGCATCTACTTCATGCCTGGGTTTAGTTTCATTGAAGCACAATAAAACTTTTGTGTTTTGCTCTTTCACACCGTTGCACTTATCTCTTCATATTCGCACACTCATCATTTTTCATAGCTCTATTACATGCTTTTATACAATTCATCAACCTTGGAATATACATCAAGGTCAACATTACATTCATCAACCATTGGAACATTCTCCAAGGTCAACATTACAATAATACAAAGAAATAGGTCTAGACCTATTACAAAATTTAGTTAAGGAAAGATGTAGAGAAGTATGATGCACGTGCCACGCCTTAGCTGGGACTCAAACACAATCTTCCATGCTTCTACAATCTTCAATGCATCTCCACAAATAGTGAAAACAACCAAGTCAACCAAGGCTGGAGTTAACACTAGGTCTTCTAAGAACATTCTTCTTTCATGATCCAAACTTCTCTTTGCAGACCAATCAAGAAGTAGGAACATGATCAGGAGACATCCATAAGCACATTGTAATAACTAGGAACAACCGCACGATCTCTAATCACTCTGTCAAGAAAATTCTTCAAACTGGAGCACAAGAACAACATTGTCAACTACTGTTATAAGAAAAAGATTGCTTGCAGACCACCAAATCATAAACCATTTGAGTTGAAGGCACAGAACATCATCTCAAACTTAACTCTAGAACCACAGATTAAAATACTTCAATGCAGAGGAATGTGGAGCATAATACTTTCTCCCTGTCACCACCAAACATATAGGAAAAGTAGTTTTCACTATGTGAACATAACTCACTCAAATCTTCATACTGGAGGCTCAAACTTGGAATATAACATCTTCAGAAAAACTTCTAAATAACTTCCAATCCATAGAAAAAGATATTCATCCTATAGGAAATGTGGAGCAATCTCTTGGACTGTTCTTTTGTAAGCAATACACTATTTCCACTGCAACTCACTGTTTCTACCGAAGGAGCTAATTTTCTCAATATCCTCGACATCAAGATCACTTAAATAAGTAAATACAAAGCATCTTACTCATCACAAGCAAGCAACAAGATAGGAGCATAGTTGACACCAATGATAACACAGATATGTTGACATCAATGACAACACTGATTAGGCACGTACTTGTAACAATCTCCCCCTTTGTCATTGATGAAAACATATGATGTGAAAAACTATAAAGACCATCAAGACATGATTCTCCCCCTTTCTCTTTACACATCTGCACTTCTTTTCTACTTTTGAGTTTTTCACTTGATTTCTCTCCCCCTTTGACATCAATGGCAAAGGGCGCATACTTGCACTCTGCTACTCTAATCAAATTTGAACTTCTGCAACCAACTCTTTTGTCATCATTCAGCTACTCCCCCTGAGAGCTATCTCTCAGAACATCAATCTAGATCAAAGAATGAATCTTTGGGCACCACTGGACTGATGCATTCCTTTGCATCTTAGTTCAGAGATGGAGGGGTAATGACCCCTAATTTTTCCCCGAGATACTCAAAAGTATCCTTAGGCAAAGGCTTAGTGAAAATATCTGCAATCTGATCCTTTGTGGGCACATATTCCAACATAACTTCATTCTCTGCCACCTTTTCCCTCAAAAAGTGATACCTTATAGATATATACTTTGTTCTTGTGTGCATCACTGGATTCTTGGAAATATTTATGGCACTTGTATTGTCACACAAGATTGCAATTGGATCTTCATAAACAACTCTTATATCCTTCAAAGTCTGCTTCATCCATAACACTTGAGTACAACAACATGCTATTGCAATATACTCTACTTCTGTAGTTGACAAAGAGATTGAATCTTGTTTCTTGCTCAACCTTGAAACCAATCTATTTCCCAAGAAGAAGGCACCTCCATTTGTACTTTTCCTATAATCAACATCGTCGGTCCAATCATCATCTTTATAAGAACTAAGAGTAAAATTATTATCCTTTGGATACCATAAGCCATGATCCAAAGTGCCTTTTAAATACCTTAGTATTCTCTTTACTGACATCACATGTGATTCTCTTGGATCAACTTGAAATCTTGCAATAAGACAAACTGCATGCAGAATATCAAGTCTGGTTTGAGTTAGATAAAGTAATCCTCCAATCATGGATCTGTGCTTTTTTTGATCAGTCTTAGGTGATTCATCAGTTTTGCTCAATTTGTAGCCAGTCACCATGGGAGTACATACCGGTTTAGAGTCTTCCATCCCAAACTTCTTCAACAACTCTTTCACATACTTAGACTAAGATATGAAGATTCCTTTATTTGATTAATTGATTTGCAGACCCAGATAGAAATTCATCTCACCAAACATAGACATCTCAAACTCTTTCTACATTTCACTAGCAAATTTCATGCACATACCTTCATTTCCACCAAAGATGATATCATCAAAAAAAACTTCAACAATCAAAATTTGATCACCATAAATCTTGAAATAAAGATTACTATTAGCAGTGCCTTTACTGAATCCTAACTACAATAAGTACTTATCCAACCTTGCATAGTAGACCCTAGGAGCTTGCTTGAGTCCATATAATGCTTTCTTTAGCCTGCATACCATATCACCTTGATTTGATAGTTGGAATCCTTCTAGTTGCTCAATGTAGACTTCCTCTTCTTACTCACCATTCAAGAATGCAAACTTCACATCCATTTGATACACTTTGAAATATTTGTGAGATGCAAATGCCAGAAACATTTTGATTGCTTCAATATGAGCTACTGGAGCATAAGTATCTTCAAAATCTATCCCTTCAATTTGAGAATATCCTTTACAGACAAGCCTTTCTTTATTCCTTACAACTCCATTTTCATTCAGCTTATTCTTGAAGACCCATTTTGTTCCAATAATATTTTTATTAGCCGGTCTAGGAACTAACTCCCAAGTTTCAGTCTTCTCTATCTGTATTAGTTCTTCTTCCATTGCCTTAACCCAATTTTCATCATTGCAGGCTTCATTCACAGTTTTGGGTTCAACTGTAGAGACCAGACAATAATTCACTTGTTCTTCTACAGCTCTTTTCCTTGTCAGTACTCCTTTCTCTTTATCTCCAATAATTTGATCTTCAAAGTGATTGATTCTTACATACCTGGGAGTCTAGCAATTTCTAGAGCCTTTTCTTCTTCACTTTGATTGTCTTCTTGTTCAACTTTTTCTTCATAAGTTATATTAGCAGGTTCATCTGACTAATAGCCACTCTGATCTAATGTTTTTCCTTTGCCTTCATCCACCTTCACATTTACACTCTCCACAATATTTTTCAACCTTTTGTTGTAGCACCAGTAGGCCTTACTCTTGGTAGAGTATCCAAGGAAGATTCCTTCATCACATCTTGCATCAAATTTCCCCAGGTCTTCATCTCTTCTGATATAGCACTTGCTTCCAAAGACTTTGAAGTATCTTGCTGTTGGAATTCTTCGATACCACAATTCATAGGGGGTTTTAGTGCCATTACCTTTCACTTGAATTCTATTTTGAATGTAGACATCAGTATGTATAGCTTCTTTCTAGAAGACTTATGGCAGGCCTCCTTCCTTCATCATTGTTCTGGCAGCTTCTTGAACTATCATGTTCTTCCTTTCCATAAATAACTCCATTTTGCTAAGGAGTTCTAGGTGCAGACAACTATCTTTTTATTCCTTGCTCTTCATAGAAAATGTTTAATTCATTTGATGTGAACTCACCTCCTCTATCAGACCTCAAGCATTTGATTTTCAGCTTTATTTCATTTTCAACCATTTCTTTGGAGGATTTGAACTTCTCTAGTGCTTCAGATTTGTCTCTTAGAAAAGTAACCCAAGTCATTCTAGAATAATCATCAATAAGAAACATGAAGTACATGTCACCTTGTAGACTTCTTGTCCTTGTAGGACCACATAGATCTATATGAACTAGATCCAACAAACCAGCAAGAAATTGTTCTTTACTTTTGAAACTTGTTCTTGTCTGCTTCCCCAACTGACATTCCTTGCAAATAGTATTGGTGGGTTTCACAAGTTTTGGTAAATCTCTTATAGTCTGACCTGAACTTATCTTTACCAAATTATCAAAATTTAAATGACACAACCTTCTATGCCACAACCAACTTTCATCTGCTTGGGCTAATAAATAGTAATCATTAGTTCCTCTTAATTGATAGATGTTACCTCTAGTCTTCTTACCAGTAGCAATCATAGTTTTGGAGCTTTCCATTATCTTGCATCCATTGTCTTTGAATCTTAGATCATAACTTTTGTCACACATTTGACCAACACTCAAAAGATTGTGCTTCAAGCCTTTCACATATAGGACATTGTCAGTATTATGCATTCCATCAAATGAAATAGATCATTTTCCACAAATCTTACCAGTTGCATTGTCTCCAAACCTAACCAGTCCTCCATCATATTTTTCCAAACTTACAAACTTACTTTTGTCACCGGTCATGTGATGTGAACATCCACTATCAATAATCCATTCATCTTTGTCTTTCTCAACTTGAATAGCCAAAGCACTTTCTTCCACTAGTTTTTCTTCCTTCACACAACTCACAAGATTAGTAGACATAGGTTCTTCTTGTAACATAAGAAAATGTCCCCTTGGGGGCTTTTCCCTCATAAGGTTTAGCTCCCGGGTCTTTTAGCTGCATTTAGGACATCTTGCATCATATTTTGACATCTTGATGAAATGAGCCCTAAGTTTCATGAAAGATGGGACCTAGGGGGATCCCTTGAACTTAACCCTAACCAAAATAGGGGGGAGGACTTGGGCACCCACGCCCTAGTCCTGCCCTATTTTGGGTTAGTCCCAAATTTTGAGTGTCAGCTTGTGACCATTATTTGGGTCCTATGGGTCCTATGCCGACATGGTAAGTTGAATTATGAAATTCTTGGCGGGAGTGTTTGTAGTTGCATATAAAAGCATGTTTAGGACTTCATTTACAAACTAGAGAGATGATTAAGTTAGATGAGCATTGGCATTCTAAAAAGTGATTCAAGGCATTCATTGTGTAGCAAGAGCAGATTTGTGTTGTTTATGTGTTTGTATTTGCAAATTTAAGCAATCGTCTCCTCATGGCATGAAGAGCTTCTTCCTCCCATGAGATCTTCACTACAAGGTGACATCATTTGTGTTTTTGAGCATTTATCATTTGGTTTTTGCCTCTACCTCACAAAGGCATGCACTCTCTATCTGACAACGATGTTCAGAAGACTTGAATGTCCCTCTGGGGCTTGACTGAGGCAAGCCTCTAAACACCACAACCCCCTCCCAAAGTTTCTGTGATTGCAGGTTATAGGTTGAAGATACAAGAAAAGTGGAGTTGCAAGAGGGTACTACAAAGTGTCAGATTTTTAGATCAGAGTTGAAAACAACACCCTGGACTTGGGTGCCCACTCTTTAGTCCTCTGGATTCCATGACGGGAAAATCTCTGTGACAATGGGAACATGTTGCAGACTAAGATTTCAGATCCCAACAAAAACCTAGGCATTGGAATTGGGTGCCCACTCATTAGTCCCCAACTATTTCTCTTCCAAACCCCAAAAATAGGTGCACAGTTATTTGTCATTTTACATCTTTCTATAGCAGCATTTTCCAATATTCATCTGTTTGCTTCCGTATTTGCATAATTAGGGTTTTGAGGTATAACTGAGTATAATTAATAATCCAATCATACAAATCCAAGTTTCCCTACATCTCACAGTAACCTAGTGTATGATAGTACATTGTCACTCGACCCTAGGTCCTTGAATGAAAGGGTGAAAGGAGGATACATACACAAAACTACCAAAAACTCAACTATCCAAATTCCACCCTTTACATTTTGGTGAACCTATGTTGTTGGACTTGTTTGCACCTTGTTGAGTTTGTTTCTTCAGATTTGCTTTGATTTCATTCATTCATAGTATCATTCATCTTATTGCATTGGAAAACTTACAAAAATTTTGAAAAATTGGAAAAAAAAGATGGCTTTTAGGGTTTGCATGTTGTATCAATTAATTTGAATTTCATCAAATTTATGATTTTTGAATTAGATCTGAGATATATTGCAGAAAATTACAAAAATTCAATAGCTTGCATTGCTTTTTCATCATAAAATTGCTAGAGTTTTGTTGGAAATTTTGCATTTTTCATATAACCTAGTAATTTCAAAAACTAGGGTTTGTAGGTAAAATCTTGTTTCAGATTTTTCTACTGATCTCAGACACTCATTAAAATTTGAATTTGTCTATAGTGTTGCATTTTAGTGTAAATTTGCATTTAGATTTCAAAAAATTGTATTTTTACATAGAAAATTTCAACAAAAACTAGCATTTTCATTGATTTTCCCTTAGATTTACACTTGTATTTTGCATCGTAGGGTGTGAAAATAATTTTTAGATCTTATTGGACCTAATTTTCATTATAAAATAGATTACAAGACATTCATATAGCATTTTACACCAAGATCTCAAACCTAGGACTTGAAAAACCTTGTTGTTCACTAGATTTGACCTTATCGACTTTCAAAATTTGCACCATAGGCATGTTGTGAAGAGTATTTTTGCACTAATTGGATTTTATTAGGGTAATCATCTGCTTCCCCTACTAAAAATCTTCACAACACCTTTTTATTGGGCTCTTGTATTGAAAATTTGGTGAAAATTTGCACATTTTTGCTATATTTGCCCTAGGTTTGACTAGTTTGCACTCCAAGCATGTTGAAAAAGATTTTATGATTCTAGGTGACTCATATCACTAATATTATTTTATACACCTCATAAAATTCATTACAACACTCCTTTTTTCTAGGTCTTGGAGTTGAAAAATCATGAAAAATCGCATATTTTGCTATATTTTCACTAGAGTTTGATCTTTAGTAGCACTATAAGCATGTTGTGATGGATATTTTGGAATTAGGTGGCTCTTATTACTGATATTATTTTATTTCCATCATCATTTTCCTCACAACACCCATTTTCATGCTCTTTTGCATTAAGATTTGGTGAAAAAATTGCATATTTTAGTGTATTTTCACTAGGTTTTGACTTATCATCATCTTAGATTTGCATCAAGAGTGTGTTGTGATGGATATTATTTATGTATTGAACTGATATCATACATAATATTTTCTTCCCTTGATCAAAATCCTTACAACACCTTTTCTTTCATATATTCGCATTGAAAAAAGTATAAAAAATCAAGCATTTTAGGTCATTTTTGCATATAGCGTTGCTCTTGCCTTTGGCATACTTTTGGAAAACTTTTAAAAACTGATCTTGCATTAACTTGAGCATGTACACATGGCCTCTAATCGCAACAACAACAATAGGTTCCCTCCTAGGCCTTACATGAAGAGAAAGGTCCCTGAACCTAAAATTGTGTTTACACCTCATGACAGAACAATCGAAGACACTGAAGGACCTCTTTACATCACTATGAAAATAATGGGAAACCCTGTGGATGGAACACTCATTGATCCCAATTGCATGACCAATATTTCCATAGAAGAGTTCCTCTATTTACATAACTTGATGCAAGGATCTTATGACCCTTCGGACATGATGATTAAAACACATAAGGGAACCTTTGTAAATCATTTGGGTAAGATATCATTGTTGTTAACTATATTTGAGAAACATGTAGAATAATGGTTTGATGTTGTCCCCATTTCTGACCTCTTTTGCATTAAATTGGGACACCCTTGGTTAAAGGCTATGAAAGTTGTCCCTTCAACAATTCATAATTGTCTAAAATTTTCTTTTCATGGACATATAATTACTATCCATCAAAATAAGTATAAACCTTTGGTTGTAAGAAAACATTGTACACTAGATTACTTTTGGGATAAATCTAAAAAGAAACTAGAGCCATGAACATACTTTAACTTCTTGAGCTATAAAAATTACAAATCAAAACTATTACATCCAATGGCCAGTCCCTCTATGCAAGAAATGACAAAAGACAAGCAACCTGCATTTGAAGAGAACTCTAGACCAAAAGGACAAGGTCCTTATGCTGAGGTTCCTCCCCCACCATCCTTACAAGGATCATGAGGTAATTGTCGACAACAAAACATTTCACCTAGACAAATGAGATTTGATCCTGGTGCTTCCTCTTTTAAAATAAAAAAACCTATGAGAGAGCAAAGCCCTATCTTACAATAGATAAGTGGTAAGAGAAAAAGAAATAGAAAAACAAGAGAAAGAAGGAGCAGAAGACAAGCTTATGCCATCAACCTTGCATCTCAACAAGAAAACATTGATCCAAACATTGAACCAAACAAAGATGATCCTAACAATGAACAATTTAAAGACAAGAACAGGAATTGGGCTATGGTACCTTATGTCCCACTTTCCTCTACCATTCGGGAGTGGGAGGATGATGATGATTTACTTGATGATGAGACTTAGCACGAAGATCCTACAGGTAAGTATTTCTAACCCTTTCTCTCTCGTGATGTGCTTCCCCATGATGTGTTATGTGTTATTTAGGCCTCTTGAGATGACCCTTGATTCTCTTGTAAGGTCCGGGATACCAGGAGACCGCCTCTATTGTAACCTTCTTCTATTTGTATCATCATTCTTCTATATTGCCTCTCTCTAATTTCATTGTTTTGTTGTGTCTTACGGACATAGCGTTGCAGTTGGTGACTTGGGGGCACCCTGCTATGTGACTATCCTTAAGACACTTGTTTCTCCTCTCTTATGTATTGTTTACCTTCCTCTAGTTTTTCTATCTAGCGAGCGGGTGACGAAAAAACATTTATACGGATTCAGACCTAGCATCCCTTTAGCGAGAAATCAAAAATTGGACTTAGTTCCTAATATGACGATGGGGTTGTATATCTTATCTGACCCTTGGCTAGTAGAAGCACTCGTGCTTTCTACGTAGTGATTTTGATGATCTTTATCTCATTTACAAACCTTAACAATATTACTGCTCCATGCACTTTGTTTGTCTTTGAATCTTGCCTTGGTGACACTTGGTTATGAGATTTTCATGATATAGCCCCACAGTTATCCTCAATCTCCAAATTCGTAGTATAACCTTGGCTCTTTGTGTGATTAATCATATGCATTGATGTTGTTGTTTATCATGATTATGTGGACACTAACATGTTTCTTGTAGGGATGTGTTTGTGGGAACATTTGGCGATCGTAAAGTACATGTCACCTCCGGGGGGTATGGGCTTTGCAGAAGTCTGTGTTCCCTTGTGTGTTTTCTTCCTACCTTAAGGGTCTTGATATCGATGTGTGATATCAACCACCTTAATGTGGGGGCATATATAAGGTAAGCTATTTGTTGTAGATGTTAGCATTGTGCTTGTCCTCAGGTGCAATTTAAAGACTAGTGGTGATGAGTCCCTCCTACACTATGAGTTTGTTGCAATCAATCAATCAATCAATCATATTAAGCCTTCTACAGAGGCGAGGGTGGCATATCTCTTGCAAGGAGTGCCCATCCTGTCATTTTCAAAAGTCCTCTGTGGAGGCGGGGAGTGGTTCTGTGACTAACTCAACCCTTAAGCATGTCTTCGGCAATTGTTGTGGCAAAGCCCAATCATCGGTGTGTGCCTATAATGTGCCTGAGATGGTGATGAGCCTAGAAATAGGAACACTCCATCACTTTTCTGTCGTGTTTTCTCCGTGTCTTCAAGGTGTATGTGTTTGGCATGCTTACTTTATTTGGCGTGTTTGTTACCCCATATGCAGTCTAAAGACTAGCGCGATGAGTGGTTCCTGCATTTTGGGAGGTTTGGTGTGTCTTGTGTGTGTGTTGCCCCATATATGCAGTTTAAAGACCAGTGTGATGAGTGCTTCCTGCATTATGGGAGGTGTGTTTACTTTCCTTGTACTTGCATCTACATTTCATATATATGAGAAAAAGAAAAGAAAAGAAATCATTCTTTTCTTCCATGCATTAACTATCTTCTATGCATCTACTATATTCTCCATGTTTTGTGTGACTATAATTGTCTTCTCTGTGTTTTGTGTGCCTGTCATTGTCTTCAATGTGTTTGGCGTGTCTTCTCCGTGCTTGGCATGTTCGTTGTGTTTGTTGACCATACTTTAATGCATGTATTGGCCTTGCATTTATACATACATTAAAGTGGAGGCTAAATGTAACATTGGAAAATGTCCCCTTGGGGGCTTTTCCCTCATAAGGCTTAGCTCCCTAGTCTTTTAGCTGCATTTAGGACATCTTGCATCATATTTTGACATCCCGATGAAATGAGCCCTAAGTTTCATGACAAATGGGACCTAGGGGGATACCTTGAACTTAACCCTAAACAAAATAGGGGGGAGGACTTGGGCACCCGCACCCTAGTCCTGCCCTATTTTGGGTCAGTCCCAAATTTTGAGTGTCGGCTTGTGATCATTTTTTGGGTCCTATGTCGACACGGTTTTGAATTACAAAATTCTTGGTAGGAGTGCTTGTATTTGCATATAAAAGCATGTTTAGGACTTCATTTACAAACTAGAGAGATGATTACTAGATGAGCATTGGCATTCTAAAAAGTGATTCAAGGCATTCATTGTGTAGTAAGAGAAAATTTGTGTTGTTTATGTGTTTGTATTTGTAGATTTAAGCAATCATCTCCTCATGGCATGAAGAGCTTCTTCCTCCCATGAGATCTTCACTACAAGGTGACATCATTTGTGTTTTTTAGCATTTATCATTTGGTTTTTGCCTCTGCCTCACAAGGGCATGCACTCTCTATCTAAAAATGGTGTTTGGAAGACTTGAATGTCTCTTCGGGGCTTGACTGAGGCAAGCCTCTAAACACCACAACCCCCTCCCAAAGTTTCTGTGATTGCAGGTTATAGGTTGAAGATACAAGAAAAGTGGATTTGCAAGAAGGCACTATAGATTGTCAGATTTGTAGATCAGAGTTGAAAACAACACCCTAGACTTGGGTGCCTGCTCTTTAGTCCTCTAGATTCTGTGACGAGAAAATCTCTATGACAACAAGAATAGGTTGTAGACTGAGCTTCTAGATCCTGACAAAAGCCTAGGCATTGGACTTGGGCGCCCACTCATTAGTCCCTGACTATTCCACTTCTAAACCCCAAAAATAGGTGCACAGTTATCTGCCATTTTACGTCTTTCTATAGCAGCATTTTCTGATATTCGTCTATTTACTTCCATATTTGCATAATTAGGGTTTTGAGGTATAATTGAGCATAATTGATAATCCAATCATACAAATCCAAGTTTCCCTACATCTCATAGTAACCTAGGGTATGATAGTACATTGCCACTCGACCATAGGTCCTTGAATGAAAGGGTGAAAGGAGGATACATACACAAAACTACCAAAAACTCAACTATCCAAATTCCACCCTTTACACTTCTTTAATAGCAATAAATAGGCATTGATTTGTACTATTACTAGAATCATCAGATTCATCATCAGTCACACCTTCATCATCAAAATCTCTATCATAGTAACATTTCTTTGGAGCTCTAGGCCTGTTCTCAAATCTTTTTCTATTCCTTTGAATTCTTTTAGGACATCTAGAAGCATAATGACCTACTTTACCACATGAGAAACATTTGAAAGGTAATTTTCCTTTGAACTTACCAGAACCTCTTTGCAGTCTGTCCACAATGTTGGCTTCAATTTCATCAAGCTCATCATCAGGTTCTACCTTGTACGTTTCTTCTCTGGAGATCTTTTCTGAAGTACTGGCTTTGAAAATAGTTTCTACTTTTGGCAGAGCATCACCAAACTCTCTCATTTCAAAAGAAGTAATCTTACCAAGCAATTGATCCTTATTAATCTTTTCACAATCATCATTTCTTCAATTGCAGCTACCTTGTGAGCATAGGATTTAGGTAATGACATAAGAATTTTCATCACAACTTTAGTTTCATCAACAGTTCCTCCCATACCTTTGATTCCAGTAACAAATTCATCAACCTTTTGCATGAAGGATGTTATGTTTTATTCTTCTTGAATCTTAAGACCTTCATATTTGGCTTTCATTCCTTGCAATTTGGCACTCTTTACAAATTCATCTCCTTCATACAGATTACTCATCTTATTCTAGACTTCTTTAGCATACTCATAATCCATGACCTTTATTAAATTAGAGTCAATCAATGAACTCAATAGAGCATCTCTGGCTTTTATATTTACCTCATATTTTTTGACTTCATCTTCAGTTGTCAGACCATTCTCTGGCATGGTATATTCAATCTATGTTGCTTGCCATACTTTATAACCAATACAAAGCAGATGGCTTTTTATCTGAATCTTCCAAGTATAATTCATCCCATCAAACTGCGGAGCCTACTTCTTGTAAGACATCCTGGATCTACCTCAAGTTGTTAAGCTTACCACTGAGTAACTTGGCTCTAATACCAATTGTTGAAATACACCAGACAAATGAGAGGGGGTGAATCAGTTGTCACAAAAACTTAGCTTTCTATGAATATCAAACCATAAATAACTTAATTACTGATAATCAGATTTAACCATGAAAGCATGAAATCATAGACTTAATCACAATCACACATCCAACATAGTAGACACTAGATTTTTATGTGGAAAACCCTAAAAGGGAAAAACCACGGTGGGTGTTAGCCCACAGAAATATATGAGTTATAACAATACTGAAAAATAGAGACTCACTGCCTACAGGGCTCACTGCCCAAATTGGTCACTGCAAAGAATGATTCACTTCCAAGGGGTGGCTCACTGCCAATTATGCTGAACTGATTAAATAACATCTACTTCATGCCTAGGTTTAGTTCCATTGAAGCACAATAAAACTTCTTTGCTCTTCTCTTTCACACCTTCACACTTATCTCTTCATATTCGCACACTCATCATTTTTCGCAACTCTATTACATTCTTTTATATAATTCATCAACCTTGGAATATACATCAAGGTCGGCATTACATTCATCAACCATTGGAACATTCTCCAAGGTCGACATTACAATAATACAAAGAAATAGGTCTAGACCTATTACAAAATTTAGTGAAGGAAAGATGTAGAGAAGTATGATGCACATGCCACACCTTAGCTGGGACTCAAACACAATCTTCCATGCTTCTACAATCTTCAATGCATCTCCGCAAATAGTGAAAACAACCAAGTCAACCAAGAGAGTTAACACCAGGTCTTCTAAGAACATTCTTCTTTCACGATCCAAAATTCTCTTTGCAGACCAATCCAGAAGTAGGAACACAATTAGGAGACATCCACAAGCACATTGTAATCATCAGGAACAACCACACGATCTCTAATTACTCTGTTAAGAAGATTCTTCAAACTAGAGCACAAGAACAACACTGTCAGCTACTATTATAAGAAAAAGATTGCTTGCAGACCACCAAATCATGAACCATTTGAGTTGAAGGCACATAACATCATCTTAAACTTAACTCTAGAACCGCAGATCAAAATACTTCAATGCGGAGAAATGTGGAGCATAATACTTTCTCCATGTCACCACCAAACATACAGGAAAAGCAGTTTTCACTATGGTGAACATAACTCACTCAGATCTTCATACCGGAGGCTCAAACTTGGAATATAACATCTTCAGATAGACTTCTAAATAACTTCCAATTTCCAAATAAAGATATTCATCCTATAGGAAATGCAGAGCAATCTCTTGGACTGTTCTTCTGTAAGCAATACAGTGCTTCTACTACAACTCATTGTTTCTACTGAAGGAGCTAATTTTCTCAGTATCCTCAAAATCAAGATCACTTAAATAAGGAAATACAAAGGATCTTACTCATTACAAGAAAGCAACAAGATAGGAGCATAGTTGACACCAATGATAATGTAGATATGTTGACATCAATGACAACACCGATTAGGCACATACTTGCAATAGTTACACGATCCTTCCTGATGATCCTAAGAAAGTATGAGTTGCTATAAGAAAGTTTTGGCCTCTAGATGTTGGTGAAGGTTGCTGCCTCAAAGACTATATGGTAAAATGCTCCTCATTCCTCCGCATTTGAAGATATGGTCATGCGGTTAAGAAGTTAAGTTTAGTATGATGTAAAGCTATCAAATCCAAAGTTTTAGATCATGTGCTCCTTTGCAATAAAAGATATAAGTGGTAGAGTTCTAGTCCATGTTCTGGCAGTATAATGTGTTGATGAATACTATTTGGAATGGTTCACATTCCTCCACAAGTGAAGATTTTCCCATGCCATTTTGTGGATATGTTCAGAGCAATGTATGAATGCATCCATACATGTTTCAGATGGTTTGGAGGTCTGCAAGCTTAGTTTTCAAATGATAGTTGTGATACAGATAGTTCTAGATGCCTAGTTGTTCTCAGGACATATGGTAATGAGGTGCACCAAATTGTTGTGGCATAAAATGGTACATTGATTGATGGAAGATGGTCTTGATGATCTTGTGATGCTCCCTATTTCTCTGCAAGATGTTTTCTTCTCTCTGAAACTGACTAAGGTCTGTAATGATGGTGTTATTAGATTATGGTCTTGCCTGGCTGAATGAGGAAGGTTGATGATGTATGGCACAAAGTTATTGGTATGTGGATTTCAAGGAGTGATTGGAGATAGTGTAGAGGTCCTGCCGACTCATTTGGGAGAAGTGCAAGCAATGTTCAATCTTTCATGAGTACTGCCAAGGTGTAATGGCTAATATTCTACAAGTTTCATGTTTTCCTACTTAAGAGTGACCTATTTCAAATGAGTGCGACATGTGGATGTTATTCTTTGAAGGATGATGCTGTGAAGAATGTTTAGGACCGAGTTAAGCATGTGTTGGGGTCCGCAAGGCATGTTTCTTCTCCTAGAGTAGTGTGTAGTCTATGATAAGGCTTGCCCTATGCATGTTTCATGTTGTGTGATCTCTAGATGACTTGTAAAATGCAATATTCTTGTTGTATTGGCTGACTCAAGTAATGAAATCAATATAATGTCATGTATATATTGTAAACCTAGTTGGTCTAGGTGAGGTAAGACTGCAGAAATGAAAATATGAGAGTGTGAAGAGCAGAGTATAAATATCATATGCATTGTGAACTGCAACTGAAGGAGAAAGAGAAGAAGTGTTAGAAGTTGTTCTGATTCATCTTGAAGACATTTTTGTGACAAGAGGGAAGTGAAGAGTGTTCCTAATTGATCCAATCATTAGAAGAAGCAAAATTGCAATTATCAAAGGTGTGTGCTTCAATGTCAGTTTTCAGGCAGTAGGACTGTCACACTACAATCATTTCTAAGTTTATTCTCAGTTCAGGGAGTAGTTGCTGCCTTGGGTTGTAGCTCTAAAACAAAGTCTACATGAAGTTCTAGCTTCCTTGGGAGTGACCCTAAAACAAAGTCTTCATGGAGTAGTAGCTTCCTTTGGTTGTAGCCCTAAAATAAAGTCAGCAGGGAGTAGTAGCTTCCTTGGGTTGTAGCCCTAAAACAAAGTCTACAGGGAATTGTAGCTTCCTTGGGAGTGACTGATGCAGTACAGGGGTTCACTTTACTCAAATGGAAGTATATTTTACAACAATGGGCTCAATAAACAACTATCAACCTTCTCAAGGCAACTTCCTTCTTCAAGAGCATAACTTGGTTTCCAATTATTCTGACCACACAAGGTCATCATAAACATCTTCACACCTTAGGGACTCCAACACAACCCAAACCAACTCCTTACCAAAGTCTACTCCACTCCTTAACCATTTCACATATAGGCTACTCCAAAGCTAGTAGGTCTCCTAACCCTATTTTTTCAACCATAGCACTTTAAGACAACATCAACCACAAAAGAATTAGGTTTTCTAATACCCTTTAAGGATTTACACAACATATCAAAGAATCAAATAGAGTTACTTTGGAACAACTCAATCAAAAATGGGCTGATACGCTAGAAAAGAAGGGTAATTAGCCCTGTTTTACAAAGCATCACTTATTTAAACTCTCTGCAAACCCTAAATTCTAATGGAAAGTCCTTATTTAGGTCACAAATAGGCTAAATCAATATGTTTTTGCATAAGAAAAATCCTTGGGATCATCAAATCACTAACTCCCCTAATTAGGCTTATTAGTCAACTTTCACATTTCATACAAGGAAGACTTCCCAAGCTTTAACACCACTTTCATTGTCATCGATAACACCTTAGATAAGTGACTAAAAAGGGTTTAACACCATTCATTAGGGAGTACACCAAAATCTTTCTAAACACAGTCTTGTATTGACTGTTAGCACTCTGCCATAATAGGGTAGGGGCATATAGAAACACAAATACTTTTTATTTTAGTAAACCCAAGTTTGAAGAAGGTTCACAATACAATTTTACATCATTTCCAAGTCACTTCCACTCATGGTGAACACTGAACTTGTTAACAAGATCCCAAAACCCCTTACTTTGTTGCTCTACCAATCTGTCACACAGAGAATATAGTTTTATGGCATCTAGAAACAATAACAAATCTCATCTTCTTCTTCTGCAACCTTGGAATATGTTAGTGTATTCAAAAATAAATGTTTTCACCAACATTAGAATTTACCACTTAGTCTAATATCAGAGAAACATAAATTGATTTATCCACTGTTACCCTAGATGAGGGTTTTGACAGTTTAGAGTAGTTTTTAGAAAAATGACCATAACTCACTCATTTCTACATGAAATTGAATGAAACAAGATGCAATGGAAAGTAGATTCAACATTATTTCACTTCCAACCACTCTCAGACCCTAACACCTCTGTACAGGGCCATACCACTCAAAGGAACAGTAAGGAAATAGTCAACTCTGCAGAGAACATGGTTTTTAACAATTTCATTCAAAATAGAATTCAATTCATCTTCAATACACCTCCAATGCCTTTCCCTCAAAGGTTTATGCATATTTATACATGTTTTGAGGGAAACCAATAGTCTCCAATTGACTTTTGAGTGCCCTGACTATTCATCTTCCATACTTTTGCATTTTTTTTACATTTTTCATATGACAACTTTGACATATTTACAAAATTTGACAAGATGAAGACTAAATGAAATGGTCTATCATGACCTTATTAGACTCACAAGACTCCAAAACACCTTAAAAACCTAGCTTAAGACCTTATTTACAAAATTTACATGGTGCTCCTGCACCATACACCCAGACAGAAAAGAATTCAAGTCCACTTGAATCAATATGAGGAATATGTTTGAAAATTTTGAATGATAACTTGAAATGTCTGCATTCCATCCACCTTGAAATAGTACCATATTTTCTTGATCTTCACCTTAGGTTTGCCAAACTTCTTGCGAAGGTACCTAGGTCTATCCAATGGAAAAATATGCTTCCTAGTTGTATCTCTGCATACCTGCACTTGAATAGTGACAACATAAAAAGGCAACTTGATCAACAATGGGTTCTTTGCTCTCTCTCTTAGTGACCCTTGCAACATGACCAAATCAAACTAAAATATCTTGGGCTGGAACTCTTCATCAGCAACATCAACACTCTTCTTTGCTTGTTCATCTTGCTCAAACAACTCCTCTATTGCTGCTGTCATAGCATCCTCTTGTACTATTGTCTCAGCATTCCCATGGCTTGAAAAGACTACAATGTCCATAACTTCTTCTTCACCTTCCTTTTCTTGTTCACCTTGTTCATTAGACTCAAATAACTCTTCCTCTATCTGAAATTGCTTTTGTTCTTCCTCTATTGCTGCTACCCTTGCTTGTCTTCTTCTTCTTTGGACAATTTTCTTGATGGGCCATGTAACCTTCCTCTTCATTGATAAGTGCCAACTTTGTACTTGTTTGAGCAACTTCTACATCTTCATTTGGAACTCCTTATTTGTTCTTTCCATATCTTCTTCCATTTTCTTCAAATCTTGTTTCAATTCTCTTATTTCTTTCTCAACCTCTATTTGCCTCATGTTTTCCTCTTTCCTTTTCCTCTCTTTTTCTTCTTGCCTCTTCTTTTGTGAACACTCACCTAGAAAATACCTCTTCAACAAATCCATTTCTCCTCTAGCACGTCTATCCTTGCTTCTCATTATCTTTGCCTCACCTAGGTCTCTTCTCTTCTTCTTTACCTAGTCTTTTAGCAACCAGGTTCTCTCTTCAACCTACACAAACACACAAACACAAACACCAAACTCTTTTTGCCAAACCTTTTGAGCTCTGATACCAATTAATGTAGTATAGGGGTTCACTTTACTCAAATGGAGGCATATTTCACAACAATGGGCTCAATAAACAACTAACAACCTTCTCAAGGCAACTTCCTTCTTCAAGGGCATAACTTAGTTTCCAATTATTCTGACCACACAAGGTCATCATAAGCATCTTCACACCTCAAGGACTCCAATACAGCCCAAACCAACTCCTTACCAAAGTCTACCCCTTCACTCCTTAACCATTTCACATATAGGCTACTCCAAAGCTAGTAGGTCTCCTAACCCTATTTTTTCAACCATATCACTTTAAGACAACGTCAAACCCACAAAATAATTAGATTTTATGATACCCATTAAGGCTTTACACAACATATCAAAGACTCAAATAGGGTTACTTTGGAACAACTCAATCAAAAATGGGCTGATAAGCTGGAAAAGAAGAGCAATTAGCCCTATTTTACAAAGCATCACCTATTTAAACTCTCTGCCAACCCTAAATTCTAATGGATAGTCCTTAGTTAGGTCACAAATAGGCTAAATCAATAGGTTTTGGTATAATAAAAGTCCTTGGGATCATCAAATCACTAACTCCCCTAATTAGGCTTATTAGTTTGGCTTCAACTTGTCAACTTTCACATTTCATACAAGGAAGACTTCCCAAGCTTTAACCCCACTTTCATTTTCATGGATAATGCCTTAGATAAGTGACTACATAAGGGTTTAACACCATTCATTAGGGAGTACAACAAAATCTTGCTAAACACAGTCTTGTATTGACTGTCAGCACTCTACCATACCAGGGCAGGGGCATATAGAAACACAAATACTTTTTATTTTAGCAAACCCAAGTTTGAAGAAGGTTCACAATACAATTTTACATCATTTACAAGTCACTTCCACTCATGGTGAACACTAAACTTGTTAACAAGATCCCAAAACCCCTTACTATGCTACTCTATCAGTCTATCACACAGAGAATACAGTTTTATGACATCTAGAAACAATAACAAAACTCGTCTTCTTCTTCTACAACCTTGGAATATGTTAGTGTATACAAAAATGAATGTTTTAACCAACATCAGAATTTACCACTTAGTCTAAGATCAGAGAAACATAAATTGATTTATCCACTGTTACCTTAGATGAGGGTTTTGACAGTTTAGAGTAGTTTTTAGAAAAATTACCATAACTCACTCATTTCTACATGAAATTGAATGAAACAAGATGTAATGGAAAGTAGATTCAACATTTTTTCACTTCCAACCACTCTTAGACCCTGTCACATCTGTATAGGGCCATACCACTCAAAGGAACAATATGGAAACAGTCAAATCTGTAGAGAACATGGTTTTTAACAATGTCATTCAAAACTGACTTCAATTCATCTTCAATACACCTCCAATGCCTTTGCCTCAAAGGTTTATGTATATTTATACATGTTTTGAGGGAAACCAATAGTCTCCAACTGACTTTTGAGTGCCCTGACTATTCATCTTCCATACTTTTGCTTTTTTTTACATTTTTCATATGACAACTTTGACATATTTACAAAATTTGACAAGATGAAGACTAAATGAAATGGTCTATCATGACCTTATTAGACTCACAAGACTCCAAAACACCTTAAAAACCTAGTTGAAGACCTTATTTACAAAATTTACATGGTGCTCCTGCACCAGTGACCCTAAAAGAAAGTCTTCATGGATTAGTAGCTTCCTTTGGTTGTAGCCCTAAAACAAAGTCAACAGGGAGTAGTAGCTTCCTTGGGTTGTAGCCCTAAAACAAATTTGTAATTTTTATAGCAATGAGCTTCATATATTGTGAGTTAATCCTCACTGTGGTTTTTCTCCTTTTGGGGTTTTCCACGTATAACTGGTGTTCTATGTTGATGTGCATAGTGTTGATCTTTCATGTTTATGTTAATACTGTAATGTTTAAGTTTTAATCTACTCCAGAGGTTTTGAAGTTTGATTGGATACTAATTCACCCCCCCTCTCAGTGTCTTGGTGTGTTCAACATAGAAGTGGAAAGTCTAATAGGGTAGTTGATGCATTGAGTAGGAGATGTTTGTTGTTGAATGAACTAAGTATAAATGTGGTTGGTTTTGATTCTATGAGAGAATTGTATAAGGATGATGTTGATTTCAAGGAAGCGTGGGCTGCTTGTATGAATCCAGTAGAGAAGGATAGAATACCATGGCTGGAATATTTTACTCAGGAAGGTTTGTTGTTCAAAGGGCAGAAATTGTGTGTACATCAAGGGTCAATGAGGGATAATTTGCTGAAAGAAAAGCATAGTGGTGGTTTAGGTGGACACTTTGGTGTTGATAAAATGTTGGCATAGTTAAGTGAATATTATTTCTAGCCTAGTATGGCTACATATGTGAAGAAGTTGGTACAAGGATGCAGAGTTTGTCAATATGCTAAAGGAGTTAGGCAGAATACTAGTTTATATCAACTATTTCTTATACCAGAAAGACCATGGCAACATATAAGTATGGACTTTGTTTTGGGATTGCCTCGCACACAAAGAGGTAATGATTATATTTTTGTTGTTGTTTACATATTTTCTAAAATGGTTCATTTTATTCCATGTCAAAAGAGTAATGATGCTTCCCACATTGCTACATTATTTTTCAAGGAGGTAGTTAGATTACATGGTTTTCCTAAGAGCATAGTTTCAGATTGGGATGTGAAATTTGTTGGTCATTTTTGGCGTACCTTGTGGAAGAAGATGGGTACACAGTTGGGTTTTAGTTCAGCATACCATCCTCATAGTGATGGTCAAACTAAAGTTGTGAATAGAAGTTTGGGGAATTTGTTGAGATGTTTGGTAGGGAATAAGCCTAACCAGTGGGACTTGGTTTTGGCTTAGACAAAGTTTGCCTATAATAACTCAATCAATCAGAGTGTAAGAAAAAGTCCTTTTTACATTGTGTATGGTTACAGTCCAAGATGGGTAGATTAATTGTGTGATAGTGCTGATCTGACTCAGAAGAGTGCTATAGCTAAAGATTTTGTGGAGTATATCCATGATTTGCATAAACAGGTGAAACAAGATTTGGAGAAAAGTGCTGCCAAATACAAGGAGTGTGCTGATATTCATCAGAGAGAACAAGAGTTTTAGGTTGGAGATTTGGTTTTGGCACATTTGAGGAAGGAGAGGTTTCCATAGGGAACTTACAATAAATTAAAATGGAAGAAGATTGGACCTTGTAAGGTCTTGCATAAGTTTTCATCCAATGCTTAAAGAATTAGAACTTTCACCAAGTGTAGATATTTTGCCCAATTTCAATGCGGCAGATTTGTATCGATATTATGAAGGGGAGTCAAGCATAAAAGAGTGATTCAATTCAGATGTTCAGGATAAATGTGTATGGATAGACCAATTGCTTGGAAACAGCTTGAACAGGCTGATCAAGTGATTGATTCTTGTGTATCTAAAAGAACTAGGGGAAAAGAATACATAGAGTATCTTGTCTGGTGCAAGGGTGAACCAGTTGAGGGAGACTCTTGGAAGAAAGCTTCTGAATTGGCTAAGTATGCGATTTATATTCCAAACTTTCCAAAAAGTTCTTGAGTTACAGCCTCAAGAAATGTTTCTCTTACCCGACATGTCTAATGCAAGAGCATCTGGGTTCACTTACAATCCTGTGTCACCAAAATATGTTTTATTTTCTAAGTTTGTTTTTGGTTTTGTCTCTTACAGAATTGATTTTGTGTTTCAAGAGCCATTTCAAATTTATTTGGTCAAGTTTAGGACATCATCTTGTAGAAGACCCAAATGGGTATCTCTGGTTTCATTTTGGTGAAAATTGGGTAAACATTAGCTTAATTATATAGCTAGTCGGTGATTTTCCCAATTCATGAATTACTCAGTTCGCTGACTCAATAGTTACTCAATCTAACAGTTTTCCAATAAGAGCTTTTGCCGACAAGTCATAGGGAAAAGTTTGAATTGTTCAGGGTTAGTCGTTGAAATCTTTACTAATTGTACTCTAAGTGAGTTTTGGAGAATTTCTTTTATTGTTGGCAAAATGGAGGGATTGAGAATTCTGTCAGAAAAATCTTCAGTTTGCGAACCCATAGGTTTCCCAATAGTTCACTTTGCCGATAAAGGCTTTCAAGTTAAAGATAAAGTTTCTTTGGTTCATAGAGATCAAAATTGTCGATAAAAGAGAAAATGTTAATTCTCAGCTACTTCGTTGGTTTTGAAAGTTATTGAGTTACCAATCAGCATGTGAACAGAGTTGTTAAGGATTAAATAAAGGGTTTATCAAAGACAAGTTTTGCTGATAAAAGAACTTGATAGCTTGACACTTAGTATCAGAAAACTTTATAGTTTACAAACTAGTTCGTGATTCCCAGAATTTGCCAATATGTCATCCAAGGTTCGAGGAAGTTACAATTTGTTGATAACTAAAGGCTTACATTGTGAAATCATTACTTTGCTGATAGCATATAATGGAGGACTTCTAATTTAGTGAAAGACTACATTTGTCAATAATTCCCCCTCTTGACGTGTTGGAGAATATTGAAGTTTGTGAACTTGAAAAAAGATGATACAGGACTCTATGGTTCATGGAAAGGGCATTTCACTGATCACTGTTTAGAGCCTGGATTTGTATCAATGGTTGTTTGTACCTAGTGGTGGTTGTTGTATGCTCACAAAGGGGTTTAATGGTGACAGTTTAGTGTTGAAACTATTCAATTGATCTAGAAAATTCATTTTTTGTTATGACAGTTTATTCAGTTTCTCAATGAATAGGGTAGTTGAACTATTTTGGATGGAGTTTCATAAATACCTCTTCTACTTCTAAGAAGGGGTTTAGTTAGATTTTTCTTGGTTTGATCTCCTAGAGAAAAGAGATGTGATAAGTTTTGTAAACAAAGATTGATGTATCTTGAGATTGTGTTAAGAATTTTGTACTCCTGTAATCATTTTGTTGTTGCTAAATTTAATAGATTCATTTTTTTGTGGCGTGGTTTTTTGTGTTACTCTTTGTATTTTGATGCTTAATTTAGTAGTCTGATAAGACCTCTAAAATTTGACCTGCACCAATAATGGAGGAGAAAAAATTAGAATGAGGACACATGGTGGTGTGAATGAAAGTGATGGGAGAGTGAGAAGGTTTACAAATCCTAAAGAAAGGGGTGATTTGTAGGTGAATACAAGTTATGAGGGAAGGGAAAATGATGTGCTATCAAATATAAAATTAAAAATTTGGAAGAACAAAGGAGATAATTATCAAGAATGAAGTCTAGTAGGACCAATAGTTAAGAAGAATGCAAGAAGAACCAAAAGAGGTTGAAATTAGGGTGAAGGTATGTTTATAGAACACTATTGAACAACCATCTATTAGGAAGATGTAGTAAGGAATACTAGGTTTATAGTTTTAACAATTGTCAAGACTAAAAATTTGAATTTAAACTTGGACAAGAGTGCCCATGGGCACTACTATCCTTTAGTAGTGAAGCTTTCATGTTTCATTAAGGGTTTGTGACAGCAAGATTGATCTATTTCTACATAAATCACACACTAGAAATACATTTCAAGTAAAATAATTGGGCTAAATGTGACCTAAATATGCTTTAGGGAATGAATGACAAAATGAGTGTAAAAATGTAAGGAGAAAAGTCTGAAGTATGTAATTTTCAACCTTACACTTCCAACCATAGTATATTTATTGTCCCTTCTATAAGAATAAAGAAATCATAAACACATCCATGTGGTTCTACAAATGGTCCCCACATGTTTTAAAGTCTGGATCATGCCTATGGGGTATGAAGTTGATGAACAAATTGTGGAACTACATATCCAACACATGCTAAGCCAGCCAAAGGATCCAAAGGCAAAAAGATTTGGAACCTTTGAAGAACTAAGTGTGAAAGTCCATGTAGAACTTAGACAACCAGAGATGAAGAGAAAAGTGAGAAAAGAAGTAGAAGATGTTGCCAAAAGATTTGGCATATCAAAAGAAGCACTTGATACTAACAGGGAGAAGAGGGAAAGAGCAGAAAAAGAGAAGGAAGAAGCTGAAAAGGAAAGTAATCCGGTAGAAGCCCCCACTCGGACAAGATCCTCTAAGAAGTTTGCACTTACCACAGACAAAAGCTCAAAGACATCAAAACTGGAAGCAAAATCATCTGGTAGAGGAGAGAAAAGAACTAAAACAAAGGCCACAAGGTCTTATATTAGTCATAAGGATGATGAAGAAACTGAATCAGATGAGGAGATAAAGAAAATGAAGAAGCAGAAGAAGAAAACATCTGGTGAATCCTCTACCGGTCAAGGTGAAGGAGAAAAGGCAGAAGAATTTATAGAAAAACCCACTCTATCTTTAGATGACGTCATTAAATCAGTCACTGTGGATGGAAACCTTCAACCAATGACTAAATTCTATGATGCTTATAATGAAGCAGACCAAAAGATCTTGCAGGAAGCAGCAGTTAAGTATCTAAACATTTACAACAAGGCTTTTATTGAAATTATATCTCTTATTCCCAAAAGCCTAGAAAAAGAGTTAGAAATAAGAAAGAATAATGCCATGGCAAAAGATCTTGAGATCTGGGAATAGATAGCCATTCAGCTATATCCTTCAATCGATCCAAAGCAAATGAGCATGATCTTCAAGGATTGCAAGGATGAATTCCGGAGCAAAGCAAGAATGAATCAACTGATGCTCGGAGAGATTGATAAAGTTGCAAAAAAGACAGAAGAGATCCTCCAGAATGCTTACAAAAGATTCAACATTTAGATTATAGAGGACTTGGGTACTGATCCCTCGGCCACAAATGTTGCAGAAGAGTCCACTGAGAAAATGGCCAAAGAAGTAATGGTCACCGGTACAGAAAAGGATAAGGACTTGGAATCCTCTATTCTGGAAAAGGAAGTGCATGACTAGACAAATATCACTCCTCCAGTTTCCCCTACTGACTCTGGATCCAAAGAAGAAGAAAGAATAAAGTAGAAAGAAGCAGTGGTGAAGGAAAAAGAAGATAACAGTACAAAGGTTGTGGAAGAAGAGAAAGCTCCAAGAGACAGTTCTGTGACTACAGAAGAAAAGAAGAATTTGTCTCCAGCAAGAGACACTACAGGATTTGTCAAGGACTTCTTGACAAAAGAAACTATGGAGATTGATGAATCGGAACTACTAAAAGGGCCACTTGATTTTGACTCTCTATCTCCGGTACAAACAATGAAGATAGCTTCGTTTGCCAATACAAAGGCCAAAGAAAAACTCCTGAAGTCTCACATGGAAGACTATGAGCTTATAGCAGCTGCATCCGGAGTGTTAGAAAAGATTATGCCATCTTTTTAGAAAGATCCCTCAGCCTCCTCATCAGGTAATCTTAAAACTCTAGTTAATAGTGTTAGCACACATTTTGATTCCCTAGAGAAGTCAGCAAAAGATAAGGTCCGGAAGGAATTTTTGACAAAAAGATTATCAGAGGTACAAGGGTTAATAACTAATGATAGGAGGAATATGAGTATAGGGATAAAGAGCTTAGAAAATGCTCTCAAAGATGGTGGAGAATTGTACAAATTTTGTTTATCATGGTCCAAAGTAACACTAGACATTGAGAAGAAAGTAAAAGAACAGGAGGACAAACTGACAAATCTATCAAAGAATTTTGATCCTCTCTCATCTTCCATAATAAATACAGAATGTCAGACTATTGTAGTCTTGAATGAAATCAAGAAGTTGGAGAAGGAAAAGAAAAATAGAATAAGCAGGTTGGGTGAACTCAGAGGGATAATTATCCATAAGTTAGAGGCCATGCATGAGGCCATAAAAGAAGCTCTGACCACAGCCTGGACCAGTGATCCGACAGATCTCAAAAAGGTAGATGCGTTTGCACTCATGTTGAGCGGTTATTTATCAATTTTGGACAGAATGAAGCAAAGTTTGGCTACAGAATTCATCCAATTGAAGACAACTTTTGCAGACAAACTTTAGTATATGTAAGTATGCTATATGTATATACTTATGCGGCTAAGTATAGTTGAAATTTTGAAAATTTTGGTGTGCGGACCCTACCCTTTGCCATTGATATCAAAGGGGGAGTGAGGAACAGTGAAAAATGAGGAATCCAGCTAAGGGGGAGCTTCAAAAATGTACATAGAGATAGAGCATCAGCCAAGGGGGAGTATAGCAGTCATTTTTCACTAAGTGTTGCCATCAATGCAAAAGGGGGAGATTGTTGGCAAGAGACACTATATGGATTTATGAATGTTGTCATTGATGGCAACAAAGGTTATCCCACACATCTGCAAGACATGATGAGTCCTTACCAGAAGTCAGATTGAAGAAGTGTTGAGGTCCGGTAAGCAAGAACAGAGCAGTCAGTAAGGTCTGACAGACAGGTCTGAATCTCTCAGTAGAAGTATCTCAGTGAAGTGCAGATTTGGGGAAGTCAAGAGGAGTACCTTGACTAGTAGAATACAAGAATTTAGCCTCCGGTGTTGAAAGGATAAAGAGATATGAATACTTGAGTGTCAAGTTTCCAAGTGACAATGTAGAACTAACTGGCAGAACATCAGACATTATTCCAGATGTGTTACTGATGATGGTAAAGGTTCTTAAGTCCTCAGTTATGATTGGTTGACATGATTGATGACTTCTACAAGTATATCCTTGATCCGCATTACTTGGTATGCAAGGATTCAGCCGATAGACCAGAGCTTGAGGAAAATATTGACTATTCCGGATGCCGACTAGAAAGGTGATGAAATCACTTGTGAAGATATTTATACATGATTGATTCAGATGTGAAGTGTGCGTATGTGAAGATAAGTAGCAGAATAGAGTAAAGGTAGTAAAAGAGATCCGGAATGTGACAGTACTGCTGCATCAAAAGAGAGTAAGAATGAAGTGCAACAGTTCAGTTTATTGAGCTTAACCAGAACTGAATCTCAGCATGTGTTGATGCTTCTCCTTAGTTCAAACATTGAGCTACCTCCTTTTCTGTAGGTAGTGAGTCTCTTGTAGGCAGTAAACCTCTTGTGAGCAGTGTGCTCGGGCAGTAAGCCCTAATTGGCAAGCACCATTTTGTACCTTCTATTCTTCTAACAAAGAATAATATCTTGGGTTAATCACCCCATGAATTTTCCCCTTAATAGGGTTTCCACGTCAAAATCATTGTGTCATGTGCATTGGTGTTATTTACATTTCATAGTTATGCTTGCTTATAGATTCTGATGTTGCATTAACTGTTAAGAAAGTAGAGAAAGTTGAATTATTAGGATAACTGATTCACGCCCCTCTCAGTTATCAACAATTGGTATCAGAGCCAAGTTCCTCTCAACAGAGCCTAACAGCTTGAGGAAGACCTAGGAATTCAAATGGATGCATATGGTATGAAGGAGCAACTTAACTCTGCCCTAGATGATCTCGAGCAATCTAATTCTAAAATCAAAGAATTGAAGGAAAGACTCAAACAAGCTGATGATTTCATAAATGAATTAAAAGAGAAACTGAGTCTCTCTATGAAAAAGAGAAAGGAGCTACTTCAGCAACTGGCAAGACAAGGTGAAGCCAATGATACAAATGGAGATCTGAAGGAGAAAACTAGGTTATGTGAAAAGTTATCAAAAGAAATCATTATGCTAAGACATGAAATGGAATCAGGAGTTATAAAGTTTACCCAAGAGATTGAAGAGAAAAGAAAAACTGAAGATGATCTAAGACAATCTCTCAAGGAAAAGTCAGAAGATTGCCACAAGATGGATAGAATTATCAGACATCTTGAATCTAATCTTGAAGATGCTAAAGATAATGAAGAAAAACTTGAGGATCAAATTGTCTCTCTCAAAAGGGATCTTCAAACAGCAAATGAATATAAAGAGAAATTCAAGATAAGTTTTGCTCAACTTGAAGTTCTTCTCGAAAGTCAAAAGAGGGTAGATGACAAGTATGGTTTGAGATATGAGAAAGGAGAAAGCTCTGGATCCGGTCAGAAAATTTTTGGATTAGAAAATCCAAGGAACAGGCCTAGAAGACCTCCGGTAAGGCAGCCTAATGCTCAAAGATATCCATCCTTCAATGGATATTGCCACAACTGCAATAACTTTGGTCATAGAGCTAATCAGTACAGAAAGAGAATGAATCAGACTAATACATCCTTCTCCAGATAGTGTTTCAACTGTAAAAGGTATGGCCATAATTCTCATGAATGCAAAAATATGAAAATGAACAATTCATTCAATGGTAGATGCTTTGCTTGCAATAGAATGGGTCACATGGCTAACCAATGCAGATCAAGAGGATATCAATCAAACATGCAAAGAAACATTGTTTGCCAAATTTGCAATAGATCTGGTCATAATGCCAAATTCTATAGAAGCAAGAATTAGGACAAAAGAGGTCCGGCACATCATAATTAGAATCAAGACAAGGGAAAACAAAAAATGAATGTGGATGAAGTTCAAAGTGAAATGAACAAGATTTGGGTGAAGAAAAGTATAGAGAATATAGGGGATGGATCCGCACTAGAATCTGGTGCTGATATTCCTTCCAAAAACTAAAAAGTGAGCTCTGGTTCAGGGGGAGTCTCAAGAAAAAACATTATCCCCCAGCCAGTCAATTGGTGCTGGAATTGGTAGAAGGAAAATTGAGGATCAAAGGGCTCTCAGAGAAACATCCATGTAAATTGTGATCAAGATATGAAAGGTCCGCAAGAAGTTTTAAACAGGTAGAGGACTAATCTGATTTCTCAGTCATCCGGTGAGAAGTAGGTTTTTCATAGTTAAACCCGACATGATTCAAACTATGGAATCTTGATCTACGAATAGATCAAATGGTTGAAGAAAGCTCATTATTAATCACCAAGGACAACTCTACTTCAAAATGAGAACAGTGCAACCAAAATAACTTAAGTTGTGCATTTATTACAGTATGAATTTAGGGTTTCTTTGGCAATTAAAGGGTTCTTGCACTCGTCAGTTGCACATTTGCATTCAAAGGAAAGAAAGGAGAGCTCTGCAACAAACTGCTTCAAACTTCTCAAAGGCAAACCATTGGAGTAGCTTCAATCAGCAAATTATTCAATTTCACTCCACAAACCCTATAGGCGCAAAAGGTATTTTTCGCTATTAAATATCTCTCTGTAAATCCTTGATTGATGGGTACTCTGAATATTGTGAAGATCTCAGATAGGCCTCGCCCCAAATTCAAGAAACATCCTTACAAATCCTTGGAAGTAGATCCCCTAGGATCTTTTTCCAGTGTTCCGCATGGTGTGTTGCATACAGAAGATATTAGGGTTTACATACACGTGAATATTGAAGAGTTTGGGGAATTCAAACTAAGAGACATCTATCACAAATAGTTGATAGATGATGCCTTTGAACTTAAACCATAATATAAGGGCATCTAGGAGAAACATTTTGATCAGTACATCCACTTCCCCTCCTTTGAAGAAGATGAATGGGTCTGGTATGTATTGAGTAGAGTTCATGATAACTTCTTATGGCTGAACGGGCCTTGCAAGATCACTAAGGAAGCAATTAGGGCAATAACTAGTTTACACTCCTCTAGAGGGATACCTGTCCTTAAATCTGTCAAAAACCACATTGTAACTGAGGCCACTGGATCAAAATTTGATAAGAGGGCAATGACCATTGAAGATATCACTGACCTGGATATCAAGTTTGCATCTATGATAATAGGGTATAAGATATATCACTCCAGTAGGGAAAATTTAGTATCCGGAACTACAGTGTATACTACCTATGAGATGCTGAGAAAGAATGCAGAGTATGATCTCTATGAACTCCTTCGGAGTCAACTGATGGAAAACATATAGAAGATCAAAAAGGACAAGAAGAACTCCTTTAAATAACAAACCGGTATCAGGACAAGTGGACTGATATTGTGTTTATTTTTCTACTTCATGAATGAGCTGCTCGGATCCAATGGATGGGTATGGCAAAATAACAAACCGGTATCAATTCAAATCATAGATTACTTACATGAACTTGGGGATGCCAAGGCAAGGAGTACATCTCTGTGGAGGTACTTTAAGAACTTCCAAAATACTATGCAAATCAGAGAAAGAATCCCAAAATCATTGGTTGAGAAATATAAAGATATAGTGTGCTTCATGGTAGACACTGATCAATGCCCAATGGAGGTAGTGGAGCTAAGGATAGTCTGGATCATGCCTATGGGGTATGAAGTTGATGAACAAATTGTGGAACTACATATCCAACACATGCTGAGCCAGCTAAAGGATCCAAAGGCAGAAAGATTTGGAACCTTTGAAGAACTAAGTGTGAAAGTCCATGTGGAACTTAGACAACTAGAGATGAAGAGAAAAGTGAGAAAAGAAGTAGAAGATGTTGCCAAAAGATTTGGCATATCAAAAGAAGCACTTGATACTAACAGGGAGAAGAGGGAAAGAGCAGAAAAAGAGAAGGAAGAAGCTGAAAAGGAAAGTAATCCGGTAGAAGGCCCCACCCGGACAAGATCCTTTAAGAAGTCTACACCTACCACAGACAAAAGCTCAAAGACATCAAAACCAGAAACAAAATCATTCGGCAGAGGAGAGAAAAGAACTAAAACAAAGGCCACAAGGTCTTATATCGGTCAAAAGGATGATGAAGAAACTGAATTAGATGAGGAGATAAAGAAAATGAAGAAGCAGAAGAAGAAAACATCCGGTGAATCCTCTACTGGTCAAGGTGAAGGAGAAAAGGTAGAAGAATTTATAGAAAAACCCACTCTGTCTTTAGATGATGTCATTAAATCAGTCACTGTGGATGGAAACCTTCAGCCAATGACTAAATTCTATGATGCTTATAATGAAGCAGACCAAAAGATCTTGCAGGAAGCAACAATTAAGTATCTAAACATTTACAACAAAGCTTTTATTGAAATTATATCTCTTATTCCCAAAAGCCTAGAAAAAGAGTTAGAAATAAGAAAGAATAATGCCATGGCAAAAGATCTTGAGATCTGGGAATAGATAGCCATTCAGCTATATCCTTCAATCGATCCAAAGAAAATGAACATGATCTTCAAGGATTGCAAGGATGAATTCCAGAGCAAAGCAAGAATGAATCAACTGATGCTTGGAGAGACTGATAAAGTTGCAAAAGAGACAGAAGAGGTCCTCTGGAATGCTTACAAAAGATTCAACATTCTGATTATAGAGGACTTGGGTACTGATCCCTTCGCCACAAATGTTGCAGAAGAAGTAATGGTCACCAGTATAGAAAAGGATAAGGACTTGGAATTTTCTGTTCCGAAAAAGGAAGTGCATGACCAGACAAATATCACTCCTTCGGTTTCCCCTGCTGACTTTAGATCCAAAGGAGAAGAAAGAGTAGAGGAGAAAGAAGTAGCGGTGAAGGAAAAAGAAGATAACAGTACAAAGGTTGTGGAAGAAGAGAAAGCTCCAAGAGATAGTTCTATGACTACAGAAGAAAAGAAAAATCTGTCTCTGGCAAGAGACACTACAGAATCTATCAAGGACTTCTTGAAAAAAGAAACTATGGAGATTGATGAACCGAAACTACTAAAAGGGCCACTTGATTTTGACTCTCTATCTCTGGTACAAACAATTAAGATAGCTTTGTTTGCCAATGCAAAGGCCAAAGAAAAACTTCTAAAGTCTCACATGGAAGACTGTGAGCTTATAGCAGCTGCATCCGGAGTGTTAGAAAAGATTATGCCATCTTTTCAGAAAGATCCCTCAGCCTCCTCATTAGGTAATCTTAAAACTCTAGTCAATAGTGTTAGCACACATTTTGATTCCCTAGAGAAGTCAGCAGAAGATAAGGTCTGGAAGGAATTTTGACAAAAAGATTATCAGAGGTACAAGGGTTAATAACTAATGATAGGAGGAATATGAGTATAGGGATAAAGAGCTTAGAAAATGCTCTCAAAGACGGCGGAGAATTGTACAAATTTTGTTTATCATGGTCCAAAGTAACACTGAACATTGAGAAGAAAGTAAAAGAATAGGAGGACAAACTGACAAATCTATCAAAGAATTTTGATCCTCTCTCATCTTCCATAATAAATACAGAATGTCAGACTATTGCAGTCTTGAATGATATCAAGAAGTTGGAGAAGGAAAAGAAAAATAGAATAAGCAGGTTGGGTGAACTTAGAGGGATAATTATCCCTAAGTTAGAGGCCATGCACGAGGCCATAAAAGAAGCTCTAACCATAGCCTGGACCAATGATCCAACAGATCTCAAAAGGGCAGATGCGTTTGCACTCCTGTTGAGTGGTCATATATCAATTTTGGACAGAATGAAGCAAAGTTGGGCTACAGAATTCATCCAATTGAAGACAACTTTTGCAGACATACTTCAGTATATGTAAGTATGCTATATGTATATACTTATGTGGCTAAGTATAGTTGAAATTTTGAAAATTTTGGTGTGCGGACCCTACCCTTTGCCATTGATGTCAAAGGGGGAGTGAGGAATAGTGAAAAATGAGGAATCTAGCTAAGGGGCAGCTTCGAAAATGTACATAGAGATAGAGCATTAGCCAAGGGGGAGTATAGCAGTCATTTTTCACTAAGTGTTGCCATCAATGCAAAAGGGCGAGATTGTTGGCAAGAGACACTATATGGATTTATGAATGTTGTCATTGATGGAAACAAAGGTTATCCCACACATCCACAAGACATGATGAGTCCTTACTGGAAGTCAGATTGAAGAAGTGTTGAGGTCCGGTAAGCAAGAACAAAGCAGTCAGTAAGGTCCGACAGACAGGTCCGGATCTCTCAGTAGAAGTATCTCAGTGAAATGTGGATTTGGGGAAGTCAAGATGAGTATCTTGACTAGTAGAATATAAGAATTTAGCCTCCAGTGTTGAAAGGATAAAGAGATATGAATACTTGAGTGTCGGGTTCAAAAGTGACAGTGTAGAACTGACTGGCAGAACATTAGACATTATTCTAGATGTGTTACTGATGATTGTAAAGGTTCTTAAGTCCTGAGTTATGATTGGCTGACATGATTGATGACTTCTACAAGTATATCCTTGATCCGCATTACTTGGTATGTAAGGATTCAGCCGACAGACCAGAGTTTGAGGAAAATATTGACTATTCTGGATGCTGACTAGAAAGGTGATGAAATCACTTGTGAGGATATATATACATGATTGATTCAGATGTGAAGTGTGCGTATGTGAAGAAAAGGTGTGAAGATAAGTAGAAGAGTAGAGTAAAGATAGTAAAAGAGATCCGGAATGTGACAGTACTGCTGCATCAAAAGAGAGTAAGAATGAAGTGCAGCAGATTAGTTTATTGAGATTAACCAAAACTGAATCTCAGCATGTGTGGATGCTTCTCCTTAGTTCAAACATTGAGTTACCTTCCTTTTCTATAGGCAGTGAGTCTCTTGTAGGCAGTAAGCCTCTTGTGAGCAGTGTGCTCGGGCAGTAAGCCCTAATTGGCAAGTGCCATTTTGTACCTTTTATTCTTCTAACAGAGAATAATATCTTGGGTTAATCACCCTGTGGTTTTTCCCCTTAACAGGGTTTCCATGTCAAAATCATTGTGTCATGTGCATTGGTGTTATTTACATTTCATAGTTATGCTTGCTTATAGATTCTGATGTTGCATTAACTGTTAAGAAAGCACAGAAAGTTGAATTATTAGGATAACTGATTCACCCCCCCCCTCTCAGTTATCAACAATAACAACAAACTAGGCATACTTGGCCTATATTAAATCATTGCTTGAACCATCAATTTAGATCCAAGGGTTTGACTAAGGACAAGATCCTTGCATAGAAACCTCCTAAAGGTGTTCATCAACACTACCATTTTTAGACACGACTCTAGACACCCAAGTGAGTATATTTTAGATATCAAAAGGAATGAAATTCATTTCTAGAGGCATAGGTCAAATCCACATATCATATTCATTTCTACAACACAAATTTGACAATGAGCAAAGAATCAGCCATGAACTATAATATCTAAAAACATACCAACCAAAATTTGATCATAGAGTATTGATTCAAATTATTTGACCATATTATTCAACAAAGTTCTCCATCACCACATTCAAATCTATGTCCTTAATCTCTCCTTTGTTATTTCAAAAAGTATTTTTAGTGTTTTTACTATCTCAACAAAATAAACCCATGGTATTTACTAATTATTTCTTACTTATTTTATTTACCTTAGATTGTTTTTTATTTCATTTCATTTTGGTGAACCTAATAGATCTAAAACCCCCTTAGGTATTGGAATTTAGGGTTTATTTATAATGTTCTTTCTAGATTCTAGAGCATTGTGTAATCTATTGAGTTTTTATATTAGATCCCACCCTTATTTCATCCTTTTATCCTTTAGGATTTGTGTGTTGTTTTTATGTGAAAGTATCATCATACTCTTCATCTCCCTTTGATAAGTCTTTGTTTGAATCCTACAATGGACAAGAGTCAAAATGAGAATGAAATAGTTGAATATTTGGATTATAGCACTCACCTTAATGAAGATGAACTATTTTATCATTATTCCCATCTTAATTGAATATGGATAAGAAAGATATTGCTTTGATTGCACATATGTTATCTTATGATATTGCATAGTTTGTTATTAAGGCTACACAATTAGTGGATATTATTTATAGTTTTTTTATCACCAAACTATATGGTTTAATGATACTTAAATGAATAGGTGGAAGGATTAGTTTTTGAATCTTTTTCAATGGTGTGTCTCTCTCCCACCTTCACAAGCCTCTTCTTCTTCTATTCCTCCTCATCATATTGCACTCCCCACTATGGTATGTCATTTTTTTCTCCTAAGATTGAGCCTATCCTTATTCCTACTTCTCATCTTAAACCTATTATGCACATAAATCTCCTTTCCTTTGCTTCTCATACCACTAATGTCACACCTCTCTTCTTTCTAGTGTTATGACCACCCATCCTCTTCATCCTAATAGTGTCATGTCCACTTTATACATTGATTTTATCCATCATCTTCACTCATGAACCATCTTATCTACACCGCATCTCTCATATCTCATGTTCCTACCCCTATCATAAATATTTCCACTTGTGATACACTCATTAAAAAGATTGATAGAATGGATCATAGAGTTGATGATATGCCTAATGGAAATAAGGATGATGAATCTTTTGGGGCACAAGATACTCACCTTACATTTGAGATCATGGCATCCATTACTACTATTTGATATGTATGTTGGTAAAGGTGATCCTACAACACATTTGATGTCTTTTACAACTTCATGTTTAGATGTTATCTATAAGGATATGTTATTGTCCAGTGTTTCTCCACACACATTGAGAGACTATGATATTAAGTGGTTATTTTATCTTCCACATGGGTCTATTTATACATTTTTCAAGTTTTCCAAGACCTTCTTCCATGTGAATATGCGATTGAAAGTTATATTTTATTTTATTTTATTTTTTTGTGAAAAAGGGGTCTAACAAGAAAATTCATGATTATGTCATATGATTTAAATCCTTGCATTCTAAGATGTGTTACTAACTCTCTAACAATGAGCTCTAAAGTATATTTGTTAATGGATTGTCATCTTCTATTCAACAAATTTTGGATCTAAACAATTATATTTATGGATTTGTGTGCACATTTGAAAAATATTGAGTTAAAATTGCTAGCAACAAATTCATTCAAGTATGATTTTTCTCATGTTCCCTCTATACCTTCCTATCCTTCTAAGTTTCAAAATGAACATAATTTTCAAAGGAATAGACATAAACAAGAGAAAATCTAATACTAATTATATGGAAAATGCTTAATAAGAGAAAATCCCAATACTAATTATATGGCCAATGCTTCAAATGTTGTTACTTTCAAGCCTCAAAATTTTGGAAACTTTACAAGATTGAGTGAGCCCTTAGTTAACATGCCTAATACTTTACTTCATGCTAATATGATTGCACTTCCAATTATTTTCATCCATTTTATGCATCTAGAGGAACACCAAATGGATATGATAAGGTGTGCATTTCATAATTATCATAGAGTTCATGGGCATGATACATATCTTTATATTACTTTGAAACATAAGGTACAAGATATGATTGATAATAACATAATCTATGTGGAAGCTATTAATATTGGGGAAATTATTCAACGGCTCAAGTCCTAATCAAAATTTAAAGATTTATACAAATCATTTTTCCTTCTTATAATCAAACTAACAATGAGGTTTTATTTGAGTATATTCATGAGGTACAAGAGCATGTGGATATTGATGAGGAATATGAGAATAATGGTAATAATATTGATCTTGATTCATGTGGATTTAAGGATCATTTTATTGGTATGATTAGAGGTTCTTCTTTTTCTTCTACATCATTTATTACATTTTTAGATGACGAGATCCCTCAATAATTATTATGAGCCATTGTATGTTAGTGGATATAATGTGGAAAACACTTTGATCATATTCTTATTGATCCAACTTATTAGTATAATTTACACATGGAGGAATTTTTATATAATCCATGAACAAAATTATGCACATTTAGGAATTTAATTAAAAATGAAATTGAATTTTGATTGAGACTTTGGGTTGTATCATTTTACCTTTAGATATGAGTCTGAATGAGGTGCCATTTTTATGCTAGGTTATTCCTTCTAATCAATTTTTTGCTTGGTAGGTAATGGATAGAGCAATATAAATTGGTATTGTTGGTGCTCAAAGTTGAGGCTCCTCAAATACCTAAAGCTAAGCAATTCTTGAGTGCTAGGGGTGTCAAACTCAAGACAAAGACTTCATCATGTTCAAGATGAGGCAACTAGGATAACATTGATAAGGTGGGTATAACCTTCTTCTTTTCGCTCTGCTAATCCAAGGGGGGTATTACCTAGGGTGTGCAAGAATGAAATGAGAAACAACATGAAACTATACATTGACACAAACTATACCTAATGCACATGATACTCCAATTATTTGTCACTAATTGCCTCTATGTTGGTTTGGGCAATTCAAGGGTATTACACATTCATATAGTAGATACATAACCATGTAGAGAGTCTAAAATAATTCTTTGATAGCTTCTAATGCAAAAGACTACATCTACACATGGATGTGGGTATTACAAACAACACAAAAGAATGAAAGATTAAGATTTTGTTATGTTTTGAGTGTGTTAGGGGAAAAGAAGTTAAACCAAATGTAGATCAATTCCTCTATCTAGTGAGGGTAACCGAGTCTAGATTTTGAATAAAAGGGGACACCAATGTAATCAAGCTATGATATCTTAACCAAGATACCAACAAAGACCACAACTAAATATTTAATGCATAAGCTACCTAGCTTTACACATACAAACAAGCAATTGGAAGGAATGGCAAAACATCAACTCAATAATTCTTTAATAATCCAAAAAGAACCTACAAAATTCATGTATTTTTATGAAAATATACCTTGCAAAAGCATTTCAATCTGTTTTAAAATTTTTAATTATCAACTAATCAAGAACAATACTCAAATCAACAAATATGACTAGGGTAAATTGGTAGAATACCAAAAATTTATAGGGTGTTCATGGAGATAGTTGAGAAGATGATGAATCTACACATTAAATTTGTTCTTTGAGGATTACAATTCCCTCTCATAACCTTTGAGAAAAAACCCCAAAGAAATTACAATAAAAATTCTCTTTACATAACCACTAAAAGAAACCCTAAATATTCAAGATTGTCTTCTTCTATTTTTTCTCTACAACCAAACTTCCATCCCCTTGTTATGAATGAGGAAATACATTATATACTCTATCTTTTATCAAAAATCCATCATGGAAGAAGAGTCTTGGTGGTCTATAACTGAAAATGGTTGCACATGCCTACTCACATCATCTTCGCATGGCTCACATTTGAAATCATGTTCATTTTTGTCAATTACCCATGCCATTGCATCCTTGAGGGTATCTATTAGTACCTATAGGAGTATGGGAGTCTTCATATTCTTGATCAAATCCAGTAGAGGCCATTAATGGCATTCTAGGTTGTGAAGGAAGGTAGGTAGGGTCTTTTTTTCGAATGGTGGAGCTTTGAGACATTGCATGCCAAAGGGGGAAGAAAGTAAAAAATACTTTGAAACTCTATAGGATAGGTTGGCAACAAAATTTTTGAACCTCTAACATTTTAGTGTAATTTGTAGGAGTTCATGGAAAAGGCATGCTAGGATGATGGTATGAGAAACTCCAAAATTTTGAAATTTGATCTATGCCTTGGAAATTGAATGGAAGACACCTCACACTTAGAAATTTTGGATTTTTTTGACATGGCAATGTATGATGAAGACATGGGGGAAGCAAAGGACCATTTCAACACAAATTTTGACCAAGGTATAACCCATTGAAGATCTCTCAGACTGGTTATCAAGGATGGGTAAATACTTCCAAGATTAAAAAAAATAGGGGCATAAGACATGAATTTTTTGCATTTGTTAAATTGGGTGCCAATAGGTACCATATATGTTACATCAATGTATTAAATATGTTATAAAGGTGAGTTGGTTATTATTCCTAGAGATCCATATGAGTTTGTTTCATAATTAAATAACTTCACATTAGAAACATATGTGAAGACCCCAAAAGATCCTTCATATGAGAGACAAGATCTTGTACATGATTTGTTTAATTTATAAGGATGCACAAAAGATAGAAAATATGCAATATATGAGGCCACAAAAACATACAAGGGTAAGAGAAAAAAGTACTTACTTGCCTTCATATTAAAAAACACTTGAAGAAAATATAGATATAAGATAGATGTCACTACAAGTGGAACATCCTACCCCACTTTAGCATAAGCTTCATGATATATGTGAGTCTACACATAATACACATGATCAAATAACTCTAGATGTATCAAATAAGAGAATTAGTCAAAGGGGTTGAACTCGATTGGTTAAATAATTGGGTTCTCATTATGGAGACCCATGTTAAAATCCCCAAAGTCACATCTAATATGAGAATCTAAATTGTGACTCTTGGACTTCCATTGTTGGCTTTTGGTTTTGATATATATGTTGAACGTTATATATAATGTTTTTATTAAGATAATCGGGAAGGGTTCGAACCCTTATTTACTCTTTAGGACCTATTCTTGATCTCATTTGTACTCAATTTCTCATATGAACTATCTTTTTAAATATTATTCAATAAAAAATAAGTGAATGATGAATAAGACATCCAAAGTTACTTCATATTCAAAGGGTCATCAAAATTGGGTAGAAAACTCTATTGTTAAGAAATTTTAAAATCTACATATAAAACCACCTTCAATAAAGAAAGAGAAATGGTTGAAAAGAGATAGATTAGAAATTGATCCTCTTTCAAGCATATTTATGAAGAGAACTACTTATCATAATGATGAGAGATTTCTACTCTAGGATAGTGTGATAGAGTAGGACATTGTAATTCCTTATTGGTATGAGGATGACCTTATGAGGGAAGATAATTCCCACATTATTGGTTGAGACTTTGGGCATTTGAGATTTATTTATCTATCTATATTTATATAATTATCATTTCTAAATATGTTATGTTTTCATATTTTTATTTATAATGTGGATGATGCAAAGACACCTTTAGTGGTGTATGTTGACACAAGTGACAATGAACATGTGGTGTGTGTTTTATGTCACTTCCTTCTTATTTCTTCTATGTCTTTTCTTTTTTGTTATCCTTGTGGATTTAGGATGTAAAAGATGGAGTATTTAACAACCAATCTCATCATGTTGAGAAAAAATGAATCTTTTTTTCTTTATGTTTTGACTTTGGTTTTTTGATTGGGTCCATGTTTGTTGTGCTTCTCCTTCATGGTGTCTCTTATTAAATATCATTTCCTTTTGACTTAGGCTATTTTATTGAGCAATTTTTTATGCTTCCCATTTGTAATTTCTTATGTTTCTATATGTCATGTTGGATCTTATGCTTTGTTATGTGATCATTTAGTTCTCGTTTCACCTTCTATATTATGCCTTGTTTACTTTTATGTCTTTAACATGTCATCTTTATATATGTTTTAGGTCATGTTTACCTACTTGGGGACATCTCCTCCATGATTACTTATCTTGGATGTTATATTATTTTATCTTATGATAATCTTGTCTTATGATGTTTACATACTTACTACAAAAAATATAATACACAACTACAGAAGGCCCCTCTACATGTATGACAATACTCACCGCCTATCAAATGGTGGTGTTGGTTTTTTCTTCTGAATCAGCATTAGGGTTTGCCAGTTCTAATGCACAAGCAGATTCAGCCAACTAATACAGGAGGTTGCATGAGCTGCCTCCCCTTCACTTCTGGTTCTGCCGTACCAAGGGGGGTATCCCTATAACTCAAGATGTAACCTTGATTAGCTCAAAGATAGAAAGATCTAACTTGACAACAACAGGCAGAATACTCTCATGTATGGACCAAGAACTTCATGGTAGATCACAAGGTTGGCAACATTCTTGGACATATTTGTTTGGTGGGTATGAGAGCATGCAGGGGGTTCCTAATCCTACTCCTACAACTAACAAGTTGGAGTGATGAAATGGGTGGACATAATGTCCTGGATGCAAGACAAGGGGTTTTGGCTCATAACTACTGACCCAAGAGTAGACTAGTGCAAATCCATTGGGCAAGGAGTCAACTGAACATATACAAAAGATGGTTTGCAACTTTCACTCAAGTTTCAGGGGGTTGGACTTGATGCTTGCCTTACAAACATCACCCAATGATGGGTATTTAGCTGCCTCTACTTACAGATATCCCTGCTGACATGCAACCTTCTCCATACTTGACTTGAAATAGTTTAATCCACTCCTTGAATGGAAGTTAGAGATCAGGCATGCAGTATCGAAATTTACACCCTAGAATCTATGAAACCCTTAGCAACTAGATTCAAAAGGACAGTGACATGCAGCAAATGGAGACAAGTAGATAAACACATGCAATGAAGTATTTCTCATATAAATCAACACTAAAACTGAACATATGTGCAAAATACATTCATGTTGCAACACATAAACTCCAATATGGGATAAAACAACCAAGATCATGCCCTGTCTTTCATTATTTACACAAAAATGCCCCGGGCCTTCAACAACCAACAAATGAGCAACACAACCCTACTTATACAGCAAGGAGGTGCTTAGCCTTAATCACCAGGCAAACTCAAAATTTGCCAGATACCGTACATTGACAAAAAGGTGCTCAACGCATTCAATGCAGTAGGTGGAGGAGGGGATAGGAAGAGATCTTGAGCCCTACACTGCCGCCTAGGGATTCACATCTTCAGTCAGGTACTAGATCTATCCACGCCATCGCCCATACCTCTGCAACAACTGCCATTAATGGCGTACCAACCTACGGCCTTGGGAAAAACATCATACTATGCATCGCAAACCTTTCCTGCAAAAATGTATCATTCTAATATTTCAAATCATGCAAGATCTAACTATCCCACATGCACCCCGCGGCAACCTCCTCATCACCTTATATACTAGGTCGTGAGCATATATGGTGTCAGTGATTTTGCTCCCAACGACACCTAGTATAAGACCTTCATCATCATCCTCCTGCATGATATCCTATTGCTTGAAATATCACCTTGATGTTAGCGAACCACCTGCTGAGCTCACCCTGATAATTCACATCACCCTGATGTGAAATATCACCCCGCAGAAAATATCACCCTACGAGAAAGTATCGTGCTGTCTGCATCACCAGATAAAAAATATCACCCTGATAATTGACCATCCTGATGACATCATCGTCACATCCTGCTGACGTCATCAACATATCTGCCTATCGTGCACCTCCTCATATCTGGATGACGTCATCGTCATATTTACAAATATCAGGGGATCTCCATAAGATGACTTAGTGTTAGAAATATGACCCCCTGGAACTTGATAACGTCACCATCATATCAGCATCAAGATGATATTCAGAAGATAACTGGATATTTGAAATATCACCCTCATGCACAAATATCATGCTACACTGTAGCTCCACTATAAGATTGGGGTGATATATGAATATGATGGATATTTGAAATGATCACCCCCCACTAGACAATGCATGAAGCCGGCAGGCAGATATCTCCCTGATGTCAGCATCATCATGATGCTAGAATAAACATAAGGTGATAAAATAACATCGGGGTGATCTTAACAAAGATCACCTGATATTCAAATATGATGACCTTGCAGAATATCGGATCATACTTAGAACCTTGCAGCAACATCATCAGGATGATCTTAACTAAGATCACCTGATGTTAAGATATCATCTCGCGAGCAGAAGATCAGGTCGGCAGAAAATATGATGATGACCCCTGCGAGAAACAAAAGGGTGATGACTGGAAATATGATGATGATGACCTCCTCCAAAGAAAATATGATGTTGCAGTTTGAAAAAATGCTGAGGAGGTCCATGGACTTAGAATCTTTTTTTGGATTTTTTGGGAGGGTGCCTGTATGTTTATATGCTTGAAAATTCACTGCTCATGTAGGCACCAACAGTGGCTCTGTCTGGGGATGCATGCCTCTTGCAGGCGTGGCGAGAACCACAGAACTCTGGGATGCAGACCAGTCCCCTATCCATTGGGCACAGAGTCATGAAGATATATTGATCTACATCACCAATCACACTTGATGGCCTAAGGCCACCAAGAAAAGAAATACCTGTATCTCACTTTATCAAACACCTTGTTTTCATCTGCATACACTAGGTCAAGCCTGGAGATATTCTCATGACCTACCCACAAACAAATCTTGTCATCTGCATATTCAACCCTCTGATTTGGCTTGTCATTGTTAGCCCTATGCAGACAACCTTCAGCATCCAGCAACAAGTGAATGTAGTGTTCATCAAGCAATGCATATTCAAATGGTATGTAACACTTATCATCATCTGCATCATCAGTATGCATTGTAAAATGATCTCCTAGCTGGACTGAAAACATAAAACACTCAGAGTTCACCACACAGCTAGGAAGATCAAGGCTCATTTCATATGCTGGCACATCAAAAGAAAAGCTTTCAAAATCATAGTTGCGCACATCATGCACACAACCATTAGCAGCACCAAGCTGGAAAAGATCAGGCTCTGACATCTCTTTACAATCTGGCACATCTTTACAATCACTTACCTGATGTATGTTGGTCTCTCTTTCATTAGAATGAGAAACAAAATCCAAGTCAAAAATAGGACTCAAATCTTCACCATACTCAGACAGATCCTCATCACCATATGTGTCATAAATGGGTGATCCAGGTGTTTCAGCCTCATCATGGTATGCCATTTGTTCATGGGCAACAGAACATGCATCTTCATCACCAATGGGTTCATTTTGTGGAAGAATATCAGCTTGTGTGTCATAAGCAAAACAGTCATCAAAAAAGGAACAATCATGCTTTGCACTAGCACTTGTTTCAATCTCTGATTGCTCTTCATCATCTCCATGTGTCTGAAAAGAAAGCAATGGTTCACACATGGAACTGCTTCTCTGTTTGCTTACCTATTCTCTGTCTTGAGTACAATACTCACAGTCATCTCCATAAATCCATTCAAAAAGATGTTCATTGTTGTCCACAACCACATCATTATTTTCATGGCCAGATGCCTCAACATTGCAATGGGAGTCCTCACTGATCCTTTCAGTGGCATCCTCAACATTTACTTTTTCATTTTCACACGATGCCATGATCACTTGGTCATTTGCAGCCTTATAACCATTATTCACATCCAAGCCTGGGGACAGGGATTTCTGCAGGTTCTCATTTCTCATTTCTTCTACATTTTCTAAAAATTTGTATGCCATCTGCATACTTGTCACCTTGAAATCCTTCAGTAGTGCACTAGAGCCCTCCTTAAAAGCTTCAAAGAATATGCCAACACAGGCTGAAGTATCAGATCTGAAGGCTTCTGGGATTTGTGAAAGGGCTAGTGCAAATCTATGACTGAAATCAACACAAGGCTCTTTATCTTGTTTTTTGATTTTCATTAATTCTGCAACAAGATTAGTAGGTTCTTTTGCAAATTCTACTTTGAAACAGTCAGCAAGCTCATCCCAATAGGCAAAGGATCTCTTTGGAAAGCTCAAATACCAACTTTTGGCTTTTGCATCAAAGGACCCAACAAAAAATCTCATCCACATAACCTCATCTCTGAATGAATGTATATCCATGAACTCATGAAAATTTTGGATATGTGCACTCCCATCAAACACACTGTGACCACTAAATCTAGGCATCTGACAGTACATCCTGGCAAGCACACTTTCAACTTTATAATCAACCCATGACAGATCTAATTGGTCATACAAAGGATCAAAAGGGCTGACAAGAGGTTTAGCTTTCTGACTGGCAAACACAACAAGGTTATCACTATTCAATTGAGCCTGCCTAGCCTCTAGGAATATCAACCTATTTCTTATCTCTTCTATTCTTTTTGTCAACATATCATCCCCCTTTTGACTGAGTATGGGTGAATACATGTTTGGATTCATAAAATTTTCCATCTTAGACATCCTTTGTTTGCCTAAGACCTATAACCTCCCCTGGCATCTAACTTATGCAATAAACAACAAATATAAGTGGGAAGGAGCAAGGTACCTTTTCTCATCCAGATGCTAAAGTCTGAATAGCACATTTTTTGTCACAACACACACATCAACTTTCCATGTGCACTTAAAACTTTCTTGCAGAGTCACCACCTCTCCAAAGAGGACAAAATTTTCAACAATTGAAAGCTACCTTTCCAGGTTCATTCCACCAGCAAAGCAAGGCAAACTTCACCAGAGATTGTAGGATATCACCTTTTTAAATCATCCCTAGCAGAGTCACCATTTTGTTGGTTTTTTCTTCTGAATCAGCATTAGGGTTTGCCAGTTCTAATGCACAAGCAGATTCAGCCAACTAATACAGGAGGTTGCGTGAGCTGCCTCCCCTTCACTTCTAGTTCTACCACACCAAGGGGGGTAACCCTATAACTCAAGATGTAGCCTTGACTAGCTCAAAGATAGAAAGATCTAACATAACAACAACAGGTAGAATACTCTCATGTATAGACCAAGATCTGCATGGTAGATCACAAGGTTGGCAACATTCTTGGACATATTTTTCTGGTGGGTATGAGAGCATGCAGGGGGTTCCTAATCCTACTCCTACAACTAACAGGTTGGAGTGATGAAATGGGTGGACATAATGTCCTGGATGCAAGACAAGGGGTTTTGGATCATAACTACTGACCCAAGAGCAGACTGGTGCCTATCCATTGGGCAAGGAGTCAACTGGACGTATACAAAAGATGGTTTGCAACTTTCACTCAAGTTTCAGGGGGTTGGACTTGATGCTTTCCTTACAAACATCACCCAATGATGGGTATTTAGCTGCCTCTACTTACAGATATCCCTGCTGACATGCAACCTTCTCCATACTTGACCTAAAACAATTTAATCCACTCCTTGAATGGAAGTTAGAGATTAGGCATGCAGTATAGAAATCTACACCCTAGAATCTATGAAACCCTTAGCAACCAGATTCAAAAGAAGGAGAGTGACATGCAGCAAATGGAGACAAGTAGATAAACACATGCAATGAAGCATTTCTCATATAAATCAACACTGAAACTGAACATATGTGTAAAATATATTCATGTTGCAACACATAAACTCCAAAATGGGATAAAACAACCAAGATCATGCCTCGTCTTTCGTTATTTACACAAAAAATGCCTCAGGCCTCCAACGAACAAAAAATGAGCAACACAGCCCTACTTATATAGCAAGGAGGTGCTCAGCCTTAACCACCAGGCAAACTCAAAATTTACTAGATACCGTACATTGAGAAAATGGTGCTCAACGCATTCAATGCAGCAGGTGGAGGAGAGGACAGGAAGAGATCTTGATCCCTGCACCGCTGCCTAGGCATTCACATCTTCAGTCAGGTACTAGATCTATCCATGCCATTGCCCATACCTCTATAACAACTGCCATTAATGGCGTACCAACCCACGGCCTTGGGAAAAACATCATACTGTGCATCGCAAACCTTTCCCGCCAAAATGTATCATTCTGATATTTCAAATCATGCAGGATCTAACTATCCCACATGCACTCTGCGGCAACCTCCTCATCACCTTATATACTAGGTTGTGAGCATATATGATGTCGGTGATTTTTCTCCCGATGGCACCTAGTATAAGACCATCATCATCCTCTCGCATGATATCCTATTGCTCGAAATATCACCTTGATGTCAGCGAACCACCTGCTGAGCTCACCCTGATAATTCACATCACCCTGATGTGAAATATCACCCCACAGAAAATATCACCCTGCGGGAAAGTATCATGCCGTCTGCATCACCAAATAAAAAATAACACCCTGATAATTGACCATCCTGATGAAGTCATTGTCACATCCTGCTGACGTCATTAGCATATCTACCTATCGTGCACCTCCTCATATCCAGATGACGTCATCGTCATATTTGCAAATATCGGGGGATCTCCACAAGATGACTTAGTGTTAGAAATATGACCCCCGGACCTTGATGACATCACCATCATATCGGCATCAGGATGATATTCAGAAGATAACTAGATATTTGAAATATCACCCTCATGCACAAATATCATGCTGCACTGTAGCTCCACTATAAGATCGGGGTGATATATGAATATGATGGATATTTGAAATGATCACCCCCCACTGGACAATGCATGAAGCCGACAGGCAGATATCTCCTTGATGTCAGCATCATCATGATGCTGGAATAAACATAAGGTGATAAAATAACATCGGGGTGATCTTAACAAAGATCACCCGATATTCAAATATGACCCTGTAGAATATTAGGTCATACTTAGAACCTTGCAGCAACATCATCAGGATGATCTTAACTAAGATCACCCGATGTTAAGATATCACCCCGTGAGTAGAAGATCAGGTCGGCAGAAAATATGATGATGACCCCCGCAAGAAACAAAAGGGTGATGACTGGAAATATGATGATGATGATGACCTCCTCCAAAGAAAATATGATGCTGCAGTTTGAAAAAATGCTGAGGAGGTCCATGGACTTAGAATCTAATTTTGGATTTTTTGGGAGGGTGCCTGAATGTTTATATGCTTGAAAATTGACTGCTCATGCAAGCACCAACAGGTGGTACAAGGGAAAGAGTTCAACTTGTGTGAGGTCCTTTGGGAGAAATTGATAAAGAACATAACTAGGACAAAAGGGACTAAATGATATCAATTTAGTTATGGCTCTCTGATCATCTACTTAAATTTCTATTTTATGAACATGCTTCCTAGATTTCTTGGTAAAATTTAGTCCCAAGTCACCCTAGTAGTGACACAAATCAAAGCCCATGTAAAAAATTTTAAGGATGCCACATTGTACATTGAAGCCTATTATGGATTAAAAAAAATCAATCACAAATGCAAGCAAGAGCCCACATATCATATGATATTGTTAGACAATATACAAATGATATCACATTTGTAATGGATAAAGAGCACATTTTTATGGAGGCAACAAAATTACACACATATTGGGTACCATAGTTACCCTATGAGGTAATCAATGAATTTATTCATGCAAATGCTAAGGCACTCCTAGCTCTCCTTAATGACCCTAAAGTGAAAAGATTTGAAACATATAAATATTTTATGGACAAATAGAGCAAATAAAAGGCTACGCAGTATGTGGAGAAAAACAAGAATAAATTACACAAAAAGTGGGGATTACCATTTGATGATTCCACACCACCTATTGTTACAAAAAAATTAGATTCTCCTCTATCACTGGAAGTAGGGCCATCCCAACTGCAGTTCTCTAAGCACCTAAAATTTGAATACTCAAGGTTTGAAATAAGAGATTAACTACCACATAGGGTATTGAGTAAAGAGGAGATGGAAAAGCACTCACCAAAAACCTCTAGAAGAAGGAAGCTACATATCTTATCACCATAAACATCCCAAACACAAGAAGAAACTCCAAAATTAGTACTAGGGGAAGCCACAAAAGCATTGTTACAAATAAGTGTAGAGAAGAAGAAAGGGGAGACTTCTTAGACAAAGAGAAAGAGAAAAGAATAATGGAAGTATATTCTTGCATAAATAGAGGATACAGGGGAAAAATGTTGGGAGAAGCATAAATAAGAAAAGAGGAGGTTGGAACATAAGATCTCCTACTGCATAAGAAAATAAAAGGGTATGCACAAATAAAGGAAACCCTAGAAAGAATTGTGAAGGAAAAAAACTAAATAAATAATGGGTTCTACCAAGCCACATAGATCTACATTTGCACCAAGCATGCCATTGTAGTCTGAGCACATATGTATTTACAAGTAGGTGTGAAGAATAAGAAAGTCATTAAATAAGTTCTTCTAGATTACATCTTAGGTACACCTCATACCTTGGCAGAGGTAATTGAGGGTTTTCCAAAGGAATTGGCCATAATTTTAAAGAAAAGAAGAAAATAAGTTAAGCTAGAATAACAAGTAAGAAAAGAGTAAGCTGATGAAGTTGCAATGAATTTATCAGTAGAGAAAAGAGAAAAATTGATATAGTTATGGAAGCCAGAGCTCAGATCAAAACATATGGTAGATGCACTCCTCTCATAGGCAAAAGAACAAAGGAGAGGGTCAAACAAGAAACTGTAGAGGCTACACAAAAAGCCTATACTACCCTACTAGAAATAAAAAAGGGAACACAATAGGAGGATGTTAAAAAAAAATAGAAGAAGAAATAGAAGAATAATAGGAGGTACAACAACTAGAGCTTTCATCCCCTAAACAACCTCCTCCATCCACCCCTACATCCCTACCATTTGATCTTATGCAAGAAAATTTCTTGGCAAAAAAAGGAAACTCTATCCTATCTCCTCACCCTCATAATTCCAACTACCTCTTATCAACCTCTCCCACATCTCCCCTTTATAGAAATTCTAGCTAGGAGACATACTACAGAATAATGCAAGAGAAGATCTCTTGAAGAAATAGATGGATATTGTTGACAATATTGATTATGCTCTCATTACCTTACATTCACTAGCACCACAAGTCTCTAGGGATAATTTATCTTCCTTGGGTCAATAATTAAGAAAATTTACAAATGATAAACTATTGGAGATATAGAATTAGGAAGATATGATCAAGAAAAGAATAATAGCACATATCATGAAAAAATAGACAGAGGAGATATGGAAGAAGTGTGTTGTCACACACACTAAATTGGAGGCAGAAGTTAAAAACATGCAAACTACTGAGACAAACATCAACACATTATACCAATTCTATTTAGGATGGGTAGCCTCTACTAAGGCTCTCAAGGTACAATTTGATAGCATAGAACATTAGATAATGTAGGCCTCCACTACATATGATGCTATGAAGGACTTGGATGGGAGCATCAAAGTTATAATTAAGACCCTCCACAACTAATATAAACAGATGTAGGATCAAAGAGACGGATTAAGAGCACAAATTAACTAACTTAGGGAAGTGGTCATCCTATGAATTGCACATGTCATAATTTTTTGGCAAAATGTATCAAAATTACAACCATAATTTAGATCCTAGACACCATAGAAGAAGGATAAAGTACCTTGCTAACAATCAACAGATAAATACAATTCTGTAACAATAGGAAATTACACAATGGGAGAACACATATACATAATTGAAGGGGATCTACAAACACATTTTACCATGAAGATAAGATTCCTTCCACATTTTTATGCTCCAATAATCAATTTTTCTAGATCCAATTAAAAAATTTAGATTTTTGTGGTGGATAGAGCTACGATGTCTTAAGGATAAGACATTGTTTCAAAGGGGGATGATGTTGGTAGGACAAAGCCAACTTAATAGAAAGCTACATCTACTGCAAATGAGATGTGACACACTTAGTCAACCACCAAAACATCTAGAGGTCACAACATGAACAAGAGACACACTCTTTGATGTACTTACTTAAGGACTCAAAGATGTAATATGTATAATGAGATAGATGTAAGTAAGAAAGAATCAAGATAATAATATGTATATAGATGTAATAGGAGAATGAAGAAAGGAGATATGAATGTAATAGCAAGAATATGCACATATATTGATGTATGAATAGAGTTTGTATATATACTGAATATAATATATGTAGGAGTACAATCAACACTGAGAGGGGGGGTGAATCAGTGTTGTGTGAATTCTCAAATCTTTTTACACACTTTAACTTTCAGAGCACAAGGAGAGAAAGATAGCATTGATCTGTTACATATGCACATGACTGTGAATACAGAAAGAGAACAAAACTTCATAAGTAAATCATACACACACAGAGAAGATTATAGCACAAGAATTGCATGAGTGGAAAACCCTCTAGGGGTAGAAAAACCACTCTACACTGCCTCACTGGCTTAACTGATCAAACATGCCTCACTAGCTACAAAGAAGCCTCACTGGCTACAATATGTGTCTCACTGACAAATGTTAAGGTCTCACTGACCTACAAGCCTCACTGGCATACTATGCCTCACTGGCATAGACAATTTTCAATCATAAAATTCTGTGTGCAAGAATTGATTGCTATTCAATTTGATTTGCACCATTATGCAACCTGTGTTTCATCATACACCCTTATACCTCCTATTTGATTTTCAAATCAAGACCATACAAAACAATTCCTTTTACAAATCTTTACAACACTCTTATATCTACAAATTTGATTCACCTGATGCATATTCACCTGCATTTTATCTTTATGGTTCAATCTTTATCTTCATGGTTCAATCTGTAAGTTTATTGCTAGATGTCCTCATACTGTGTTTGATCCATTCCTGCACAAACATAATCTCACATACAATAAACTAAAAATATCTTCAATACCCCACATCACCACACTAACTCACCAATCTGCCTGCAAAGCCATTATATACAAGATAATCATTTTCATCCTCTCTACAAACAAAAACATTTCACCTTCTCTCTGTACAAAATCAATCTCTTGTGAAAAAAATTATTTCTCTATACACTTTAGAGCCCTTTCATGTTCTTTTCACTTCAAATTATCCCTTGCAAAAATATGTAAATCTTCTTCAAAAATTTTGAAACTTTTCACTTTCTCTGCATAGACAATTCGTCTAAAACAAATAATTAAAGTCATATAAAAAAATCTTTAATTGAAATAAGATATTTCAATTTGCTCTTGAAAGAGAAAAATAAAATCTCTTTCTAATCTAATCTCCATTGTGCAAGAAGACAAACCCTTTTATTGAAACCATTGAATCCTGCATAAAAATATATTCTCTGTATAAACAAAATATTTCTATCTCTTCATACATCTTCTTTCTACATGATGTTTCATATTCCCCAAAACACAAAAAAAAATTCAATCTAATTATCTTTGCATTATCCTCTTTTTCAAAAACCTCTTGATCTTCTCTGCAAAAACACATTTCCTTTTCTTCATCTCCCCTGCAAATAAAATCTTCAATTTTATTTTCTCACAAGACAAATTATCTCCATTAAACATCATTCAATCCTGTTGATCTTCCTCAAAAATATCTTCATGAAAACCTTTCATATTCTATATCTGTGAAGAAATTAATTTTCTCTTCATGTCTATGACTGTTCATTTTCTTCCTCTCTTCCTCTTTGCAAATTCCTGCAATCTTATTTCATCTTCAATAAAATCAAAAAATCAATTCATCTTTGAAAACCAATCTGCCTCAAAAAAAATCTTCAATCTGTAAAAAATCTTTCTCATTGCATTATTGTTATCTCTTCAATTTTTCATAAAAATCTTTACTAAATTCTTCAATAGTTTTAAAAAAAAATTGTTTTTAAAAAGCAATAACCATCTCCTATAAAGGCTCCTTAATTCTATAATGAATCTTAAGCCTTTTAAATAAAATGGAAATTTAAAAGGTTTCCAAAAATCTTTTATAAAAAACAAGCCCACTTATATCGGGCTCCCTCCTTATACCATGCACCTTTTATTTAAATGTCATAAAATATGACATACCAAAGTTTCTAAGTTTAAAAAAAATAAACCTCCCCTTTTAGAATGTATCGCGGGCCCTTCACAAAGTTCACAAAGCATTTTTAATAGTTTTTAAACTCATAAAAATCTTTAAGAAAATCGCGCTCCAAAATCTTTTGAAGAGAGACATTTGAAATGATTTCCCGCCTGAGCACTTTTGGAAGAGACCGATGGAGTCGGTTAGAAGTATGAGGTGGGCCAGTCACCGCCATGACTAGGGACCCCTCCAAACGGTGGTACTTAAGTTGCAAACCTTCAATTATAAGTCACCTTTCAAACATAAGAAAAGTGAAATAGGCACTAGATGGGCAGAGAAGGTAAACAAAAAGTATGCTTTAGATACAAGATAAATATCTTCTAAACCTCCAACTTCAACTATACCTCCTTGCATAGTGTATAAAATTCCACTTCATAAGAATGATATCCAAAAGATTAACAATGCTTTACCAACTGAATATTATGAACCAACCTTACTTTGACCATGGGTGACAATACCTATGAACTAGTATATAACTCCTGTAATCACTTCTATCAATCCTTGATATAGAGTATGCCACACAAAATGAAACCAATCCAATCCTTATTGTAGAGAAAGTCATTACCACTACAAGTCATCTGTAAAGATCATGGCAAAAACAACACACAAGATGATGTAATCAACAACTTATAAGATGATATAAACTCTACACAAGATGATGTAAACTCTTGCTCCTCCTGATCCTTTAACAAGTATGTACCTCTACACTGCATAAAACATGATATGCAAAACATTATATGCACTTGCCAACTATAATGAAGATCAATACTATGTCTTGTCATGACCAACAAACCTTGCAAACACATTCCTCAACTTTTTGATATGAGAACAAGAAACACATCCTTGAGTATGAGAACACATCCTGAACAAATCTGCATCAGCAACAACTGAACGCACTTTTGACATCAATAACAACCTGTCACCATCAATATACTACATAATAATCTAATGGCTATATAAGATGTTATGAGAAATGTTGTGTATGTGAATGGATGCATATTATCAATTTTAATTATCTTTTCCTATCACAACCTTATGTAACTCACCGCATAAGCTCTAATCTTTCTGTTATCACTAATACTAGGGTATAAATACAATACTCAAGTAACTTAGGCTTAGATCTTTGATTTGTGCCCACTCTTGGTAATAGGATCAAGGTAAGAACTTTGTGCATGTTTACACCATCTTTCTCTACCTCATCATAGTTGACATTGATTTTTCTAATATTGTTAGTAGTTCCTACCTAAGTGTTGCAACATCTTCTTGTGGCTCATTTTCTCTATCATTATTTCTTAGTGACTTCTCTTTTAGTTAGGACATCTCCAACATCATCATCAATCATAATTATATCAATTGAAGTGATAATTATGTTAGTTGAAATTATGGGAGTAGAAATAAGGATGTCATTGACCATGTCTTGTAGCTAATCAACATGAGCACAATACTTGGTATAAAAAAGATGTACATTAGTATAGAAACAACAATATATGACTGAAAAACTACTAAAAATTGCTTATAAATGACCAAACATGGTCACGTGACCATTAGTAGTTTATTGCCAGTCATTTATAACACAACCAAATTGATGACTAAACCATTTTTAGTCATTTATTGGTTGTTTTGATTGATCGATTTGGTAGTATATTTAGTCATTGATTGTTGTAATATGGTCATGTGAATGGGAAAATGAGATTTGATATCAATAATGATAAATAATAACCCAAACATCAACAGAATAATGAAAACAAGAAAGATAGAAATAAATGAAGCAAATGACTAACAATGCAAACCTTCCCTGTTTCAAAGCTTCTGTTGTTCGCCTATTCTTCCTTGATCTCAAATGATGAAGATGGGCCCTCAGGGAGCTTGCTTCCTTGCTTCGATTCCTCAAGATGACAAGTAGAAATGGCTCGAATGATTCCTGCATTACAATGGTATGATGAAGAAAATTGAGAAGAAGAAGAATTCTTAGAGAGATTTGGGCATAGTAAGGATGCCAGAATCAGTCTCCCTAATTGCTTAGAAGAGGGTTCTATTTATAGATTTCTAAAAATAGAATGGAGGGTGAGGATCAACTGATGAGATCAATGGCTCTCATTTATTTTTAGAAGAACTTCCTGGAAAAATAAAAAATTCATGCCAAATCATAATAAAATTGCAATCAATAAATACACAAGAAATCATTAAATTTATTTGATTGATCGATTTGGTAGTATATTTAGTCATTGATTGTTGTAATATGGTCATGTGAATGGGAAAATGAGATTTGATATCAATAATGATAAATAATAACCCAAACATCAACAGAATAATGAAAACAAGAAAGATAGAAATAAATGAAGCAAATGACTAACAATGCAAACCTGCCCTGTTTCAAAGCTTCTGTTGTTCGCCTATTCTTCCTTGATCTCAAATGATGAAGATGGGCCCTCAGGGAGCTTGCTTCCTTGCTTCGATTCCTCAAGATGACAAGTAGAAATGGCTAGAATGATTCCTGCATTACGATGGTATGATGAAGAAAATTGAGAAGAAGAAGAATTCTTAGAGAGATTTGGGCATAGTAAGGATGCCAGAATCAGTCTCCCTAATTGCTTAGAAGAGGGTTCTATTTATAGATTTCTAAAAATAGAATGGAGGGTGAGGATCAACTGATGAGATCAATGGCTCTCATTTATTTTTAGAAGAACTTCCTGGAAAAATAAAAAATTCATGCCAGATCATAATAAAATTGCAATAAATAAATACACAAGAAATCATTAAATTTAGCCAAAACTGCATTGGGAAGATGGGGCAAAATGAGAGGACAAATAAAAGGAGAAAATGGGGGGTTACTTGGAGGGGCTGATAGACATGCGAGAGAAACTCGATGGAGTGCTCGGGAAGGAGAGCCAACAAGTTATTAAGCATGTTTTGTGATTGCATAGGCGGCATTCTTCACATTAGATCCATCGTTGCCTCCATTAGAACCCTTGACCTCTGATTTCAATTGGAAAACCCTTTTCAGAGCATAACTCTATCTCACCATATTTTGAAAACTCTTCTCTGTCACATGATGATACAGGGGTTTCTTTTGTTTGAATTATTTTTCATCGAAAAAATTTCCCTCTCTTTCCAATTGGAAATATTTTTTTTAATTACCCACTTTAATATCATATTGTCTAATTTTTATTTGTGTGACTAATTATTTAGTTGTGTTTTTTACCTGATGATCAAATTAGTCATTAATTAGTCATTTATAGCTGTGTTGCAAAAAATTAGTAGAATTTAGTCATTTTTAGTTGTCGTGACTAAAAGTTTTAGTCACGTAGTCATTTATTTGCCAAATTATTCTAGTGGTGTACACAAAGCCAAAATAACCTACAATATGATATTTAGGTAGCCATTGGTATACAAAACATTCACTTGAAGTTCTACTAGTGCCTATTATCCATTTTGTATCTCAACATCCTTACATTGAATCTCTTTTTGAAGCTCATTTTTTTATGCCTCGGAAACCATCCCTCCCTAAACTACCCTCTTCAATTTGTCCCACATAGTTTTTAGCTTAATATTTTAGTGCATAACAACATTGGTGATAGCTGCCAAATTGTGGCAACTTTTATAAGTCACTATATGATTGCATTTTTTTTTCATTACTAATATGAAATATAAGCTACCATTAATCATTATGCCTAGGGATAATAAAATACACAATGCACCATCTTTTATTTGTTGGATTATCACACCCTCAAAGTATTTGGTAACCCAAAGTTTTTCACATCATGGAGTTGCACTTCAATAAGTTGTGTGAGGGAGGCTCTCAATCTAGAAGTATCTTAAATTCAAAGGAAGGCCCTTGGCCTAGATAAATGGATGTGGGGGAGGGAAATTTGGGAGGTGGCATTGAAGAATCAATTGATATTTTGTGGTCTCATTTTGTGTAGTGGGATTTTGCTCTAGGTTTGCAAGGATGGATTTTGGGTTGTTTCAATTATAGAGGTAATATTAGTAGTTGGTTTGCACATATTTGACCTTCCTTATCAACTTGAACATTTTTAAATTGAACTTCAACACATACTTAGTAATCTAGCTATTGTTGTTTCTAGTTCTACAACCTTGTTACCTATGCCTCCTTATGCTCATTAGCTCTCATATATGAACATCAATGTTATTACTCTTCTTTGTAAATGGAGTCTAATTTGGGCCTTTTCCCTTCTCTCACTTTCACTTTCCCACATCTATCTCCACTCTTGGTTGATGTTACCCTGGTGAACTAGAAACTGACAAGATAGCATTAATAAGAGTACCACTTAAGAGCCAATGTTGTTTTACCTTAACATATTTATTACTAAAAAATAGGGGGAGTTTTAAGTACATGATCTACTCCTCCACCAAGGTATTTCACATGGTAGTGATGATAGTATGCTTTAATATGTACATCAAGGAACTTTGATACTAGCATAGGGTGAATCTGATAATCTATAGTGAATTTTTCTATTAGGTGTTAAAACCATTCATCCATCATTTCCTTATGTGTAGAAATGTCACACTTCACTAATGATTTGAGTTAGAAGTCAAAGAATTAGAATGTTACATGTGTGTTACCTCACTTATAGGATTTATCTGCTAGATACTTATAATTGTGTAGCATGTGAAGAATTAAAAGGAATTCATAGTGGAAGTATATGATTGTGTCCCAAGAATTATTTGTATTCAAGATCATATCATTTTCCAAAATGTTGAGGAATCACACACTACATTATTAACTACAACATTATGCCTGACAAATAATCTTACTAGCTTAAGTTCATTCTTCATAAAAATTTAGAACAACTTCATGACAATGAGAGTATAAGTAGCTTCAATGCACACATTATCAATATCACTTATTTTAAACTCACATCCACCATGCTAGCTATGAATAATGGTACAAACTTCATCCTTGTCAAACTTTGTCAACTCTTTCTCAAAATCTGGGACTAGGATTATTGCATCCTCTTACGTTTGCACACATGATAGCCTAGTTAGCTCATACATAGATAATGGAGATACAATAATGAATTTTCCATTCAAGTATAAAATGAAATTATTTAAGCAACTAATAAATAACCTTACCAATAATTTTGGAGTCCCAAAATATGATAGGCATTAGAGGTATAACAAACTAGTATCCACAAGAACCCTATTATCATCATTCAATTCCCATTGTTTGGTACTAGTCACTTGGCCAAGAAATTCATGCCTCAAATTCTCAATTAAAAGGTCAAATATCATTCTTCTCATAGAAATGGTTAGTGGGCTTCAACTCACTATACTTCACTACTCCCCAAAGACATGTTTCCATTACCCCACACCTTGGAGCAATTTTCATGAGTTAAAATCCAATCCCCTTGGATTTCTAGTGTCAATTATTCATTAGAAACATTTTCTTGAGTAGCTTATTCTTTTTGATTACTCAAACCTTTCTTCACCATCATTTTTATACTACACTCTTTGATATGCTTTCTTAGAAATCTTAAACTATAAAATCTTAGATGTTGGTGACTTTTTGTAGATCTTTTCTAGTCACTTGACTACTTTATGATTTGTGTTAAAACAGGTCGCTTTAAATAAGTACTCATAGTGAAGAACAATATTCAGTGCTCATTAATGATCTCAATTTTCTCAATACACTCTTTAATTTTATAAATTTACCACCTCATGTAAGCATTATCTTTAGATGTAAGTCTTCTAATAGGTAAAAAGACATTCCTTATAATAAACATTAACTACCTTGCATTTCATTTCACAAAAATATTTCCTTAACATCAATCAACCAATAATGGTGATCCGGGTTTTAGGATGTCATTCATAAGTTATGCCATGTAATAACTTGTTAAGGTCTAGCTTACAATGATGACACTTTAAAAGCCACCCTATGATGGTGCATTTAAGTCATGGTGATTTCATGTGCTAGGTTGGAATTATGGTGAGTGTCCCCACATAATTTGATGTAGGAGAATCTAGGTCCATAAGTAATCTTGCATCACCAAAAAAAAGCTAGTTGAAAAGATTTTAGTCTTGTGTGTGGGATTTTGATGAAATGTCAAGAGCAAGGATGAGTCAAAGAGGTCAGAAGAACATTCCAATTGAATTCAACAAAGAAAATAATAGTTGCATCTTCAACATCACCTTGTTTTAACTGTGATAGTAGGTTGTCACTTCAGTAGAAAATTATGTAATCTTTGACAATAGCTTTCCACTTCGGCAATGACCTCTTCCAGCTTTGGAAATAAATGACTTTGACAACAACTATGACTTCAACAACAACTATGACAACTTCAACAAATTAAAATGAAAGGTGTTATAAATTATTCATGATGACATGGACTTCAAGGGACATCTACCATTGTCTTTTATCTAGATCAATTCATTTTATGTCTCCAACTTGTCATTATAGGTCACATGATTTTTCTTGGTCACATGGCTTCTTGTTGGTGCTCACTCAACATTTGGCAAGCATAAAGTAGGATGTTTTGGGTAGAGGAGTGAGATTTTGTTGGTTTTGTTTCTTTTTGGTGGTCATTTATCTTCATATAGGATTTGTTCATTTTTCTTCCTATTTTGGATAGCACTAGGGTACAACTTGTTATGTTTTGGCCATTATTATTTCTTATTTGCATGATTGTTCACCTTATTTGGTTGGTGACTATTCATATATTCATGTGAGTAAGCATTTTTTTAGGGATGTTTATTGGTATTCATGTAGTTCATTGGAATTATTGGTTGGTAGTAATAGTAGTTGGGTTATTATCCAGGGTAAAGAAAAAATCATATTTGATCAAGAAGGAAAGAGAAATGATAGGATAATTACTATGGTCATTTAGGAAATATAATAAACATTGATCTTCCTATGTAAAGGGAATGAAAATAAATTAATAGTAAGGAATGGAGTAGTGAGAGAGAGAGAGAGAAGAGGCTATTTACAAAGAGGGTTGATAGGATCTAAAAGAGACCCTTAGAATGTTCGCTCAAAAAAAAAGGGAGACTAGGAAAATAGGGGAAGACCCAAATTAAGGAAAGATTCATTCATTCTAGGTGTAGAATAACCTATTTGATAGTTTTTGTGAATACAATGATTTTAGACCCTTTTAAACCTATTGTAATGCATTTAAAAGAAGATTTATAGATAAATGTAACTAGCATATATATTTGGTTATGCTTGGCATGTGTTTTTTTGTTGGTGTGTGGCTACTAGGTTTAGTTAGTTATTTAGTTGACCCCTTACTTAGATTGCATCATAATTGTAGAATTGGCTTTATAAAACATGACATAACTATAATTAGAATTGATAAATGACATGTTGTACATTGATAATTCTCTTGCACTTCAAAAAATTATTGAAAAGAGTTATTTTCACTCGCATTCAACATTGTTCCAACAATATTTGTAGTTTGACATGCACAATGCTACTTTATGCAGTCCTTGTACATATATAAAGATGAAAATTTTCTAAAAATAAACAAAAACCATACCTTGTGTCATAGTGCAAAATATAGTTAGTTTTTTACCATATTCATGCTATTCTTAAGTGAGGGATTTCCCATAAAATGTGTGTTGCAATAGAAAACCTTCTACTTCACATCATTTGAGTGAGTTAAACTTGTAAATTTCACATTAGGACCCTTATAAAAATAAGGGCTTCTTAAGCTTGAGGGGCCTTTATCTCAATATGTGCCAAAACATATGCACAAAAGTAGAGTGATAATATATGCTCATAAGAACTCCTACCAATACAAACTATTTATCATGATTTTATTACAATGGTCATGAGGACCTAAAATTATAAAAATGTGCAATGTTTCAATATCATTGGTCATAGAGGTCCTTATTATCAAATTTTTTGAAATTACAAGGAATTATTTAGTGGTGATGTGTGGTCACTCAACATATGGATTCAAACAAGCACCATTCACCCTACCTTCCAAAGGTGTTCCATATGACATTTTTCATAATATCATGTATCAAATAAAGACTCAACTAGTGTACCTTTAGTTTTCTTGGATTCTTTTGGAACTGGATGTAGAAAAGAAGCACCATGCTTCCTAGTTAAAAATCATGTTGTTTAATATCACAATTATGCCATAACTTATATTGTTGCTTTTCTATGTTTAGATCCAAAGTAGGGCCTCTAGCTCATTCAAATTGCTGGTAATGATTAATCTTCATCTAAGCGAGCAATTTTCACAATACACAAACTAGGCATCAAGAACTCCTTGAGGACAAATGCTTCTATTTCATACACCAACTAAAATGGTGTATATCACATAATTTGTTTTGAAGATATATGACAAGCCCAAAGTACTAAAGGTACTCTTTCCATCCAATCCCTATGATCTACATCACATACCTTTAGCAAAATGTTATGTAATTTTTTGTTGAAAGCAACCACTATGTGATTGGCTTATGGATGGTGTGGAGTGCTTCAATAACGTTGAACCATGAATGTGCATAACAACACTTGGACTTTACATGCAATGACGTAGATCCTTTGGTCATTATTCAAACTTAATGGACACCCAAATCTTGTGATAATATTTTAAAAAAAGAAGCATGTTGCAATTTTGGTTGTACAATCTTTTGTTGGCACAATTTTTGACCATTTGGTCAAATAATTAGTTAACATTATTATTTAGTTCACACTAGTAGATTGTATTACTAGTTGAATAGGCCCCATAAAATTTATAGACCACTTCTCAAATGGTTCTTGAACTAATATAGGGTAGAAAGGCATCTCATCACATCAATTGGGCTTCTCCATGTGCTAACAAATGCCATGAATTTGTGTGTGGTCATTATTATCCTTATAAAGTATTGGTCTCCAAGCCTAGCTACATGATCTTCTATGTTATTGCTAATCTCGATAATGATTGTCTACTTTCCTTGCATGCCATTTGTGTAACACAACCACATGCTCAAATTGTGGTATGTACTAATGTAAAACCTCATCAAGACCCATCTTGTATAACTACCCATTGATAAGTTGATAGGGAATTCCATGTATAATGAGCTACTTATTTTGTATAGTTGTATAAGTTTTTGGAGCTTAGATGAAGGTTAGAAATGGAACATTTCTAACTTCTTTTGAATAGTGTATAATTTTTTAGAATTTCAATGTGATTTTATTAACCTTAAAATAGAATTAACCATCTACATACCTGGCCATAAACAATGAGTTTGTAGACCAAGTACTTGAGTGCTTGATGATTCATGAATAATACAAATGGAGTAGAAAGGAGGTGTTGCTTGCACTTTTGTAAAGAATATACCATGACTAGAGCTTCATGCTCTATTTTTGTACATAGTTGTACTCAATGACAATCAAATTTCTACTTGTAAAGTAGATGGGGTGAACCATATTCTCCTTGCTAGGCTGCATAAGAAGTACTTTGATTATGGTGCTTGATGCATCAACATGTACATGGAATGACTTACTCCAATTTAAACACTATAATATTAGTGCAATAGCCAAATTTTCCTTGAGTGTTTCAAATGCTTACTAATGCATGATCATCCATACAAAGGGCTCTTTTTTTCTTAAAAAAATCCTCTAAAGGCATAGAAACGTGTGCATATTTCTAGATAAATTGTAGTAGTACCTTGTATGGCCTAAAAAAGTGCATACAAAATGTGGATTATCTATTATGAGTATATAAAGAGTTACTACCACCTTATTCAAGTCTACCAACATCCCTTCCTTACAAATAATGTAGCCTAGTAGATTGCTAGATGATATTATGAAAGTGGACTTCTTAAGGTTCAACATGATACTTAATTAACAACATTAATCAAACATTATGTGGTGCATACAAGTGGTTGGTCACCATACCACATACTATCTAATAATCTAGGTAAACATGTAAAAATTAATGAATAAAATCTTTAAAAGTACTTACCATGATGCATGAGAAGATGGTAGGTGAAGTATTCAAATTGAATGACATGAAATTGTAGGAAAAGTTGCACCACTCTATTGTAAAAGTGGTCTTCACTTTATCCTCTTCCTCTATTTAGACTTCATGGTGCCTTGAGAAACCATCAATGAATGTGTAATATTCTCCATCCACCATTCCTTCTAGAATCTCCTTGTGAATGACATTAGAAAAGTATCAATAATTCTTGCCTCATTAATATCACTACAATCAATGTAGATATAGATGTGCCCATATTTCTTCATAGAAATCATAATTGAGCTCATCCATTTTGACTCATCTACAACATAGATCATGCCAGCATCAAGCATCTTGTCAATCTCTTCCTTAACTCTATCATACAAATTTAGATCAAGACAATAAGGTTTCTTCATTACTAGTGTCACATTATGCTTGAATCATATTTACATATTTACCAATGATGGATGAAATCCTTTCATCTTATGGAACCTAGAAGGAAAAATATTTGCATATTCATGTAGGAGATAGATGACCTACATAATAATAGTCTTCTTGGCATGTGTGTCAACAGAAACATGCTCCCCTTCACTAGTAGGAACTTCGAAAGTATGAATCACATCATTATTTGTTTCTTGCTCCTATGTTGTTAAAGAAGATGTTAAGGCATTCATGGCATTCCACCTTGAACAAATTAAAGACTTGGTCCCTAGGTTCTTTCCACTAACTAATATGTGAACCACATTGACATAGTTGGGCTACTTACTAAACACTGCCTCTTTAATACTTTTAAATGCCCAATCAAGCCCAAGAGTGTGATCAATAATGCTAAAGGTGTGAACAAAATCTACCATTAGTTGATCCCAAGAAGTGATCTCCTAGTATAATTATTTTTTCTTATACTAAAGAAGTGCAAATCTACCTAAGGTATTCATAGATCTATGCATCCATGTATTTTTAAGGTAATTTGACATAATTAGGCCCCAAATGGCTTCACACATTCTAGCATGTGACCTTATGGAGGTCTCATCAGTGTAGCAAAGAGGGCATTACACTCTAGGTACATGAAATTGATATATATACAATACACAAAACTAAAATGTTAACCATTTCTTTTCTTTGCTTACTAGACCATGGCTAACTCGATGTAGTTTCCTTCACATGTTGGAACTTACAAATACTATTATCACCCAAATCATGCTTATGGTTTGGTACTCTCACTACAAACTTAGGCACTATTTTAGTACATAAAGAAAATCCTTGAAATAAAATGCAAATGCATACATATAAAGCATAAAAAGAAGTCACATGCACACAAACAAATATGAACAAGATCTCAATCTTTCATTACAATCTTATGTGATCATTTACATCTTTGATTATTTCTATCAAAACTTCTCTACATCAAAGTTAATAACTAAAAGCTACTTTAATCATTACAATTATAGGATTTTATAGGTTCTTTACCTAGTGCAAATCAAACACAATATAACTTTGTGTGCAATATTCTATTATCACTTACACAAATAATGTTGTGTGCATGATTTGATCATCACTTATAGATATAGTTATTACTTAGTTACCTATGTGGAAACTATGCGAGTTAACTAATTGTATTGCACAAATCACAAGAAGGCATCTTTGGTACCAACAATTTTCATATCCTTTAACTCACTCATTGATGGTGGCCAATTATGGGATTTTTGGGGTAGGTAAAAAGAAACAATGGGGATATATGTGGTCAAAGGAAGAGTCGAGGAAGGTATGGAAATAGGAGTGGTCAAAAGGGGAATGGAAGAAACAAGAGACACATGAGTGGTTAAAGTGGGAGTATTTATGGGCTTAGACATAAGGTTGGTAGCTAGATATAAGTATAGGAATTGAAGGTGTAGCTATGGATGTAGTATTTTAGGGTTGTACAACACAAGGGATATGATAGAAATAAGCATGGAGCATGGAAATGTGAGGGATGAAGGAAGGTGTGGAGGATGGTTAGGGATGATTTGTAGGTAAAATATGAGAAGGTGAATGATGTATAAAACCTAGGGTTTGGGAGAGGAGTAAAGAGCTCTCGTAAGATCCACACGTATAATAATTATAATAAGATAATGTATAATATATGCCACATATAACACAAGAGATTTTTGTGGACCAAGATGCCTTAATATCTAATATATTTAGAGATAGAATAATCCCTTGAGTTATGGTAACACTGCATAATACTCCTTATAAAAGAAGCCACTCCATGTTATATCTTTAAGAGATCCCAAACATAATATCAGACTCTTCACATATCCTTACAATTATATTCACCTTCTATATATATAGAACTTCTCATAATAACATAATGGAGGGGTAAACCACTAAACCCATGTAGACCTCCTAATTACCTAATATAATTCATGACCCAATATAACTAACTTTAGGGGTTCTTGACATGTTTCATCTCTGAAATATGAGACAAAGCCAAATAGTAAGACTATTACAAGTCATTACATATATGATGCCATTTCCTATCATCCAACCATCCATAGGTGATCTTTGAGGTGGTTTTAGCTTAACAGTACCTAGGTCCCATCATTGATCCACATTTTACTTAGTTGACCCATTTGATTCCATTCATCATAATATGTCCAACATTTTTTCTTGAATTTAACCATTAATTCTATTATGCCACAGATTGTTGTAGTTATTCCTTTGATTCCATGTAGATCTATAGTGTTTGGCTTGTTGATTCCATGTATTATCATGCCTCCATGTTGGTTTTCCTTAATGATTCTAAACTCTCACAATGATGTGGATTTCTACATATTACACCCTTTTCTATCTCTAGAACCTTCTTTGACTCTTCACCCTTTGTTGTTGCTTTCTTTATTGACTTAGGAAGGGGAATAAACTTTTCCTCTTTTTTTTATATATATATGTTTCCTCTTGTTTGTCCTTTGATTCATTTGTGCACTCTTTAGTAGCTTCTTGGACTTGCTCTACCTTGAATTTCATTTGATCTTCATTATGTGCAATATCCTATAATGTAACTTTTTTTGTCCTATACAAAAGGTTCATGAACTTCTTTTACACATTATTGTATATTGTTCCCAAAGATTCTAACCAAGGATAATATCTAACCCATCCATATCCAAAGTAAAAAAAAGTTGAATGCAAAACATAATTATCTATGGTGAGCTTAATATCTTCAAAAAATTTAATATTCTCACTTTCTATTTGACTATCCTTGATGTACTTTTCTTGTACTAATAGTTTCTTGGCTAATTCCATGTTGATGAAGTTATACTTGCTACTAGGGTTTACAAAAATAATAACCTTCTCCTTTTGAATACATCCATGAAATTGAAGGATTGAATCACCTTCTTTGGAGCTAAAGTGCATGAAGTTGTATCCTTCATCTTCTCTTCATCATTAGTTTTTCCTCTTCCTACTCCTCCTCCTCCTCCTCCACCTCCTTCTTTTTCTTCTTCTTCTTCCTCCTATTTTTCTTCTTGTTCTTGTTCTTAATTATCATCATCCTTACTTTTTTCTTCTTTTTCCTTGTCATCCATATCTACATCAACTATTATTTCTTTTGGCACCTATTGTCACTTGGATTTGGACCCTATGTTGAAGCACCTTTGCTACAACAATCCAATGAAACATTGGAGTGATTTCTAGGTGTGGGACCCTGTAAAGGAATTTAAACCTCCAGAGAAGGCTGGTTCCTTCCTTTGAACATGAAATTTAGAGTAGACTAAGACTAAACCTTTTCTAATCACTACTGGGAAAAGAGGAAGAAGGAGAAACTAAAAAGTAAAGGCGATTCACCAAGTTTGAATAAAGAACACCCACAAAGCTAAAATGCAAAAAACAACCAAATACGGCTGATAAATTCACACAAATCATGTAGATTTTAACAGAGGTAAAGAATAGAATAGGATTGCAAGGAATTAAACATTCACAAACAAACGAGATCTAGATTGCATAGAGCTAGAAAAACAACATGAAAAGGTAAAACAATCAGTATGTATTGATCAAAAGGCAAGGTTACAACAAAAGAGAGTTTTGTTTGGAGTAGAAAAATGAATCTCTATATCCAACCCTCATTACATTGATTTTTCATCTATTTATATCATTTCATTCACTAACCTAAGTCACCTACTACAATAAATTCGCCCCATGGGCCTGTCAGAAGATATTTCTGTAGAGGGAATGTCCATGTACATCTTTCTTTAAAATGTAAATGTAGAAAATATCCTAAGGATGAAGTAGCTGGGAAATATATGTTGCCATAAATGCAATCAGCTGATTCATCTATTTGCAATAATGAAATGCACAACTACCCCCTACTGGGCTGATATGATTCTACATTAATGGCAGTTGGAGAAAATAATATTTCAAATATATATTCCCACTAAAAAACCTATCATAAAGCTTTTACAACACTTTAAAATATTTTAACTTAAAATATTTTAAAGTTTTTCATTATATTACAAGCTTTATTTTCATTTATTTTCACTTTACTTCAAATTATGGCTTTTGTTTTGCCTTATCGGCAAAATCTCCTTTTTACAAACCATTTTGTCTTTGTGTTTTCTCTTACTTTCTCCTTCAGTCGATGATTTGTCAATTTCACAAACTTGGTTTGTGTTCTCACTTTCTTCTCTTTGTTAGAAAAGTTTCACTTCCGTGAACCTCTTTTCCCTTGTCTCTTTGTTTCCTTGGCCTCTATCGGCAAAGTTCCACATTTATGAACTTCACCTTATGTCTTTCCTTCATCTATCTTTATTGGTGATTCGCCTTATCGACAGACCAAGGAAATTTCAAACTATTTGGTGAATTTGGGTTTCCTCTGGTTTCTTGATAAGGCCTTTCTTTCTTCCTTGTCTTAGTTATTTTCAAGTCTTCCTTTGGCCTCTTCCTCCTATTGGAGTCTAGGACAACACTCAGAGGGGGGTGAATCAGTGTTGTATAATTTTCAAACTCTTTTTACACCTTTTAACTTACAAGATACAAAGAAAGGAAGACATCAATAATCTGATAAACATATTTGCAAAATTATGAATCAACACAAGATATGAGACGAATACACAAAGGATTATATGAGAGGAAAACCCTCCTGGGGTAGAAAAACCTCTCAAAACTGCCTCACTGGCTTAACTGAAAAAAACTTGCCTCACTACCTACAAATAGGTCTCACTAACCAACAAGCCTCACTGGCTACAAATAGGTCTCACTGACCAAGCAAGCCTCACTGGCTACAATATGCCTCACTGGCAAATACAATCACCATTAGAAGATATAAACAAAATCAGAGGGTTACTTTGTTTCTAGACAATTCATTGTTCTATCTCTCCATCATTCAATACAAACTTCTTCATCTATAATTTCATCTTTTACCTTTCCTTCAAAAATCAAAATTGATATCTCTATGTGTATGTGTTCAAACTACATCTACATACATGCTCTGCCATCAATTAATTTTAATTATCTCCTATATTGAATTCATCTCAATTCAAAATCTCACACTCTCTAAACAAATTCTTTATAGGATGCATATATGTATCAATCCACACATACAATTTACAAAACCCCTAAATTATAATTAAAAATGAAAAACAAATTTCCATTTCTTCTTCTTTCATATTCCTCTTTCATTCTTCTCCTTCTCTGTTTTCATTTTCACCTGCAAAAAATGATAAAATTGACCTTTCATATTCCTTTCTCAAACATTTCAATTTGAACAATTTTTGTCTTCAATATTATCCTTGCATAAAACATTCAACAAAATATATCTCTGAAAAATAATCTTCAATTAATTCCAATCATTTGCCCCTGTCAAAAATAAAACAATAACTCTTCCTATTCCTATGTGCACTTCAATAACCCCTTCAATTTCTTCTCTACAAATATGATCTTCATAAAATAAAGATAAAAAATCTTCAATGAAATGATAAATCTTCAAATCCATTCTATAATCTACCTTCATAAAAACATTCTTTTTCCTCATTTTCCTTCTACAAATCTTCTTTATATTCTTTCCAAAAAAAACTTTTCTTTTTATCTCTATATTCCTTGCATGAGAGAAAGAAAGGCCCACTTGTGTTTAGAAATTAGAAAAAAAACTTTATAAAAAACTCCTCAAAGATCTCCTTGAAAACTGCCTTTTACTTTCTTGAAAATAGCTTATAAAAATCATTTTAAATGTTGTCATAAATAGATGACATCAAGAGGCCGCCTAAATGGGAGTTTAGAAAAAGATTTCTATATTTAAAATAAAGCCTTTGATCTCCATTATAACCATTAAGTCTTTGATGGCTTTTTGTGGGGACTGATCAAAAACATGACTTAATACCCTTTAAGAAGGTAACAATAAGTGATATGACCTACTATAGTGGGTCAACACAAAATTAAAATATATAGTACATTCTTTTGAATACGGGCAGTGAAGGGAAGAGAGGGTATACATAAGACTTAGTGCTCATTAAGGATATGTTAAGAATTTAACAAGATTTTTCAAGAGATTAAGGACTTTATACAAATGACAAGAAGAACCCTAGTAAATTCAGAAGAGATTTTCAACAATAAGATATGAAGGCTTATGATGGTTTGGAACTTTGGAGTCGTAGACCAAGATTTAGAGCTTAGAGGTATTGTATCAATTATGAATAGAGAGTATCAAGTCATGTCCTTGAAGTCCTTAAAATCTACTATATCTGAGATATGAACACATGAACTTTTCATATGACAACAAGAACATCTTGCAACAATAACATCCATATCTGTGATATTATCTTGCCAAACTCCTAATGATGAATCATCTAAAACAAACTCCTGATGATGTACAACTTTACCAAATAGGTCTCAAGCAAGCACTAACCATTGAGAAAAAACATCAACTGAGAATACCTTATCCTCCAAAACACCATGAAGATATATGAAACCATATGGAGCACATGATCATGAACTTCTACCAGTGCATGAAAAAATCAAGATGACAAGATGATCAAACTCAAACATAGCTTACCAAACATGTACTTGATCAGTAACACATCACACATAGCATATTGTAGCATCTTGTACTTGATCTGCATACTTCTCTTTTGACATCAATGACAATAAATCTCCATCAATCTCTTCCTTTGTCATTGATGGCAAAACTACATGATGCATTCTTTCTCTCTCCCCCTTTTTGACATCTGATGACAAAGGCTAAATTAACTCCCCCTGAGAATAACTCCACTGAAAGATGTTATAGCTTGATTATAACAATTACAATCACATTGCATTATGAGGACTTTGAAGACATAAACTCATGTTATCCTATTATCTTCATATCAACAAAAAATTGAGATACCACTTACCAAAAACTTTGATACCACTTGTCTTTCGAAAGATTGAAGGCACTAAACACTTATGCAATTTGTTGTCCTAAACTTATCCTGGAAGCTCTATCCTTGCACATCTACATCTTGAACAATATTTCAAACTTGAGAACAACACAATAACACCATGAAACACAAGTCTAAAAACTTACATTCTGAAGCACAATACCACTTATGATGATGAAGACTGATACACTCCTGATGACATCACATGTGATTGAAAGACAAACTTTCCAAACAAACAATTCTTCTGTAATCATCAACACCGTTCACCAATAAACATCAACATGAAGACTACAAATCACATAATTCACAATTCATGATGATATGATGATCACACAAGAGATGTCCTTGCCAAAGACTTCCATGACAACAATCAATCTGCAACAATCTGCAATCACTTTACTCTTGCACACACTTCTTGGCATGATAAAGAACAAAGACCAATCTCAAAGGAATAAAGACTATCTTGATGAAGACCATTATGTTGATCCTGCACATGACACTTTTTACAACACCATGTCAAATCTGATATAAACATAATCACTATCAATACCTTTGTAAAACCAAATGTGTAATGAATTGACTTCTTTCATTTGCAACTTCCTCAACCAACATATGCTAACATCTTATAAAAGCTCTTTAAAAACATCTTAAGCTCTTTGCAATGACAATCAATACTCCACAATATCAAGATCACATTGAACTACAACATCATATCAACTCAACCCTTGTAAGTATCAACATGATATGAACAAAATACAAATAGGATCATTTATAAACCAAGTCACCCAACATCATCAAATACTGTGTGCATTGAACTCCTGAACATCTTATCAACATCTTGATGGCATCATGAACCATTGATCACCTATATCATTAACATACACTGAAGAACAACAAAGTTATCAACCCCACCATGAACTTCATTTCATAAAACTGATATGAGTAGCATCTTAGCAAAAAATTATCAGTCATGAATCAAAACAAAATCATCATATTGACAAACACCAAATAATTTCCTCCTGAAACTTCTTGGGGATAATACATAGGACATGGACAACTCCCCCTAACTTCATGCTATCTCTTATGCAACTGATGAAGTGACTTGTGCAAGATGCACAAGTTTAGGATCTGTCTTTTCTTGACTTTGCTTTTGCTTCCACACTTTCACAGGTTCTTTCTTTTTCCAACCTAGCAAACCAGGTGATACTTTTCTGCAACTATATGCTTTGTGACCAGGAGAGTTGCATATTTAACAAACTATATTGTAATCATAATCAAATGATTAATAATACCTTTTTGACATCCTTTGAGCACTTATGTTATGATTCCATGCAATATCATACCTTCTATGCATTTTGCAAATTCTTTGTATGTGACCAACATTATTGCACTTGTAACATACAACATTAGTATTCCTTATTGAAGCAAATTAATTTCTTCTGCAATTAAATGTTTTGTGTCCAAAATGATTACAAGTATAACAATAACCATTAAATGAATAATTATACCTGTACATATATGCTTGTCTTGCTAGAGTAGCCCTTCTTGAATTTCTCTTTTGATTGTTCATTTTACCTTCAGGAGTAGTTAGATCAATTTTTCTTCTTGGAACTTCTATGGCTTTGGAGCACTCTCCTTCTTCATATCCTAAACCAATAGTGTCATTGTGTTGTTTTTACTTGCTCAATATGACATCCAGACATTCAGTGCTCTTTTCAAATTGAATATTCTTATGCAACTTTGAAGATGCCGTTTCCAAATCCTTTCTTAAAGAGACTATTTCCATCTCTAACTTCAGACATTCAATTGTTTTTACCTCGAGGTTAGAATTTGTTACATCTATTATTCTTTTTCCTTCCTCAATTTCAGCCTTTAAACTAATAATCACTTTGTTAGATTTATCAACATAACTCTTTGTATTTGCAATCTAATTTCTTGCCTCTTCAAATTCTAAAGAAATTCTTGCAAAATCTGAAATAACTTTGTCTTTGTATTCTTTTTCCTGTTGTAGTTGCACCTTTAATCTATGATTTTCCTTTTTATATTTCTTGAGTTCACTCAGAGCACATATGAGCTCTCCTTCTATGTCAATCTCACAATCTTGTTCATCATACTCCTGATTGTGATCTTTTTCTTCTAAATCTGATTGAGTCTCATCTCCTTCATGTGAATGACTTCCATCATTGTCATTCTTCTTAGATAACAAGTTGTCCTCTTCTTTATCAAAATTCTCAACTGTAGAACCATTTGAGATCTTATTTCTATTCTTCTTACCCATTGTACTCCACTACCAAGACCTACCCAAGCCGATTAGAATTTTATAAAGAACCTAGGCTCTAATACCACTTGTTGGAGTCTAGGACAACACTGAGAGGGGGGGTGAATAAGTGTTGTATAATTTTCAAAATATTTTTACACCTTTTAACTTACAAGATACAAAGAAAGGAAGACATCAATAATCTAATAAACATATATGCAAAATTATGAATCAACACAAGATATGACACCAAGACACAAAAGATTATATGAGAGGTAAAACCTCTTGGGGTAGAAAAACCTCTCAAAACTGCCTCACTAACTTAACTGAAAAATACTTTCCTCACTTGCTACAAATAGGTCTCACTGACCAAAAAGCCTCACTGGCTACAAATAGGTCTTACTGACCAAGTAAACTTCACTGGCTACAATATGCCTCACTGGCAAATACAATCACCATTAGAAGATATAAACAAAATCAAAGGGTTACTCTGTTTCTAGACAATTCATTGTTCTATCTCTCCATCATTCAATACAAACTTCTTCATCTATAATTTCATCTTTTACCTTGCCTTCAAAAATCAAAATTGATATCTCTATGTGTATGTCTTCAAACTACATCTGCATACATGCTCTGCCATCAATTAATTTTAATTATCTCTTGTATTGAATTCATCTCAATTCAAAATCTCACACTCTCTAAACAAATTCTTTATAGGATGCATATATGTATCAATCCACACATACAATTTACAAAACCCCTGAATTATAATAAAAATGAAAAACAAATTTCCATTTCTTCTTCTTTCATATTCCTCTTTCATTCTTCTCCTTCTCTGTTTTCATTTTCACCTGCAAAAAATGATAAAATTGACCTTTCATATTCCTTTCTCAAACATTTCAATTTGAACAATTTTTGTCTTCAATATTATCCCTGCATAAAACATTCAACAAAATATATCTCTGAAAAATAATCTTCAATTAATTCCAATCATTTGCCCCTGTCAAAAATAAAAGAATAACTCTTCCTATTCCTATGTGCACTTCAATAACCCCTTCAATTTCTTCTCTACAAATATGATATTCATAAAATAAAGATAAAAAATCTTCAATGAAATGATAAATCTTCAAATCCATTCTATAATCTGCCTTCATAAAAACATTCTTTTTCCTCATTTTCCTTCTACAAATCTTCTTTATATTCTTTCCAAAAAAAAAATTCTTTTTATCTCTATATTCCTTGCACGAGAGAAAGAAAGGCCCACTTGTGTTTAGAAATTAGAAAAAAAACTTTATAAAAAACTCCTCAAAGATCTCCTTGAAAACTGCCTTTTACTTTCTTGAAAATAGCTTATAAAAATCATTTTCAATGTTGTCATAAATAGATGACATCAAGAGGCTGCCTAAATGGGAGTTTAGAAAAAGATTTCTATATTTAAAATAAATCCTTTGATCTCCATTAGAACCATTAAGTCTTTGATGGCTTTTTGTGGGGACTGATCAAAAACATGACTTAATACCCTTTAAAAAGGTAACAATAAGTGATATGACCTGCTATAGTGGGTCAACACAAAATTAAAAGATATAGTACATTCTTTTGAATACGGGCAGTGAAGGGAAGAGAGGGTATACATAAGACTTAGTGCTCATTAAGGATATGTTAAGAATTTAACAAGATTTTTCAAGAGATTAAGGACTTTATACAAATGAGAAGAAAAACCCTTGTAAATTCAGAAGAGATTTTCAACAATAAGATATGAAGGCTTATGATGGTTTGGAACTTTGGAGTCTTAGACCAAGATTTAGAGCTTAGAGGTATTGTATCAATTATGAATAGAGAGCATCAAGTCATGTCCTTGAAGTCCTTAAAATCTGCTATATCTGAGATATGAACACATGAACTTTTCATATGACAACAAGAACATCCTGCAACAATAACATCCATATTTGTGATATCATCTTGCCAAACTCCTGATGATGAATCATCTGAAACAAAGTCTTGATGGTGTACAAATTTACCAAATAGGTCTCAAGCAACCACTAACCACTGAGAAAAAACATCAACTGGGAATACCTTATCCTCCAAAACACCATGAAGATATATGAAGCCATATGGAACACATGAACATGAACCTCTACCACTGCATGAAAACATCAAGCTGACAAGATGATCAAACTCAAACATAGATTACCAAACATGTACTTGATTAGCAACACATCACACATAGCATATTGTAGCATCTTGTACTTGATCTGCATACTTCTCTTTTGACATCAATGACAATCAATCTCCATCACCTCCATCTGTCGGTGGTCCCCTTGAATTGCGAACCAGCCGATCGATAAACCAATGGTCTGTGAACTACACATTTTATTAATAAAGGAAACATTTTGTCTTTCTTTCTCCTTAACAAATTTGAAGGATGCCTTCTCGTTTGACCTTTTTTCTTTATTAGTGGATTCACCAATCAGTGAACCTGCCAATCGGTGAACCATTTGGTTTGCAAACCTGACATTTTGCTGATAAAGCTTTCTTTCTACTTGTTTCTTTTTCTTCCTTCCTTAGTCATTTTTCAGGCTTTCTTCCCTTCCCTTAGTCAATGAATTCACCAGTCAGCGAACGGATAGGTTTGTGAACTTGAACTTTTACCAACTAAGGCTGAAAACTAAGGCCAAAGACTTAGAAATTTGTAGGTTTTTTCAAGGTTTTTTATACTTAGGATTTTGGGGATTTTTACAAGGAAAATACCCTTACATGAAGAACATTGGACACCTAAGGAATTTTGACAAGATTCTCAACATTTTCAAGACTGGGCTATTTTACTCTGGAAGGGGAAAATAGGTCAACATTTTGGTGACCTCTTAGGGATGTTTGCTTGCTAAATAAAAGAACTAGTGGCCTTAAGCATCCATTGGGCATAGAGTAAAAAATGGACTGCAATAGGCTGAAAATAACTGAAACCTTTCCTTCAAAACCACACAAAAAGAAAGCGAGGCTTGCATTCTCCTAATGAGATTGTAGCTTGTGTAACAATACTTAGGGAAAAGGAAAACTAAAGCAGGAACAAAACAAAATAGTATATGTAGAAAATCTTAGACCAACCTTAGAAGTAAGGTTTGAGATGGATCCCATTCACTGAGATCCATAGAACTTCACCATCCAACCTTGAAAGATTAAAATCATTGGCTTGCTTACAACTGGTGATGATATACGGGCCACTCCATATTGCATCAAACTTAGTATGTCGGCATCCCAATATTTCAGAACACAATGTCCTTCCTTGAAAATTTGGTCTTTGGCCTTCTTGTCAAAGTAATTATTGGTATGCTTCTGGTTTTCTTCTAATATAACCATGGATGACTATCTATATTCTTCTAACTCAGTTAACTCAGTCGTCCTCACAGACCTAGCATCTTCACCTTCTAATTCTAGTTCTTGGGCTAATTCTAATGAGGGAAGCTCCAAAGATAAGGGCAATCTAGCCTCTTTTCCATACATAAAAATAGAAGGAGAGTTACCAATGGCTCTTTTATAGGTGATCCTATCATCCCAAAGAGCCAATATAATTGTATTATACCATTGTCTCTGATTTGTTTCCATGGTCCTCTTCAGGATTCTAATCAGGTTCTTATTAGTAGATTTAGCTAAACCAGTAATAGTTAGATGAAGTATTCAAAAATATATTATACTTCAAAGCCTAATCATCTATCCTAAAACTAGTAAAAGCTCTTGCATTATCAAAAATGATAGTGTGGGAAGCTCTAAACCTTGTCATGATTTCTTCCAAGAAATCCATGATTGATGATTTTGTAGCCTCTTTGAGTAGGACTGCTTCAACCCACCTTGTGAAGTAGTTTGTTGCAGCTAGAACCCATTTACGGCTAGCACTAGATGTAGGGTTGATCATGCCAATGAAATCTAGGCCCCACTGTGAGAAAGGTTGATCTGCTTGAATAGGATAAAGTGGAAGGGCTGTCAATCTTTTCTTCCCTGCAAAGAGAGCATACTCTTTGCATTTTCCTACCCACACATGGGCATCATTGAATATTGTGGGCCAAAATTAACCCATCCTCATTATCTTCATTATTGTAGCTCTTGTAGAGAAGTGGCCTCTAGCTGGACTAGCATGAAACTCTCTAAGCAATCTGTCCATCTGATCTTCTTCAATGCCTCTTAGAAAGACTTCATCTAGATTTCTTTTAGAGAGAACCCCATCCACCAAAGCATAAGGAATGGACTACAACCTAAAATGTCTCCTCTTAGTTCTGTCCAATCCATAAGGATACTCGCTAGTGGATAGGAACCTGGCCATGTTTGTTGTCCAGGAACTTATAGCTACTGATTTAGTTGTAGGTTCTATTTCATTCAAGTGATAGGATGAGTTCACTTCATCCACAGCAGTTTGAGCCAATTATTCACATAATCCTTTACCTCTAATTAGCTTAGTAGATTTGATAATAACATCATATTCTAGGATCTTTGTGACCTAGCTTGCTCTCTTTTCACTAATTTTGATTTCCATTATATAGTCTCTCACACTAGGATGAGAAACTAATACTTTGATATGGTTATTTTCTAGCATATATCTAAATGTTTTCAATGCTCTTACAATGGTAAAAACTTTTTTGTCCATGGGACTATACCTGACCTCATATTCCTTCAATGTTTGACAAAAAAGGCCAGGGGTTGTTCCATACCTTGGTCATTTTGCTACATCAGGACAGCTACAAAGTCCTCATAATTAGGATTCATAATAGTAGGAGCTTGGGTAATTTATTCTTTTATCTTCTCAAATCCATCCTTTCCTTCCTTGGTCCACCTAAAAACAACATCCTTTTTAAGCATTAGGGTCAGGGGTTTGACCAAACCAACACAGTTAGGAATGAATTTCCTAACAAAATTGATCTGCCCCAAAAAAATTCTTATGAGTAGGTGGAGGAAGAGAAAGAAGAGCTAAAGTTATTTCTAGATCTATGGAGATCCCATTTTTGGACACTAAATGGCCCAACAACTTGCCCTGAGAGACAACAAAAATACACTTTTTGGGGTTTAGAGACACCTCGAACTCCCTGCATCTTTCAAAATATTTCTCTAGATGCTCCATGTGATTTTCTCCTCTTTTGGAGAAGACTGTGATATCATCTAAATAAATCAAGATGAACTTGTTGATGAAGCCCTTGAACATAATATCCATTGCCCTCTAAAACATAGCGCTAGCATTGGAGAGCCCAAATGGCATTTTTGCATATGCCATGGTTTCCCACTTAGTGGTGAATGTCATCTTGAATCTATCCTCTTCCCTTACAAAAATCTGGTTATAACCAGAAAAACCATCTAGCAATGAGAACCTCTCTACCCTAACAACATCTACAAGATTTGGTCCATGGATGATAGAGGATAATAATCTTTCAGGGAAGCTCAATTCAAATCATGGAAGTTGATGTACAACCTTATCTCACCATTTTTCTTCCTCACTAGCACTAAGTTAGCTACCCAGGTGGAATATTTGATGGGGAAAATGATTCTAGCCTAAATGAGCTTGGCAAGCTCCTTCCTTATCAAGGGCTCAATTTTAGGATTTACAGGTCGTTGTCTTTGGTGGGCAGGTTTAGTGTTTGGGTCAAGGTCTATGGCATGTTGGGCAACATTAGGTTCAAAACCCTTGAGGTCCTCATAGTTCCATGTAAAAACATCACTGTATTTCTAGGAAAGGTGAATAAAATCTTGTTGTTTAGCATCACAACATACCTTTCCCAGTAATAAATTTGTCCTGGGCAATAGAAACATTTTATATTCTTCCTTTTTGAATGCGATGTTCTTTCTCTCACCCTTGAATTCATCATCATGGCTGAAAATAGCCTCAAGAGTGACCAAACCCTTGGGCAACTTATTTGTTTTCAATAGAATAATCTAATCACCATACCCTTCTTGCAGTCTGGACTATGCAGTCAATGAGAACTCATCTTCATTTTGCATGAAGTTTACAATTTTCTCAATACTATCAAAAATCTGCTAGTTCACATCATTATCTGAGACTGAGGGCCTGTCCACTATCTTGACATGTTGATTAGGTCCTTGAAAGAGGTCTGTGGGGGAAGAAAATTGATCACCAACTATTGCCAATTGGTCTTCCTCAGCATTTAATTTCCTTGGAATCACATGTAAGTTGAGAGCATCAAAACTCTCAAACATGCCCCAAACTTTGTGTCTATAAGCTCATAGAAGCTGATTCTTTGTTGCACATCTTTCCCTAACTTGGTTGACCACCAACTCAATATCTCCAAAGATCTCCAAATGTCTGATTTTCTTCCTTTCAGCAACCAATAGGCCATGTACCAATGCTTCATACTCTACAACATTATTTGTGTATGAAAAATGCAGCTGGTGAGAAAAATACAGTTTCTTACTAGTTAGAGAGATCAGTAAGACCCTTGCACCAGCTCCATTTCTACTCTTTGCACCATCAAAGAACATTTTCCATGGGCCATTAGAATCATAATCTAGTTTTAATATAGAGGGGACTGAGGAATTCTCCTCATGAATCATGTAGGTGCCTAGCCCAATTTCTTTAGTGGTGTCATAGGGATCAAAATCAAAATAATTTTTTGCCCATTCATCAAGGAAAAGATCTGGAGTTGGAAGGGGTGAAGATACTATCTCAAGAGACCCCGAATCATGCACTTCCTCATCCTGAATCATACAATGAGGGTTCACCAACCTATGATCATAATTTTCTACATGATAATTTGAAATTGGTTCAGTCTTAATGGTGAACCTTGTGCCATATCTTGTCCTCAGTAGCATGTGAGTCCAATCAGAGGAGAGGTAGCCACCTACCTTAGTTGTGAAGTCTCTTGACAAGAAAATAGCAAAGAAATGAGGATGATCAATGACTAAAATATCTTGACTAATAGTGAAGTTTGGACAAACATGTAAGGTTAAATCCAGTCCTTTGATCACCCCAACAATATTGACAAAAACTGTACCATCCAAATGTAACACACCCGATGAAACAGGGGTATATTTGATGCCTAATGCATCTGCTATCTTCTTTGGCATAACTAAAATACTAGCCCCAGAATCAATCATGCAATTATGTACCAAGCTTTTCCCAATGATTAGAGACAAGTAGAATGGGGATGGCTTCTTTGTTGGACCCCCTTGATCTTTACTTGGTTGTACAAGATTGACTAGGCCCTTTTCCTTTTGGACTACTGATTCAACTATTGGGAATTGCCTTAAGGCGCCTTGTAACAAATCCCTTTGAGAGGGGATTGATAATGTCTCCCATATTGACACATTCAAATTTATCTTTTTCATTTGTTCCACAATATTTAGGGGAAAATCTATTGCCTTATGCATGGATGGAATCCATGTTCCCCTCTTTGACTATTCTGTAGCTTGTTTAGGCACTTTTAAAGATGACGAAACCTCCTTTGCAATAGCAGGACTGCTGCTCTGAATTGAATTAGCAGTACTAGCCCCTTTTACCTTTGACACAGGTTCCTTTTGTAATACAACATGCATAGGGTTATCCTCCAATTGTCTATTTTTGGACCTTGTGTTATTTGCAACACTAATAATAGGCATTATCACATTGTCCATATGCTGGTTAACAACACAAAAATCCTCATTTGGTACCTTAGGGTTGTTGTTGGTTACTTCCACCAATGATGTTTGCTGAGTCTAAAATTTTTGCACCATTAGGGCTTGTTCTTGTGCTCCAAATGCACAAGTAGATTGATTGTGAGGCTGGTTACAAGGATAACACCAATCAACCTCTTGGGCCAAATTGTTTTGAGTTGGAACCAAGGCCCTAACTAGATTAACAGTTGGTATTTGTTGGATGAGACTAACTTTTTGCAAGGACTGAGTGGGGTTATTATTTTGGTACCTATTTGGTTGGTAACCTTGGTTCTAGTTTTGACTTATATTGGAAAATTTATAACCCTGATTCCAATTCTGATTTGAAGACTACCCCTGGTTATAATTTTGATGGGGTTTAGGGGCAGTTTGAATAGCTATGCTATTGACTTTGTTAGTCAGATTGGTCACTAGGGTTTTAAGGTCATTCTCTTCTTGTGAAATAGCGGATGTAGAGGCTTTAGGTTCTGGGATGGAGGCAATAGTAGGTTGCTGAACCTGTGAATGCAATTCTGGGAAGATAGGTACAAGAGGTCTGGGAATAATTTTCTCAGCCTATATTAAACAATTTTCAGCTCTCAAAGCTGTCTCGTATGCATCCAGTAAAGTTTGAGCACCCATAGATTGCATCATAACAATAATATCAAAATTTAAAGCTCTCAAAAAATATAAGAAAGCACCTTGTGGAGATAGTCTAAGGAGAGCTAGAATTCTTTACCATGTCCTTTGAAATCTGAAGTTGAAATTAGCCATCATCTCATTGGGGGCCCTCTTTATCGTTATCATTTGTTCTAGCAGAGAAACATTATCTTCTCTTTCTCCATACTTCTTGTAGAGTGCTTCTCCTAGCTCATCCCAATCATGTATTGAAGCAGGGGTTAAACTCCTAAACCATTGAAGAGCTCTCCCCTTGAAGGGTGAAACTATGAGCCTAACAACCACATCTTCATCTTGAATATGATGAACTGAACATACATTTGACATGTCTTTGATATGTTCAGTAGGTGTAGTAGAACCATCACTTGTAAAGGATGAAATACTCTTTAGGGCCGAGGTAGGTATATCATTATGTGCAGCCAAGGCTAAAGGGCTACCTCCATTGAAGGTTATAAAAAGCAGATGTCTTTCCATAATGGGAATGTTCTAATTTATTCTAGGTATGTGCAAGCCCTTTCTTGAGTAATGAAACCTAATAGGAGGAGGTGTAGATTGAGCTCTTGGGTGAGGAGGAACAACACTATTATTCCTTCTTGTAGGAGACCTAGATAACCTAGTTCTTCTCCTTGAAGCAACAATAGTTAATTCAACAAATTGATAGTTATTACCTCTTAAAGAAGCTCTCATCTACACTCTAGGCATATACTGTTGGACTAATCTAAAACCAAGAGCTTATAGAGTCGCCAGGTGCATAGAATTTGCCTACCAAACTACAAAATACTGAGAACAACACCAATTTCTTAGCTTAACTCTTCATTCAGAGTAAAGTGTGGTCCCACCGAGCATGCCAAAAACTGTTGTCACTTGGATTTGCACCTTGTGTTGAAGCGCCTTTGCTACAACAATCCAGTGAAACATTGGAGTGATTTCTAGGTGTGGGACCCTGCAAAGGAAATCAAACCTCTAGAGAAGGCTGGTTCCTTCCTTTGAACATGAAATTTAGAGTAAACTAAGACTAAACCTATTCTAATCACCACTGGGAAAGGAGGAAGAAGGAGAAACTGAAAAGTAAAGGTGATTCACTGGGTTTGAATAAAGAACAACCAAATATAACTGATAAATTCACACAAATCCTATAGATTTTAAGAGAGGTAAAGAATAGAACAGGATTGCAAGGAATTAAACATTCACAAACAAACGAGTTCTAGATTACATAGAGCTAGAAAAACAACATGAAAAGGTAAAACAATTAGTATGTATTGATCAAAAGGCAAAGTTACAATAGAAGAGGGTTATGTTTGGAGTACAAAAATGAGTCTCTGTATCCAACCCTCATTACATTGATTTTTCATTTATTTATATCATTTCATTCACTGACCTAAGTCACCTACTATGATAAATTTGCCCCATGGGCATGTCAGAAGATATTTTTGCAAAGGGAATGTCTGTGTACATCTGTATTTAAAACATAAATGCAGAAAAAATCATGAGGATGAAGAGCTGGGAAATATCTGTTGCCTTGAATGCAAGCAGTTGATTCATCTACCTGCAACAATGAAATGCACAACTACCTCCAACTGGGCTGATCTAATTATGCATTAATGGAGGTTGGAGAAGATAATATTTCAAATATATATTCCCACCAAAAAACCTTTCATAAAGCTTTTACAATACTTTAAAATATTTGAACTTAAAATATTTTAAACTTTTTCATTCTATTACAAGCTTTATTTTCAAACTTATTTTCACTTTATTTCAAATTATGGATTTTGTTTTGCCTTATCAGTAAAATCTCCTTTTTACAAACCATTTTGTCTTTGCATTTTTTCTTACTTTCTCCTTCAGTCGGTGATTTTTCAATTTCACGAACATGGCTGGTGTTATCACTTTCGTCTCTTTGTCGGTAAAGTTTCACCTCTGCGAACCTCTTTCCCCTTGTCTCTTTGTTTCCTTGGCCTCTGTCGATAAAATTCCACCTTCACGAACTTCGCCTTCTTTCTTTCCTTCATCTGTCTTTATCAGCTATTCGCCTTATCGGTGGACCTAGGAAATTTCAAACTATTTGGTGAATTTGGGTTCATCCGGTATCTTGATAAGGCCTTTCTTTCTTCTTTTCCTTAGTTATTTTTAAGCCTTCCTTCGGCCTCTTCCTCCATCTGTCGGCAATCCCCTTGATCTGCGAACCGGTCGGTCGATGAACCGGTGGGTTTACGAACTACATATTTTATCGATAAAGGCAACCTTTTGTCTTGCTTTCGCCTTAACAACTTTGAAGAATGCCTTCTCGTTTGACCTTTTTTCTTTGTTGGCGAATTCACCAATCGATGAACCTGTCGATTGGTGAACCTGTCGATCAGTGAACCTGTCGATTGACGAACTTGTTGATCGGTGAACCTGTCGATCGACAAGCCTGATGATCGGTGAACCATTTGGTTTGTAAACTTGACATTTTTCTGATAAAGCTTACTTTCTACTTATTTCTTTTTCTTCCTTCCTTAGTCATTTTTTAGGCTTTCTTCCCTTCTCTTGGTGAATTCACCAGTCAGCGAACCGGTAGGTTCACGAACTTGAACTTTTGTTGACTAAGGCTGAAAACTAAGGCCAAAGGCTTAGAAAGTTCTAGGTTTTTTTAGGGTTTTTTATACTTAAGATTTTGGGGATTTTTACAAGGAAAACACCCTTACATGAAGAACATTGGGCACCTAATGAATTTCAACAAGATTTTAAACATTTTCAAGACTGGGCTATTTTACTCTAGAAGGGGAAAATAGGTCAACAATGCCCATCTATCAAAAAATACTTGTTCCAACTTATCAGAAGAACAATTATGGATATGTAATTAACCATACCATATTCTACCTTCACTTTTCAAGTATAAACCAACATATGGTTTCCATATGTATAATACCATATTAGCACTTCCATAAAAAACCTCCATTAAAATAGGGTTTTAAGAAAAAAATCTTTCAATAGAATGCCTTTCTAGATTGGACATACCATTGACCCAACATTGACTAGATCAATTCATGATGTTGTTGGCCTCGACTCAAAAAATGTAAATAATGGATCCCTAATGAATTTTGATGAGCTTTCTAAAAATGTAATTTTTTTAAAGTGATTTGTAGCTCGGAGAGATTTTTTTTGAAAAAACATAAAATTGTGATAACTCACTCAATATTTTTTATCAAAAGATAATTTTTTTACTATAGCTTCCTTATCTAATCCTCCAACATTAGTAAAAGATTATAGAAAAAATCATAGTTGTTTGGAAGATATAGGTGAATCTTCAAAAAATAGGGTTTCATCCTCATATTTTCCCAAATCATACTTTGATACCACACATAATAATTGAAATAAGATAATGTAGAAGATATATCACACATACCATAAGAGATGTTTGTGGGCCAATATGCCCTAATATCCAATGTATGTAGAAATAGAATAAACCCTTGAGGTAGGGTAACATTGTAAAATATTGCTTATGAAAGAAGCCACTTTATGCTATATCTCCAAGATATGATCCCAAATACAATATCATACTCTTCATATATCCTTACAATTTGATATTAATCTTCTTTACACATACCTCCTAATAACATAATGGAGGGGTAAACCACTAAACCCATATAGACCTCCTAATTACCTAATATAATTCATGACCCAATATAATTGACATGAGGGATGTGTGCCGCATGTTGGAAACCATGTACACTTATATACATTACAATATCATATCCTCACCGTACATAACAAGCTCATTGGTAAAATATGGGATATGATGGATAAAACTTAGGGGTTGGAAAAGAGGTGTTGATGGTCTACCATATGAGGAGATTATGTATCTTCAATGAATTTTTCTATAGCCTTAATTGTATTCATGTTGTGTTGTTTAGTGAGAAGTACATTAGTAAGAGCATCAACAATAAATAAAGTAGACATATCATCATCTATAGTAGCTAGTTTATTGAACAAGTATTTCAATTCATCCACTCACTCATGTTTTAGTTGATTTTCAAACTTTTAATGAAGGTGTCTGTGATCATAATATCTTTCTTCCTCATTTGAATGCAACATATTATCCTTATAAGATGTGGAAGGAATAAAGATAGGCATGATATTAATGTGTGGATTTAATCTAACATCTCATCTTTGATGAACCTAAGGATCTTGAAAACTTCTTAAACATATGAAGATAATACAATAATTTGATAAATAATACATGCACAATATTATGAAAACATAAATATTAGAAAATGTTAACAGTGTAAAATTACAATTTCAGCTAAATAAATGAAAGATAAATTATAACCTATCGTAGTGGAATTGAAATAAAAAAAATATTGTCAGTATTCCTTTTGTTTTTTTCCTTTTATACATATAATGGATATGTGCCACATATCATTATCTCTTTTGTATCTTTAAAGCCCATTTCAATTAAAAAACAAAAAGAAATGATTTCTAAGAACTTTTTTTATCAAGTGAATTAATAATATACCTTAACGTAGCACGGCATGTCATTATTCCATGTGACACGATAAAAGATAATATAGAATAATAAAATAACAATACCCATTGAAACCCAATTAGTAAGCTAAAACAAAAGATGGGATAAGATAGAATATTGCAACTACCTACTATGTTTCTATGGATACCATCATTGCTCCCACTTTATTGATGATATTACATTTCAAAGGATGATAGTGCCTGCCACTTGCCTCCAAGATGTGGCATAAAAAAAGCTTGTAAATATTATTTTGCATATTCCAACCCTAGAAAGCAATGTAATGGTTTTTAATAATATGTGCTTATTAAAAGATAAAAATCAATGTTATTATGTTGGAGTAAAGACAAATTGATGATAACATATGATCATATATAATATTTGTATTACAATTGAAATGGGTCCTTTATTTTTTTTAATAAAGATGTGCTCCCTCCTCTTGTTGAAGTGGTGCTGCTTGTATAATAGTAATTTGTCTTTTATATTTTATATAATTTTACATAAACTTTTTCATTCTGATGATAGAGTATTGAATGTAATCTAAAACGTTAATACAAAAATTGTATACTGTGGAAAACTCATATCTATTATAAATTTTTCATAAACAATATTACTTCACATTTTTGTGTGACTTAATATACAATATTTCTTTACAATTTTATATAGAAACACTTATTCATGCACTATGACATAATGTATCCTATAATAAGAAGTTACTTTAAACAACTCTTTCCTTTTAAATAAGATCACATAATATAAATTCCATTAAAATAACATAATTAGCCTCGGAATTGTCTCACGCCGGATAATTTTTTAAACTCGTCGGTTGTTCCTATCGGCGTATTCCTTGAACCTCCTATGTGCAAGTGCTAGTTTACTCTTTCCTTTGCGGGAGAATCTTTTTTGATGGCCTAGTGAGAATGACATTACATATTGAGCGCTTCTACGTGAGATGGCCAAAAAGAGTGAAAAGCGATTCTGTGATAAGTGGAATTATATTATTATAATATTATATTTGATACTAAATATTCGTAATACTGATCTTGAAAATAATTGAAGATGTCCTTCAATCAAGCATACGAATCATTCGGTCCCAATTTTACTATACATGATAGCCACGTATAAGATCAACCACAAGACAAGTGTGATGATACTAAAGGGGTAAAGAGCACGTCAAATAGGTAATTATAGAAACTTGGAAAGGCACTTGAGGAGAGGGTAGTGGAAATGTAGGTATGATAAAGGGAAAGTGTGAACAAAACGTACAGGGCATATATAGTGCAAGTACTAATCACAGAATATCTTTGTTTCAAAGAATCTATTGCACATACTATTTTGAAGAGTATACACACGGAAAATAACATTGTTTTTATGTAATGCAAAAATGTGAGCAATAAGGATATCTAGTGTAGAGTCTAAGAGAAGTTACATAATAGATGGGTAGAGTCTAAGAGAAGTTACATAATAGATGGGTAGTGCAAACTTCATTAGATTTTAGAGAAGATGTTTTGTTGCTAATGACTTCATCATTAATAAACATCATCACCACTCTTTCTTTAGCGTGTGACTGATTGATTGAGTGCATTAATCCTCGACGATGTGGTCGAGTGCATCACTATTTCACTATAAATGCATCTAGGTTGACCTAGGAGAATTTGATATTATCTCCTAAAGGTATGTCCTTGATCTCCTTTCATCGATCAAGTTCCCTTATGGTATGCCCTCTCCCTATCAATCGAGTGCATCCCTCTCCCTATCGATCGAGTGCAACCCTCTCCTTGGTTATATAAGTATATGTCCTAAGGAGAGATCAAGTCAAGTGCTTATCTAAAGTGGAGCTCTAAAGACTCTCCCATTCTGCCTTACCTTATATAGGGGAGGCTTATCCCTATGCCCCCTATGCAGTGTATTCTATAGCAAGTACCATGAACACCAACTATAGAAAGGAGTGGGGTTAAGAATGTTTTGAAATAACTTGACTCTATTCTAATTCTATATCTATAGTAGTTAGATAGTGTAAGCACTATGTTTATATGCTAAATGAATTACTATCTATCTTAAGATACAAAGATTAAGTGTATCTTTGCAAGTCCTCATCTCCCTTATAAGGAATAAGTCTACTAATCTTTGGCACCATATTCCCATCTTCTTAGCCTAGACAAAATTGTTCATGACTTCCTCTTAGTGGGCCTTGTTAGGATTAAGGTGCCATAAATACATTATCATAAGGGATGGAGGATTCATTGATAGCGATAATTTTATTTTTACTAGTATGGTAATTAATTATTTACTGGTAGTGGGTAACTATTTACTATTTACCAATATTAAAGTAGCTTATACATTGGGATTGTAAATAGGGGCATTTATGTAAACTAGACACCCAAGTTGGTGGAGGTTATTCTTGGGATGACTATTAATAGGTTGTTATGACATGCTATAAGGAATCTATTATTATTAGCTAGCTATGACAAGGTGGCATCCAAGATAGTCTATCCATTATTGGTGATTTATGCAAGCTGTAAGAAGAATTATTATTGACTAAAATTAGCCTGGTGGTGGGATTCCCTATGCGGGGCATTGGGATTTTTCTATGTTTGGCATCGCACCTCATGTATTCCCAAATAGCATGTGTTTTCTATAAATTGAGAACTTGAGAAGGTAGAAGACAGTGTTTTTGCATAAGAACATAGAAGTTGCTAGAGTGGATGCAACAAGATTGAAGAAAGTGATTGTATTGTAATCTTTTTCAAAGATAATATAGACTTGGCCTCTTTCCTAGTGGAGATTGTTATCCGAAATGGTTTTCTTCACGTAAACATCATGTAGTGATATTCTTATTTGTTTGCTAATTTCCTTGTTGCTAGTTTTACATGCTTTAATCTCTATTTGGCATTTTACAGATTAAATTTTAGATTTACAATAGGATTTTAGATTTCTATATTGTAGTGGTTTGCCTTCATTTCTAACATTTGGTATAAGATCCTCGCCAACTTTTCTTATTGGGTGGAAGAGTGAAAAGTTTTTGTGCTGTGCAGGAGTTTTGGTTAAATTTGTTTTGTAGATTTGTGTGTGGAAGCCATGGTTGCATCTACATCTTAGTTAGATATTGAGAAGTTCAATGGAACTAACTACAAGTTGTGGAAGTTGAAAATGGAGGATCTCCTTGAAAAGAGAGATCAATGGTTAGCAGCAACAAATGAATAACAATTGAACAAAATAGATCAAGATGAGTGGGATAAGATGGATACAAAATTATGGGAGACAATATGACTTTGTCTTACAAATTCAATTCTATTAAATGTAGTTGAAGAATCCACTACATTTTCTCTATGGAAACATTTGGGTGATCTACCAAGCCAAGCATATGGTAAATAAATTATATATGAAAAGAAAATTATTTTCTTTGAAAATGAAGGAAGGTAATTTGATTGTTGAACATTTAGATACTTTTAATTTGATTTTGAGTTAATTAGCCTCTATTGATGTTAAGATTGAGGAAGAATATAAATGCATTATGCTTCTTTGTTTTTCCTATGTCATGTGAGAATTTTATTCTTTCTATTAGTGCTAATCTGGAAGATGCCAAGCTAGATACTCTTGTTGAATCATTGTCATAGAAAATGATAAAGAAAGCTATGGATAGCTCAACCAATGCTCTTAATGTTAGGGGAAGGTCCAAGGAAAGAGCTAGATCTAAAGGAGAATAGAAGGGGCCTAAAGACAAGTCTAAGGGAAAATCTAAAACTCTTGGTAAAAAAATAGATTGAAGTGTTGGAATTGTAGAAAGAGGGTGCATGTTAAGAAGGAATGTAGAAACAAGAATAAATTGTGAGATTCCTCTACAAAAAGTCCTTGAAATTAGCTGATGAATTATTTCTTTCTTCATGTAATATTATTTCTAATGAAGACTAGTTGGTTGACTCATGATGCTCATATCATATTACTCCTCATAAGGAGTGGTTTTCCACATATGAAGAATATGATGGAGGTGAAGTCTACCTTGGGGAAAATCATTCATATTTGATAGTTGGACGGGGCAAGGTACAATTATGTTTTAGTGATGGGAGGATAAAACCCCTCCTTGGTGTTTTGCATATTCCTAGATTGGCTAGAAATTTAATTTCTTTATCTAAGTTGAATGATTTGGGAATGCATGTAATGTTTGATAAGAATGGTTGTAGATTAGTGAGAGGGAGCTTAGTCATAGCAAGAGAGACAAGATTGAGAACTTTGTTTAGGATGAATGCCACTACTTTATGTAAATCCACCTATGTGACTAAAAAATCTAAAAATACATGTATGTTATGGCACTGTAGATTGGGCCACATAAGTGAAAAAGTTTAAAAACCATTATGAATAAAAGTTACTTGAAATTTTTTCCTATTATGATGAGTATTTTGATTTTTGTGAGCATTGCACATGTTTGGGAAACAAAACAAAGCATCATTTTCTTTAGGAAGTAATAAAGCAAAAAGCAAATTAGAAATTGTTAATACATATGTGTTTGGACCTGAGGATAATAATTCTTTTACAAAATCTTGATATTTTGTGACCTTCATTGATGATGTTTCAAGATATACATGGATTTAATTTATGAGAAAAAATATAAAGTTTTCACTAAGTTTAAGGAATTTAAAGTCTTAGTAGAGAATCAATTAGAACATAAGATAAAAGTATTGAGACCTGATAATGGAGGGCAATATTTCTCTAAGGAATTTGATGAGTCACTAGTAGAATTTGGCAAATAAATGACTACGTGACTAAAATTTTAGTCACAACTAAAAATGACTAAATTCTACTATTTTTTTTGCAACTTAGCTATAAATGAGTAAATAAATGACTAATTTGGTCGTTGACTAAAAAAAATATTTAGTCACACAAATAAAAATGACTAAATAGTTAGTCATTTATTTAGTCACAATCTATTTGAATAAATCATTTAAGGAATCAAGAATCAATAGCCTACCAAAATACTCTAAAACTTTAACAAACATACTCTAAAACTTTCATCAAAATCTTATTTTCAGGTGTAGCCCACCAAAATGGAGTTTTCATTTTAATAAACATACAATAAAAACTTGGTTGAAACCTTATTTTCAGGCGTAGCCCGCCAAATGGAGAAGTGTTTCAATAACAAATGATAGAGAATGGTAAGGAGATGTGCGTGACAGGAGGCATAGGATTCATTGTTGCTTATCTCATTCCTGCTCTGCTCAACAAGGGTTACATTGTTTGCGCTACTATTTGTAATCTAGGTATTTAATTGACATATATTTGCATAATTTCAAATTCCTTCAGATGCTTTTGAAGTATCAATGTCTCCTATATAGGATTTAGAATGATTTCTTTTAATTTAAAAAATAAATAAATGATGTATTTGCCTGTGATTAGATAATGTGGAGATCTCCTAAATCTGCCCCAACTCACTATCCTCTTTGGTACTGTATTCATTACTCCAGCTCAAGGATAACTTTAAGAAACCCCCCCCAAAAAAATACCTATAAAATCCTGGCGAATCTTAGCTAAGTGCCATAATTTTCCTGGCAAATCTTTCCTTTTTTTTGAAAAAAATATTAATTTTCCTAGCGAATCTATGCACATTGTTAGAAATTTTTAAAAAATCCTGCGAATCATAATGAATGATAGACAAAAAAATTAATTACAATGGTGAATCCGTCCTTTAAACTTTTACATAGTGGGTCGACGCAGTCCCCCCATATATTCATTTATTTTTTATAATTCTAAAGCAGGGGCTTAGGGGCGATAGTCACCAATGGGGTCAAGGGGCAGTGCCCCTTGCGGGGGTCGAGGGGGTAGAGCCCCCTCGCAGGGTCTGGAGATAGCGGTCTCGGTGCGCTCCTGTCATGATACAGGTGGGGTCGAGGGGCAAAGCCCCTCGCTACCAAGCACAAATCCATTGTTGAGAAGGCATTGGAACACATAAAAATTCATTATTTTTAAAAATCTCAAAAATAAATTCCACAGATCGAATCCCACAGCCCAAAAGCAATTCCGTGGGTCATTTAAGCATGTGCCTTTTTAAAGGCATGCTGAGCCCGGAATTGCTTTTGGGCTCAGCATGCCTTTAAAAAGGCACATGCTTAAATGACCCACGAAATTTAATTACAACCATTAGATTAAAATAGAAATCAATGGTTATAAATAAAATACAGACCCCTATTCCATAATATAAGTAGGAATTTAATACACTAATGGTGAAACCATTCCTCATACACGGTAAATAGTTTAATGCTATTGGTGAATATGTAGGTGAATTAAAACATGCCTCTGAAATTTTAGGTGAATCACCATTAGAACCGCATAGAATACTGTGGGGAAAATAATAATTATAAATGCCTCATAAATAAATTGGTGGCGAATTGAAATGCATTTGACTGAAAATTTGAAAATCCTAGGTGAATTGCCCCTTGCCACTTGCAATGTATTCGCCAAATCACAATTTAAAAATATAAACTATTCACCAATTGGCAAAGATTCACCACTAAAAAAATCCCTGCTCTAGTTGCTAGGGTTTTGCATGTGACATCTTTAATATCTTCATGACAATGGCTTTTAAAATAATAAAAAATAACATAATATATAATAAACAAAAAAGAATCAAACAGGGGCGCATATTACACATATACATATAGAACCATGTTATGAAAAATTAGAGTCAAATTTCAATTTGAGTTTTCATTACCAATGTGCATACCATACACATAATACATAAAAAATTTAAAATGAAAAGGCTAAAAGGCTACAAATACAAAATAACAAAAGGTAGACAATCTAAGATCTATTGCTGCTATGACTTTGCCTCATCCTAGCCTAAATCAAAACCAAACTCTGAATCTGATTAGATCTCAGTCTTTTCTTTAATCTTTATCATGGTAACCTAATAAATCTAGAGCATTTTTTTTCTTTCAGAGTCAATCTTGGTGTTGGAAATTGATGATGAAGTTTGTGGACAAATATTCCAGGGCAGTTATTATCTATTTCAACAAATCTTCTAAAGCATAGTCACTAGGAAACTTTAGTTCTACCCCTGTACCTCTACCTATAGCTCTGGAGTCTTATATTTAAGTGGGCTATAACCTGTACCATTATTCATATATTCATGTATGCTATTTTAAAATGACACCCTTGTCTCCATATGTCATATTTCCATATGACTGGCTATAATATATGGATAAATAACCAAACTGTTGTGTGTTACTGATAAAACCAGTGGCCATATATAATGTCAAACTTAGTCAAATAGTGAAATGGCTCTCATTGATACAATTCAATATTAGGATAGCCATAGGTCTAAGAAATCAAATAATTATGGCCACACATTATTGCCTTGGAAGGCAAATACAGGCCAAGAAATTAGTAGATGCTCTGATAGACTGATACCACTTGGTATGCTCCTAGGGAATTTTGATATAACCCTTAGTAGGTAAATATAAATGAATATAGTACTTTGGGTGTAGGTTGATTGGGGTAGTCTGCTTACTTTTGCACTTGTAAAAAAGGTTGACATTTGGGTATAAAGTTTCAACATATATGGCAAATGTTAACACGTTGGCACCTGAATTTTAATTATAAGGTTCCATAATAAGACAATTAAGGAATGTGGGAACTTCCTGAAGTGTTGTAGTCTAGAAAAGTAAATTTGAATAACCATGTGATTATTTTTGGTGTAGAAAGATGGTCCTGGGGCACCAAGAGGTCAATCTTGGATAGTAGAGTGGCTTAAATTTGATAATTCTTATTTCAAGTTATAGAGTAGAGTTGAATTGAACCTCATGTACTAGAATTTACCTTGATCATGAATGAGCAAAAGTTTTTTTTCTTGTGAAGGACATAAAAGAGAGGAGGGACCTAGATCTTCTGGTATTGCTGACTGATGTTGTTCTTTTTGAAGATCCTAGATTCAAGGTGATTCTTTAACTGGTTCTACTTTAGAGTCCCCATGGACCTACTCTGGTCATTTGTGGTGGTTAATATAATTTCTTTCTTTCTTTCTAGTTCTTCAAGCTCAAAAATAATACTCCATTTTAATATGGCCCTTTTTTTTGCAAAACTGGGCATTTTAAATTCCATCTTGAACTCCAACAAAGCTTGATGTCAACTTATGCAAGTTCAAAGAAGATGAAGAATATTGATGAAATATGTCAAAAGAATCAATCTTTCCATTGATATAACATACTAATAATGCTAAGCCAATAGCTTAAGTCTTGTAGGAAATCTTTTTCTCCTTGTTGAAAAAATTGAGAAACATTTTAACTCAGTGAAGGATAGATGCATCTGAAATAAAGTTTTAGAGGATGCCTATAGTTGATTTCCTTTCAATAATAAGGAAAGTGCTAATTGGATTTTAAATTTTTTTACAGGTATATGCTGAGAAATATGGAGTTGATCAGGATGCATTTTTCAAGGAATATGCAGAGGCTCATGCAAAACTTAGTAATCTTGGTGCCAAGTTTGATCCTCTTGATGTAAAGTAACTCAACTCTTGAACACTCTCTACTTGTCATATTCATTTTTCATTTTTCTGTTGTTTCATGATGTTCATGTGATAAGATTAATTTTATGAGAATATTTATTTGGGGGATTAGAAATGATAAATTCACATATCATGGTATTAGTTAAGGTTTGAAAATATTATTTTAAAAGCTATCTTAAAAAATCTCTTATGCATGATGCTAAAAGAAATGGAACCTCCAAAACAATCAAGAAAAAAAATTGTTGCTATGGTTTTTTGATATTTTATATATCATAATTCACACGATCTTTACGTGTTTTGACAAAATGCCCGGCTATGGTCATTTTGTTAGTTGACATCTTGAACATTGCAATTTTGCCACTAAGTCAACACTTAAGCTACTTTGGGTGTAGGTGGATCAGTAAAGCTAGGTTTAGTATGCATATATGTTCATATATATTAGGGAGGGGATACATCTCCAATCTCATGAGGGCTATTACAAGTAAATTCCATGACAAGCAAATTGATATGGATTGTGATGGCATTCCATCACCATGAGACAAGGCAGTGAACTATTTTTAAAAAATGCCTCAAAGAAATGTGGTCTTAATGTGCTTGTCATAGAATTCCCTCACCATGAGACCACATTTCTTTGAGGCATTTTTTTAAACAGTTCACTGCCGTGTCTATGCTCCTACCATGTTGTCATTGGAATATGCGTGCTCCTGCCATTATTATTTGTTCAACACTTGTCTTGAATGTCCCTTTTAGCTAGTACTACCCTTCTACAAGGATGTCTTTTGTGACAATACTATGACAGCTTTGTGACTGTCCTCAACACTATCTTCTTTAGGATGAAACTACCATATCAATCAATAATGAAACTGTATGTTTTGAAGAAAATTTTCACCTTCCAGTGTTCCTTTCTTATCATTGTGATCTCTCCTTTGGTGCTATTGTCACTTGAAGATTACTATCCTCTATATCATGAAACTTCTAATAGTGTATTATCATTGTGGTTCAGTCATGTATTCTACTCTTTAAAAGTTCCCTATTGTCATGAATTATTCTTACCCTGGGTCATAAGCACTTCCATCAACATTTTTCTTCATGAAGACTCTAACAATGCCTTGGAACTGTCATCTATTGAGTTTTGAATTTATTATTTTATGGCTATCTTGTGGACTATGATTAAACCCCTTGTCATTGTCATATGAATGGCTACTATCACTTGTGATTACCGTAGTCCATCTTATTTAACTCTATCCTTGTTGATCATGAATTGTCTACTAACAACTCACTATCTTGTGTGTCTTTAAAGTCATTCACACTTAGCTCATAGTGAGGTATTTTTTTTAGTTCTCATTTTCATATCCTAATGGAGTCATGATCTTTGATAAGACCTATATGTGTGATTATATAAATGTTCCATAAGGACTATCCTCTATGTCCATACTGTGTATTTGGTTGAATATTATCTTATGGACTATCCTCTTTACCATCTGACTGTATTCTTAAGGACTATCCCACTTCATGTAAACCTCTCTTTCCCATGATCAACACATTGAAATTGACTGTGGTAGCTCCTTGAGATATTGTCCATGCACTCCTTAATACACTTGTAGGTTGTCCTCTTTTGAAACTTTGTGAGATGGAAATATTTATTAGTTTACCATACTTCTTTGAAGATAATGAACCCTTGACAAGATTTATGATGTTTTAAAATCCCTCTTGATTGCTCAGTTACTTACCTTTATGTATCTTTTAAAGTCTGTCATACTACCCTATCACTGTTATTATTAATTTCAATGCCCCCTTCATTGTTATGCCATGGACTATCCTTGTTTATTTGAATAGTCATGACTGTAATATCCTTTTGGGAATCTATAGGAAAGTGTCATGCCTTACTTTGAAGTCCATTTCCTTAAATCTTTGCTCTCTACTCATTGCTCCTATCCTAGGGCTTGGGGTCTCCTTTTTCTCTCTTCCCACTACATAGCTTGAAGTCTTGTATGATGATGTGCCATAGACTCCTTCCAATTTGGGAAGTAGACTCCATTTTGTCAGAATGAATGGTCAATAAAGAGTCAAAGTTTGATACTACTCCCATTGACCCCAAAACTCTTTTCCTATATTGGGTTTTGATTCTCTTGGATGTTCCTTCAAAGAAGGAACTTCATCATCATCTTGAATCAAAGTAGCCTATGCCTTCAAATCCTCTAAATTTAAACTTTATGCAATGATCCTACAAATGCATTAACTCTATCCTTTAATTATAATGACTGTCATCTTTTACATTAGCTTTTCACATTATGATTTTGATCACTTGATGACATATTCATATTAAATCATGTCTATTAACTGCCCTTTGTAAATATTTCTTCATTATTTCCCACTTTCACTCTTTACCTCTTAACACCATGGCCATAATGATTGTTATTGCTCTTAGATAGAGGCTATTGTCACTATCATCACTATCTCTTATTTTTTTGAGGACTTTGTCTCTATTATTCATTCTTGATAGTCATCTATACCTTCATCTTAGCCTTCAACCTTCTACACACATTTCTTCCCTCCTACATAGGTTGAAGAGTTGTCATAAGAAACTCCTTTAGTAATGTTTCCTTTGCATTCTCCATGGACTATCATGCTTGTGAGGAATTGTCATGACTTGTAGACATTAATTTTAGGTTTATATGTTGGATTGAAACTATTCAATATCATGATATCCTACACATTATTTTTCATTGTATTGTATATGAACATCTTGGTGTGTCTTTTATCCTCTGTCCTCTAGGTTCTTTTCTAAGCATCCCATACTCTTTTTGCCAGCCTTTTCCATTATTTTTTCATTATTCCCTACTTATATGACTATGATATCTACCTTTAACATGCATCTACACCATCATCTAGGGCTTCTTAGGTAGGATTCAGGAAAATCAATGTAGGAGGTGACAAAACAATAACAACAAAACAACAGAGACTCCTTCAAGAATATAACCTAATAAGATGACTGAAACAAGAACATATATCATAAATGAATGCCCTAAAAACCATTGAATCTCATCTACCACTTACATATATCATATGTTGTAGTTACAAGTGCCCTGCTAGACATACATGAAAATGTGGAAGCATAGGCAAGGCAAGTGAACTGTTTCAAAAAATGCCTCAAAGAAATGTGATATCATGGATACCCGCTCTCTTGCAAGCACTTCAACTTGTGCCTGTGGTGATGCGGGGCTTTCCTGCATCACTACAGGCATGAATTCAAGTGCTTGTGGGAGAGCGGGTATCAAAATTTCAATATCCAAAAATATATAAAATGTGTAATCCCACCAAAGCCACAGACATGGGGAATAACCAGAGAATAATAACTATGGAGTGAGATGTTCATATGCTTTTTCTCTTGCCTAGAAAAATATGTAAAACTAAAGATAGTTGTTACCATTAATGTTTCACTCTATCACCCTGGACTATCCTAATACAGTCCATTTATTTAGTGCCATACGTTCTTTGTGTGTAAGGAGCTCCAATCTTTCATAGAAGAAAATGATGTGGAGATTTCACCATCAACCATGGGCAAGAACAAATTGAATATTTTTTCTTGATTATCCAGCAGGGATATTAGCTCCTTGGTGGAGGAGATTTCACCATTGAGCATGTGCAAGGCTCATTTTCTGAACCTAATTTAGAAAATCATGAGCCCAAGGTGGAGGCAACCATATTTCCAGTTGAGCCACATGAGCCAGAGCTTTCAAACTAGCAAGAGGAGAAAAATTAGAGCAAAAACATGAGGTCTCCATTGATCATTCAAGCATAGTTTCAAGGGGATTCCCTATCAAGCATCTAGCCCAACTAGAGATGAATAGAGATGAGTCACCACTTATCATGCTTACCTCTGAGCATGAAGTTGAACATCAAAATGAGTAGGATCAACTCATTTATCCACTTCTTAGCAACTGCATTTCCAATCAGTTCAAGTAGGTAAGTGAGTTTGTTCCTATTTTTGGGGAAGTGTTTCACCAATTTGTTACATGTCAACTCCTTCCCCACCTAATGTTAACTACCCACAAGCATGTGAAGTATTGCAAATTGTTAAGAAAGGGAAGTTATTTTGAAAAACTAGTTAATGGCTTTATTTAAGTCCTCTTATGGTTGGTTAGTTTAGGTTTAGGATAGGTTTCTATTTTAGTTTTCCTTTCCTCCAAGTGCTCTTGCACGGGCTGCATCCTCATTAGGAGGTTGTTTGCCTTGTTTATTTTTTGTGTTGTTTTGTTTTCTGGAGACATGTTCAATGTTATGTTGGTTTGGCCGACCCTTGTATCAGTATTATTGCACCCCTTTTAACTCTGTGCCCAATGCATTGATAAGGCCACTAGATCCTAGTGTTTAGTAGGCAAACACCCCTGCATAGTCACCAAAATGTTGTCAAAATTTAGCCTAGGCCAAAATAGCCCAAGGACCCCTGAATTCTGCAAAATGTTAAAAATTGCCTTCAATTATATTATAGGCCCCCACACATATGTTTTGCCTTATAAAATCCTACCTTCTTCCATAAAAAATATCCAATATGAGAAAACCTAAATGGAAGAAAGTCCCCCTTCAAAAAATCCTAAAAACTTTCTAAGTTTCTACCTTAGTCTTTTGCCTTATTGGCAAACTTGAGAGTTGGCGAACTGAAAAGTTTACCAGTTGGCCAGTTCGCCAAATGACAAAATTGCTGATAATATGAGAAAGAAGGCCAAGAAATTTATCATAAGGAAAACAAGGCATAACAAGCCTTTGTCAGAGAAATGTATGGTTCACGAACCTGCCGGTTCACAGACCGGCTAGTTTGTAGATGGAGGAAATCGCTGACTAAAGTAGAGGAAAGCAAGGCAAAACAAAGATAAGGTAGAAAGAGAAAGTTAAAGTGCTATCAATGAAAGGGAAAGTTTGTGAACCTCTTGGTTCGCTGATTAACTGGTTTACCAATGGGTCAAATCACTGATCTAGGCAAAGGGAAAAAGAAGAAAGAAAAGAACAAGGCAAGGCACAAAGAGAAAAGAGTTAAGTTATCAAAAAACTTAGTGGTTTGGAAACTGCCATGTTCACCGAACAAGAGTTTTTTCAATAGGTGGAAGAGATGACAATAAAGGGAAAAATAAAGGAAAGCAATAAAGGTAGGAAAAGGAGCTAAGTGTTCATTGGTGAAAGGGAAGGTTTGCGAGCCTCTTAGTTCGCTGATGGCTAAATTCACCGACAGGGCAACCTGCCGATAGAGAGAAAAGAGTGAAGTTCATGGAGGCCATAGATCATCGATCAAGTAAAAGACAAAAGGGAAATGGTTCTCAAAAAAAAAAAATCACCTACAAAGGAAGACAAGGAAGAAAGAAGGGTCAGCTAAGTAAATGGTTCATGAACCTGATGGTTCATTGACTGGGGAGTTTGCTGACAGGTGAAGTGGGTGATGAAGGAGAAGAGCCCAATATAGAAAGGAGATAAAATCAAATATCAGATGGCCCGATAAATCAAGGGATGAAAGATTAAAGTTAGTTAGGAAGAAATTCAAATTCTCCTAAGGTGCCGAAGTAGATTCAAAATATGAAACACTGTTAAAGTGTTGTAAAAGCTTCTAAGGGGTGCGATTTCTTGAGTGCCTAAAATCATGCCATGATTGTAGGATGAAGCAAATGAATAAGTACCTACAAATTAATATTATAGGCCAAAGTCAAAATGCAGGTAGTTGAAACAATGCAAACCTTCAATGCACAAGTACTTGAATTTAATGAGGATGAAGCAGTTTAGTTGCCCATACTTCTACAAGTCCTTTCAAGGTCAAAATCAATGCATAGGATATGGGCTGCCATCCAAACCATGGATTTTTCAACATGCCAAGATATGGACAACACTCAAAATTTGTAGGCTATCTGACAAGGCCTTGAGGTCGAATTCAATGCAGCATGGGCATACGTGTTGACTGAGTTTTAGCACTCAGAGTTGCACAACAATGGAAAAGCTATATATACATGTGTTGAAGATGTATTTCTATTGGTTAGCTATTCTCTGATTCATTACACATGTAAAGGAATTTCTTGTAGTTGTAGACCTTGTATGTTTTATAGGAACCGATTAGATTTGATGCATTGCGCTTGATTCTGAGCCTTTGATGTCTCTTGTTGTTGTTCACCTATGAATGTAAATCATTATTTTGTGTCTATTTCCTCTGCAATGAATTTATTCTTCTTTTGTAATGGCTATTTAGCCTCTATGATCAATATAAAATGATACTTTTGCCTCTCTCACTATTCTTACATTATGTTTTTTGATAGATGCAAGTTGTGTATTATGGATAAAGCGATCCCTTTCATAGTTTATTCTTTTTGCCTTAACCTCTATTTGAACCTACATGAGTCTATGTGAGTCCCATTTAGTGTTTGAGATCATTACTGTGCTAAGTCGATTTCAGCTAAACACCCTAAATCTAGTGTATCACCCCCTTTTAATTTCAGTTTCTCTCTCTCCCCTTTTCCCTATGATCAATATCATTAGATTTAGCTATTTCTCTGAACCTTAAGTTTAGAAAGAGGAACCAACCTTCTCTGGAGGTCTGATCTCATCTACAAGGTCACACATCTTGAGATAAGTCCCATTGTGTCATTGGAATGCTTGAACAGGCTTCGAGCAGGGTGCAATTCTAGGTGATAACATGACCTTAGGAAGTTCTTAATTTATCAACTCCATTTTTGGACCTTCACCTTCACCATATCCATTTTACCAAATTCTTGACAAACTTTCATCAAAATCCTCCTCAAATCAAAATTCAAACCCAATCAAAACCACCCACATCTAATCAGAATCATCCAAATCAAAACCTAATCATCCCAAAACAAACCAAAAACCCAATCAAATAAAAAAACCCAAACATTCTCCAAATCAAATTTGTGCTAAAGTAAATCTAGATATTATCCCTATCTCCTAATTTATAGCAACCTTAAGAACTTTTCTATCTTAAGTTTTTATAAATTAGCCCTGTCAACCTTAGATAAATTAGCTTAGGAGCTTAGATTAATCCTAAGTTAGTGGACTCTAAGGATCTTGTTTTTCTTGGTGTGTCCTGTCTACCCTATGTAGAATAATTCCCTACCCCTTTTTGCTTAAGTGTATTGTCTACCTTAAGTAAGAGGAGATAAACCCTTTTGAATCCTACAAGATCAATTCCCATAGTAGATCAACCGTAGCCACATCCATTCCACAAATCACCCTTAGCATCCCAAATAATACAACCTACACAAGTGCTTCCACTACTGTATCCCAACTTGTCTCAAATACCATCGCTTTCATATCCTAAATTTTATTCCAACCACCAAATAATACATTCAACAACCTTAGCAACAACCCACAAACATCTATCTTCACATACATGCATCCCCTATCTCAAGACCACGCACATCATCCTCCACTCAAAACACTAACCACACATTTCTCCAACAACTCTAACAACTCCAAAACCAAAACCAACAATGACAACAACAACAAATACCACAAAACATCCCTCAATAACTTATCACTCAACAACAAAAAGATCCACAACAACAACAAATACCAAAAAATATCCTTCAATAACTTATAACCCAACAACATCAAAACCAACAACAAAAACTACCCAATTTCCTCCAACACCTCATCCATCAATAACACGCCAACATACCAAAACCACCTACCATGAACTTATCACAAGTCATCCAAAATTTGATGCAAAGAGTAGATGACATACAACATGGGCACAAAAAGAAACAATACTCCTTTGAAGACATTTGCCCTTATCCTTTTAACTGCTCCATCAATATGACACCCATTCTCAAGAACTTTGAAACACCAAAGTTTAACAAATACAAAGGGAAAGGAGATCCTCAAGAAAACCTCAGGGAATTTTACATTGCTTGTCTGGAAGTCACTTATGATGACACTTATCTCATGAGGCTTTTTACTTAGAGCTTAGGAGAACAAGCTACCAAATGGTTTGCACACCTTCCCCTGGGAATCAAAACATTTCATGAACTCGCAAAAAAATTCATCAATCATTTCTCTTACAACTTTGAACATGAAGTTTCAATGACATATCTCTACAATACAAAACAAAGAAATGGAAAAACCTTTGCTACCTTTTTGCAATGATGGAGAAGCCTTGCAAGAAAACTCCCATGGCCCATCATGGAGAAACAATTGGTCACTATATTTGTGACAAACTTAAACTAAGAAATGGGATTTCACCTCCAAATACAATTTGCCTCCACATTTGAAGAAGTTATTGACAAAGGCAGTACTATTGGGTGAGCTCTCATAGCCAAGGGAGCCATTAAAATCTATAGGGAAAACAATGACAACAAAACCAACAACAAAGTTAGCAATAGCAACAACAATCATACCAACAACACTAACAATAATAACAACTAACCATATGAGAAACCCCACTTTTGGGAAAAAATAAAAATAGTCTCAACAATGGTGTAACTGATGTTAAAAATGTCCAAAATATACAAACACCTACACCATCTTATCCACCCTCAAATAATACCAACAACAACGTTAGCATTCCCAAGGGCCAACCAAGACAAAACAATGCACCTAGAAGAAAATTCACACCTTTAGGAGAACCCATTGAAAATGTCTTGTGAAACCTTGTCAAAGTCAACTTGCTCACATTACCTACCACCTACCCCTAAGATGACAACCAATTGAAACCCTCATGGTTTAATGAAAATTCTTATTGTGAATATCACTGCGTAAAAGGGCATAAAACATATGACTGTATGAGATTAAAGAATTGTATACAAGATCTTGAACCTCCCAAGAGATAGCCTAACAAAAACCTAGGAGCATACAAAGATCCACTTCCCAACCACAAGGGAAAATCCTCTAGCTCCAACCAAGCATACAACATTATTCCCCCTCCTTCTTTTGATTCCATTGTGGGTCGTATAGAAGGGTGTCCTAATCGTGTGGCCACCATTATGATACGGGCCAAAACTCTTGATTGTGTCATTACCACTCACCATGGCTGTATATCCATTTGAGGAGCTCCAATTGAAGATCAAACCACCACTTCCACACCCACAAATCTCCCACCCACCAACAAATACAATCTCATTGAACACCTTGGAAAAAATCTTGCACAAATATCCATCCTTGAATTGCTCTGAACATCACCCCTTCACAATGAGGTCCTTGATAAAGCATTGATGGAAACCCATGTCCCTAACGAACTAGATGTAAATCAATTCCAATACATGGTAGGAAATCTCTCCTCACATCACCACCTGACATTTTCCAAACAAGACCTCTCCACCTCTAATCCATCACATAATGAGGCTTTACACATCAAAGTTCACATCCATAAACACACCATTAAACAATTCTTAATAGATGATGGTTCTGGCCTAAACATGTGCACTTTAAAATTGATAAAATATTTGGGATATTTTGATGAGTTCGTGGACTCATGTAAAAGCATAACCATCAAAGGATATGATGACATGGAATGACAATTCAAAGGAACCCTTAAGCTCCCAATATAAGTTGGAGAAAAGATTTTGGAGACAACATGCCAAGTGCTAGATCTTGACCTCCCATACAACATCCTCCTTGGATGCCCATGGATCCATGCCATGTAGGCCATCCCACCACCTTCCACCAATGTCTCAAATTTCCACACAATGGGACTAAAGTCACCATATACGTTGACCCTCATTTCATCCAATACTGCAGTTTCTTGGAAGGTCACAATAAAACCTTTTCTTCCTATAACAACACCACCAAACCATCCACCTCCTATAGTGATCCAAAATATTTCACTTCTTACATTGATCCATCTAACATTGCATCTACCTCTAAACCCTCACCTACACCTGAGATCAAGATCAAAGTTAGTGACATAGGATGTGGAGAGTATGATCTGCATTGTACATTTTGTGTAGGGCAACTTCCAACACCTCCTAAAGCATTCGGTAAGCCCAAATCTGATGCAATATCTATGGTTGTCATAAAGTGCAAACCATCTCCAACATTTGAGCATAAACATCTAATGGAGCAAGAAATTCTTGAAGATATATCATCTTGGTTGTATAAAGATGAAGAAGAAGACAAGGCTCCTATCTTGCCTATTGAAAAATATGGAAAATGTCTCACCATTGTCAAAAGCATGGGCTACAATGGACAAGGTGGTTTAGGCCTTCATGAACAAGGAATCCTCAAGCCAATTCAAGATACCAATAATCCCTACCATCAAGGCTTAGGGTATGGAAAACATGAGCCTATCTCCATGGAACTAGAGTATATCTTAAGTGAGGTTGCCAAAGCCTTCTCTGTGATTAAGAATACTAACAAAGAGGATTATCAAGACTCTTCTGAAGAATTCGTCAAACTATTCAAGTCTTCCATCTGCACTATCTATACACTTTCAACTATGGCATCAGCATCCGATGACCTTCCACTCATCTATCCCCAACTCATCAGTTGGGACCAACAAGGACCTTCGATCCTGGATGTTGTTCCAAATGATGAAGCCATTGTAGAATTGATGGGGGATAGAGAACACATACCCCTAGGAGATCATAAAGTAGGCTAGATCATAGAGCTCAATGCATCCACCTACTTTAGGGAGACCTCCACATCTCTTAGTCAAAAAAATATCAAAATAAATAATACATCCCCTAGTGAAAACCACCACGTGACACTTTCAGATGACAAAAAGGTAAAAATAAAGGATGTATCTCTTGATGAAAACCTCCTCAAGGCACTAGAAGATGAGAGAATGGACCTCCCTGAAGTCCCAATACTATATCAAGAAATATCACCCATATTAGTGGAAGAATCTCAAGAAATGAACTTGGGAACACAAGAGTCACTAAAGATCACCTTTTGAGCAGCTTCCCTCACCTCAACAAAACAAGCAACACTTTTGGAATTTTTCAGAGAGAGAAGCCATAATTTTGCATGGACATATGCTAACATGCTTGGTCTAGACCCAACACTAGTGGTATATCACCTCGTAGTGCATCCTGATGCGAAGCTGGTAAAGAAAAAACTCAGAAAAATGAATCCTCAAGTCACACTTCTTGTCAAAGCCAAACTCAAGAAGCTCTTCGAAGTTAGTTTTATTCAACCCATTGACTATCTCGAATGGGTCTCAAACATTGTACCAGTAGCAAAAGACATTGGGGGCATCTGGGTGTGCTCAAATTTTAGGGACTTAAACAACGCATGCCCCAAAGATGACTTTCCCCTACCAAACATCAACACCATAGTAGACTTAATAGTTGGACACAAGATTTTGTCACTCAAGGATGAATTTTCAGGCTATAATCAAATAATAATCGCTAAGGAATACCAACACAAAATAACATTCATTTATGCATGGGACACTTACTGCTAGGTTGTCATGCCTTTCGGTCTTAAAAATGTAGGTGCAACCTATCAAAGGGCCATAACCATCATATTCCACGATTTGTTTCATAACATCATGGAGGATTATGTGGATGACCTATTGTGGAAATCAAGAACTAGAGAAGATCATTTGGATATCTTAGCAAAGATATTCGACTAATTAGAAGAATGCAAGGTGCGTCTTAACCGAAAGAAATACATCTTCAATGTCACCTCAAGCAAACTACTTGGCTACATTGTGTCATGACGAGGCATAGAAGTGGACCCAACAAAAGTAAAAGCTATAGTCGAAATGCCTCCACCAAAGAATCTGAAGCAACTACATAGCCTCTAAGGAAAACTCCAATCTATTAGATGCTTCATAGCATAGCTAGCTGATAAATGCTACCCATTCTGACATCTCCTTCGAAAAGATGTGGAATTCATATGGGATTCAAATTGCCAAAAGGCCTTCAAACAACTAAAATAATATCTTGCTACACCACCAGTCCTCATGCCACCCCAACTAGGAAAACCTTGTTATTATACATTTCAACAATAGAAACTACAATAGGGGCATTATTAGCACAACTTTATGATAATAGGAAATAAAGAGCCATCTACTACATCAACTGTACATTAGTTAGATATGAGCTTAACTACATATCCATTGAAAGAGCATGTCTTGCAATTGTATTTACCTCTCAGAAATTATGACACTACATGCTCAATCATAGCTAACCAACTAGTAGATGCACCCATGCCAACTGAACACCCACTACTTTCAGAGTTTCTAGATGAGTCCATTTTTACAGTAGCACCCACATCAGAATGGAAAATGTATTTTGATGGGTCATACACACATCATGGATAAGGGGTAGTGATTCTATTTATCACCCCACATGGAGACTACATCCCTAACCTATACAAAATAACATTCCCCTACACCAACAATGTAGTAGAATATGAAGTGCTCATCATAGGACTTCACATGGTAGTCCAGTGGAAAATAGAGAAGCTAATGGTTTATGGTGACTCAATTGGTCAGAAAATAAGTGAACAATGAATATGAGACAAAGGATGATAATCACTTGCCTTATAAAAGGATGGTAGATGATTTTAAGGAATATTTCTTTGAAATCTAGTTTGAGAAAGTCCCGAGACCTAATAAAAAAGCAACAGATGCAATGGCCACCATAGTTTCTCTTTTGGATATGCAGAAAAATAGTCAGTGGTGTGAGTTTCTCATTGAAGAATTACATATGCTAGCCTATGATATCCCATAATTAGAACTAGTCTATGATATCATTGGTCCCTTACACCCCTCATACCAAAACATTTACTGCTATCTCCATGATAGCATCATTCCACCCGACCTATCATCAGGCCAATGTCGCACATTCATCCTTCAAACCACTTGCTTCACCCTTATCAGCAATACCCTATATCGAAAGAGTCTTGATGGTACCCTTTTAAGGTGTCTCGATTCCAGAGAAGCACAAACATCCTTACAAGAGGTACACGAAGGTATCTATGGGGCACACCCCAATGGACCTACCCTCGTGAAGAAAATTCTAAGAACAAGATACTATTGGCCGATAATGGACCATGATGCTCACTAGTTTGTCAAGAAATGCCTTCCTTGCTAGTAGCACGGAGACCTGATTCATGCTCCATCAAAAGAATTGCAACCCATTACTACTCCATGACCCTTTTCATAGTGGGGGCTCAACCTCATCAGTAAAATCCATCCACCTTCATCAAATGGTCACAAGTTCATTATAACTGGCACCAAATACCTCACAAAATGGGTGGAATCCATCCACTCACCTATACCATAGACATCCAAATATTCAAATTCATCCTTCATTACATTATATGCCGCTACGGTATCCCCCTCGTCATAATTACTAACAATGGGAAACCATTCAAAAATTAGGAGGTTCAAACCCTTTGTCAGAAATTTCATATCCAACACCATTTTTCCACCCCATACTACCCCCAAGGCAATGACCAAGTGAAAGATTTGAATAAAACTATATTGAGAATCCTAAAGAAGATAATTAATGAAGCTTACCATAACTAGAACCTACAACGTAACCCTACCCTTTAGTCTTACTGAACCAGCATACACACCCCCATAGGAGCCACTCCATATTCCCTCCTCTTCGATTCTGAAGCCATCCTACCTATCGAGGTCGAGCTTCCCTCTCTAAGAATTTCATTACAAAATCTCATTAATGAGGAGTATCAAGTTGCATGTCTGCATGAATTAGAAATTTTGAATGATAAGCACCTCAATGCTCTCAATCACCTGCAAGCTTATCAAAATCATCTTCATAGGAGCTACAACAATAAAATCAAGACCCACCACTTTGAAATAGGTGACCTTGTACTTATGGAAAATCAAAGGAACTTGCAAGAACACCACAAGAAAGGCAAATTTGAACCAAATTGGTTAGGACCTTTTGTGATAACAACCAACTATGGGTCAGGAGCATATCAGCTAGCAACATCTGAGAGGTAGCCTCTGGATGAGTTGATGAATATCATGCACCTTAAGAAATTTTACACTTGATCCATTGAATATCCCAAGTAAAAAAGCGAAAAAGTAAAAAATTAAAAATCTACAAAAAATCAAGTGCAATTATGTCATCTAATGGTGAAAACCACCTAGGTGGCACCTTGGATAAGTACCATGGTGAAAACCTATTTCAGGCTCCATGAGTAGTGGCCAACTCCACCATCTACTAAGTCCTTGACCGCACAAATCATCCCATACCACCTCATCCCATGGCTTGGTATTGTAAACATTCAGCACCAAAATCCCACCCTTCATGACCCTCCCAAGACATATTCCCAGATAGGTGGATCCTTGTATGCATACTATGTACATCAGAAAACCTAGAAAACTAAAAAAATAAAAAAACCTAGAAAAAACCAAAAAACTGAGAAAACCCAAAATAATCAAAATATCCAGAAAATACAAAAACATCCAAAATATCTAGAAAAAAAAAAAATCCAAAATATCCAGAAAATACAAAAAAATCTAAAAATCCCAGCAAATACCAAAAAAATCAAAATATCTCAAAACTCCCAAAGCAATAAATATGGGGACATGTCAGAGAAATTGAACATAAACATGACAATAAAAAAAACAACAAATCATAACAAACACATGCTAAACAACACCATACGACCATTGGATCTTAAGCCCATCTTTCAAAAATCCATCATCACAACCCATGCCTTAGGTTATATCGTTCCTGCAATAGGCATGATCTAATCACATATACCCAAACTCTTCGCAAGAGGCTCAATAGATGTTGGTCCATCTATCAGTTGATCTTTTGATTTATCTTTTTAAATACACCCTCTATTCTTATTCAACAAGACCACCTTGATCTTCTATATCTTGGTGTGTCATTGGATGGCATAGAGCAAGGTAGGAAGTCATTTGTTGTTGTATGCTGTGTTTGTGGGATGTTCTTATTACTCTAGCTAGTATTTATATCTTGTAAGTGGTCGGACAAGCTTCTAGCATCTCATCTCCCCTTTGTATCAAGGATTATACCTTCTATGCATTAGGAATTGAATACTCTAAGTTCTCTCCCCCACCTAGACAAGGTTGTACTATGTTGGGCATGTGTAAGAACACCCTCTTGTTTGCATGTCTAGTCCATGCAAAGGATGGATATACATCATCATCTTGGTCTTCTATACCTTGGTGAATAATATCCTCTTCTCTATAATAAAACTTAGGATTTCTCTAAAACATACCAGCACAAAATCCCACCCTTATCTTCCTAATCACCCACCCATGACAAGATCCAAATTCAGAATCATCCATAAAAAAAACCCTAAAACTAGCTTTGTATTAATGAAGATAAAGACCCAAGCACTTCCCCCCTCCTAACAAATAGATCCAACAAATCCCTCCCCCCAACCAATCCTTATCTCCCTTAGTAACCCCCCAATTCACACCTACCTTGACCAAACAAGTAGGATTCAAGGACTTATCTCAAGGGTTGACAAAAAAATATTTCTTCCCATCAAGTACCTAGAATATTACGGTCTACAACCTAATTTTGACTTTGCACTCCAACCATTTCACCTACCCCATTCTAACAAACCTATCCCCCTCTCACAAGCTTGTTCCTTTTTCTTCCCAACTCCCAAATTGCCTAACTTGCCTAACTCAAACTTGAACCTTCCTCCCCCAGTGTGCGGCCTAAAAAGTGGCTTTATATTACATGCAAGTCAAGTGGCCACAAGAGTTAAATGGTTATACACTAGGAAGTACCCCACCGAACAACCCCAATCCTAACCAAAACCACCCACCAAGCCTGAATCTACCCCCATTAGCCCCCCAGTTTGTGGTTCCAAAAGAGACTTTATGTTACATGCGTGTCAAGTGGCCCCTAGGGTTGCATGTATCATGACCAAGACCCTCCATTCCTTCTACATCCTGCATACACTGCATTATCATCATTAGATCATAAACCACATCATAACCATAATAATAATAACTACATCAATCATAACATCATCCATATCCATAAAGCATAATCCACATCATAATCCATCATAATAAATACATCATCTATCATAACCATCATAATCATAAACCATATCATAAACGTTACACCCACCCACATCACAATCACCCACAACAACATCATCATAATATCCATACATATATCCATAAACCATAAAAATACCATCATAATCATAACATCCATCCATCAACTGCATAACCATATATCCATAAGCCATAAATCATAAATCCATAAATCATAATCCATCATAACATCATCCACAACATAATGCATCATACATCTATCATAATCCATCTATTATAAATAATCACACATCTAAATTATCCATCCATACATCCACATCATCCATCAATACATAATCCATATCATAATCCATCTATCATAAATAAGTGCATAACATAATCCACATCATAGTCATGTTACACATATGGTTCCAATAGTTGTATTGTTTGTCAACACTATCACAAGGTTGTCATTGATGTCAACACTATTATGAATGTGTAATAGTGTTCACAGTTTGATGTAATGCTCTTGAAGAAGATATATTGATGAGAATTAGAAGTTGAAAATACATTGAGATATGCATGTCATGCTCCTAAAGAAGATACATTGAGATGGGAATTAGAAGTTCATGTCATGCCTTGTTCATTATAGAATTGAGTATGAAGTTTTATTCAGATGACAATTAGAAGCATCAAGAAGACACATTAATATGGGAGCACTAAGATATGGTACTGATGGACTAAGATGTGTTGTATGCTCTCCTCCACTATCTCTAAGAATGCATGTGTTAAGACAGAGAAGATTTAGCCTCTAGAAGTTGGTGATAGTCTCTATTTCAGAATGACCACCTTTGAAGACTGTCTGGGAAATTGCTCAGCATTTCCATTAGTTTCATTTTGGGCCTTTGTGGATTGGAATATAGCTTAATGTAATGACAAATCCTGCATATTCCAAGTTTTATGATGTGTGGACTACCAAAAGTATGTTTTGCAAAAGACAAAGTGAAGATAATGTTTATTCTGTGAAGACAGTCACTACATGGAAGAAGGATGCTTTGCATTTTTAGATTTGTCTATGTGGTTCTGAAGGCATGTTAATATTCTAGTGAAGGTGATAATTCTAGAAATTCGGATCATTTATCCTTCTGTTGTGGAAGTTGTGCATGATAGAGTACTGGCATATGTTCTAGCAGAGTAAGTTAGTGTTGAAGGTTTGTTGGAATGCTCCACATTACTCCACAAATGAATGATTTTCCTTGTGGTTTTAAGTACATGTTTCTAGATGTGTATTATATGCTTCTTTTTAGTTTCAAGGTTCTTGGTGGTCCGCAACTTAGTTTTTCAAATGACAGCATGTTGTATTGTGTTTTAGATGACAGACTACTCTCAAAGTTAATGATTGAAGCTGAGAAACTCAATTCTTTGATGTGTGGTGGAAAAGGAGTTCTTGGGGATGTTTTGTGAGTCATGTGGACTCATCTAGAAAAGTTTCACGAACATCTTTCTTGTTTCCTGTACCGCACAAGGTTTTTTCAAGTTGGTATGGCCATTATACTTCAAGTCTTCATGTATTCTTCTTAAAGCTGTCCTATTTAAAATGAGCAGAGTGTGTGGATGTAATTCCTTGGTGATTAAAGTTGTGAAGGATTTTTTGGACCTGGTTAAGCAAGTTTTGGGGTCTGCAAGGCTTGGATCTTCCACTGTGTAATGTGTGTGTTCACTTAGGATCTATCTTCTACACGTTTCATATTGTGTGTTGTCTGACCGACTTGTAAATGTATTTTTCATGTTGTATCTAGCCAACAAACAATGTAAGCAATGTAATATCATGTATAAATAGTGAATCAAAGTGAGTGAGGTGAGGCATGATTGCAAGTTGGTGAAAAAGGTTCGCAAGTAGATAAAAGGTAGAACAAAAGAATTATTGATGTACAACTGAAGGAGAAAGACCAGATATTGTTGATGTTGTCTAGATTCATCTTGAAGACATATTTGTGATAGTGATCAAGTATAGAGTGTGCCTAATTGATCAAATCTTTAGAAGAAAGTGTGAGGAGGTAGAAGTGCAATCATCAAAAGTGTGAGCTTCAATGTTAGTTTTCAGACAATAGAAAAGACTGTCATACTATAATCTCTTATAAGTGTGTTCTCATATCAGGGAGTAGAAGCTTCCTTGGGAGTGACCCTAAAACAAAGTCATCAGGGAGTAGACGCTTCCTTAGGTGTGAGCCTAAATCAAAGTTACTTAGGGAGTAACAGCTTCCTTGGGTTAAAACTCCTAAAACAAAGTTATTATTTGAGCTTCATATATTGTGAGTTAATCCTCACCGTGGTTTTCCCTTCTAGGATTTTCCACATATATCTGGTGTTATGTGTTGATGTGCATTGTGTTGTTCTTTCATGTTAATATTGTGATGCTTAAGGTTTAATCTGCTCCGGATAAGTTGAAGTTGGTGAAATTAGAAAGTTTGAATATTGATTAACCCCCCCTTAGTATTCTTGTGTGTCTAACAATTGGTATCAGAGCCAAGTTCATTTGAGGGAAGATTAACTACTTGAGGAAGATCTAGGATGGCACAAGGTGGATCCAGTAAGATACCTAGGTTTGATGGAACAAATTATGCTTTTTGGAAGATAAAGATCCAGAAGCCTACATCAATTCTCTAGGGTGTGGAGTTTGGGATTCTATCAAGAAAGGTTACATTGTTCATGTTACTATTCCTATAGATACAGATGAAATCAAGAAGTATGATAACAATACCAAGTCAAAGTTTTCCATCATGAGTGATTAACTGATTCAAAAATTTCAAAGGTGATGAGTTGTAGCTCTGCTCAAGAAGTCTGGGATAAACTTGAAACCATTTATGAAGGAGATAAGAAAGTAAATCAAGCTAAGATGCAAATCATTAGAAGTAGATTTGAAACCCTAAAGATGATAGAGGATGAAAACATTGCTGGATTTATGTTATGAGTGAATAAAGTGGTCAATGGAATCACAGGTCTTGGTGGTGAGATAAAAGAGGATGAAATTGTGAAGAAGGTTCTGAGATCTCTTCCCAAATCTTACAATCATAAGGTATCTACTATTGAGAAGACTATAGACTTGGATAAATACTCTTTAGACCAAATGTTTAAGACCCTTACTACTTTTGAAATGAGGGAATTTGATAGTGATGTTCCAAAGAAAGAAGCTACTTTCAAAGTCAGTAAAAAGACAAATGATGAGATTGCTGATGAAGATGAAAGCCCTAATGATGTTGAAGCAAATTTTGTAAGAATACTGAAGAAAGGATCTGGCAAATATAAAGGTAAGTTACCCTTCAAATGTTTCAATTATGGAAAGGTTGGTCACTTTGCTTCTAAATGTCCTCTTAAAGAAGCTAGGAAAAGTAACATAAATAGTAAATTCAAAAGGAGTCTGTTTTCCATAGAACACAGTTGTTCTTCAAAAGATGAGGATCATGATTCAAATGATGAAACACTTTTTTTGGCCATGAGTGTTGGTGACACAAAGGATGATGTTGGAAAATGTGGAAAATTTGATACTTTGCAAATAATCCAAAACAATGAAAGATCAATGGTTGTATGGACTGCCTTCCATGCAAAACAAGAAACCAAAGCTTGGCTTATTGATAGTGGTTGTTCAAATTATATGACTAGTGACAAAGAGAAGTTTATCAGCCTTGAGAAGTGGGATGGTGGAGCTGTCAAGTTTGGAGGTGATGAGTCATCTCAAATCTATGGAAAAGGTGTCATAACTATTGATGGAATAAAATAGGACCGAGGATGTTCTCTATGTCAAAGGATTACAACACAATCTTCTTAGTGTCAGTCAGATTTGCAAGGAAGGCTACAATCTTAATTTTCATACCAATGGTTGTGAAATTAGGAAGGCAGGATCCAGAAAGCTTGTTGCTAAAGGTATCAAGACAAGTCACAATATTTATCACTTGAAAGAGTTAAATGGAAGAACATCTCTGTTGGCTCAATCTAGTGAGTGTTGGTTGTGGCACAAAAGAATGGGACACAACAATTTTGATAATATGGTAAGAATCATCTCTACTCATGCAGTGAGAGATATGCCTAACATAATCAAGCCTACAAACACTGTATGCAAGGAATGTCAAATGGGAAAGCAGACAAAGACAAGTTTTAAAAGAAAGGAATACTCTTCTTCAAAGCCATTGGAGCTGATGCACATATACCTATGTGGTCCTACCAAAGTAAAGAGTCAACAAGGTGAAAGCTATTTTATGTTACTCATTGATGATTTTTCTAGAATGACTTGGGTTACTTAAGAGAAAAATTAGTTGCCCTTGATAAGTTTAAAGTTTTCAAAGCCTTGGTTGAAAATGAAATGGATACTAAGATCAAAGGTTTAAGGTCAGATAGAGGAGGTGAGTTTACTTCAAATGAATTTGAAAAATTTTACGAAGATAATAGTATTGAAGGAGATTGATTGTCATTGATGTCAAAAAGGTATTTCAGTTGTCTTGCCATTATTGTCAAAATGATGTCTTGTCATTGTTGTCTTGTTTTCATGCCTCAAGTAATGTAGGGTTCATAAGCATCATGTGTGAGAATAAGACGTGTGATGTTGAGACCAGGTTGTATACCTTTCATATGGTGTGGTGCCTTCAAGAATGTATCCGTAGTATATGGCAGAAATCAAGATGTTGGTGTAGTGATGATAAGATGCAGTGCATATATGTTATTATTCTTCATATTTGGTTTGTTATGCTTCTTGTCTTGATCATTTCTTCACACAAGGTGTTGAGTTGATGCAAGTTGTTGGAATCAGTTGTTGTGGAGTTGTTCATGTTTCATGTCTTGCATTCATGATTGGTGTGGCTCATGAGGTTTGATGCCATGATGGTTGATAAGATTCATTTCTCAGGTACGATGTTACCCAGGATAAATATTATGTGCTTAAGATAATTAGTTCATGAGTTGGTGTTTGATCATATCTGTCATTGAGGTTACAAAGGTTGATTGTGGTTGTCATATCAAAAGATTACATATCTTGGTTCTGCATTAGAAGAGTTTCTAGTTAGAATTATTGATGTATTGATCATCTCTTGGTGCATGTTTATCTCTATGATGTTGAGATGGTGTATGGTGCAGTGTTTATATCATTCCTTCAAAGCACTTGATTCATCAAAGAAGTCAGTGCATGATAAAGGTTGGTGAAGGTTAGCACAGGACAATGTTAGCTCATTGTGATGGAGGCTTTTTCTCAAGGTTAATAGTGTTCAAAGGTTCTTCTATCTATTGCTTGTTGTTATGGTGGATTAGTGCTTTCAAAGATGACTTATACTTGATATTGTTAATCATATTTATTATGTCAACTATATTACTGATGGGATGTTCTTGGTGATGGCTCTGCAACTGAGACAAAGGACTCATTCACTTAGATATGATATAAGGATTAAGGTCTTTCATTGTTTGGGGCTCTAGTTCTAAACCCTATACTATATTCCTAAAGACCTAAGTTACTACCTTTGCTGCCCATCATCCTTTTGTGCACTTTTGTTTTAATTTTTAATTGACCTGCTACTGTAGGTCGGTGTCACTTAAGTGACTACATTAAGGGTGTTGGTGTCGTAGGTCTACCGGCCCCTCCACCTTGCAAGACCAATACTCCCGGTCTTCACTATGGGCACGTGGGTGCCAAACTCTTATCAACGACCCTCTTCAATTGTTTAATGAGCACGATGACAAATCATTGGCTAAGGTTTAAAATTAGAAACCTCATTCTCGACCGCGAACTTTGATGTGCAAATGGCCGTCAAAAGGATATTGACTACAATTTTTGCTTTTTAAATGCTATTTTTAGTATTTCAAAGAGGCAGACTTTTGTGGATTTTAAAGGATATGTTTAAGGAGATTTTTTCTATTTTCTAACTCCACTAGTGGGCCTCCCGTGTAATTGAAGGCATCTAATGAAGAATATTTTTGTTTTTTTTCTAAAAATGAGAAGAAGATTAAAAGCTTTATGTTTTTGGAAACTTAAGAGTTTATGAATTCTTTTTCATACAGATGAGCTATTTATGATAGTGATTTTCTTCTCCGATAGAGGGTAGATTGAATAAATTATTTTTATTATGGGGACAATTATTTTTTACAGATTGATTAAATTGAAGGTTTTTATTTTTGCAAAAGATGGATGCCTTTTTAGGATTTCTAATGGGAGAAGATGAACATATTGGTGAAGTGTTTGAAAATATAGAGAAAGAAGAGGAATGTGAAAAGTTTTTTTATTTGCAGGTGGTGGAGAACATCTTGTGATTTTATTTTTAAAAATGGGAAATGGAGAAGATTTTTGAAAGGAGAAATATGTAGAGAAGAAGAATATGAAAGGTCATCTCATATATAATGCTATTGCAGGTGCATTGATTGTTCAATTTTTGAGGACTGACATTATGTAGCATTGAAGATAATTTTTGATGAGATTTTTGCAGGTGTTGATTCTTGATCAGAGGAATAGATTGATGTTTTCAATGTTTGAAGAAATTGTTTTTGCAGAGATTGAAATGTGTTTCATAGATTAAAACAAGTTTGAATAGTCAGAGATTGAAGAAGATTTTGTTGTGTGAAAGCATAAGGAGATATAAGGTTTTGTTATGTAGAGAAACAGAGTTTTCCTCTGTACATTTTCATATTCATGTAATTAGGGGTTGGTGCTTTTTGAAGTTGGTGCTTCTAAACATTGTAGCCAGTGAGGCTTGCATGGTCAGGAAGACCTATTCAATGTTGTAATCAGTGAGATTCAAATAACCTAGTGAGGCAAATTTTTAGAGTGGTTTTTCTACCCTATGAGGGTTTTCCACTCATCAAATAAGGTGTTATGTTTCTTATTTGTCTTCATGTTTTCATGTGCCCTAATGATGTGTTCTTAATGTCGTAAATCATACTTTTCATTATCATACTTGTGCATATGTGTTTAATAGATCATTGATGTCTTCCTCTGTCTTTGTCTTGTAAGTTAAAAGGTGCAAAAAGTTGTAAAAGTTTATACAACACTAATTCATCCCCCTCATAGTGTTGTCCTGTACTCCAACAAGTGGTATCAGAGCATAGTTTCCCAATAGAAGTCTAACCAGCTTGGGTAGGTCTTGATAGTGGAGTACCATGGGGAAGTGTAAAAGAAATAAGGGAAGGAGAAATGTCAAGCCACATACTAGTCAAAAGACACCATCTATACCAAATTCAAATGTTGATATACAATTAGTTGATAGAAATGTTTCACAAGTTGAGTCAGGTATTAAATTAGAGAAAGAGTTTTCTGGAGTTCCTTTCTTTGATGGTTTAGATTTTTCTATTTGGTGTATTAGAATTCAAATCTATCTATCTTCTTTAGAGTATGGTGTGTCGATGTTAGTTGAGAATGGGTATTTTATTTCCTCTTAGTCACCTAATACTACAAGTAACAAAGAGGCTTATGAATATAATCATAAAACAAAGAAGGCTATTTTGTCTGGATTATCTAATGAAGTTTCCTGTAAAGTTATGCATTATGAAATAGCTCAGGATGTGTGGAAGGAATTGATAAGAATCTATCAAGGTGATGCACTTGAAGGATAGGATAGCTTGGTGTCTGAGAAAAGTGACAATGATAGAAGACATTCACATAAAGGAGATGAGGTACAATCTGATTCAGAAGAAGGTCACATTATGAGTGATTATGATTAGGAGTATGATGAACAAGAATGCGAGGTTGATGTTGAAGGAGAACTTATTTGTGCTCTAGGTGAAATCAAGAAATACAAAAAGGAGAACCAGATATTATAATTATAGCTTCAACAAGGAAAAGATTTCAAAGACAAAGCACTTTTAAACTTTGAAATAGTATCTTCTGATCTTGAAGAGGCAAGAAATCAGATTGTGAATTTTAGGACTCAAGTTGATGATGCAAACAAATTGATTATTGGCCTAAAAATTGAGATTGAAGAGGCTAAAGGAATAACAGATGTTACTAAGTCTGAATGTGAAGTCAAATCTATTGAATATCTAAAATTAGAGGCTGAAATTGTCAATCTGAGAAAAAATTATGAATATTAGGAGTTTGAAGAAAGCACAAACAAGTTGCATGAAATGTTGGGCAAACAAAAGCATCATAAGGACACTATTGGTCTAGGTTATGAAGAAGGAGAGTGTTCCAAAGTTAGAGAGACTCCTAGAAAGAAAATTGATCTAAATTATCATGCTGCTGCTCCTGAAGGCAAAAAGAAGATTGAAGCTGAAGTGAAAATTAAAGATGAGTTTATCAAAATGAACTATCAAAAGAGAAATTCAAGAAGGGCTACTCCAGTAAGACAAGCATATATGTACAAGTATAATTATTTATTTTTTGTTATTGTTCTACCTGTAATAATTTTGGACACAAAGCAATTGATTGCAAAAGGAATACTAATCTTGTATGTTTCAAGTACAACTCTCTTGGTCACAAAGCATATAGTTGCAGAATGTATGGAAGAAAAGCATCACCTGGTTTGAAAAGTTGGAAAAGAAAAGAGGTTGAAAAGGTTTGGAAGAAGAAATCTAAATAGAAGAAAGAACTTGTGAAAGTATGGAGACAGAAACAAAGTCAAGAAAAGATAGATCCTAAACTTGTGCATAATGCAAAAGACACATCATCTATTACATGAGATGCAGTATGAAGCAAGGGGGAGTTGTCCATGTCCTATCAATTATCCCCAAGAAGTTTTAGGAGATCATTTAGTGCTTGTCACTATGATGATCTTGTCTTGTTTATCATACTGTTGGATACTTGACTGATAATGTTTGTTAGAATGTTTCATGTCAAGATGCTACTCATATTAGTCTTATGAAATAAAGTTCATGATGATGTTGATAACTATGTTGATCTTCATTGTATGTCAGTAATACATGTGATCAGTGGTTCATGTTGTCATTGATGTCATAATACATACAAGATGTTGATAAGATGTTCAGGGGTTCACTGCAAAAAGAGTTTGATGATGTTGAATGAACTTGTTTATAAATGATCATGTTTATATCTTGTTCATATCATGTTGATACTTACAGAGGTTGAGTTGTCATGATGTTGCAGTTCAGAGTGTTCTTGATATGTGAAGTGTTGGTTGTCATAGCAAAGAGGTATTCAGTGGTGTTGAGGAGTACATGCAGTGTAATTCCAGTTAAGGTGTACTCAAGGAGATCTCATCAAATTTTAGCATATGTTGACTGAGGAGGTTGCAAATGGAAGAAGTCAATTCATAACACTTGTCTTTGCATTTGGTTTTGCAAAAGTATTGACAGTGGTTTCATATTTGACAAAACAATATTTCATAATTGGTGTGTTGTGATTGTGTAGTAGTCTTCATAAGAATAGCATGACAATGCTTAGTTGCTGACTTGAGACATATGGACTATAAAAGAAGACTTCAAAATGAGCATTTGAAACATTTTAATCTTGCATATTGTTGAAAGCATGGCAAAGGCTATTTTTAGTGGGAAAAGAATAAGAAATGATTTGTCTTAATGATATTCATTTAGGATAGTGTTCTTACCATAGTTTTCATGATGGCAGATCAAGTTGAATGGTATTTGATAGCAGACCTTGTTATATGTTTTTAGCAGACATTGCTAGAAAACATCTTGTAGCAAATATTGCTAGTTGTTCTTACCTTGTATCACTTGATGTCAGTTGTATCTCTAACCTTGTTGTGATAAAGGTATCCGAATTTGTAGTGGATTGATGGCAGACTTGTTGTGCAGACTTGTCTCTTGTATATTGCAGTCTCTTGTAGAAATATTGTAGAGATGGTAGTAGACAGTTGATGAAAGCAGAGAATCTATGTTAGAATTTCGGACATTGGTGTATGGGAGCATGGTTAGAATGCTTCATGCTATGGGTGTTTATCTTGTCATGAAACTTGGCTCAGGAGTTGAAATTGAGGTAAGTCACAGATCTTATTGAGGTGTCTCATTGTGGTGTTGCTATAAAATGATCAATATCATAGGCGTATTCTAATCTCTTTCATGATTTATAGTGAAAGTAGTGATATGAGTTGATATGGTTTATATTGGGTGCTCACATTTTTTCTTAGTGATGGTGTTGATTGTAAATCATGCTTATGGATAATCATTGTGATGATCATGCTGGTTTGTCAAAGTTGTCTTCATTAGATCAGATGTGCTTTATTGGAACAATATTGAAGAATTTGAAACAAGGCATTTGGACTCAATGCTAAGTGAGTAATGCTATTTGGAATCCAAGACAGGGGGAGTTTATTCATCCTTTGTCATTTGATGACAAAAAGGGTGAGAGAGAGAATGCATCATGTAGTTTTACCATCAATGACAAAGGGGGAGATTGATGGAGGTTGATTGTCATTGACGTCAAAAAGGTATTTCAATTATCTTTCCATTAATGTCAAAATGATGTCTTGTCATTGTTGTCTTGTTTTCATGCCTCAAGTAACGCAGGGTTCATGAGCATCATGTGTGAGAACAAGATGTGTGATGTTGAGATCAAGTTGTATACCTTTCATATGGTGTGGTGCCTTTAACAATGTATCAACAGTATATGGCAGAAATCAAGATGTTGGTGTAGTGATGATAAGATGCAGTGCATATATGTTATTATGCTTTAGATTTGGTTTGTTATGCTTCTTGTCTTCTTGATCATTTCTTCACACAAGGTGTTGAGTTGATTCAAGTTGTTGGAATCAATTGTTGTGGAGTTGTACATGTTTCATGTCTTGCATTCATGATTGGTGTGGCTCATGAGGTTTGATTTCATGATGGTTGATAAGATTTATTTCTTAGGTATGATGTTACTCAGGATAAATATTATGTGCTTAAGATCATTAGTTCATGAGTTGGTTTTTGATCATATCTGTCATTGAGGTTACAAAGGTTGATTGTGGTTGTCATATCAAAATATTACATATCTTGGTTCTGCATTAAGAAAGTATATTCTCTACATTAGAAGAGTTGCCAATTAGAATTATTGATGTATTGATCATCTCTTGGTGCATGTTTATCTCTATGATGTTGAGATGGTGTATGGTGCAGTGTTTATATCATTCCTTCAAAGCACTTGCTTCATTAAAGATGTCAGTGCATGATAAAGGTTGGTGAAGGTCAGAATAGGACAGTGTTAGCTCATTTTGATGGAGGCTTGTTCTCAAGGTTAATAGTGTTCAAAGGTTCTTCTATCTATTGCTTGTTGTTATGGTGGATTAGTGCTTTCAAAGACGACTTATACTTGATATTGTTAATCATATTTATTATGTCAACTATATTACTGATGGGATGTTCTTGGTGATGACTCTACAATTGAGATAGAGGACCCATTCACTCAGATATGATATAAGGATTAAGGTCTTTTATTGTTTGGGGCTCTAGTTCTAAACCCTATACTATATTCCTAAAGACCTAAGTTACTACCTTTGTTGCCTGTCATCCTTTTGTGCACTTTTGTTTTAATTTTCAATTGACCTGCTACTATAGGTTAGTGTCACTTAAGTGACTACATTAAGGGTGTCGATGTTGTGGGGCTACCGGCCCCTCCACCTTGCAAGATTGATACTCTCGGTCTTCACTATGCGTGCATGGGTACCAAACTCTTATCAACGACCCTCTTCAAATGTTTAATGAGTGCGCAATGACAAATCATTGGCTAAGGTTTAAAATTAGAAACCTCATTCTTGACCGTGAACTTTGACATGCAAATGGCCGTCAAAAGGATATTGACTACAGTTTTTGCTTTTTAAATGCTATTTTTAATATTTCAAAGAGATAGATTTTTGTGGATTTTAAAGGATATCTTTAAGGAGATTTTTTCTATTTTCTAACTCCACTAGTGGGCCTCCCATGTAATTGAAGGCATCTAATGAAGAATATTTTTGTTTTTTTTCTAAAAATGAGAAGAAGATTAAAAGCTTTATGTTTTTGGAAACTTAAGAGTTTATGAATTCTTTTTCATATAGATGAGCTATTTATGATAGAGATTTTCTTCTTTGATAGAGGGCAGATTGAATAATTTGTTTATATTATGGGAACAATTTTTTTTGTAGATTGATTAAATTGAAGGTTTTTATTTTTGCAAAAGATGGATGCCTTTTTAGGATTTCTAATGGGAGAAGATGAACAGATTGGTGAAGTGTTTGAAAATGTAGAGAAAGAAGAGGAATGTGAAATTTTTTTTTATTTGGAGGTGGTGGTGAACATCTTGTGATTTTATTTTTAAAAATGGGAAATGGAGATGATTTTTGAAAGGAGAAATATGCAGTGAAGACTTGAATATGAAAGGTCATCTCATATATAATGATATTGTAGGTGTATTGATTGTTGGATTTTTTAGGATCGACATTATGCAGCATTGAAGACAATTTTTGATGAAGTTTTTGCAGGTGTTGATTCTTGATCAGAGGAATAGATTGATGTTGCAGAGATTGATGTTTGCAGTGTTTGAAGAAATTATTTTTGTAGAGATTGAAATGTGTTTCATAGATTGTGTTGGGACAGGAAAAATTTAAAATTTTCTTGTATTTTCACCTCTCTATATCTGACCAAATCATAAAACATCCCACCCAAAATGATAATTAAAAATGGATACATCCCACAAAAAGTCCATGACAAATAGTGTAAAGGGCTTAAATTTCATAATATTGGCAAGACTTTATGTTACTTATGCCGATCCATGAGAAACCAATAGAAATGACTATCGGCATGAAAACAAGGATCGGAGAGAAGATTGTAAAAGTCACCGATGGAGGAAATAATACAGATGACCTTTTGTCAGGAAGAAAATCTATCAGTCACACCAATCAGTATGAATAAAGGCTATCAGGTAACACTTTGAAGATCATCCCGACAGTATAGATCATATCGATAGAGTATTTCGGTGAAAGTCTCACCAAGCATCCCATGGAATCAAAGGAACTAATGGTCATCGGCAGGAGATGAACGTCAGAGCAAAAAATTAATAAGTCTCTAATACTCCGGTGTCTTGGCAAACAAAAAAAGGTGCTTTCGGTATAAGTCATACCGACATATGTAACCATCGGCAAAAGTAAGTGAATCGGAACAAGTTTTACAAGTCTGGTCGGAGCATTTCTCATGATGATGTCAGTAACATATTATGAAAGTCTTTCCGATCCAAGATATAAAGGACTATCGGGAAGCCGATGACACTCGGGTAAACATAAATATGTTATCCCGATGGCATAGATCACCCTGATAACAATAATAGTCACATTCATCGACGAGACTCTCACTGATAGTCATATCGGTAGCACTTAACATATCAGAAAGGAATATCAATCACACAATGATGAAAGAAGTCATGCCGATGGCAATTGTGCCCACTTTCACATCGGATAGGGTATGGACATCTCCTACCTATACGATTTCATGTAATGTCGAGGAGGCAATTGAAGTTTTATAGCGATTGATTGTTCGCGCCATAAGGAGATATTAAAATCGCTCAGACGTTATGAAAATCATGCCGATGAAAGGAGTTATGATGATGTGACATTTCACAACGATGAAGGATATTGAACTGCTCGAACAATTAAATGCAAACGGTGAGGAAATCCTCTAAGATCATTACAATTAAGATCGACATAATTGTTTGAGAAGAAACTACAGGGGAAAACTTGAAGCACAAATAGGGGAATTCGATCATAGCCACCGATGATAGGTACATACATACAAACCTCTGTGTTGTAGCCTATAATTTGATTTTCTGTCAAGAATTGAAAATGGAGACTCCGGGAAAAGGAAAGGGCAGAAAATCACGAGGGGATACGAGTAAACCTAAGAAATAGAAAATTGATAAAACCCCTAAGGAGAAAACAAAGGATAGAAAACTCAATCAAGATTTGATTGATCAATTACCAGGGTCAACTCCCAAATCTCGAAGATCTGCTCAACTTAGGGTGGAAGTAGAAAAATTAGAGGACAAATGTAAACACCTAGGGAACATTTGGACCCCAATCAGAGGGTATGAACTTTTCAAATTCCATCACAACAGAAGATTTATGAATTCTCCAGTATCAAACCCATGGCATTTGAATTTGGGTAAATTAGTTGTGCCTGATGTGTTCCTGAATGTTGAACTTCTCCAGCTTCTTGCTAAACAATATAACCCAAGTCTAAAGGCTATATGCAACCCACAAGGGGAGCCTGTTATACACTTGTCAAAAATGCCATCTGTGAAGTATTCGACTTGGATGATTTATGCATTGTCCCCATTATTTATGAGGATTTAGAAAAGGAATATTGGAGAATGGATACAACTTACAATGGATGGAGGTTGCCTATTCATAGGCCTAGAGCTGAGGGAGAATTGGCGCCTCTTAATGAGGATGATGGTCCTCCTTTTCGTGTATCAATATTTGAACCCTACATACAACATACCTATTATTCTGTGGGCCAGGACCTAGGATCAGAGGTCCCTTAATTTATGACAATCCCTTTGATGGTCATAGCTACTGACATCCAATGCCACAATGCAAGGCAATTCAATTATGCTACTTATATTGTTAATAAAATGGACTCTGGTCTGGCTGCAATAAAAAACAATGCCCCAACAAGTTCTTTTGAGCATTACTCACTTCTTATGCACATGGTGCTCTATTATGGCCAGGAAGTGGGGTTATGGCCAAGTGAATTTAAGGTTGTTCCTATAGACCAAAAGGGACATAAGTTACCAATATAGATATGGACCAAGATATGGCATAGCAGATATGCCCATTCTAGCTATATACAATTTGAAGAATATTGTGTAAAAGTGTTGTATAGATATTTCAGTCACCCTTGTGAGTACTCAATCTCAAATGAGATAAAGAGGTTCCTTAGACTGAAAGATTTTGGTGGGCCTCCTACTATTATTCATAATTGGGGAGATTGGTATCATTTTGAAGATGCCACCATGGTTAGAGTGTATGGTTTTGAGGACACTCCATTCATCTTACCTAAAACTGTCCCTGACAAAATTGCCTACCTAGAAATAGTTAGGCAAATCTACTATTCAAATGTAATGCATCTGAGTTCCCATGATAAACAAACTTTTTTGCCTAGTACTTTGTGTTTTGGGGATTTCACTATGGTTTCCAAAGAAGGTTATAATCTCATCCTGGATAAATTGATGCACTACAATATGAGGTATGCTAAGGTGAGGAAAGGATTTGATCCTAAGGGTTTTATTGACTCTGCTCAGAGAAAGCAAAACCTTAGTGGATACACACATATCCCCTATCCACACGATGATGTCATCAGAAATATGGAAGAGGCTGAGGTGGAATTGGTGGTGGAATAATATAACAGGGATCTAGATGAGAAAAGAAAACAACTAGCAGAGATTGAGGTATTATCCTCTGGAGATGAAGAACTGACAGGGCGAGAGAAACCACAGGACAAAACAATAAAAATGTCTAAAAGAAAGATGCAACAATATCAGCCTCTTGTCATAATACATGATGAGGAGGGGTCTGCTAATGAAGACCCACATCAAATAGCTTAGGATTCTTTTATTTCTGATGACAAATTCATTCATTCAAAATAGTTTAAATCATTTTTATATTAATGCAAAGGGAAGGAAATCAGAGAGTCAGTGGATGATGTCTCTACTAATAATGAGAGACAATTGCTTGATATGTTGAAAACAACAGTGGATAATGAGCTGCAAGATATGACCCCTAGTAAAGGGTAGATAGCTGCTCAAAGATGCAGGGGTAATGATCTTTCCTGGCCTTGATTTGAATTCTGCTCTAGTCTTCGACAGTTTTCTGAATAATACGAATGATAAATATAAGCTCACTCCAGAAGGTGTCAATGAAGTATATATGGGTACCAAATAAAATAATGACAAAAATTCATTAATGATATGGGCCCTGTATCCTCCCCATAAAAAGACAGCTATTATAGACACTGAAAAAACTTTTGGCCATGTCATGACTTTAAAGGTAGGGGAAACTGACCCTTTGATCACTGTAGACATTGGCATCAATGTTGCAAAGCTAAATAAATCACAGGCTCAAATGTTGATTGAGGAAAGAGACGCATACAGACTGAGCCGTGAGAGATTGACAAAGGAGAATGATTATTTAAAAGATGTTGTTAAGAGTACCTTTGGGGAATCAACAAAGAGGTTAATCCAGGGTGAAAGTTCACAGAGCACCCATGCACTATCCACAGATCAAGTGGCACAAATCCAGATGGATACACTCATCATAGTGGTACAGAGTAGGCATGCCAACATGGTGCATTGGTTAAACCAATTTTGGGATAATTACTCTCAAAATTATAAAGCAATTCAAGAACATGAAAGGCTTGAAAAAAGATTGCAGGAGAAATTGAATGAGACACAAGGTAAAGATATTTTCGACATTGCAGGTGCCTCCAATGTAGAAGAGTTGACTGAGCAACATCAGAAATACTATGATCAACTTAAAACTGATGCCAAAGAATGTACTGAAGCTTCAAAAGTAGGAGTGCCCGCATTATTCAAAAGTGATAAAGAGCTAAAGAGCAAAGAAGAGTGGAGCAATGACTGTCAAGCTATATTACATAAAGCTTTGGGAGCTCTTAAGGACAAAGATTCTGCATCTAGGGAAGCCTGCAAAAATTTGGAGAAGATGGCCATGATGGATGTGATTACAAGGAATGCCATTGAATTTACTGATTCCCATTGTAGCCAAGAGTTCCTAGACCATGTTGCTAAACTTTACTTATGGTTGAATAGAGCCTAATCATGGTTATGTTATGATTGTTAATCTTGTTAATTTCCCAAAAGACTTCTTGAAGAGTTATGTCTCTTCACAAGAATATCTATATAAGTTCAAACAGTTGATGCTGAAAGATCAGCTGTAGAATATATACATATAATTTACAATGTTTCTCAAAGACCATGTGACATATTATTATTGAAGAAATAGATTGAAGTTCTCTAGTTCAGTGGTTCTATTTTGGTATCAATTGTTTGTTAAGATTATTCAATTGTGTGGTTGTCTCCAGTTCTGTATTTCCTTGTTATTCAAATTCATATATCAAGTATATAGTTAATTTGTCAATGCACATTTTCTGTATCTGTGTGATTGAGTAAATTGGTTTCCATTTGAGGAATTAAAATCCTTCTGATTAGTCACAGCAACCTGGAAGTGTTAGTTTGGATTACTAAGAAGAGCCATATAGTTAGGATTGTCATTCTGTCTCCAAATTAATATTATCTATTATCTCTTGCATATTTCATTCAATTGGTTCCTTCAAGAAAGGATTAAAATACCTTCTGGTGAATTACAAGATATCTGATTATATTGGTTGGATTATCAAGAAGAGTTTGTCAGTCATCTCCTTGCACATTTATACAAGTTATAAACTAAAATTGTGCCAAGCAATTAGAATTATTATCCACTATAAGCCACTAGTCTTAGTCTTAGTTCAATTTGTTATTTAAATCCTTTTATTTGAACAATCATAAAACTCACTTTGATATTGCTTATACCAACCATTCATTAGATAGTAGAATTAATTAAAAAATTTCATCTATCCTACACCATTTTCCATAGTAGGTAGATCCACTTTCGTAGTCAAAATAGTTGCATTCAATCTGCTTTAGATTCCAAGATTCACCCACCTAGGTGTAGCAGGACCTAAAGTGTAGGAAATCATCAAACCCTAAAGGTTGATTTCGCTAAGTTAGTTCAAAAAATGTTGCGAATCTAAGCATAGAGCCTGGCATCCTCTTAGGATTAGCAACCTGCATTTTTGAGACCTAACAAATTGGTGACTCCATTGGAGATAGAAATAAAAGACCTTAGAAATAAATAATTCCTTTCATAGAGTCATTTTAGAAACTTTAATTTGGTAACTCTGCTGGCAACCAGAACACAGAAAGATAAATTATAAACTTTTTCCTATTTACAAAATAGGTGGCGACTCTAGTTACTCTTATAACAAAAAATTAATACCAAATGGATTGTAGGAGATCCAAGATGGAGGGCAAGGAATTGCAGTCATCTCTGCCACTTAGAAACATTTCCAAAAGAAATGGAACTTCAAATTATTCTCACTAGGATAATAACCAGGATGCTCAAAAGGATAATGCAAAGCAAACTATTTCGATTCACAACAAGTTCACACCTTTGCATGATTCAAATAGAAATCTCAATGTAGTAACTGATGATATTTTGGCAAGATATAAACTAGATCCTCAAGAATAGCTTAAGTATGAAGCACAGGTCATGAGGGATATTGATCAAAACTAAGCTGAATATGATTTTAAGATGTCATTACATCAAGTAGAAGGGGTAAGACATGGATTCTCAAATCAAGAAATAAATGACAATCTAGAGAATCTAGGAAGTATGAGTGAAGAGTAGCAGGAGGTGCTCAGGCTCTAGAAAGAACTCAAAATGTTCAAGATACAGTATACTCAGAGGTTGTTGTGGCAAGAAATTCAACAAATGAAAAGTAAAGCTAAAACAACCCCCCCAAAATATGTACGACCACATAGAGGAAACATTTCAAGGAATCCACAGCAAAATACAAATGGAGTTCAAAATTCACATGCATTTGGAAGTCTTAAAAATATTATTCCTCAAAACCTTAGACCACCTCCCATACATAATACATCTCAACATATGACAAATCCTTACCCACCCCCTGGCCAACAATATTACAGACCATCAAATCCTTACATGAATCCCCACATAAATCCGCAGCAACAATATGCCTATCATCAGCCACCAGGTGGATATAATTACTATCCTAATCCACCACCCATGAACTTTCGACCTCAAAACCTTGCAAACATATGTAGCCAATTTAATTTAACTGGATATCAGTTGTATGCATATCCTATGGATAGTAATTGGAGAAATATAGTTCCCAAGTTTACTGGGAACAATGCAATATCAGCTGAAGATCACATTAGAAGTTTCAATGCTTTCATGCAGGATATTGGTATGGATTGGGAAGATATTAGAATGAGGTTATTCATGATGTCCCTCACTGAAGATGCAAGAGACTGGTTCAACAGCTTACCTGATGCCTCAATTAGTTTAATAACTGATTTCCATAATCAATTTAAGGAGCAGTATGGTAACCAGTATGTCCCTGAGTTTGCGTTACATGGACTGATAAGTATACAAAAGTACCAAAATGAATCAGTATATGATTTCAATCTAAAATTTTCCAAATTACACAAGGTACCACATGGATCCAAGTTGTCTGATCCAACAGCACTGAGCATTTATATGAAAGCATTTGACCCCAAGACAGGGTACAAGCTTAGAAATCAGTGTCCTGTAACCCTGGTTGAAGCACAGAAAGTAGCCTTAACTATTGAAAACAATAGGAAAGCTGCGGGTATGATTAGCAAGAGAGATAACCCTAGAAATCCTTAGAACCCAAATGTTCAACAGACTAAACTAGAAGGTCAGCATAGGCATGAAAGGCCTAGATTGCATGATATGTTGTACAATACAAATTGGAAAGATGGGAGACCCATCAACAACAGCAGAAAGCAACATTATGGCAAGGATACCCCTGACCCCCTGAAAAGAAACATGGCACATATGGTAGAAAATAAACCTTGGTGTTTGGTGTGTAATTTACCACATTTACCTGAGTACTGTGAGGTAGCTAAATCAGTACAACAAGAAGAGATGTTATACAGTTATAATAGAGACAACCATACTATAAATATGATGTAGGATACACCATGTGTGGTGACTGAAGATTACTCTTCTATAGAGGAAGAGGGATATGAGTATGATGTAGGAAACCAGAGGCATCATATCAACATGGGAGAACAAGAAGTGTTCTCAGATCAGGAAGATGGTTATGAGGAACCTACTTACTATAACAATCAGCCATATGATCAATGGAGAAAGCCTACTGAGGATGAAAGAGAAGCTCTTACAGTAGCTGCAATAGCTCAATCTAAAAATGCTTATAACTTGAGGAATAGGACAGTGAACGTTGAACAAGGAACACCTGGGAGTGTATTCATAAAAAGATCAGAATAACATAAAGAATAATACAAAATCATCATTTATGCACATTTGCTATATCTGTGTGATTGAGTAAATTGGTTTCCATTTAAGGAATTAAAATCCTTTTGATCAGTCACAATAACCTAGAAGTGTTAGTTTGGATTACTAAGAAGAGCCATATAATTAGGATTGCCATTCTGTCACCAAATTAATATTATCTTTTATCTCTTGCATATTTCATTCAATTGGTTCCTTCAAGAAAGGATTAAAATACCTTCTGGTGAATTACAAGATATCTGATTATATTGGTTAGATTATCAAGAAGAGTTTGTCAGTCATCTGCTTGCACGTTTATACAAGTTATAAACTAAAATTGTGCCAAACAATTAGAATTATTATCCACTATAAGCCACTAGTCTTAGTCCTTCATTTGACTCTGTTTACCCAACAAGGCACTGGTCTTAGTTCAATTTTTTAGTTAAATCCTTTTATTTGCACAATCATAAAACTCACTTTGATATTGCTTATACCAACCATTCATTAGATAGTAGAATTAATTAAAAATTTTCATCTATCCTGCCACAGTAGGTAGATCGACTTTCTTAGTCAAAATAGTTGCATTCAATCTACTTTAGATTCTAAGTTTCACCCACCTAGGTGTAGCAAGACCTAAAGTGTAGGAAATCATCAAACCCTAAAGGTTGATTTCATTAAGTTAGTTCAAAAAATGTTGTGAATCTATGCATAGAGCCTGACATCCTCTTAGGATTAGCAACCTGCATTTTTGAGACCTAACAGATTGAAACAAGTTTGAATAGTCAGAGATTGAAGAAGATTTTTTTGTGTGAAAGCATAAGGAGATATAAGGTTTTGTTATGTCTAGAGAAACAAAGTTTTCCTCTGTACATTTTTATATTCATGTAATTAGGGGTTGGTGCCCCTTGAAGTTGGTGCTTCTAAACATTGTAGGTAGTGAGGCTTACATGGTCAGTGAGACCTGTTTGTTGTAATCAGTGAGGCAAATTTTTAGAGTGGTTTTTCTACCCCATGAGGGTTTTCCACTCATCAAATAAGGTGTTATGTTTCTTATTTGTCTTCATGTGTTCATGTGCCCTAATGATTTGTTCTTAATGTCCTAATTCATACTTTTCATTATCATACTTGTGCATATGTGTTTAACAGATCATTGATGTCTTCCTCTCTCTTTTTCTTGTAAGTTAAAAGGTGCAAAAAGTTGTAAAATTTTATACAACACTAATTCATCCCCCCTCTTAGTGTTGTCCTGTACTCCAACAGGTAGTAGTGTTGAATTCACAAGACAACTGAGAGTGGGGGTGAATCAGTTGTAACAAAACTTCATACTCTTACAAACATTCAGATCAACATTAACCTTTAAACATGTTATGATGATCAAGAATGAATAACAAATAACTAGAATTAAATCATAACAACACCACACATAAAAGAATGCCAGATTTTACGTGGAAAACTCTAAAAGGGAAAAACCATGATGAGGGTTAGCTCACAATATAATGTAGTACCAATACCAAATTACAAAGGCTCACTTCCAAAAGGCTCACTACCTAAAAGAGAGAATGCTCACTACAAGTGGAATCACTATCCAAGTGGACTCACTGCCAACTAAGAAAGAAAGAAAGAAGAGAAGAGTGGCTCATTGCCAGGCTTTGAATTGATGTAGTTGCATCTAACCTATTCATGGGGTTTAGTTCCAATGAAGCTAAATATCCATCACAACACAAACATCTTCGTAGCAACACTGAAAATAGTAGACACCTTCTACTCACTACATTTGGTAGCCTAATACATGAAAGCTCTCACTTCCCTTAATCAAATTTCCAACAACATCTTCCTCACGTACACTCTATCCATGAATCTTTGACACTTATTTATACCATCAGCAATCATGAAAAACATTCTCCAAGGTTAGCAACACAACTTAACCCATAAAATTCAAATTAGGTCTAGAAATAAACATTCCCACAGAGGAAGGGAACAGATGCTAACCAAATCACACCTTAGAATGGACCTAAATCCACTCTTACATGCTTCATCATGCTTTCACAATCAATGAAGCACAACCACAATTAGTGTAAACAACCAAGTCGACCAAACTTGTGTAAACACTACGAACTATTAAGTATAGGCTTCATCAAGGGTAAACACACCTCATGGAATTTACACAAAGATTTAACACAATTTAGAACCAACCACAAACATCTTGAACTCACCTAAAAACCAACAAATTTAACCACAACAACTTTCACCTAAAGAAAGTTCACAATCTGCTTACAAACAACATTGTCGAACTTTGCTACACAAGACATTGCTTTTCGGAGAACCAAATCACAAACCTTTTGGATTGAAGATAGAAAAATAAATTATAAGAACACATCTAGAACCACAACACCTAAAACCACTCAGCGGAGAAATGCGGAGAAAAACACTTTCTCCCAAACACACTGTCAAACATTGTTCTCAAACTGGTGAACACAACTTCCACTGCACAACGATCTGGAGAACCAAATTTTGGATTTAGCATCTTCAAACACTTCTGAACAACATGTCAAAACTACATACTCAAATCTCCAACACAAGAGAGATACGGAGCAAAAACTTGAACATCACTTTGTAAGCTAGAAGACTTCTTCAATACTTTGTTTCCATAATTAATCAAATTTTCTCAAAAGCACTTGGAAACCCAACAATAGAAGCATATCCTCAACATCTTTAGCACCTCTATAAAGAAACCAAATCCCTTTTAGAAAGACAACTTAATCAAACAACAACAACCTCATCAGAAGACACAATTGACACCAATGACAACAAAAACTTGTTGACATCAATGACAACACCGATTAGCACATACTTGTAACAATTAGGAGGCATTTGTCTACTCCTAGAACCCCTCATCAAAATGGAGTAGTGGAAAGGAAGAATAAGAATGTACAAGAAATGTCTAGGGCAATGTTGAAAGATGCAGATCTACCTGATATATATTGGAAGGAAGCAATTCACACTGTTGTCTATCTAACTAACAGAGTGCAGTTAAGGGTCAACAACACTAAGATACCTTATGAGTTGTGGTATGGAAGACCTCCCACTATTAGATACTTCAGGATCTTTGGCAGCAAATGCTATATCAGAAGAGATGAAGAAGACCTAGGAAAGTCTGATTCAAGATGTGATGAAGGAATCTTTCTTGGTTACTCAACTAGAAGCAAGGCCTATAGATGCTACAACAAAAGGTCGAGAAAGATGATTGAAAGAACAAATGTCAAGGTAGATGAAGACTTGTGTTAGATCTCACAAGATTCAAAAGACACTGGATTTGATATCTTTCCTTGTATAGAAGATGATGAAGAAGTGAAAGAAGAAAAGGAACAAGAACTAGACAAGAGAAGATACTTAAGACCCCAGCAAAGTATGTTCAGAAGAATCACTCAGTAGAACATATCATTGGAGACAAGAATGAAGGTGTGCAGACAAGGAGAAGGTTTTCCAGGACACATGAGCAAGTAAACTTGTGTTTGTTATCAAAAGTAGAACCTAAGACCTTTGCTAAAGCTAGCAAGGATAAGGGATGGATAAAAAGGCATGGAAGAAGAACTAGATCAAATTGAGAAGAATAAAACATGGGAACTGGTTCCCAGACTAGCAAACAAGAATATTATAGGAGCAAAATGGGTGTTCTAGAACAAACTGAATGAAGAAGGCGAAGTTGTAAGGAACAAAGAAAGACTAGTATGAAAAGGATACACTCAAGTAGAAGGCATTGATTTTGAGGAGACTTATGCTTTGGTAGCAAGGATGGAGGTAATTAGAATGTTCCTTGATCTTGTTGCTGACAAGAACTCCAAAGTATATTAGATGGATGTCAAGTCAGCATTTCTGAATGGTGACCTAGAAGAAGAAGAAGTATACATTGAACAACTAGATGGTTTCTAGATATTAGAAGATCCAGACATGGTATGCAGACTCAAAAAGGCTTTGTATGGTCTTAAGAAATCACCTATGGCTTGATATGCAAGATTAGACAAGTACTTACTTCAGCAGAGCTTCAAGAAATACTATAGATAGTAATGTTTATATAAAGGAAGAAGGATACATGATTTTGATAGTTGTAGTATGTTGATGACATCATTTTTGGTGGAGATGATGATATGTGTAAAAGGTTTATAGAGAAAAGATGTAAAAAGATTTTGAGATGTCCATGATTGGTGAAATGTCTTTCTTCCTTAGACTTCAAATTTGCCAGCTAGATGGTGGTATCTTTATTTATCAAGCTAAGTATGTCAAAGAATTGTTGAAGAAGTTTGGCATGGAGGACTCAAAACCAGTGAGTACTCCCATGGTCACTAGATGTCACTTAAGCAAAGATGATGAGTCTCTAGAGGTGGATTTGACTGTCTATAGGTCTATGATTGGAGCATTGCTGTACTTAACTACTTCTAGACTTGACATTATGCATGTAGTATGTGTGGTTGCCAGATATCAAGCCAATCCTAAACAAGCACATGAGAAAGTAGTGAGAAGGATATTCAGATACTTGAAAGGAACTCCAAAAGGAACTGATTTGATTTGAGTGCATACACTAATGCTGAAAGGGCTGGATGTGTTAATGATAGAAGAAGTACAAGTGGTGCTACTTTCTCTCTAGGAAGCATATTGGTTTCATGGTAGAGCAAGAAATAAGATTCAATGTCCTTATCAACTACAAAGGTAGAGTATATTGCAGTAGCCTCCTGCTGTACACAAGTGTTGTGGATGAAGCAAACTCTGAAGGATATCAAGGTATTGTATGATGAGCCTATTCCTATATTGTGTGACAATACAAGTTCTATCAATATTTCCAAGAATCTAGTGATGAATTCTAGAACCAAGCATATAGCAATTAGGTCTCACTTTTTGAGAGAGAAAGTTACAGATAAGGAAGTGAAGTTGGAATATGTTCCAACAAAGGATCAAATTGCAGACATCTTTACTAAGGCTCTTACAAAGGACACCTTTGAGGATCTCTGGCAGAAGTTAGGGGTAATTACCCCTCCTTCTTGCTAAATATGCATAGTGATGCATCTGTCTAAGGGGAGTTAATGTTATATCCTTGTTTCCTATACTGATGATGGATACCTCTCAGGAGGAGCAGGTAGTGGTTGCTAATGATAGGGGGAGTAGGTAGTGGTTGCTTATGATAGGGGAGTTTGGTTGTTGCAAGAAAAAGTTATATCCTAAAGGAAAATAAGTAGATGTATGGTTGCTGATGAAGCTGATGGTAGCTACCCTTTGTCCTTGATGTCAAAGGGGGAGAAATGTGCAAGTATGCATTGCCATCAATTCCAAAGGAGGAGATTGTTAAACATATGGTTCCAATAGTTGTATTGTTTGTCATTGATGTTAACACTGTCATAAGGTTGTCATTGATGTCAAAACTATTATGAATGTGTAATAGTGCTCATAATTGGATGTAACACTCCTAAAGAAGATATATTGATGAGAATTAGAAGTTGAAAATACATTGAGATATGCATGTCATGCTCCTAAAGAAGATACGTTGAGATGGGAATTAGAAGTTCATATCATGCCTTGTTCATTGCAGAATTGAGTATGAAGTTATATTCAGATGAGAATTAGAAGCATCAAGAATACACATTAATATGGGAGCACTAAGATATAGTACTAATGGCCTAAGATATGTTGTATTCTCTCCTCCATTATCCCTTGTATACACCTAAAAGTGACACGACTCTAGCTAAATAAATATTTTAAATATTTATTTCATTTTAAATTCTTCTATCAATAAATAAATAAATCAATTTATTTATTTGATTCATATTTCTCCAAAAAAATAAATAAAATCATTTATTTAATTAAATCATCCAAATTCTTCTAAAATCATTCTAAATTAAATAACATCAAATTATTTAATTAATTCTTCTCATTCTCTATATTTAAATAAATCCAAATATTTATTTAAATTACCTATTTCCTCCAAAATTGAATTAAAACCAAAGATAATTCAATTAATCCACATGCACATGTAATTAAATATTTTTAATATTTAATTAGATAAATATTCCCTCACCCACATGTCCTATTTCTCCTCCAGTCAGATTAGTCAACTCATCACTCAAAATAGTTAACTAATTGGTCATTTGAGTTCACTGTTCAATCATCTCAGTTAACTCCCCAATCAGCCCAATTATCTCTCCAATCAATTCTGTTAACTGATCAATCATCTCAGTTAACTCTTCAATCCATTCTGTTAACTCCCTTGATGCATGAAGGAGCAGGATACTTTTCCTCTCCCTATTTGCACACATCCTCTCAAATTTCCTCAACCGTTGATCTTCTTATTCATTCTACACCATTGATCTTCTTTCTCACAAATCTATAAATACAACCCCTATTCTTCCATTTGAATCATCCAAGCTTTTTATAAACTTACTCTATAGGAATCATAGCATGCCTTTGGCACAAATCACTCCATAGATTGAGATCAATTATCACATCATTATCACCATTATCATTGTATTGTGAAGATCCTCTTCATTGTAAAACCTATCAACAACCATTCTCCATTGTCATCTCAGAAAAAAGCAAGGAAGTGCACCTTCTGAGGGCTCTATTCATACACAAGATCAATTCGAGATAGGTGACTGATGGAAGTCATAGAATAGAAAATTTTGCAAGGTATTGTGTTCTTTGTGTTTGATCTTATTTATTTCAATTTCATTGAGATTATCGGATAATTAGTTGTTTATTAGACTATTGTTCACATTTTCATATCAGGACGTTTCTGTGCATCCACTCACTGTTATAGCACATCTACTCACTGATACTAAGCATCTGTTAGACCTACACATTTACTCACTATTCTGATGCATTTATTCTCTATTACAACACATCTATTAGATCTGTGCATTTATTCTCTGTTTCGGTGCATTTATCATTTCTTACGGTGCATCTGTCATATCTGCACATTTATTTTCTATTTCTGCACATATATTCACTATTTCTGCGCATTCATTCTGCTAGGGTTTTTGGGCTATTTCTCAAGAAATTTGTGACACTAACATCATTTGCAGGAATATTCTCAGATACACCTTACAGGTTAAGAGCTGGTCAGATATATAGTTGCATGGTTAACTCTCATCTAGATCTAAATAGCCAAGGAAGTAATTGAACTTGTTCATGCAAATTTCACTTAGATCTAAATAGGAGGGAAGTAATTTGTACTTGTTGCATCACAACTTGAACATAGTCCTAACTAGGAGGATTAAAGTTGAACAATTGCTTTCAAAACCTTTTTCAAAGTTAACGAATCTTGTGTGCCCAAGTAGAGTAACTCATTTAGTTTTTCTCTTTTTAACTAGGAGGAAAGAATCAGTGTTTTCCATGATTTTGGAATGATGATAGGACTATACTCTCCCCTTAACTAGGTGAACAAAATGCCAGAATCATCATTTCACGTGTTTCCTTTAGAGAGGCCTGCCCTTGGAATCCCTTCCTTCCAAGTGGGATGACCTTAAGTGGTAATGAGATAACGCCAAGCTCTTCCAATCCTCTATAAATAAACTATGTTTAAGGTGAAAGCTTCAAGCAATGAGTGCAGATTAGTTATACCGACAACCAACCTCCCCATAAACCCCGCAAGGTGCAACCCTTATAGGCTAGGAGACTCTATAATAGAGAGTAGTGTTGCCACACGTATAACCACTCAAACGGTTGCCCTTATTACATATTCATTGTTTGTAGAAGCCAAAATCCCCTATTCAGTGACACAGGAGGAAAACATTCTCTAGAGCCATCCAATGTCATACACTCATTTAGTGTAGATAGGAAAGTTCAACTCTTCTAAGGAACTATAGCTTGGTATGCGTGAGAAGTGAGTGCCGTGGAGGGGAGCCGGTGCTACCAAGCTATTAGCTATCCACCTTTATGCAAGTGGCTGGTGTAAAAACCAAGTGGGAACTCATTGAATACTATCCTTACCAACCTTAGGATTGTGCTTGCATTGTTGTCAAAAAAATTAAAAAGTCAAAAAAATCAAACAATCATGAAAATATTCTTTGTGTGTGATGTGACTTTCTTGCCATAATCGAAGAAATAAATCAAAAAGAGAAACATTCAGGCAAAGAACCCAAAAACATTAAAAAACGTGCCTTTACCAAGTCAAAATCAGTCAAAATCAAGCAAAATAGATAGATCTGTGCATTTGCTTCATCTTGCTACGCATTTACACAGTTCTACTACGCATCTTCTCTTTCACCAGATCTGTGCTCATACTTCCTAAAGCTACACATTTATCCTCTATTCTGGTGCATCCTCTTTTCACCAAATCTGTACTTTTGTTCCTTGTTGCTGTGCATATACACTTTGTTCCTATGCATCTGTCCTTGCGCATCTGTCATAGTGAGCACCACCATACAACTTGTCAGAAAAACACCTACCTTTTTGAGCACCTATTTCAGCCTTGTATCAGTTTCTGAGGTCAAAATAACCATGCAGTCACTTCTTTCATTCATTTATGTAGCATACCCTCTTTTCCATCGTTCACCTCATCAAAATTTTGCAAAACTTCCCAAGAGCACATCCAACTATCAAAATCAGGTTATCACAAGGTAATTTTTGGATCATATCAGACTCAAACATCACTAATAGGTCTCCACTATTAGAATCTATCATCCTTCTCTCTCAGAACTTCACTAGTTTGTTTCGATGCAAAACTAGTCTCTACCAAGTAATTTTCCAATCATCCTTACTTTTGGCTACCGTTTTGTATTGACCGCCTTATTTGACACCATTGATCAAAGAAAACCCCTGTCCAAATCTTATCACCACAACTATCCCCTTCACTATAACCTCCAAACACATCTTACCAAAGCATCCAATTTCACCCCACTCCATCCCAAATCACATTGCATGGTACTAACTAGATCACAGAAACAAAAACAAATTGAAATGGCTGAAACATTTGACAAAATTGTCCCCTCCCCTCATGATAGTGACGAGGAGATATCTCACGAGGACTTACAAGAAGCTCTCCAAGATAGAAAATTTCAACGAATGATGGAAAAGTTACTACACCAAGACTTACAAAGTTCTTTCTCCACCTAGCAACCCAAGGAATTAATCTCCCTGCTGACTTTGACATAACAATGTTGAAAGAAACTGAAAAGGAAAGAACCCATGAAGACAGATCACGTGAGGAAAGAACCCTTGACGTAGATAAAGGCAAGAATACCATAAACTCAACCACACCTTTAGACATGTTGACAAAACAAGTTCAAACCCTACAACAACAATTAGTGGACCTCAAAACAGGGACATCCACTAAAAACTATTCGTTGGAGGAAATCTCACCATATCCCTTCGATAAGAGCTTGAACATGATCCCCTTTCCCATTAGATTTGAAGTTCCAAAATTTGACAAGTACAGAGGAAAGGGTGACCCTAGAGACCATATCAGAGAATTCAGTGCCGCATGTCTAGAGGTTGCCCACAATGAAACTTTTCTCATGAGACTCTTCCCTAGATCTCTAGGAGGGCAAGCCATGGAGTGGTTCTCTTGACTCCCCCTGGGTATCCGTACTTTTGATGAGTTACTGAACAAATTTGTCACGCACTTCTCGTATAACATTGAACATGAGGTATCCATGATTGACCTCTGCAACACAAAACAAAAGAGTGGTGAATCCTTTGCTACTTTCTTACAAAGTTGTAGGTAATTTGTGAGCAAGTGCTCATATTATGCCCTTGAGAAACAAATGACATAAATGTTTTTCCATAATCTCAATCCCAATCTAAGCTATCAAATTCAAATCCAATGCCCTACCTCATTCACAAAAGTCATTGAGATGGGGTTATTCATCGAAAAAGCTATGATCACAAAAGGACAAATAAAATTATTCAAAGACACTCCTAACTCAAACTATACCATAGATAAATAAAAATTCTAGACCAAAAACAATAACATCATCAACTATGGAGTGGTTGATGCTAAAGTAGCGGCTCCTAAGTGTTGTGTGGTTACACAACACGCCCCATTTTGACTTGGCAAAACAGGGACCCAACTTTTTTGGCTTGGCTTGGGTTGTCTACTTTGTGGCGGTTTGGTAAAAGTAAGTCATGTGCATCATCATGTGGAACCAGGATGAGGTAAGTCATCATCATCATGAGGTCAGTTTGTCAAAATTCGCATTTCATTTCTGTGACCTTATATTTGGAAAAAGTGTTGAATTCCATGCAGGTTTGCCTTTTACATCACCCTGATATTTCTCAGGATGCAAAAGTTATGAACAGTCAAAGTTTTGGTCAAACCTGATATTCGTAAGAGGAGGATCATATGTTATAACCTCAGTCATGATGCCAAAGATCATCCTGAACTTGGTGCATCACCTGATAAGTCATGCGGTCTAGATATCCAGACGTCAATTTTAGGTGGTAATAAATCTTCCTCGTCAAACAGTCTTATATATTGCGGGCATCATATTTCCAAATGTAACCCGATATTTCTTAATATCCTCTTGCCGTGAAATATCATCCTAAGCCAATATCCTGATGATGTCATCCAAATCGGATAAACGAAGAAATAAACATGACGATGACATCATCATCACATTTACATTTCGACAGGATATTTTCTAAACATGATCATGTCCGCATAATATGACAATGACGTCATGATGCCCTCCCATACAAAGAATGAATATAAGGATGACATCATCCCGATATTCTAAAAGAGAGACATGTAAGTTTGTCCCGTCATCATCATATTTGAAACATCACCCGATAAATCAAAATATCCTCCTGATGTACTAAACATAACCAAAAGGGGTGCTTTTGTCACCCAAATCTTGTCGAGATAACCATTCCAATTTGCTGGAGGAGGATGACATTGAAACTCAACCTGATATTCGTGAATATCATCCTACCTTCATGATATCCAGTCATATGGATATGCCCCCGCCCGTTGCCACCATTATCATTTAATGCACGCACACATGGTAGGTGGTTCCCGCCGACCCCGGAACTCAATGAAACACCTGGCGAGATCCTGTGTTTTTTGCATGAATGATCAATGAATACAATCTAATGTGTCAGAGTTGCCCTAGATTTACCCTAATTGCAAGGTTAAAATGTAATTCAACTGTCATTTTTACATTTACCTTGCGATAAAATTGTTTTACAGAGCACCAGCTTCCATATCTGCATACAAGCGATTGTTGCATGATTTGTGCCCACAGACAGAAGGAAGGAAGTGATCATCAGCAAAATTAAGAGCATTGTTAATAGTCTACTGGTATAAAAGAAAAGGTCTGCATAACTAGGTAAGTAAATGGAACCCTCATCATGTTATTGTTGTTCAGGTATGATGATGCAAGTTTCGGTTTATGCATCCATATGATTAAGTAATATTGAAAAGATACAGTAGGCATGGTGATTTTAATTGCACTATGCATGCATGTGTATACCTGTTGTGAGATAGGATTTTGTTAATTGTAGGTACTCATGGCTGACAAGCAGTTCGTTAAGTGTCAAGAGGAATTTAGTAGGCCCATGTTCTCTTCTCAGAGGGGGGTCCTATTCAAATATGGAGCAATTACAGATACCCATCAGGAGAGCACCAATTTGGAAGCCTGGTTAGCTAAGCTGAATGATGGGAATGATAAAAGTCCTGTGCTGGATGCAGTGTTCATATCAGGAATGTGGAACGCTGCCAGTTCTCCATACTCCATGGAATCTCCAGAGCTCGTCATCGAATGTGCCCGGAATTATAATCCTCTGACAAGGCAAGTGGTGAAGCATGGGAGGATATATGCAGACATCTCCATCAAGGGTCTCTCCCGGACATTTGGATTGCCCCTGGGTAGTAAAGTTAAGAGCGTGGACCTGAAGAAGTCTGAAAAAGAGTATGAGGCCAACAAGAAATCTGCCAGGAAGAACATGTATCAATGGCAGGCTGAGAACAGTACATATCCTGCAGCAGCCAAACTTCCTATGCACCTGTTCAAATATGATTTCAGTGAGGAATACCAATACATGATTGCACTCCTGAATAGAGTAACAAGCCAGCCTGATGCTAGTAGTTTCAGAGATTGGATGTATGGAATAATAATGATGTGTCTATATTCAGACATCAAGCCACTACGGGGCCAGATAATAAGTGATGCTCTACATGAGCAGCTAATGAACCTGGGAGGTTCAAATTGTGCATTTTATATGTCATCATACATTGTTTATTCCTCTGCTTACAAAGGCACTTTTGATGCCTTAGTTACAGATGGAAAGCTCACAGGCACAAATGCTACATATATCTGGGATCATCATCCCCAGCTGCAAAGAATCAATTACTTCAAAGATTACAAATTGGTCAATGATGCATTCTCCATGTATCTAGTGAGGACCATGGAAGAGGATAGAACAAAGAGATTGAGCATGGAAGCTCAAGAGATAGTTTACAGGCATGGGGCCTGGTACATACAGTTTGCAACCTTTTCATACATAAGGGTTGAAGGTTTTGAGGGACATCCTTTGATGCTGCCGAGGTATCCTACTGATGCAATGATACTAATGGAATTTATCTGACAGGGCTCCACAATGATAAAAATGTACAAGGATGCCAAGAAGCTACCACCAATTTTGTTCCCAGTCAGCATTGGATGCTATATGTGCCCTGATTCTGACAATATAAAGAAGGTGATGGTCACCCTATATAAAATGAATTTGCAGCCTTTCCCACTAACAAGACCATATGATCCTTACGGCAGGATGCAGAAAATAATGGGAAAACCTATTCATCAGAGGCACCTAGAGGATTTTTGGGCCAACTGCGAACATGACGCAGAGGCCAGAAGAAGAAGGTATCAGAGGTTAACTCTGAACCAAATTAGAACCTTTGATTGCATCTCCCTTTCCCAACAATTGAAGAAGGATGATGGCAGGATAATTGCAGATGAATATGAATAGAAGAAGATATATAATGACACCATCTCTACACCTAACCTCACCATGCAGGAAGACATATCTTTGGACCCCTTCATTGCCAGGACCATACAACTAACTCAAGCTTGGGTTGATGAGCAAGTGGAGGCATTAAAGAAGAAATGTGTTGCCATTATGGTGGACAACAAGAAGAAGAGACAGGATATTCCTGGAGATGAATATGATGACTTCCTGAATGAGAAGAGGAAGACCAAGGGAGATAGAATCCCTCCACCACAACAACAGAGCAAAAGACCCCCAAGGGGCAAGAAGGTGGATAAAGAACCCAAAGGGGTTATAATTGACAGGGCAGTATTTGTAGCTAAGGAGGCAGCGGGATCAGGATCAGAATCAAAATTAGCATCCCCTCTAAAGAAAGAAAAGCCCAAGAAGAGTAAGACAGCAGAGGTTGGGATCACTGAGACCTTAGAAGATGGTCAATCCTCAAGAAAACCTGGAGAAGAGGATACCCTCATGGAGGAGGAGCCTGAAGAAGAAGAGGCTCCATTAATTATAAAGAGGAAGAGAAAAGCTCCACAGGTGCTGGTGTCCACCCCACCTAAGAAACAAAGAACCTCCATGAGAGGTGGAATAAGCCAACCCCCTACACTATTACAAGGGGCAGGTAGTGAAGTACCAAAGGAACTTCAGCATAATGTTCCACTTCCTACCATCGTCAAGTTCAAAACTGAACTTGCAGAAGAACAAATGAAAGAAACTGATCAGACACAAGCAGAAGGACATGTTTCACTTGATGAGATAATAAATCTGTCTGATGATGAAGTCATGTAGGATGTGGCCGCACAAAAGATGGAGACACTTGATGCCGGAATATCTATGACTCCTCACAAGCCTCCACCCGTTCAAACTGTATTTGAGGAGATGAAGCAAGTGGAAGAAGAGCAAGAAAAGAGCCCAGAGCAGGTAGCTCAAGAAATAGGGCTGGAAGCATTAATCATAGAGGTGACAAGCCCTGTAGTGGTAGACCTGATAGAAAAATAGGATGCAAGTCCTGAACAGCCAGCAGGATCACCTGATAAGGAGCACCTAGCAGAAGAAATAGAGATGGCAGAATCAGAAGGCCATACTCTAGAATTGGGACAACAAAGTCCGCATGATACATCGACAGAATCTGCTATAATAGAAGTTCAGGAAGTGAAGGCTGATGAAAAAGAGAAAACAATAGAGGATCCTGCTACCAAAACACAAGAGGTTGATAGTGCAGGCTTGGAACAAATAATGGCTGCAGAACAACCGCCGGCACCTCAGGTAGAATCCACAGTATCCAGTGCAGTGGATAAACAACAAGGGGAAGAATTGAAAATAGATGAAGTAATGATGGAAAAGGATCACGATCATCATGATCGACATGCAGATGCACCACAGGATTCCCCACACCAAGAGGATGCTCCTCCGGAGAAAGAAATTCCTCAACAGGAGGAGGTGCCACAAGATCAACAACAAAGTGAGCATCAAGAAGAAGAAATGAGAAAATCACCATCTCCACCACATCTGCTGATAAAAACAGGAGATATGGGTGAACATCATGATGATGCTGAAAAACATGATCAGGTGCCTCCGTGGTTGGCGAAAGAAGTAAATATAGAGGAAGAACTTGAAATTCAGGAATTTGATGTCTCCACCTTGTTCTCCGCGGATATAATGAAACCTAGGAGGAAGGCCAGAATGACTTTGGCTATCAAGAGAGATCCAGCAACCACGAGAAGGTCCGCACAAATTGCCATACCTGCGGTGGAGAAAGAAAAAGGTAAAATTACTGTAGATGAATTTCAAATCAGCACGGTGGATTTGGGTTTTACCAATGAGGACCAAGAAGGTCAAGAGGGCAAGGACATTATTGACTCTCTAATTCAAAAGGTGAAAAGAGAGAAGGAGAAGAATAAGCAACATAAAGAGCACATTGGCCAGTTGCATTCCTACATAAGGGGGCTGACCAGTCCTGATGATACTACAACTAAACATGCAGTCCCATTGACTGCCATTTTTCAGGAAGAGGTAAATAAGTTAGACCTCATGAAACATGAGTCGTCTGTAATAAGAAAATGGATGTCATCCACATTGGATGATGCTATAGAAATAGTGAAGGCCTCTTTGAAGAGGTGGTGCATTCTAAGTGACTCCAGAACCAGGGTGGATAAATTGCAAATGCAGACTGGGAAAAGGTCTTATAAACTGGAAAGGGTCCTAAGCCTCTTGGGAGAAATAAAGAGGATAAATTCGCAACTGCTTATTAGTAAGCAGGTACTAGATGCTACTATTGCAATGTTGGTAGACATCTGGTACAAAGACATTCAATTTGTATGCGGAGTCCTCAAAAGATGCAATAATAAGCTGAGAGATATCAACATGAGGCTGCACGATTTAATGGCCGAAGAGGCAGAGATATTAGAAACATTGGAAGGTAAGGTGGAAGGGAAAATAGAAAATCAAGATGAAGAGTCTGCCATCAAAGCTCTACACAGTAACTTCCAATCAGAAGCAGATGGTCCACCTGTCCACTTAACAGAGGAACTTATTGATAAAATAATGAGGATTAAGGTCAAGATGGAAAGATACAATGAAACATTGCAGGACAGGAAAAACAAGCTGGCTAACAACATAGATAAGTATGAAGCACATAAGCATGCCATCATCAAAGCAAAGACTCAAGATGGTGGAGGAATAGATCAAGTTGTGCATTCATATGAGCAGATCCAGAGCAACATGCAGCCACATATGCGGCATCATCATCATCAGGATAGCGAAAGTTCAGGAAGTGATGCACATGATGATGATCCACATGAATCAGCTGAAGAACATGATGAGGATACATTATAAATGGGTATAAGCATAAGTAATATAGATGATTGCCAGGTGGCGACTTGTGCCATTTTTGTAAAGATTGACAAAGTCAAAAGAATGATGACCATAGATTTGCATTGATAAATCAGGATCGTGGATCTTTTGTAACAGATTCCTCACCTTATTCTATAAAAGGTGGTGGAATGCCTTATTGTAAATATTCAAAACTTAATTGAAATCCGTCTACTGAAACATTCAGAGCTCATTTCAAAGTTTTTGTATACATTTATATTTTTGCATGCTTAATGAATGAGAAGATTGTGTCGATTATGTTGGTTTTTCTTCTGAATCAGCATCAAGGTTTGCCAGTTCCTATGCACGTGCAGATTCAGCCAACTAATACAGGAGGTTGCGTGAGCTCCTCCCCTTCACTTCTGGTTCTGCCGCACCAAGGGGGGTATCCCTATAACTTAAGATGTAACCTTGACTAGCTCAACAACACAATGATTTAGCTTGACAGCAATAGGCAGAATACTCTCATGTAGGGACCAAGATCTGTATGATAGATCACAAGGTTGGCAACATTCTTGGACATAACATTTGGTTAGGTATGAGAGCATGCAGGGGTTTCCTACTCCTAATCCTACAACTAACAGATGGAAGGATGAGATGGTTTGAAATGGTGTTTGGAGTTATGGGACTTTCCTAGACCCATTGAACAGACAGATTCCCAAACCAGTGCCTTATCTGGGTAGCAGAGTCATATCTAAGACTGTAAATGTCTCCCCATGACAACATAAATTCATATCCAGAGGACCTAAGAATAATGCTACTGCCTAACAGCAACATGTCCAAGAAAGAGTATCATTAATGATCATACTTGACAGATCCTATGATGCAATCTATTTCCCTTTGTATCTGATCAAAAGCCTATTTAACCACTCCTTGAGCAGACGCAATAAATCAGACACACAGTATGCACATACTGAAAAACTTGGAAGCCCTTGACAACCTTGTTTGAAAGGAAAACAAATAACATACAGGAGACAATCAGAAACAATACACACACAGGTGTTTTTCATTTAAAATCAATCTGCATAGAAGGCCATCACAGAGAAAATCATCATTTACAAGCCAAGATAGATTAGTACACCAGACTAAGGACCGAGTCTGTAGCAAAAAATGCCTTTCAAAATGTGAACACCTTATGTTTAGAGTCAGAGCAGAAAGCCCAAAAACGTCCAACCTCTAAAAAGTAACACAGCCAAAACCCTTTATACAGAACCGTGTACATTCAACAATTAATTACATGGCCAGAAGTCAAAAATTTGCCAGATACATTCCTTCCATTTGAAAATGGCCTTCACAGATTAAATGCGACAGACAGGGGGGATCTTGAGCTTTGTGCCACCACTTGAAAGTCTTCATCCACGATCAGGCAGCTTAATTGCTTGTACTGTCACCCATACCCCTGCACTATCGCCATTGATGGCTCAACAACCCGCAACCACCCAGAAGACTGTCGCAGCGATCAAAATGGAGCTTCCCGCCAAAAGGTGCTTCCTGAGGTTTCAAATGTGTAGGGAAATTAATCCCACATGCATAGTGCGGAAACCCCTCTATCACTTTAAGAACATCGTCACACGCATACTAAGTGTCGAGCGTTTTGCTGTGCTCGACACACGACCCTTCGCCCACAGCCCATCGGCCAAACATATACCATCGGCCTTCCTCAAAAATCTCCCGCCGACTCCAGTTGTCTCGCCGATCGCTACTCCATACTCCGCTGTCGGTGTGACCAACACCATCGGTGAGCAACAAAATACCTACGCCGATGTCAAAGGTTACGCCGATGGCCATTTCACATTCCTTGTCTGTCGGTGAGACCAAAACCATCAGCGAGCAACAAAATACCTACGCCGATGTCAAAGGTTACGCCGATGGCCATTCAAAACATTGCCAAGTCGTTCCCTCGGTGAGACATTACCCATCGGAGCAACGAGAAACTCCTTGGCCGACCACACTGCTCACCCCGATACACACATCCTCTGTCGGCGAGACCCTCAACCGTCGGCCAAGCAGAAACATCCTCTACCAATGATACCATTCACACCGATGACCACTCCATGCTCCCCTCCATCGGTGAGACCTACGCCGATGACATCGCATCGGCCAAGCCTCCCACCATCGGCACAATTCAAAATACCTAGGCCGACAATACAACTCTCGCCGATGAACCATGGCTTCATCCCTCCGTCGGCCAAACACACGCCGATGATTCTTCATCGGCCAAGCTCCTCACATCAGCAGATCGAAACAATGCTAGCCCAATACACCAAATCTTGCCAATGAACACTTGACTTACCCCCATCGGCATGACCAACACCGTCGGTGGAAACACAATCTTCGCAGCCGATAGGCAAAAGTCTTGGCGATATACAAAGAACACACCATGCTATTGATACGATCGCCAAGACACAAGTAAACTTATGCCGATGGGCAAAACATGATGACCCCTTCCTCAAGAAAGATGATGTGGATGCTGTAAAACACTGAAGGGGTGCCAACACTTAAAATTTTTTGGATTTTAGGGAAGGTGCCTGCATGAAAAATTGCTAAATCAACTAACAGTCAATTCAGGCACCAACAGATTACAATTCATAGTAAATCTTGAGTAATCAGTGTATGACTTCTGAATATATGTGGTGATTTGCTGCATCCCTTGGAGTGCATGTCTACTTTCATGTGTTGTCTTCATACAAATTCCTTTGAAGTTAGCATCAACTATATCTAGCTGTGGAATGTCCTGGTGAAAATATGGTTTGGTTTTCTTCTCTTCATGACAGTATCTAACATACATGTGGTTCAAAAGCTAAAGGTTCAACTTTAATTAGAAGCATTTCTTCAATTTCTTTTAAATTTCAGAGCATTTCATCTCAATAATTGCAAATAATTGATGATCTTAAGAAAATAATATAGATATGCAGACATCTCGTAGATAATTGCAAATATTTAGCATATTTGGATACGAAGCATGCACAATTGAAAATGTCATGCAAAGATTGAGGTATATCTGCATCTTTTCACCAAATAATTGTATAATATGACTTCTTTGTAAAGAATTTCTGCAGGAGTGTCATGATGACATCGAACTTTCACGTAAGGCCCCAAAATGGAAACAGCAACTCACATTAACCTCTGAGTAACTTCAGACAATTAAGACCTAATCACCGAAGACTTCGGATCATGAATTCTTTGAATTCATAGTATCTTTCAAGATGAATAAAGGTTAATGTATACTTTTATTCTATGCTTGTTTGTGACTAATATCATAACCAATATAAATTGGCGCTAGAAGGAGGGCCCAATCTAGAAGATTACGCTCATCACCATTATTTTTAGGTTTGATGTTGCAGAGAGTAAGGTAACCTCAAATCGTCTATGAATTTCAAATATTACGCAAATATTTACTGTAAGAAGCTCATATATGCTCATTCTGTGTAAAGATTTCCAGATCTCACATAAATATTGCAAGCTTTACAGTAGATTATTCTGAATTCATAAATTTTGGCCAAAGATACCTAAATTTGTTCAAGCTTTGATGAATTTAGGCCTTAGAAACCTGAGATCTCATACTAGGCGTCGTTATACCTCAAATATCCTGTCATATTTGTAGTATCTTCGCAAATATTTTGTAAATATCCAGTCTGATCAGCTGTCTGACCACAAATATCACCTCATCCGGTGAAATCTAGCCAATATTTGCAAAGTTTTAGCCAATTTGCCTCAAAATTGAGAAATCTTGGCTCACAGGATAAGTACCATGTCTAGACCTAGCGGAATCTTTGAAGAATTGCCTATTAGAGGTTTCAGACCTAGGACTGTAGACATTCATCATACTCCAGGGTCTAGTGTGTCAGGGGCTTCACTAGAACCTCCTCCTATAACTCCTGTTGGTTTGCAAATACCTTCTGGAATATCTATGACACCTCCTTTGCAACCTCAGGGCATGCCTTTAGTTCAACCTCAACCAGCTGCACCACCAGCTCAACCTCCTCTGGTTGCAATGTCTTTCTTTGTAGCAAAGTCACCTTTGACCTTTACTACATATCATGAGTTACCAAAGAATCCAGACAAACTTTGTCCAAAATATCATCCTTATCAAGATGCTGAAGATCATATCAGGACTTTTAAGGAAGCTTGCTGCAGAGCTAGAATAGAACATCAAGATGTGGTGTGCAGATTATTTCCTTTTTCCTTAGGAGAAGAAGCCTATAATTGGTTCATCAGTCTTGGTCAGGGTTCTGTTGATTCCTGGGCCTTATTAGAGAAAGCTTTTCTTGATAGATTTAAGGTTCCAGTCGATCCCTCAATAAACTATCATTTATTTGCTACTATTAAGAGGTTTGAGAATGAGCCTATTGCCAATTTCAATGCTAGGTTTCAGAAAATGTTGTCCAGAGTGGTCACTCCTTATACTATGTCTGATGAAGCTGCAAGGAGCATTTATTATTTAGCTTTAGATCCTTTGACTTCCATGTTCATAAGGAGGACACATCCCTGAATCACAACTTTAGCCTTAGCTTTTCAAGAAGCCATACAGGTAAACCAGCAGTTAATACCTACCCCTACTCCAAATATGGTATTTCCTACCTTGCCTGGCATGCATTCACAATATCCTGCATCATATTCTACACATCATCCTACACAATATCCTAATGGAGCAGTGATACCCCTAGCAGTCATGCCTGCACCTTTGCAAGTACCTCCACTAAGCATTATGCCCCCTCCTAATGGAAATGGCCAATTGCCACAATATCCTGCACAAGCTCAGACACCTCAGGGTGCTGACCTGTCCAATAATAACCATGGATCTTCTTTCTTCAAGCCCCAGAATGAAAATGTGGTGGCCAAAGCTCAAGAAGAAAAAGAGGAGATTAAAGAAATTTCTACTCAATTGAGGAAACTCACCACAGAAGTAACACATTTGAGAAATCAAGGTTTCTATTCCCAGTCAAATCAGAATAGAAATTATTCCAATGATAGACCAAATTATCCTGACAGAGGATATAACACCAATAATTTCAATAATGGTGGTGGGAATAACAATAATCCCCAAAGACAACCTAGAGTATGGAACTCTAGGCCAAATAATGGCTCATTACCATCACCCCTGGACAATCAGCCTCCTGGTGAAGCCAAACAGACTACTAGAGTCAATCTCGCTGAGGCAGCTCTTACTAATTGGTGTAGGATCCACAGTACAAATGCACACGCAGAATTAGACTGTCCACAATTTAGAATTGCTGCCAGCATCTTTCAGACTGAAGTGTCTAACACTTCAAGAAATCCACCTCATGCAGAAGGAAATGAGATTGTTCCTTGTGGATATGACTCAGCTTTTGTGCTAGAAGCCTAGACTAATCAACCTCATCAGAGTCATAACCAGGTATGTGAAGAGTCTACCTTAACTTTTGAAACAAATTATGTTTTCCCCTTTGAGGATGAAAACGAGCCTGCAAGAGAACATGAGGAAGTGCATGCATACCAGCAACAATATCCTAGTAAGCATAATTATAACTTGAGGAGTAATGCTAACAGATTTGCTGGTCCATTGACATCATCTCTACCTCTAAATAACTTCAACACACCTCCTGATCCTCAAGCTAGTAATAACCCTGGGTTCCCCAAGGTGAATGCTCAATACTTGTCACCTCAAAACATAGGATCAAAGGTTGTAAGTGCATCTCATGAATCTGACAAGCTAATCACCTATCTAGCCGATGAAATGAAGAAAATTAAGATCAGTCTGTCCCTGTCTGAGTTACTGAAAACTCCTACCATCAAAAAAGCATTCATGAAGTCACTAGATGATCCTGCTCCTAAAGAGGATGGCCATCTTTCAAATCAATCCAATAGCAAAGATCATGTTGCCAGGGATAATATTATCAAGCCTAAAGCGTCAGCTATAGTCCATGCTGCTGAAACCTCCCACATGACCTTGTATAGGGATAAAACTGAATCACCTCTTTTCCTCCTCACCATAAGAATGTTCAGCAAGAAACTGCACAATTGTCTGGTTGATTCAGGGGCCTCCACGAATGTTATGCCCTTGTCAATATGTAATGCCTTAGGACCACATCCTGCTAAATCCCTAAAGAAGGTGACACAGTTAGACAAAACAGAAGTAAGTGTAGTAGGAGAGTTAACTCACATCCACATGCAACTAGCATCTGATCCTAGGATCTAGTATTACATTGACATTCAGGTAGTTGACATACCTGATACTTATGGGATGTTGCTTAGCTGAGATTGGTCCAAAACGCTTAACGGATATATGTCTACAGATTTTAGTCACATGTGGTTACCATCGAAGGGTATACCTAATCAGATCAGGATTGATGCTGAGCCTAGAATGAAACATATGATCACTGAGTACAACAGAACAAATGAGATCATGTACGTGGACGTAGAACTTGGAGTTTACTGCATCAGGCCACAGACTGTCAAAATAGAAGAGATCCTAATGGTTGATCTTCATCATCACCATGATGATGATCATCAGGAGGATATGCCAGTCGTAGAACCTGATAATAATCCTAATAATGAGAATGAAATAGATTGCTTCAGAGACTTTGAGATGCATCTGTCTAATCAAGTAAAACATTGTCAATTGTTAAATATACCTACTAATGATATTTTGATTGATGGATGGTACAGATTACACGATGAAGCACACTCAGAAAAGACTTGTGAAACATGCTTAGATATGATGATGCTGGAGCAAGCTAGTAGTGAGGCATCATCATCATATTCTGAGGTAAATGCTGCATCTGATGATGATGATGATGATACTAATTCTTATCTGTCTTCTACAGGAATAGAGGAGCTGACATATCATGATGAAGATCATATCCTGAAAATAGAAGAAGTTCTGGTGTCTGACCAGATAACCAATGTGAGGAAGGAAAAGATCACCCCTGGTAGTGATTGCTTTATGGAACCAGACTATGAATTGTCTGATGAAGACAAAGATAGTGACCTGACTAAGTTCAAAGAATTTCTAGTAAAAGAAATAGAGAAGATGACACGACAACATAAATCTCCCCACGAGGTTTTAATTAAAGGTTGGTGTAGGTTGCACGAGGCACCTCACTCAGAAACAACTTGCTCCCTGTGTTTACACATTTTGAAAAAGCATGCAGCTGCAGATCCAGAAGATCATCCTCATGCTGAAGTGAAAGAGAGAGTAGAAAAACCATCAGACTCACAAAAGAAAGGAAATAAGAAACTGGAGCATGATGACATCCCTAAGTTAAAGTGGATATCAGGCAGAGCAGCAGCCAAAGCTGCAAAGAAGAAAGAAAGTTCAGCTAAATATCCTGTTGAAGATAAGCCCTGGATCCTGAGGTTTGATGGATCTAAGTCCAAGCAGGGCGCTGGGGTAGGAATTGATCTGATTGATCCAACTGAAAAATCCTACTTAGCAGCTTATAGATTATAGTTCCCCTGCACTAACAATGTAATAGAGTATGAGGCTTTGATCCACGGGATACTGTTTTCTCATATGAAGAAAGTAAAGATTCTGCATGTCTTCGGAGATTCAGAGCTAGTTGTGAGGCAAGTAAGAGGAATCTACTCATGTAACTACAGAAAGCTGTCCAACTACAGACATCGAGTGTGGGACCTGATTAAGGATTTTAACGCCTTTAATATCACCCACGTACCCAGAGAACAAAACCATAGGGCAGACGCACTTGCCCAAGCTGCCAGTACATTGGAGCCACTATCTATATCTGGTCTGAAAAGATTTTCAGTAGAACTGGTGTCAGTACCTTTAGTACCTGATAATGTGACCAACCTCCAGGTGTTTGATAATGATCAGCATATTCTGGACTTCATTTCAAATAGAGACATATTTGAAGCTCAGATTATAGATGAGAATGGTATGGAAGATCATGTCTGGGAAGAAGATGAGATATTATAATTACCTAGCAACAGGATTCCCAAAGGTATGATTGAATTAGAAAGAGCCTTTGATTTGGATAATATGCTTAAACAGAAAGATCTGCCCAAGGCAGATGGAGGTTAGTATTCACAAGTGAATATCGGACATGATGAGGACAAGAAAAATGTACTGATAGGTAAGGTTTGCACATCAGAAGAGTTAGAAGGAATAACTCAGGCACTCAAGGATTACATACATGTAATTGCATGGACTTATGATGAACTGAAGACATATGACACCTCTGTCATAACTCATACTATACCTCTCAAGCCAGATGCTAAACCTTTCAGACAGAAGCAAAGGCTAGTCAATGCCTTGCTCGAACCAATAATTCTTGAAGAAGTCAAGAAATTGTTAAATGCCAGGATAATATTTCCTATCAGGCACTCCACTTGGGTGGCAAATCTCGTGCCAGTTAGAAAGAAGAATGGAGACATCAGGTTATGTGTAGATTTCAAGAATCTAAACAGAGCATCAAAAAAGGATAATTATCCTTTACCCTCATTGGATGAGGTTTTGCAGATTGTAAATGGAGCTAAAATGATGTCCTTCCTGGATGGATTTTCAGGATACAACCAAGTGATGGTTGATAAAATTGACAGATTGAAAACTGCCTTCACCACAAAGTGGGGGATATTTGCATATAGATGTATGCCATTCGGACTCATAAATGCTGGAGCTACATTCCAACAAGCAATGGACATAGCCTTCAAAGGCTTAATAGGAAAATGTATAGTCATCTACATGGATGACTTGACAGTATTCTCCAAAGAAAGAGGAAATCATGTCACTGATCTCAGAAGTGTACTGAAGAAGTGTGAAGAGTACAGAATATCTTTGAATCCCAAGAAGTGCATATTTGGGGTGACAACAGGAAAGTTACTAGGCCACCCGATCACAGAAGATGGAATTATCATTGATCCTGACAGGGTGGAGTCTATCATGAAGTTACAACTTCCAGGAAGTAAAAAGGAACTCAAGTCTTACTTTGGTAAGATAAACTTTGTGACGAAGTTCATCACTGGCTTTGCTGATATTGTCAGACCACTAAATGCCATGTTGAAAAAAGATGCACAAATTGAGTGGACACCAGAGGCCAAAGCTGCATTTAAAGATATAAAGAAAGCCATTTCTGATGCTCCAGTCCTTATCAGTCTAGACTACACAAAAGATTTCTACATCTATTCATTTGCTTCAGAACATACCTCTGCAGCAGTGTTGACTCAAAGAAATGAAGAGAAAGAAGAGAAACCAATTGCTTTCTGATGCAGAGGCATCCACACTATAACCTTCGCATATAGCATGAATGTCTGCAGACCAACCTCATCATCATCATCTTCGCCATCATCATCATATTTCCTAACACCACCAACAGCATCATCATGTTCTGCGTTACACAGTCAGCATCATCATATTTCGGACGATCGCAAACATCCGCCTGCCGACTACTGTTCATCTCCGCTTTCCTTCTAACATCATCATCATGATGTTCAGCGGGCGCACACATCCTCCTGTTCCACTGTTCATCAGGCTCGAGACACTATCGTCATCATCATAACCTTTGATACTACCTTCGTCAGCAGGATATTCAACATCCGGTTGCTCCAAATATCCTGATGACGATCACCTTCAGCAGCTTACCTTCGACGCTCCGCTACCCGACGATACAAGCAACAGCATCATGATCTACTTTATCCGGTTGTCTTCGAAACCTCCTGATGACGCTAATACACTTTCTGCCGATGCCGATACTTACCCACTTAACAACGGCAGGATAAACTCGCATAGGGGGATATCTCAATATCCTGATGACGATGACGTCATATCCTGATGACGATGACGTCACCCAATATCCTGATGACCTCTTCAACACTTAGTCGAAAAAAAACAAACTTTCTTTCCCGCATCTACTCGCGATATGCAGATGTTTGGCACTCCCGATATGATGATCCTGATGCCGATACACTCCTCGACTCCTCCTGCTGATGATCACCCCGACGAACTCACACTTCATGCAATCGACAACATCATGCCGATCTTCTCCACTTATCCGGATGACGATGTCCGAACTGTGCAGGATATTCACTAAGATATCCGGATGATGCCGTCTTCACGAACTTCTTCACTTAGCAAAATTTCCCTTCGCCGATCCACCAGGGATGACCCGATCCAACCTCAGGGTGATCTTCCAACTCCAGTTTATCAACTTGACCTAGCACATGAGGATGCTAGGCTTCTCAGCATCTGTCGACCGCGATCCTGCACACCTGCATGTAAACAGAAAACAAACTACAATCTAACCTACTGTACATTACCATTCCACCGATCAGATGAGTCAACCGGTGGAATGGATCAGTATATCCATGAAAACCTCTCAAACCAGCAATCGATTATAGGAAGGAGATCAAACAGAAAACAAAACAGGATCTTTATTGACTCAAAGATGCAATACAATATGATCAATCTCTCTCTCTTAGTCTCACTCAAGCTCGATCGATGATATCTGTCTGTCTCTCCAACATCAACCGATCTCATGCTTATAAAGACTTTCCCTACGAGTACTACTGACCCGACTCCAAGCGGCTGGGAACTCTCCAGGCAGCTGGGAGATCCCACCGAACATACATCATGACAGCTGTTATAACTAACTAGCTAAAAATAGCAAAAGCCTGGTCAGCATGATCTTATCCTGATCAGCATGACCTTATTACATGCATTTGGTCTAACAGACCTTCTTGGAAACACAAACAAGACCTAAACTACTAACTGCCTCATGAAGGCCAGCTGTCAGGTAGGTGCTCCTGCACCATACTCCCTAAAAGAAAAGAACTCATGTCCCATGAGTGTAGTATGTGGAAGTCCTCCACCTTTACACTTTTCTTTGTCAATAGTCTGACCTGCTCCAGCTTTATCCTCTGCTGGCTCTTGGCTGCTCCAAGACTTCTGAACTGTAACTTGCTTTCTGGCAAGTAAATCTGCATGCCTGTTGATGTAGGCCTTTCTCTCACATACCCTGTGTTTGTCAGATTGTCTGACCAGAACCTCTTTCTGAACTGCCTCTGTGGTGTTCAACTGTACCTTTCTTTCAATCTTCATAGGACAAGCAATAGTCCCAACTATGACAACATCCTTGTCATTCCTTTCAACTGATGGTTGGTTGCACCCCTGTTTCTGAACCTGCTGCTGACCTCTGTCAGTCACAACTGAAACTTTCTTCAGCTTGTTGTCTGTAACAACTCCTTTCTCTGCAGTATCCTGAACTGCCTTCATGCCTGCTCCTCTAGGCATCTGCACATACTCCTTCTTTCCCATTAAAATGATTTGAGCTGCCTTCTGTACTGCAGCTTTTGCCTGCAATGGCATCAACTTAATAATCTTTCCATCCTTCTTGATGGTGTAGGTATTAGCATACCCATCATACAGTACTCTTCTGTCAAATTGCCATGGTCTACCTAACAGTAGGTGACAACATTCCATAGGCAATATATCACACAAAATTCTATCCTGATATGGCCCAATCTGGAAATCCACATATGCCTGCTCAGAGACAAAAAGTGATTGCCTATCACTCACCCAAGATGCCTTGTAAGGGTGTGGATGTGGAATCCTTTCCAGCTTCAGTTTATCAACCATCTCCTGAGATACCATGTTGTCTGTTGAACCAGTATCAATGACAACCTTACATACCTTACCTTTGCTCTTACATGTGGTCTTGAAAAGAGCTCTTCTTTGCATCATATCCTTTGATGCCTGCAAACTAATTCTTCTTAACATCAGTGATTCTCCACTTTCTGGATATCCATAATTCTCAGGACCTTTGTTTGAACTCTGTGCACTTTCTTCTTCTTTCTCTTCTTGTACCAGTTGTACCCTCTTGTCACTTGTTCTATCATTTCTGGATGATGAACCTTTATTTTCTGGACATTTGAAAGATGGATGACCAAACTCTCCACAGGTGTAACACTTTCCTGAAAATGTAGTAGAACCTCTACCACCTCCAAATCTTCCTCTATTACCTTTCCATCCACCTCTGAAATCAGACTGTCCTTGTCCTTTACCAGTGTCTTCTTGACTCTCATTGGTTTGCTTTTGTGCAGGGGCTGTTCCTCTTCCCCTATTGTTTCCTCTTCCTCTCATGGACTTATCATGTCCTCTATTCATCTTTTCTTCAATCCTAATTGCCATTTGATAACAATCTTCCACATTCTTAGGGTTAGCTAACACTAACTCATCCTGTATGTTAAACCTTAAACCAGCCAAGTACCTAGCCACCTTTTCTACCTCATTCTCATGATGACCAGATCTCATACTCAACAGATAAAATTCCTCAGTATATGCTTTCACATCCCTATCTTTCTGCTTTAAAAATTGCAGCTTCTTAAACATCTGGATTTCATAATCCCTTGGCAAGAATTTCCCTTTGATCCTTGCTACCATCTTATCCCATGAAGTGATCTTAGACTTCCCTTGTTTCCTTCTCTCAGATTGTACATAATCCCACCAAACCAAAGCATGACCTCCTAACTTGGTCTTTGCAATCTTTACCTTCTGATCCTCAGCAACATCTTCACACTCAAAGTGATTATCCAGTGCAGCAATCCAGTCCAACAACTCATCTTCATTCAAGCTTCCAGTATACTTGGAAACATCAACCTTTACCTTAGGTTTTTCACTCTGCACTGCCTTTAACAGTTTTGCCAATCTCTGGTCTTCAGCATCCAGATCTTCAGCTACCTCTTCATACTCTTCAACAGTATCTGCATCTTCTTCAGACTCACTGTCTTCCACTTCCCTCTTTTTGTTCTTTTCCAGGGCTGTCAGCCTGGCTTGAAGTGCTTCAGCAAGCTCCTTCATCTTCCTCATCTCTCTAGCATGTTTCTCCTTCATCTCCTGCAATTCCCTTGCAGTACCACTACCTTTAGGAGGCATTTTGTCAACCTCTCAATCACAACACACAACTCAACTCTATCTCTACCTCTGCCCTTTCGGTGACAGAATCAACACACACCAGCCCAGACTTTTTGCTGAGCTCTGATACCACTATGATGCAGAGGCATCCACACTATAACCTTCGCATATAGCATGAATGTCTGCAGACCAACCTCATCATCATCATCTTCGCCATCATCATCATATTTCCTAACACCACCAACAGCATCATCATGTTCTGCGTTACACAGTCAGCATCATCATATTTCGGACGATCGCAAACATCCGCCTGTCGACTACTGTTCATCTCCGCTTTCCTTCTAACATCATCATCATGATGTTCAGCGGGCGCACACATCCTCCTGTTCCACTGTTCATCGGGCTCGAGACACTATCGTCATCATCATAACCTTCGATACTACCTTCGTCAGCAGGATATTCAACATCCGGTTGCTCCAAATATCCTGATGATGATCACCTTCAGCAGCTTACCTTCGACGCTCCGCTACCCGACGATACAAGCAACAGCATCATGATCTACTTTATCCGGTTGTCTTCGAAACCTCCTGATGACGCTAATACACTTTCTGCCGATGCCGATACTTACCCACTTAACAACGGCAGGATAAACTCGCATAGGGGGATATCTCAATATCCTGATGACGATGACGTCATATCCTGATGACGATGACGTCACCCAATATCCTGATGACCTCTTCAACACTTAGTCGAAAAAAAACAAACTTTCTTTCCCGCATCTACTCGCGATATGCGGATGTTTGGCACTCCCGATATGATGATCCTGATGCCGATACACTCCTCGGCTCCTCCTGCTGATGATCACCCCGACGAACTCACACTTCATGCAATCGACAACATCATGCCGATCTTCTCCACTTATCCGGATGACGATGTCCGAACTGTGCAGGATATTCACCAAGATATCCTGATGATGCCGTCTTCACGAACTTCTTCACTTAGCGAAATTTCCCTTCGCCGATCCACTAGGGATGACCCGATCCAACCTCAGGGTGATCTTCCAACTCCAGTTTATCAACTTGACCTAGCACATGAGGATGCTAGGCTTCTCAGCATCTGTCGACCGCGATCCTGCACACCTGCATGTAAACAGAAAACAAACTACAATCTAACCTACTGTACATTACCATTCCACCGATCAGATGAGTCAACCGGTGGAATGGATCAGTATATCCATGAAAACCTCTCAAACCAGCAATCAATTACAGGAAGGAGATCAAACAGAAAATGAAACAGGATCTTTATTGACTCAAAGATGCAATACAATATGATCAATCTCTCTCTCTTAGTCTCACTCAAGCTCGATCGATGATATCTGTCTGTCTCTCCAACATCAACCGATCTCATGCTTATAAAGACTTTCCCTACGAGTACTACTGACCCGACTCCAAGCGGCTGGGAACTCTCCAGGCGGCTGGGAGATCCCACCGAACATACATCATGACAGCTGTTATAACTAACTAGCTAAAAATAGCAAAAGCCTGGTCAGCATGATCTTATCCTGATCAGCATGACCTTATTACATGCATTTGGTCTAACAGACCTTCTTGGAAACACAAACAAGACCTAAACTACTAACTGCCTCATGAAGGCCAGCTGTCAGGTAGGTGCTCCTGCACCACTTTCATGAGCTGTCCTTTTAGGGATGCTGAATTAAGATATGTAGATGTTGAGAGACAGGCACTTGCATTGGTCAGAGTAGTAAAGAAATTCAGACATTACATACAAGAAGCAAAGTAATTGCTGTAGTACTAGATGCAACAGTGAAGATGCTACTGATGCAAAGTGAGCCTGGTGAGAAAAGAGCCAAATAGATTACTGTATTACAAGAATATGACATGGAAATTACACCAATGAAGCTGGTAAGAGGACAAGCTCTGAGCCAAATGATATCTGAAATTGACCCAAACATCATTAGTCAGCAATATGTGATTAATGAGAAAGACAATAAAGAATGGTATTCGGATATCAGGCACATCCTGATCACTGGAAGATGTCCATCAAGAATGCAGGCTTCACAGAGAAGAGCCTTAAAGATAAAATCCCAAAAATACATGATGAAGGGAGGAACCCTATTCAAGAGGAATTATGAAGGAATATACCTGAGATGTTTAGAAAAGCTAGAAGCAAATGAAGTCCTGTCAGAACTACATGATAAGTTTGGAACAGCACATGGATCAGCATTGGCCACAACACATGCAATCCTCAGAGCAGGATATTACTGGCCTACAATTTTTAAAGACACAGCTGATCATGTTAAATGTTGTCATGTCTGCCAGGTTGCTGCCAACAGAGAGAAGTATGCTGCACAACCCTTGCAGCCAGTGATGGAAGAGCGCCCATTTGCACAGCGGGGCATGGACTTCATAGGACCAATCAATCTTCCGTCCTCCTCAGGTCATAGGTATGTCTTAACAATTACTGACTATTGTACTAGATGGACTGAGGCTGTTAGTAGCAAAACTTGTACTGCAAATGATGTCATTAAATTTCTGGAGAGTAACATTGTCACCAGGTACGAAACTCCTTATGCGTTGGTAAGTGATAATGGTTCTGCTTCCACTTCAACCAAGTTATCAAGTTGGCCTTTTGATCATGGGATTATACTTAAATTTTCATCCAACTATTATCCCCAAGGGAATGGGTTAGCAGAATCCACCAATAAAAATTTACTGAATATCATAAGAAAACTGATAGAGAAAAACCCTAGAGAATGGAACTCATTTCTAAAGTATGCCTTATGGGTTGACAGAATTAGAATGAAAACTGCACTAGGGAACTCGCCTTTCCAACTAGTATATGGGGTGTATCCCATTCTCCCTGTAAACTTAAAAATTCCTACTCTACAGTTTGCCCAAGAATACCTAGGCATAGAAAATAAGCAAGAAGTCAGGTTGCTTCAGTTGATGCACCTGGAAGAAAAAAGGAGTCAAGCAATTGACCAATTTGCAAAACATCAGGCTGTTGTCAAACGCTGGTTTGACAAGAGAGCTAGAGTTAAAGCTTTCAGGATATCTGATTTGGTCCTAATGTGGGATAAAGCTCATGAAAAGAAAGGTGACCATGGTATGTTTGATAAATTATGGATAGGTCCCTTCCAAATTTCTGAAATACTAGGAGACAGCACCTATAGGCTTAAGAACCTGACATGTGAGGATGTCCCATTGCCAGTCAATGGACAGTTCCTCAAGCATTATTTCCAGGCCTAAATGACTTCATGACAGTCATATGTATCATATTGTATATTTGTAAAGTTGTTTGTACAGTTTGTTTGTTTTGCTTGTTTTGTTTTGTTGGTTGAGACCTTGTTCTGGTAAGTCAGGAAGATGCACTTCATCACCAAAGAAAATAAATAAATTGTTAAGATTCAAGTGATGAGATTGCATTTAGACATAGGTTATGATTCATTCTAAGAAGTATTCATGATCAGGTTTGTGATATCCATTCATCAGGGTGCCTTTTCTTGGTCAAAGTGAATCAATCACAATGAAACATCTAACAGCCTTGGGTTTGTTGAACACACAAGTATAGGTGTTAAGTGAAAAATCTAAAGGGACTCCCTTGCTACCAATACAATCTCCAACCTAAAGCTACAAGTGACTATGCCTTGTACAAATAAGCTGACATAATGATATCAGATACAAATTTTAAAGAGAAAATCAGAAAAGAAATAAAATTAGGCCATCTAAGTAACTCTACCGGGGCTATAGATGCCTACTGGCAGTGGGGCTCTACTTAGGGAGATTATATAGATAACCTTGCCGGGGCTATGATCACCTGCTAGCAGCAAGGCTCTATCCAAGTTGGCTATGAGGGATGATCTCCAACTATGTAGTTTAACACCAATTACTTATGTTTTCAACTTGCTTTCAAGATTAGGATAATTAATCATATGCACACACCTGATCCATTGTTAAGCATTGTTACCATGATGAAATTTTATCATTCAGAGGATCATGATGCCTATGCTTAGATGAAATTAGAATACTATAGATGAATGTGATCACATCACTTGAATCATTAGAATTTGTTTGTTTTCTTTAGTGGCAAGTTGTTGTGTGGTTACACAACACGCCCCATTTTGACTTGGCAAAACAGGGACCCAACTTTTTTGGCTTGGCTTGGGTTGTCTGCTTTGTGGCGGTTTGGTAAAAGTAAGTCATGTGCATCATCATGTGGAACCAGGATGAGGTAAGTCATCATCATCATGAGGTCAATTTGTCAAAATTTGCATTTCATTTCTGTGACCTTATATTTGGAAAAAGTGTTGAATTCCATGCAGGTTTGCCTTTTACATCACCCTGATATTTCTCAGGATGCAAAAGTTATGAACAGTCAAAGTTTCGGTCAAACCTGATATTCACAAGAGGAGGATCATATGTTATAACCTTAGTCATGTTGCCAAAGATCATCCTGATCTTGGTGCATCACCTGATAAGTCATGCGGTCCAGATATCTGGATGTCAATTTTAGGTGGTAATAAATCTTCCCTGTCAAACAGTCTTATATATCACAGGCATCATATTTCCAAATGTAACCCGATATTTCTTAATATCCTCCTGCCATGAAATATCATCCTAAGCCAATATCCTGATGACGTCATCCAAATCAGATAAACGAAGAAACAAACATGACAATGACATCATCATCACATTTACATTTCGACAGGATATTTTCTAAACATGATCATGTCCGCATAATATGATGATGACGTCATGATGCCCTCCCATACAAAGAATGAATATCAGGATGATGTCATCCTGATATTCTGAAAGAGAGACATGTAAGTTTGTCCTGTCATCATCATATTTGAAACATCACCCGATAAATCAAAATATCCTCCTGATGTACTAAACATAACCAGAAGGGGTGCTTTTGTCACCCAAATCTTGTCGAGATAACCATTCAAATTTGCCAGAGGAGGATGACATTGAAACTCGACCCGATATTCGCGAATATCATCCTGCCTTCATGATATCCAGTCATATGGATATCCCCCCGCTCCCGTTGCCGCCATTATCATTTAATGCATGCACACATGGTAGGTGGTTCCCGCTGACCCCGGAACTCAATGAAACACTTGGCGAGATCCTGTGTTTTTCGCACGAATGATCAATGAATACAATCTAATGTGTCAAAGGTGCCCTAAATTTACCCTAATTGCAAGGTTAAAAGGTAATTCAACCGTCATTTTTACATTTACCTTGCGATAAAATTGTTTTACAGAGCACCAGCTTCCATATCCGCATACAAGCGATTGTTGCATGATTTGCGCCCACAGACAGAAGGAAGGAAGTGATCATCAGCTGAATTAAGAGCGTTGTTAATAGTCTACTGGTATAAAAGAAAAGGTCTGCATAACTAGGTAAGTAAATGAAACCCTCATCATGTTATTGTTGTTCAGGTATGATGATGTCAGTTTTGGTTTATGCATCCATATGATTAAGTAATATTGAAAAGATACAGTAGTCATGGTGATTTTAATTGCAATATGCATGCATGTGTATACTCATTGTGAGATAGGATCTTGTTAATTGCAGATACTCATGGCTGACAAGTGGTTCGTTAAGTGTCAAGAGGAATTCAGTAGGCCCATGTTCTCTTCTCAGAGGGGGATCCTGTTCAAATATGGAACAATTACAGATACCCATCAGGGGAGCACCAATTTGGAAGCCTGGTCAGCTAGGCTGAATGATGGGAATGATAAAAGTCCTGTGCTGGACGCAGTGTTCATATCAGGAATGTGGAACGCTGCCGGTTTTCCATACTCCATGGAATCTCCGGAGCTCGTCATCGAATGTGCCCGGAATTATAATCCTCAGACAAGGCAAGTGGTGAAGCATGGGAGGATATATGTAGACCTCTCCATCAAGGGTCTCTCCCAGACATTTAGATTGCCACTGGGTAGTAAAGTTAAGAGCGTGGACCTGAAGAAGTCTAAAAAAGAGTATGAGGCCAACAAGAAATCTGCCAGGAAGAACATGTATCAATGGCGGGCTGAGAACAGCACATATCCTGCAGCAGCCAAACTTCCTATGCACCTGTTCAAATATGATTTCAGTGAGGAATACCAATACATGATTGCACTCCTAAATAGAGTAACAAGCCAGCCTGATGCTGGTAGTTTCAGAGATTGGATGTATGGAATAATAATGATGTGTCTATATTCAGACATCAAGCCACTATGGGGCCAGATAATAAGTGATGCTCTGCATGAGCAGCTGATGAACCTGGGAGGTTCAAATTGTGCATTTTATATGTCATCATACATTGTTTATTCCTCTACTTACAAAGGCACTTTTGATGCCTTAGTTACAGATGGAAAGCTCACAGGCACAAATGCTGCATATATCTGGGATCATCATCCCTAGCTGCAAAGAATCAATTACTTCAAAGATTACAAATTGGTCAATGATGCATTCTCCATGCATCTGGTGGGGACCATGGAAGAGGATAGAACAAAGAGATTGAGCATGGAAGCTCAAGAGATAGTTTACAGGCATGGGGCCTGGTACATACAGTTTGTAACCTTTTCATACATAAGGGTTGAAGGTTTTGAGGGACATCCTCTGATGCTGCCAAGGTATCCTACTGATGCAGTGATACTAATGGAATTTATCCGGCAGGGCTCCACAATGATAAAAATGTACAAGGACGCCAAGAAGCTACCACCAATTTTGTTCCCAGTCAGCATTGGATGCTATATGTGCCCTGATTCTAACAATATAAAGAAGGTGATGGTCACCCTAAATAAAATGAATCTACAGCCTTTCCCGCTAACAAGACCATATGATCCTTACGGCAGGATGCAGAAAATAATGGGAAAGCCTATTCATCAGAGGCACCTAGAGGATTTTTGGGCTGACTGTGAAGATGAGGCAGAGGCCAGAAGAAGAAGGTATCAGAGGTTAACTCTGAACCAAATTAGAACCTTTGATTGCATCTCCCTTCCCCAACAATTGAAGAAGGATGATGGCAGGATAATTGCAGATGAATATGAATAGAAGAAGATATATAATGACACCATCTCTGCACTTGACCTCACCATGCAGGAAGACATATCTTTGGACCCCTTCATTGCCAGGACCATACAGCTAACTCAAGCTTGGGTTGATGAGCAGGTGGAGGCATTAAAGAAGAAAGGTGTTGCCATTACGGTGGACAACAAGAAGAAGGGACAGGATATTCCTGGAGATGAATATGATGACTTCCTGAATGAGAAGAGGAAGACCAAGGGAGATAGAATCCCTCCACCACAACAACAGAGCAAAAGACCCCCAAGGGGCAAGAAGGTGGATAAAGAACCCAAAGGGGTTATAATTGACAGGGCAGTATTTGTAGCTGAGGGGGCAGCGGGATCAGGATCAGAATCAGAATCAGCATCCCCTCCAAAGAAAGAAAAGCCCAAGAAGAGTAAGATAGCAGAGGCTGGGATCACTGAGACCTTAGAAGAAGGTCAATCCTCAAGAAAACTTGGAGAAGAGGATATCCTGATGGAGGAAGAGCCTGAAGAAGAAGAGGCTCCATTAATTATAAAGAGGAAGAGAAAAGCTCCACAGGTGCTGGTGTCCACCCCACCTAAGAAACAAAGAACCTCCATGAGAGGTGGAATAAGCCAACCCCCTACACTATTACAAGGGGCAGGTAGTGAAGTACCAAAGGAACTTCAGCATAATGTTCCACTTCCTACCATCGTCAAGTTCAAAACTGAACTTGTAGAAGAACAAATGAAAGAAACTGATCAGACACAAGCAGAAGGACATGTCTCGCTTGATGAGACAATAAATTTGTCTGATGATGAAGTCGTGCAGGATGTGGCCGCACAAAAGATGGAGACACTTGCTGTCGGAATATCTATGACTCCTCACAAGCCTCCACCCGTTCAAACTGTATTTGAGCAGATGAAGCAAGTGGAAGAAGAGCAAGAAAAGAGCCCAGAGTAGGTAGGTCAAGAAATAGGGTTGGAAGCATTAATCACAGAGGTGACAAGCCCTGTAGTGGTAGACCTGATAGAAAAATAGGATGCAAGTCCTAAACAACCAGTAGGATCACCTGATAAGGAGCACCCAGCAGAAGAAATAGAGATGGCAGAATCAGAAGGCCATACTCTGGAATTGGGACAACAAAGTCTGCATGATACATTGGCAGAACCTGCTATAATAGAAGTTTAAGAAGCGAAGGCTGATGAAAAAGAGAAAACAATAGAGGATCCTGCTGCCAAAACACAAGAGGTTGATAGTGCAGGCCCGGAATAAATAATGGCTGCAGAACAACCCCCGGCACCTCAGGCAGAATCCACAGTATCTAGTACAGTGGATAAACAGCAAGGGGAAGAATTGAAAATAGATGAAGTAATGATGGAAAAGGATCATTATCATCATGATCGACATGCAGATGCACCACAGGATTCCCCACACCAAGAGGATGCTCCTCCGGAGAAAGAAATTCCTCAACAAGAGGAGGTGCCGCAAGATCAACAACAAAGTGAGCATCAAGAAGAAGAAATGAGAAAATCACCATCTCCACCACATCTGCTGATACAAATGGGAGGTATGGGTGAACATCATGATGATGCTGAAAAACATGATCAGGTGCCTCCGTGGTTGGCGAAAGAAGTAAATATAGAGGAAGAACTTGAAATTCAGGAATTCGATGTCTCCACCTTGTTCTCCTCAGATATAATGAAACCTAGGAGGAAGTCCAAAATGACTTTGGCTATCAAGAGAGATCCAACAACCAGGACAAGGACCGCACAAATTGCCACACCTGCGGTGGAGAAAGAAAAAGGTAAAATTACTGTAGATGAATTTCAAATCAGCACAGTGGATTTGGGTTTTGCCAATGAGGACCAAGAAGGTCAAGAGGGCAAGGACATTATTGACTCTCTAATTCAAAAGGTGAAAAGAGAGAAGGAGAAGAATAAGCAACATAAAGAGCACATTGCTCAGTTGCATGCCTACATAAGGGGGCTGACCAGTCCTGATGATACCACAACTGAACATGCAGTCCCATTGACTGCCATTTCTCAGGAAGAGGTAAATAAGTTAGACCTCATGAAACATGAGGCATCTGTAATAAGAAAATGGATGTCATCCACATTGGATGATGCTGTAGAAATAGTGAAGGCCTCTTTGAAGAGGTGGTGCATTCTAAGTGACTCCAGGACCAAGGTGGATAAATTGCAAATGCAGACCGAGAAAAGGTCTTATAAACTGGAAAGGGTCTTAAGCCTCTTGGGAGAAATAAAGAGGATAAATCCTCAACTGCTTATCAGTAAGCAGGTACTGGATGGTAATACCACAATGTTGGTAGACATCTGGTACAAAGACATTCAGTTTGAATGCGGAGTCCTCAAAAGATGCAATAATAAGCTGAGAGATATCAGCATGAGGCTGCACGATTTAATGGCCGAAGAGGTAGAGATATTAGAAACATTGGAAGGTAAGGTGGAAGGGAAAATAGAAAATCAAGATGAAGAGTCTACCATCAAAGCTCTACACAGTAACTTCCAATCAGAAGCAGATGGTCCACTTGTCCACTTGACAGAGGAACTTATAGATAAAATAATGAGGATTAAGGTCAAGATGGAAAGATACAATGAAACATTGCAGGACAGAAAAAACAAGCTGGCTAACAACAGAGATAAGTATGAAGCACATAAGCATGCTATCATCAAAGCAAAGACTCAAGATGGCAGAGGAATAGATCAAGTTGTGCATTCATATGAGCAGATCCAGAGCAGCATGCAGCCCCATATGCGGCATCATCATCATCAGGATAGCGAAAGTTCAGGAAGTGATGCACATGATGATGATCCACATGAATCAGCTGAAGAACATGATGAGGATACATTATAAAGGGGTATAAGCATAAGTAATATAGATGGTTGCCAGCTGGCAACTTGTGCCATTTTTGTAAAGATTGACAAAGTCAAGAGAATGATGACCGTAGATTTGCATTGATAAATCAGGATCGTGGATCTTTTGGGACAGATTCCTCACCTTATTCTATAAAAGGTGGTGGAATGACTTATTGTAAATATTTGAAACTTAATTGAAATCCGTCTGCTGAAACATTCAGAGCTCATTTCAAAGTTTTTGTATACATTTATATTTGTGCATGCTTAATGAATGAGAAGATTGTATCGATTACAATTCATATTAAATCTTGAATAATCAGTGTATGACTTCTGGATATATGTGGTGATTTGTTGTGTCCCTTGGAGTGCATGTCTACTTACATGTGTTGTCTTCATACAAATTCCTTTGAAGTTAGCATCAACTATATCTAGCTGTGGAATGTCCTGGTGAAAATATGGTTTGGTTTTCTTCTCTTCATGACAGTATCTACAATTCAACTTTAATTAAAAGCATTTCTTCAATTTCTTTTAAATTTCAGAGCATTTCATCTCAATAATTGCAAATAATTGATGATCTTAAGCAAATAATATAGATATGCAGACATCTCATAGATAATTGCAAATATTTAGCATATTTGGATACGAAGCATGCACAATTGAAAATGTCATGCAAAGATTGAGGTATATCTGCATCTTTTCACCAAATAATTGTATAATATGACTTCTCTATAAATAATTTCTGCAGGAGTGTCATGATGACGTCAAACTTTCACGTAAGGCCCCAAAATGGAAACAGCAACTCACATTAACCTTTGAGTAACTTCAGACGATTAAGACCTAATCACCAGAGACTTGGGATCATGAATTCTTTGAATTCATAGTATCTTTCAAGATGAATAAAGGTTAATGTGTACTTTTATTCTATGCTTGTTTGTGACTAACATCATAACCAACACTAAGAAACCAATTTTAAATCTCAAAGGAGCCTCAAACAACGCAACACCGAGAAAACGTTTGTCAAATGAACTGAGACAACCATACAATTTTCCTCCTAGACAAAAATTTACACCACTGGGGGAATCATATGAGTCCACTTTGAGAAAGCTAGTGGCAAACAATGAGATCACCCTTCCCTCCGCAAGAGACTATGAACATCAAGTCAAACCTTCTTGGTGGAAGGATACCAATTTCTATGCATACCATAGAAATAAAGGCCATAAAACTGGTGACTATATCCACTTGAAAAACATCATACAAGATTTACTAGATCAAAATCATGTGGGCACAAAAGATCATCCTTCTAACGAATCACATGTGGCATTCAAGGATCCGCTCCTTAACCATGACAAGTAGAACACTCACAATAACAACAACAATGAGAACTAGCCAAATCACAATAATGGGGACAATGATGCTAAGTGCACGAGTATACCATTCGAGTACACCATTAATCGCATATCAAAGCATATCCCACAAATCAATGTGCTCACATTTAACAAACAATCAAATTCTAACACTAACTCTGATTGCAATATCACCACCCGCAGTGGGAAAATCACCTTGCACATGCTCCCTCCAAGGCCATCACCCTCAACATCTACCATTATTCTCTATTTGTTGTATGTCCATCTACACATACACTCATGAAGGATGTGATCCAATGGTTGTTAGCAAGGAATCAACCATGTCTATATCATAAAACACCTATCCAAGAGCCTATCGAAGAGCCTCCAAACATGTCCACTGCCTCAACCTCATCATGTAATCCATTACCAATCAAGCCTGTTGAAGAGTCTTCTACCATGAGTCCGAGCCACATTCCACTCTATCCTCATGTTGTCGACCATCTAGAAGCTATCAAGCTTATCCAAGAGTCTCCCACTTCCACTTCCATTCAAGGAAATCAAGATCTATGTCAAGAGTACAATCTAAAGCCTATGGACTATGCCATCAACCCACCAAACTCATAACTTGAAGATCCAGGGTTCTTCTTCAACTTATGATAAATGCTTTTTGAGGTAGAGTTAATAAAACAAGGAAACCCTGCGTTATACCTGCAAGTGTGGATCTACGATACATGTATCAAATGGACCTTAATCGATGATGGGGTAGTAGTTAACAATTTCATTTCTCCCTATTCAAGAGGATGGGCTATGGGCACACTAATATCACCACTTCACGAGATACTCTAAGTGAGTATGATAATCTGAAGGCCGCCACCATAGGCAAGATTACCCTTCTAGTAACCTTGGGACCTAATACCATTCCTACTACATTCTACGTCATAGAGAAAGACACAGGATATAATTTGATCCTTTGAAATCTGTGGATACACAGGATGAAAGCTCTACCTACATTTAGGGAAAATATATGTCGCCAAGGGGGATCCGTAACCTTTCAGCATAATAAAGACCACAAACGCTGCAAAAATCAAAACTCTAGAAGACAAGCCATTACCAAAACAGAGGGAAATGATCCCCAAGGATAAGACTATTGAGATCATGGAATTGATTGTGTAGGATAGACCACTCCAATCCCCTTAGAGGTACTCATGATTGACATCCAAGAGGATTACAAACTCTTCCCTTGTATAGGAGAGGAACCGCACATAACTGAAGGCCAAATGTTTGAAACCACCACATTAGATCTGAGAAATGCAGACCCACATGCTTTCTCAGATGCTGAGGAGGACATAGCAGAAGGGTCCACACTGTTGTCACTGTTAAGTGAGTCATGCATTCTTAAAACACCAAAAGAAATAGAATTGTGTGAACCAGTAATGCCCATGGAAGAGGTGCATTGTATTGATAATGGATCAACCAATGTCATAGGAATGCTACCTAGGATGTTCATGGTATCCAAACTGCGAGAAAAACCAACCACCTCTTCCTTGGTTCAATCAAATGAACTCAGTGAATGGGAAGCACATCGGGTATGAATTGAAATGGTCAAAAGACTTCCTGATGAGGATGAAGAAAGTGAAGGCATCTTTCACACAGAATGGAAGATGCGAGTGACAGTTGGTGTCGATGACCCTATCATATTTGAACTCCCAAAAAGTTACATAGGATATGCCATGGACTTAAGATTGGAGCCCAATGGGAGGACGAGTATAATCTTTTTCCCTCTAGATGAAAAAAAGGAACCACAAACTCCCCTTGAGTTATTCCAATTTTTACAAAAAACCCAACAGAGACATATGTGAAGCTCTACATGTAAGAGCAATTCAGCCTATTAGCAAAACTATTGAATTATGATGGAATCCTATATTGGACCCCTTCTCATCAACAAGCCTTTCAAGACTTAGTCCGTCTCACAATGCCAAGGGAAACCATTGAGTTGGCACCAATGGATTCAAGTGATAAACCATACAGAATAGGAGAATTGGTCTTGAGAAGAGGTAGTACAAAAAATAAGCAAAGAAGATGAAATAGAGCTTTTTTCAGAAGACTGGGAAGGCCCTTACATGGTCAAAGAAGATGTTGGAAATGCTTCCTATCTCTTGTGCACAATGGAGGGAGAGGAATTTGGCGAGACCGTCTATGCCTTTGACCTCAGGAAATATTATGTCTAAAAAACTAAAAAAAATCATAAAACACAAAAATACAAAAAAATATAAAAAAATCAAAATGTCAAAAATAATTTATTTCTTGCATTTTTGTATCATTCTGTTCATCTTGCATTACTGTTAGTGACTTGCTCTTGTATTATTTTCTTCTTAGTAAGGAGTCTAAGGTTGCCTAGATATATGTCATCCTTTCAGGACCTAGAGATTCCCCATTTTTTCACAATCACCATATCCCCCTTCATTCCCAGTGATTCTAATCAAAGCCTAGCTCTTAACTTTACACTAATCCCAGTCTTAATGAGTTAAGATGTTAGGTCTAAATGAAGTCAATATTCAAACCTACAGTGTTCAAAGGAAGCTTTCAAGTAGACCTTCCCAATTCTTCCCTAGTATTAGAGAAGTCCAACCAGATTACAAAAATTTTAGGTGGCACTCAGCCCCTTATCTCTCTTGACCAAAAATGTCAGGAAGATCAAAACTCTAAAGGAAGCAATCTAAAATTTGAGTGAATAAAAACATGACTGGTTAAAATAAGAGTGTCAAAAAGTGAGAATTGAGAGATCAAATTATTGCATATCAAAATTCCATCTATGATCTAAGTCTAGCGAATGCCAATAAAATTTGCTACTTGTCTCAGTTGAAGGCATGTCAGATTGTCTTATCTAGATGGGGTTCAGTGTTTAGCCTTTAGCAAAACCCAAATTTGAAAGCACTCCTTCTTCACTCCCACCACCACTTGCATTGCAAAATACTATCTCACAAACTTGAATAGGTCTCCTATATCAGGACACCCGGTAGTCCCTTGAATAAAAAATTGCATTTAAGAGCAGTCATGTTGTTTGTTCCACATTGCATTCATGCCAAATTTGTAAAACATCTCAAAGAAATAAAGTTCAATGTCACATCTTAGGATGTTCAGTAGAAGTACATGCTTCCTACCATCATCCCTTATCTGATCGTATCCGTTTTGTAAAACCACCTAATAATAACCTATCATGGCTTGATACTCTATCACCATTATCACCTTACTACCTAAGGTTTATCCAGTATCCTATCCATAGTGTCAGCTTGTCAGAGGGTCCATCATCAGTATCTTATCATCTCGAACTACGTCACCTCTGCATCTTCACATAGGCAAGTCCATCTTGTATCGATGCACCCTCGAGGCTCATTTCCCATCTGTTCTATACCTTATCACCCATCCTTTGGTCCATTCGCATCCACACCATTTCCCATCACCTAGGTCCTAGGTCCACCAAGTTCATCCTGAACTACGTTACTTCTGTGTCGTCACGTAGGTAAGGCCATTTAGCAATGAGCATCAAGGCACTAGCTCAATCCCTTAGGGCCCATCCCATCGAGTCTACCATAGGCTTCTCACAGTTTTTCATCCATAATCAACTAGAAATCTCTACTTGATTGGGGGCAAGTCCTCGACCTAGTTACAGAGTTGGATTCTACAATGCCACATGTTCTAAGAGGACACCAATAAGGATTGTGATACCATTCACCAGACACACACGTGCAACAAAGCATGCTTCCAAACAAAAGTTTTGACACATGACATCAACCTATCCTAAACAAAGCAAACAAGTGCCTAAACACTCAAAATGATTTTATCTAAATTATGGCAAGAAAACACATCTAATGCAAGAAAGTTTTGTTTCAATTGGTTGTGTCTAAAATCTTAACTTTTTGTTATCATGTTTCCTACGCTACTCAAGGATGCCTAAAGACTATAGATGCTATGATGGGGGCGTGATTATTTTATTTGTTTGCCGCTTGTGGGTTTATCTTTAGTAATGTGAAGCCTTGTCTAAATAAATGATCAACATAATGATCATTGAGGACATCAAAGGTCTAAACATGAAACAAGTATAATCCTTGTCTATTGATACGCAAGAAATACTCAGGTCATCTTGGTTCAATTATACTTAGATGCTTGTATTAACTTGCTAAATCAAAATCCATGTAAGCAATACTCAGGGCATCATGGTTTAATTATACCTTGATGCTTGTATTTTCTTACATGTTAAAAACACAAAAATAACAAAATAATCGCCCAATGATGAATCAAGAACTTCAAAATGCTTGCAATATCAAGGTGACAAATATTCGCATCCATGCACATCCAGTTACGTTTCATATACCATCCATAAATAAATATTTTGTTCAAAGTGCCAATGTTTGTAAAGAAAAGCTTGTCATTCTTTCATTCGCATTTCTTCTATCAATCAATTTTCTATCAATCATTGTATCTTTCTTCAAATCTCTTCTACATTGATTAAGTGCACTAGAACTACATATCATCATCTCATCTCAACCTTAAGGTACCTTGATCACATGGATATCAGTATGTAGGCAGTTTGGAGTACGAAGGAAGTATCTAGTAGTCAGGTACATAAGATATCACATCCTCATCATCGTCATCAACATCATTTATCTTATCCATTTTCTTTCCTTGTCACCCTTGCTCTTGTGTGACTTGGGCGTCACTGATTATTAATCTGATCATCAATTCAATCCATTCAATCCAAGCAATGATCCAAATGCAAGTCCACCCTTAATCCATACCAATCAAGTTAGTCAATCTTGTCAAATTATCCAATCGTAATCAATGGTCTTGATCCTAATCTTGTCATAAACCAAATCAATCAATCATCATCATCAGTGGGATATGTCTTTCCCATATCTCTGTGTTGATCTAGGTATATATCTTTCCCCATAATGACAATACTGGCTTTGGGATAGGTCTTTCCCACATCTCTGTGTTGATCTAGGGATATATTGTTCCCCATAATGAAAAACACTATCATCAATCATTATCCATTACTCATTGGTTTACAGCTAGATGGGGGCATTACCTTGTTTGTTCCTGCATCATTTGTGCATACTTGTTTTCTTGTTTGTGTGTGTTATCATTTTATCTTGCAAAATGTGTCATTCAGCTCTTTCATTCCATCCCTTATCTTGCATCCAACCATTTCTTTTCCTTTCACCTTCTTCATTGTGAGATTGTCCATCTCACGCCCTCATCACATTCTTCCTGTCCAATCTCCTGAGGGGGCATCCTATCATCAGTAACCTGTACGAGGGGCAAACTTGGGCATGTATCAAATCGTAGAAATTTTTATTCTTTGAAACAACGTGATAAAACACATTGCATCAAAGAGGGGAAAAATGTATACACCTAAAAGTGACGCGACTCTAGCTAAATAAATATTTTTAATATTTATTTCATTTTAAATTCTTTTATCAATAAATAAATCAATTTATTTATTTGATTCATATTTCTCCAAAAAATTAAATAATATCATAAATTTATTTAATTAAATCATCGAAATTCTTCTAAAATCATTCTAAATTAAATAATATCATTTATTTAATTAAATCATCAAAATTCTTCTAAAATCATTCTAAATTAAATAATACCAAATTATTTAATTAATTCTTCTCATTCTCTATATTTAAATAAATCTAAATATTTATTTAAATTGTTTATTTCCTCTAAAATTGAATTAATACCAAAAATAATTCAATTAATCCACGTGCACATGTATTTAAATATTTAAATATTTAATTAGCTAAATATTCCCTCACCCACATGTCCTATTTCTCCTCCAGTTAGATTAGTTAACTCATTAATCAAAACAATTAACTAATTAGTCATCTGAGTTCATTGTTCAATCATCTCAGTCAACTCCCCAATCAGCCCACTTATCTCTCCAATCAATTTAGTTAACTGATCAATCATCTCAGTTAACTCTTCAATCTATTCTATTAACTCCCCTGATGAATGAAGGAGCAGGACACTTGTCCTCTCCCTATTCGTGCACATGCTCTCAAATTTGCTCAACCGTTGATCTTCTTATTCATTCTACACCATTAATCTTCTTTCTCACAAATCTATAAATACAACCCCTATTCCTTGACAAGGTGTCGTTGTACCTCATCATTTAATCTATTTTCAGATGTCAAAAAAATTTAGGGGCTGTGTCCTCAGCTGTCTACAACTAGGGATTCTACAGTTACCAATTTCTAGCTAATCTTAACAGCTTCTACAAATTGAAGAGATTAATCTATCTACTTGCTGAATGAATTTAATGAATGCTGAAAAATAGAATAAAATAGGAAATTTACTCAAAACAATCTTAAAAATAGTAACATGCATCTATTTATTAAAATTAGTAAATACTTTTCACAAAAAAAATCTAAAGTAATAAAACAGTGGTACTAGCCTTCTGCCTTAGTGGTGAGAGTGGGCCCTTTCTCCACACCCTTGGGGCTGAAGGCTATAGTAGAGAATCAACACAAAAGAAGATCACAACTAGATCCAATACAATTCATTCACTCTGCATTCATGAAAAATATTGCTAACATAGAATTGAGATTACCGAGAATCAGAATAATTCAATCATTGTTTATTTCTTCTACTATTTCTACAAGTATTTATGAAAGTGAGTGATGACTTATCACTGATCTTATCGACTAGTTCTTCTATGAGATGATATCCATCTCTTTATTATACTAGCTGTCTAACTATAGAAAATAATCATGCAATAAAAGTAGACTTGAGTGGAATAGAAGTCCCCTCAGAAGTCTAAGTTTGAGTCTTAATACATTTGGGCATCGAGGCTCTGAAAATAAGCATATTGAATCAGTTCCATCATAACTCATGCAAAAACTTTGAAAAGATAAAACTCCAGCAGTTTAACTAAAGATGACCCTTCACCACTCAGGTGATGATTTGAGTGAAATGAGGGGTATTATGATCACTGCTGAGAGTGTCTAGTCGACAGCTTATGCTGGAATTATGCCCTGCTCTTAGGAGGTGCCGAAGATAACTGTTCCTGTCTGCAGCTCCGGAGATATGTCTGTAGCTCCAGAGATACCTATAGCTTTCTCTATTCATCTCCAGAGATGCTCTAGACTCCCACAGAGCTTTGGAGAGTCTTTCCTCATTCCTTCAAAACTTTAGGTGGCATGGTCCTCTGGTATTATCTTCGGAGATCATTGAAAACTATCTCCGGAGATGACAAAATTACTGTTCCTGGCATTTACACTTGCTGATTCAAAAAGAGAAGTTTCTGCATTTCTCCATCAATTCCATGCACATTAGTCACTCAATCAGAAATTATAATCTTAAGTAATCTATCTCAATTAATCATAAAATAGAATGATCTTGCTAGCTTATTTGGGTACAGACATTAGAGAAAGATGGACTCAGGAAGGAGAAAAAGAGAGGTAAGAGGATGTATTTCATGGGTGCAACTTAGCACTCATCATCCCCCCATACCTAAGGTTTCGCAGGTCCTCCTGTTTCTCACATTCTGGATTTATTCTGGCGAAGCATCTTGTTAGTCAAGCTATAATCCTGTGCAAAGGTGGTCCAAGTTGTGCGATTGATATTACCATTGCCTCTATATTCATCAACCTGCTTCATCCAGTCCTGCAATTTCTCATCTTCCATCTGTTTAGCCCAGACAGGGAGTGGTTCAATTATTAGAGGGGGCCTAAACCATCCACCTATCCATTCCTACTTATGGTTATCCATCAGTCTGGATATCAACTTTTCCTTTCTCATGAATAATCTTAAGTTTGCAGGGGTGACCACCTCTCTTAGTTTCTGCTCCGGGGTCAAAATATTCCATCTCTTCTTTGCTACAACAACTACTGGATTTACTGAATTGATCATAAAAAGACTAAAATCGATGGAGCATTCCTGCAAACTTTTCAAGTATAATGGCAAAATTCTGTTCTTATTATCAGGATGATAGATAAGGGACCTGAAGTGAATCTTGAAAGCATTAGGATTGGGACATTCCTTCCTGATGAAGAGATCTATTTTTAAATCTTTCTGAAGATGATCTTCCATCCTTTCATTCTAGATCTAGTGATTCCTCATTAGGGACATAAATGCCTTAAGCTGGCATTCCCCCACAAAATGATTAAGAATGAAAGTTATATCATTAACACAGAACCCATGCAGGTATAATTCACATTGGAGGTTTTTGTCCTCATCATTACCCCTTGTGTATGCTGTCATGAATCCTTCTGCTGTCTTAGTATCCTCAACTAGGTCAGATAGGACCAAAGAGAGTTTCCTTTGCAGTACGCTTTCCTGTAAGAACATAGAATAGCTGGCACTTGGAGGTTTGCAGGATAGAATTTTTGAAGAAAGGGAGGCCATTTCAATGATTTTGCCTTCCAAAGTTGCTATTCTTTTTGTTTTGGCAGTGATTGCCCTTTGTAACTGCAACATAGGCTTGGAAGCCTCATATTCTCTACACCTCTTCTCCCATTGGAACATGGCTTTGGGAATGTCAATGGGGATTGGACCCAAATAGGCATCTGTTTGTATTTCCTGCTCATTGGTTGCCCTTGGGCCAGCCAATTCTTGAATATATTCCTCCTAGTCATCTAGTCTATTATTGGCCCAAGTTAACTATCTATCTTGGCTTTGTACTTTCTCAATCAATGCTGCCATTATTGTGAGGCTATTGTCTCTAGCCCTGGTGAGCTCAGAAACACTCTGTGCTACCTCTTTCTCTTTTTCTTTCAATAGTTTAGCTGCCTCAATTTCCTTTGCCTCCAACTCTGCCTTTTTCTCAATTCTCTGGGCCTCTAATTCTTCTTCTTTCTCTTGGATGATCTTATCTTTACTTTGGAGTTCTGTTTGTAGATTTGCAATGTATTATTTTTTCTCCATTTCCACCTCTACTCTAACCTTCTTGAGGTCAGTAATAATTAGATTCTTCCCCCAGAATAATCTCTTTAAATTTTCAATTTCTTCCATCAATTGTTGTTCTTTTGAAAATTTTACATCCTCTTGATCAGAGGGATGAGAGAAGGTTTATGCTTCTGCTTCTGTTGCTGTTTCTATGGCTATTGGTTGATCATCACAGTTTTCCATGGTCATTTGCCCTGTATTGCCAATTGTATCCATTTGCCCTATTTCTTCTTCTTCAGACTACCTGTCCTGAGGTTCCTCTGCTTCTGCTAGAACTGATGAAGGCCCATCCTTATCCTCACATGTTCTAAAACCCAGGAGTACCTTAGCGAGCAGGGTAGTATCTCTTTCAGCCTGTGAGAGCTGTCTCTTCCTTTTGCTTCTCCAGAGAAAAGGTGGGGTAGGTGCCTCCAGAGCAAGTCTCTCTTCCTCAGAATCTGAGGAAATAGTAAAAGTTTGTATGTTTTCTATCTCCGGAGCACATGATGGTTCTGAAATTGTGCTTGAGTCCAAATGAACAGATGGTGCTGGGGAAATTTCTCTTTGTTTCCTCTTCCTGACCAAAGGGATCTCATCTGAATCATGGGATGGTTCTTCATCCCACCAGGTTCCCTCTATTCTCTATCCTGACCTTCCCTCTGTTAATTCCTTAGGGCAAGATTCCTCAGTTAGAGTCATCTTTCTCCTAACTGATTGAGTCATATATAGGGTTTTTTTAGGAGCAGTTTCTGCAATTTCTTTGCCTTTCTTCTTTTTGTCAGGAACAAGGGCTACAGATGAAGTTGCCTCCTATGAGGGCTTCTTTCCTCTGTGAATAGCTATGGAGGAGGTTGAAGGCTCAGTTTCCTCATCTTGGTGAGTAGGAGAACTCTCACCTCCTGGCTGTGCCATCTCTAGTTCTCTGACCTAGGGACTCTGCTCAAGAAAGTGTTGCCATAATTCGTCCCCATTGGCCTGAGACATGAAGTGGTGCTTAACTACTAGAAAGATGAGACCATGATGTTTCATGGGACCTTTATTCTCCTGATATTTCTCTGTAGTTGCCCTGATGGCAAAATACAAGAAATTGGGAATGTTTATGCTATACTCAGGGTGTCTATTTCCATGTCTTAGAAAAATCAACATTTTCATGATTGGCCCTAAAACTATAGAGAATTGACCATCACAAGTAAAATATTTAATCAACTAGGTGGCAACAAATGCCCAAGGATTTGAGAGTGTGGACCTCAGAATTCCTTTGACTTCATTTTTATTCAAATGCAATTGAATAGAAGGTTCACCACGAACAGAGAAATTTTTAATCAAATCAGTGTATAAGGTTTTCAAGTGGTAAAACCTCTCACCTTATTCAGGAAGTCCAGAAATGTGGCTGATAGTGGCTGAGGAGAAATGTATTTGTACTCCTCTAACAGCTGTCTGGTTGTCCCTTAAATTTCTAAGGAATTCATCCACAACATCTTCCTGAAACCCTTCAAATTTTTCTAGGAAGTCTAACCATCTTGCAACTCTTAGAATGTTTGCTGTAGCTGCATCCCGCAGAAGACCCGCAACACTTTCTGGCTCAGACTTTTTCTTGACTCCCATTGCTAAATTGATTCCACCTTCTGTGCTTATTCCTCACCTCTTCAATCTGTAGTCTATCCTTTCCTCTTATCTCAGTAGGCTTCCAGAGGACTGTTCAAATTGCTATGTAGGCTCTAGAGGACTGTTTAATTGCTCTGTAGGCTCTGGAGGACTAGTCAAGGTGCTCTGTTCTTCAGGGTACTTTAGAGGTTCAAATGAGGAATGTTTTGTTTTTCAGCTTAGGCTTATGGAGATTAGTTAGAGTACCAAGGTGACAAAATGACAGGACACTTTGGAGGCAAGGTGGCAGTATAGCATAGATGGCGGCATGTGTGAATTTAGGAAAGAAGATGATGGCAGGAGGACATGGCATAGTGGCGGCACCCAAAAATAGAAAGACAAGACAATTGCTAATAATGATTAATTAAAGATAGAATTACTTGGATCAGTTTTAATGATGAGGGTGATGTACACGGCAGAGATGCTGCATCATTGCTGGAGGCTGCACACGTCATGGCACATGAACAACTTTTGGTGGCTGGAGATGATGTCCACTAATCTATTGGTACGTGGCTTGCAATCATTTCATGGAGTGGTTCAAGAATCCACATTCCTCGAGTGATGTCAGCGCCAACTTTGAATACTCCTGCAATTGATATGCGTGCTACTTGAATTTATTTCTATAATAAAGTAGAGGATGAGTCATGATGACCTCATCATGTGATGTGTCTACTTTACCACCTGGAGAGGTGGGTCCCCTCCCTTATTATTTAGACTGACTTCTTTATTGGCAAAGCACTAGAGGTGCTCCTAGTTGGAAAGCACCAGAGGTGCTCCTGGTTTGAGAAGCAATAGAGGTGCATCTGGTTTGAGAAGCATCGGAGGTGCATTTGACTAACTCCTGGCACCTGATCATCTTTGGAGCTCAATTGTTTTCAACTGTCTTGAAGAAGGGAACCACCATTTACTGGTTTTCAACTCCCTTGGTCGAGAAAGATAGCCATTTGCTGGTTTTCCATCTTTCTCTATTTTTATTTTTTTAATTCAATCCAACACTGTGACAGAGAAGGTATCCCCTGTATCAAAATACAGATCATGAAGAAAATCCTCTTTAGTAGATGGCCTTTTATAGAGTCTGATTCGGTGACCATTTACTAAGAATGTGTCTGTGCTTCCATCAATAGGTTCCAATAATACAGTTCCATTATCAAACACTTCCTTTATTTGATAAGGACCCATCCAGTGAGTTTGCAATTTGCCCTTGAACTCTTTGAATTTAGAATCATAAAGAAGAACCCAATCACCTTGTTGAAATTTCCTCCTCTTGATGTGTTGGTCATGCCATTGCTTCCTCTAGTACTGAACCAGTTCTGTTTGCTGAATGGCCTCTGTCCAAATTTCATCCAACTCATTGAGCTGAAGAATTCTATTTTGCTGAGTTATAGACAATGGTACACCAACATCAATACAATTTTAAGTGTCTGGAGTTCAAATTCTATAGACAATATAGGTTTTTTCCCATAAACCAATTCATATGGTGAGAACTTTGTTGTGGACTTCCAAATGGTATTGTAAGCCCAAACTACTTTAGGTAATCTGCTAGCCCAATCTTTTCTGTTCATTGCTACTGTCCTTGTCAGAATATTTTCAATTTCCCTATCAGTTACTTCTACCTGTCCATTTTCTTGATGATGGTAAGGTGAAGATTTCCTGTGCTTGACTTGATATAAATCTATGAATGCTTTGATTACCTGTGAAGTAAACTAAGGTCCTCTGTCTGAAACTATTGATCTTGGGGCTCCAAATCTTAAGAAAATTTTATTGTAATGGAAATCAACAACTTTTTCTTCTCTTGAAAATTATAATGCTTGAACCTTAGCCCACTTAGTATCATAGTCTGTGCATACTAGAATGTACTCCTTGCCTAATGATGGTGGTGAAATTGGTCCCACAAAGTCTAGACCCCACTGCTCAAATGGTTCCATCATGACTTGAGGATGCAATAACATCTCCTAGGTAAAGGTTGGCTATCCCATCCTTGGGCACTGGTCACAGTGCCGCACATACTTCTTTGTATCTTTATGAAGAGAGGCCCAGTAGTAACCAGCTCCAAGGATCTTGTGGACTGTCCGGTGGAAAGAGTAATGGCCACCAGATGGTTCATCATGACATGCTCTCAACACATCAAAAATCTCATCAGCCTTTAAACACCTATGTAGAATGAAATCAGGACCACATTTAAATAGTAAACCATTCAACCATTTGTAAGATAAACTTTCTTTAACTAAACATTTTCTTTGTTTTGAAGTAAAATGGATACAAGCCTGTAGCTAAAAGATTTGCTATGTCAGCAAACCAAGGTGCAGTAGAGGATATAGAAAAAAGATGTTCATTTGGGAACTTGTCCTCCACTAGTTGGTTTTCTCCTCATGTATGGAATCTTGACAAAAAATCAGCAACCAAATTAAACTTTCTTGGATTATCAACTATGGTAATATCAAATTCCTATAATAACAATAACCACCTGATGATCCTTGCACCCACTACTGGTTTATTCATTAGGTACTTGATGGCTGCATGATCAGTGTGCACAAATATCTTATATCTAGTGATGTAATGCCTAAATTTGTTTATAGCATAGATGACTGCTAAGAATTCTTTTTTAGTTGTGGTGTAATTTCTTTCTGCAGAGGTAAGGTTTTTACTGATGTAATAAATGGCATGCATACTTTCTCCTTCCTCCTTTTTTCCTAAAACTATCCCAATGGACTCATTTGAAGCATCAGTCTGTATGTGAAATGGCAAAGTCTAATTTGGTCCTCTTAAAATTGGTGTGACAGTAAGCTTCTCTTTCAAGGTTTCAAATTCTGATTGACATTCTTCTGTCCATAGAAATTATGTGTCTTTGTTAAGCAGGGTAAATAGGGGGGGCTGCTATTCTTCTAAAATTTTCTATGAATCTCCTATAGTAGCCTGCATGACCTAGAAAACTTCTAACATCTGTCTGATTTTTAGGTGAAGGAAGCTATGTAATCACTTCTATCTTGTTTTGATCCACTTTGATCCCCTTTGCTGAAATGTGGTGTCCTAAAACAATTCCTTCCTCTACCATCATAAAGCACTTTTCATGGCTAAGGGATAATTGATTTTTCTGACAACATTTCAGTACTTTCTCAAGGTTTTTGAGAGCTTCTTCAAAATTATCCCCATACACAGTAAAGTCATCCATATATACCTCCATGCATTCATTAGTTAGTTCAGCAAAAATAGCTAAAACAAGTCTCTGAAATGTAGCTGGGGCATTGCATAGTCCAAAGGGAAGAACTTTGTAAGCAAAAGTTTCCCAAGAGTAGGTGAAGGTGGTTTTGTCTTGATCTTCAGGTGCTACTTGAATTTGATTGTACCCATTGAATCCATCAAGAAAAGAGAAATATTTTCTCCCAGCAAGGTTGTCCAGAACTTAGTCAATGAATGGTAAGGAAAAGTAGTCCTTTTTTGTGGCCTTGTTGAGTTCTCTATAATCAATACATGCCCTCCATTTCCCATTCTTTTTAGGCACTATGACAAGGGGTGAGACCCATTGACTATCTGAGATTGGATATATGAACCCTGCTTGAAGTAATTTTTCTATTTCAGTTTTGACAATGTCCTTTAAAGCAGGATTCAATCTTCTCTGGGGCTGTTTGACAGGTTTAATATCCTCAGTGTATATATTATGGGTACATATCTTAGGAGGTATGCCTTTCATATCTTGGTATTCCCATGAAAAAGATGCTGAATGGGAAATCAGAAGTTGGATGAGTTTTTCTTCCTGATTGGTTGTTAACTGAGTATTGATATTAAGTGTTTTCCCTGGTAAAATCATGACCTATTTTGTGATTTGATCCATAGATGTAGTTAATCCACACATTGGAGTCATGGTATTGAGAAGACAAGAATGTGGAAGCAACATGTGGAAAGTGGCTAAGTCTCTGTAAAAGGTTTCCCCACAAGGAATGATGTTGGCGAGAGCACAATGAGAAGAAGTAAGAAGTTCTCTCCTAAAATCTTGGGTGAGTTCCATCACATCCTTATTGATTAGGATGTGAGTGAAGTCTTCTGTTGTAGCATAGTATACTTCTTCTAATTCTCCCAGATGTTCCTTGATGGTTACCATAGCTACTGAGGCACTGTTGTCATTGTTATCTGGCTCATCCACCCATACTCTTCCTGTATAATGTATTGATTGTTTAGCTAGAGGATACGAAGATATTTTCTTCAAATCTATTCCATTAGAAATGACCATATCTATAGTTTGACAAACAATAGATGTTGCTGTTGTAGCCAGCCATGGTCTTCCTAAAATTAGTGGATAAGCATTTCTCTAGTTTCTAGGTTCTAGTATCAGGAAGTCCACTAGAAATTCCCATGAATCTATCACAACTGGTACATCAGTGATTACTCCTTTTGGAACAGCTACTGACTGGTCAGCAAGTTGAAGAATTGTAGTTGTGGATTGGATACCTGATAGAGCTAGTTTGTCCATTGTATGAACTATCATCACATTAATTACTGCTCCGAGCTTAACCAGAACATTTGAAATTTCTACCCCTGAGATGAAAACAATTATGACATGATTTCCAAGGTCTCCATATTTTGGGAGGAGAATTTCTCCCATCAATAGATCCATTACTTTTCCTTCCACCTATATTGTGGACGGAAAGTTTTTCTTCCTGCCCTGTGTTTTGATACAATACTGTTTAATGAACTGATTTAGTTCTGGTACATCTCTAATTGCCTGGAGAAGAGGAATTTTAATGTTTAGTTGCTTGATTTCTTGTAAAAGTTTTGATTCCAGGTTGGTTTGGATTTGTTTTTGTAAGATCTTTTTCTGGGGAACATTCTGTTTAAGCCATTCTGGGTATGGTGCTATTTTTTCCATCTCTGGAGCATCTCCAGAGCTCTTGTCAGAATTGTGTTCAGGAATGTTCTCTGGAGTTAGTCTTTTAGGAGTAACTCCGGAGTTGTCGAAGGATGATTCTTCTAGCACTTTTTCGTTAGTAATCTCCTCCGGGGGCTGAGTGGATGGATTTTTAGGTTCCTCATCATTGGTTACTTCAACTATAGTTGGAGGAGATGGTCTTGGGAATGCTTTCTAAGAACACACATGGAGATTATTGGAATATATAGCATTAATTCCAGCTAGATTTTCTTGCTCTTTCATGTAAACAACTGTTCTCTGTTTATTCCATGGGTTTGGTATAGGCTGAGTTGGTAAAGGTGGTTGGCTAACTGGTTCATTTTGTGATTGACCTTGTGTGTTGGAGGGTCCAGTTAGTAAAGCTTGTTGTTGAGGTTGGAAACATCTAGGTTGTCCCTGGTATTATTGATTATATCCTTGTTGAGAACCCCATTGAGGTTGCATGTTTTATGATCCAAACTCTGGTGGCCACTATTGATTTCCCCAAGGTTGATTTTGCCAATTTTGGTTTTGCCAATGTTGACTTGGCCAATCCTGCTGTCCCCAAGGAGGATTATTTTGAGGCCCATGTCAAGTTGGATTCCACTGATTATTTCCTTATTAGAAGGACCCCTATATGAAGGTTGGTTTGGATACTGATTATAAGGAAAATCCCCTGTTTGTTTTTGTCCCACATAGTTCAATTCCTCTTTTATTAGAGCATTCTTCTTACTCAATCTTTTCAAGGCTGGAAGTTGACTACATTGACTGGTAGGATGTTCCTTATCACAGATTTGACAAATCTCTGATTTGTCCAAAGGGCATTCTCTCAATAGATGTTTGTTTCTACACTTAGGACAATAGATGGAGAGTGGTTCAGTTGCTCTGTTTTGATCAATTGTTTTGGTTTTTGCCTAAATCCCATCCAACGTGGTATTTAATTGGACTAGAATGTTTGTTTTTAGATTTGCAATCTCCTCCATCAACTATCCTATTTCATTCTTCCCTTTAAAAGTTTTGGATGAACTCACTCCATTTTGGGTTCTGGAATAGTTCCTGCATAGTTCTTCTATATCAGGTATTTCCATTTTGTTGATGTTCCCTTTTCCCATTAGGTCCAATGCCTATTTTGATTCTTTATCTAATCCTTTTACAAATAGGGTTCTGGCCAAGGAGTGATCTAGTGGGTTACCATACCTTCACAAGGCAGAATTAAACCTATCGACATAGTCCTCTAAGAATTCTTCCCCCCCTATCTAATTTTAAACAATTCTTCATTTTTGTTACTGGATCTGCATTAATCCTGGTATTTTTCCAAAAACTCTATTTCCATCTAATCCCAAGAACAGATAGAATTTTGGGATAAGCCCATAAACCATCTCATCATAGAATCTTTCAGAGTTGAAGGGAATAGTTTGAGTTTTTGGTTATCTGATCCATAATCATAAGTCTAGCAAACTACGTTGAATTCAAACAAAAATTGATCTGGATCCTCAGAAGAAAGTCCTCTAAAATTTGGCAAGTGTGCTAGTGAGATATTCTTCATAGGAGCATTGTCCCCAGCAGCCAAGACAATAGGATATGATAAGGTTCCTGGAGCTCCATTTTCCTCTTCTTCATGATTTTCATTATCCATGTTTAACACTAGTTCTTCTCCCTGAGGTTCTAGGAAATTAGGTTCTATCAAAGGATCTACCTGAAACTTTTGTTGTAATTCTTGGATATAATTGGCAAGTGGAATATTTGGAGGATCTAAGGGATTGTTGTTTTGAGGTGCAGGTTCCAAAGTAGGCTCTAGATTCCTCTCCTCAACAAGATCTTGTGCCACCCCACTGCTTTCCCCTATGGCTTGTTGTTGGGGTGTCTGCTTTATATACCTTCCTTTCAAGTCTCTAGATCTAACCATACAGATCTATCCTAAAAAATTTTTAACTAAGTTTCCCTAATTAACACAAGATATCCCCGGCAACGGCACCAAAAATGACAAGGTGTCGTTGTACCTCATCATTTAATCTATTTTCAGATGTCAAAAAAATCTAGGGGATGTGTTCTCAGCTATCTACAACTAAGGATTCTACAGTTACCAGTTTCTAGCTAATCTTAACAGCTTCTACAAATTGAAGAGATTAATCTATCTACTTGCTGAATGAATTTAATGAATGCTGAAAAATAGAATAAAACAGGAAATTTACTCAAAGCAATCTTAAAAATAGTAACATGCATCTATCTATTAAAATCAGTAAATACTTTTCACAACAAAAATCTAAAGTACTAAAACAGTGGTACTGGCCTCCTGCCTTACTGGTGAAAGTGAGCCCTTGCTCCACACGCTTGGGATTGAAGGCTACAGTAGGGAATCAACACAAAAGAAGATCACAACTAGATCCAATCTAATTCATTCACTCTACATTCATGAAAAATATTACTAACATAGAACTGAGATTACCAAGAATCAGAATAATTCAATCATTATATATTTCTTCTGTTGTTTCTACAAGTATATATGAAAGTGAGTGATGACTTATCACTGATCTTATCTACCAGTTCTTTTATGAGATGATATCCATCTCTTTATTACACTAGTTGTCTAACTATAGAAAATAATCATGCCATAAAAGTAGACTTGAGTGGAACAGAAGTCCACTAAGAAGTCTAAGTTTGAGTCTTAATACATTTGGACATCGAGGCCCTAAAAATAAGGATATTGAATCAGTTCCATCGTAACTCATGCAAAAACTTTGAAAAGATAAAACTCCAGCAGTTTAACTAAAGATGGCCCTTCACCACTCAGGTGATGATTTGAGTGAAATGAGGGGTATTATGATCATTGCTGAGAGTGTTTGGTCGGTAGCTTAAGCTGGAAATATGCCCTGCTCTCAGGAGGCACCGAAGATAACTGTTCCTGTCTGCAGATCCAGAGATATGTCTGTAGCTCCAGAGATATGTCTGTAGCTTCAGAGATACCTATAGCTTTCTCTGTTTAGCTCTGAAGATGCTCTAGACTCCTGCAGAGCTCCGGAGAGTCTTTCCTCATTCCTTCAAAACTTCAAGTGGCATGGTCCTTTGGTATTGTCTCCGGAGATCATTGAAAACTATCTCTGGAGATGTAAAAAATTGTTGTTCCTAGCATCTACACCTGTTGATTCAAAAAGAGAGAATTTTCTACATTTTTCCATCAATTCCATGCACATTAGTCACTCAATCAAAAATTATAATCTTAAGTAATCTATCTCAATTAACCATAAAATAGAATGATCTTGCTAGCTTATTTAGGTGCAGACATTAGAGAAAGATGGACTCAGGAAGGAGAAAAAGAGAGGTAAGAGGATGTATTTCATGGGTGCAACTTGGCACTCATCATTCCTCCATTTGATCAATCCAAGCTTTTTATAAACTTACTCTGTAGGAATCACAATGCACCTTTGGCACCAAATCACTCCATAGCTTGAGATCAATTGTCACACCATTATCACCATTATCATTTGTATTGTGAAGATCCTCTTCATTGCAAAACCTATCAATAGCCATTCTCCATTGTCATCTTGGAAAAAAGCAATGAAGTACACCTTTTGAGGGCTCTATTCATACACGAGATCAATTCAAGATAGGCGACCACTGGAAGTCACCGAATAGAAAGGTTTGCAATGTATTGTGCTCTTTGTGTTTGATCTTATTTGTTTCAATTTCATTGAGATTATAAGATAATTAGTTAGTTTATGCTATTGTTCACATTTTCTGATAACATTTCTTAGAAATGTTATCAGAAAAGTGAACAATAGTCTAATAAACAACTAATTATTCGATAATCTCAATGAAATTGAAATAAATAAGATCAAACATAAAGAACACAATACCTTGCAAACCTTTCTATTCCATGACTTCCATTGGTCGCCTATCTCGAATTGATCTCGTGTATGAATAAAGCCCTTAGAAGGTGTACTTCCTTATATTTTTCTAAGATGACAATGGAGAATGGTTGTTGATAGGTTTTGCAATGAAGAGGATCTTCACAATACAATGATAATGGTGATAATGATGTGATAATTGATCTCAATCTATGGAGTGATTTGTGCCAAAGGTGCACTGTGATTCCTACAGAGTAAGTTTATAAAAAGCTTGGATGATTCAAACGGAGGAATAGGGGTTGTATTTTTAGATTTGTGAGAAGGAAGATCAATGGTTGAGGAAATTTGAGAGGATGTGCGCGAATAGGGAGAGGACAAGTGTCTTGCTCCTTCATGCATCAGGGGAGTTAACAGAATAGATTGAAGAGTTAACTGAGATGATTGATCAGTTAACAGAATTGATTGGAGAGATAAGTGGGCTGATTGTGGAGTTGACTGAGATGATTGAATAGTGAACTCAGATGACCAATTAGTTATCTATTTTGAGTGACGAGTTAACTAATCTGACTGGAGGAGAAATAGGACATGTGGGTGAGGGAATATTTAGCTAATTAAATATTAAAAATATTTAATTACATGTGCACGTGGATTAATTGAATTATCTTTGGTATTAATTCAATTTTGGAGGAAATAGGCAATTTAAATAAATATTTGGATCATTTATTTAAATATAGAGAATGAGAAGAATTAATTAAATAATTTGGTATTATTTAATTTAAAATGATTTTAGAAAAATTTGGATGATTTAATTAAATAAATGATTTTATTTAATTTTTTGGAGAAATATGAATCAAATAAATAAATTGATTTTCTTATTTATTGACAGAAGAATTTAAAATGAAATAAATATTTAAAATATTTATTTAGCTAGAGTCGCGTCACTTTTAGGTGTATACATTTTTCCCCTCTTTGATGCAATGTGTTTTATCATGTTGTTTCAAAGAATAAAAATTTATGTGATTTGATACATGCCCTAGTTTGCCCCTGGTATAGGTTATGACAATAGGATGCCCCCTCGGGAGATTGGACGGGAAGAAAAGTTGAGGGAGTGAGACGGACAATCTCACGATGAGATAGGTTGGTTGATAGGTTAGGGTGAAGAAAACATAGGAGAAAGGGTATGTAGAGCAGACAAGGTCACCACACAATTATGTAGGGTTGCATGTCTATATGTAGAAGTTGGGTCCACAATCCTAGTCATTTGCACACTTGTCATTTTGTGAGAGATATTAGGAGCTTTGCAGAGCGCAGGAACTAAAGCAGTTAGCAGAGAGATGGATATTCTAGTTGAGGAGCATCATTTTGAGCAGGTTCAACAATTTGGGTAGGCAGTGGAGGTAGGATCCCCAATACGCATGTCAAAAAATTTAGGATAGGTGCATTTCTTAGTGTAATAAATGCATGTTAAAGTTACTTGAGCATATGCACATCTTTGAGTTTCAGGGAATCTATGGCCCAAAATGATGCATTTTTTCTGTTGCAATGCAATTAGGTCATGTTGCGCATGCGTAGGTTCTGCGCATGCATTGCGGTACTGCACATCTACTGGGAAGATGCGCATATGTTCCATGTGTCGGCACATATGTTTAGGTTTGGCGCATATGTTAGAGAACTGTGCATTTACATCTTTGTGTGGTGCATGCATAGTGAAACTGCACTTTTTCTCTTATATTGCACAAAAGCTACCTAGAACAGTGCATTTGCTTAAGATACTTAGTTACTTAGTGAAATTGATTCAAGTGGCATCTTGATCAATGCGACAATTGATAAGCGATCTCCAAGATTGATAGAATCTAGACAATAGATGATATGCTTGGTTTGATCAATTTGATATGTTAAGTAAGTGATTTGGATAGGTTTGATAGTTGAGCAGGTTTGCATTGATACGGTTATGGTTGACACCTTGCTTTGTGGATGGAAGGAGGATATTTCTGATTGTATCATGTCTCAGGAGCAGTTCCCAGTTACTATGCGGCGACGACAGATGCTCACAGAGGTGGATCGTCTAGTGCTTGGAGTGATTGGTTTGTACTACATTTGCTTCATGCTTGAGGTTTGTGCGAACCTTAGTTTACTGATTGCTTTGATAGAGCACTTTCATAGCGAGGATGGGACATTCCACCTTGCTACCAGCAAGAGTATTGTGAAGATCCTCTTCAAAATACAAATGATAATGGTGATAATGGTGTGATAGTTGATCTCAAGCTATGGAGTGATATGGTGCCAAAGGCATGCTGTGATTCCTGCAGAGTAAGTTTATAAAAATCTTGGATTGATCAAATGGAGGAATAGGGGTTGTATTTATAGATTTGTGAGAAAGAAGATCAATGGTGTATAATGAATAAGAAGATCAATAGTTGAGGAAATTTGAGAGAATGTGCGCAAATAGGGAGAGGACAAGTGTCCTGCTCCTTCATGCATCAGGGGAGTTAACATAATAGATTAAAGAGTTAACTGAGATGATTGATCAGTTAACATAATTGATTGGAGAGATAAGTGGGCTGATTGGGGAGTTGACTGAGATGATTGATCAATGAACTCAGATGACTAATTAGCTAACTATTTTGATTGATGAGTTAACTAATCTGATTGGAGGAGAAATAGGACATGTGGGTGAGGGAATATTTAGCTAATTAAACATTAAAATATTTAATTGCATGTGCACATGGATTAATTGAATTATTTTTGGTATTAATTCAATTCTAGAGGAAATAGACAATTTAAATAAATATTTGGATTTATTTAAATATAGAGAATGAGGAGAATTAATTAAATAATTTGGTATTATTTAATTTAGAATGATTTTAGAAGAATTTAGATGATTTATTTAAATAAATGATTTTATTTATTTTTTTGGAGAAATATGAATCAAATACATAAATTGATTTATTTGTTTATTGATAGAAGAATTTAAAATGAAATAAATATTTAAAATATTTATTTAGTTAGAGTTAATGCATGTATTAAGACAAAGAAGATTTAGCCTCTGGCAGTTAGTGATAGTCTCTATTTCAAAATGACCACCTTTAAAGACTATCTGGGAAATTTCTCAGCATTTCCATCAGTTTGGTTTTGGGCATTTGTGGATTGGAATATAGCTTAATGTAATGACAAATCCTACATATTCCAAGTTTTATGATGTGTGGACTGTTGAAAGTTTGTTTTGCAAAGAACAGAGTGAAGACAATGTTGGTTTTGTGAAGACAGTCACTACATGGAAGCAGGACGATCCGCATTCCTTTGTATTTTTAGATTTGGCTATGTGGTTCTGAAGGCATGTTAAGAATTCAATGAAGATGATAATTCCAAAAATTTAGATCATTTATCCTTCTGCTGTGGAAGTTGTCCATGTTAGAGTACCAGTATATGTTTTAGTAGAGTAAGTCAGTGCTGAAGGTTTGTTGGAATGCTCCTGAGTCCTCCACAAATGAATAATTGCCCTTGTAGTTTTGAGGACATGTTTATAGATGTGTATTATATGCTTCTTTTCATTTTCAAGGTTCTTGGTGGTCCATAGCTCAGTTTTTCAAATGACAGCATGTTGCAGTGTGTTCCGGATGATAGAGTGTTCTCAAAGTTAATGATTAAAGCAGAGCGACACAATTCTTTGATGTGTGGTGGAAAAGGAGTGCTTGGGGATGTTTTATGAGCCATGTGGACTCATATGGAAAATTTTCATGAAGATCTTTCTTGTTTCCTATACCGCACAAGGTTTTTCAAGTTGGTGTGGCCGTTATACTTCAAGTCTTCATGTATTCTCCTTAATGTTGTCCTATTTCAAATGAGTGGGGTGTGTGGATGTAATTCCTTGGTGTTTAAAGTTGTGAAGGATGTTTTAGACCTGGTTAAGCAAGTGTTGGGGTCTGCAAGGCTTAGATCTTCTGCTGGTGTAACGTGTGTGTTCACTTAGGACTTATCTTCTGCACGTTTCATATTGTGTGTTGTCTAGCCAACTTGGAAATGTATTTTTCATGTTGTATCTAGCTGACAAATAATGTAATATCATGTATAAATAGTGAATCAAAGTGAGTGAGGTGAGGCATGATTGCAAGTTGGTGAAAAAGGTTCACAAGTAGATAAAATGCAAAATAAAAGCATTATTGATGTGTGGCTAAAGGACAAACATAAAATGTTGTTGATGTTGTCTGGATTCATCTTGAAGACATATTTGTGATGATGATCAAGTATAGAGTGTGCCTAAGTGATCAGATCTTCAAAATAAAGTGTGAGCTTCAATGTCAATTTTCAGATAGTAGAAAAGATTGTCATAGTGTAATCTCTTGTAAGTGTGTTCTCATATTAGGGAGTAGAAGTTTCCTTGGGAGTGACCCTAAAACAAAGTTATCAAGGAGTAGAAGCTTCCTTGGGAGTGACCCTAAATTGAATTTACTTAAGGAGTAGCAGCTTCCTTGGGTTAAAGCCTCTAAAACAAAGTTATTATTTGAGCTTCATTTATTGTGAGTTATCCTCACCATAATTTTTCCCTTCTAGGGTTTTCCACGTATATCTAGTGTTATGTGTTGATATGCATTCTATTATTTTTTCATGTTAATATTGTGATGCTTAAGGTTTAATCTACTCCAGATAAGTTGAAGTTGTTGAAATTTGAAATTGTTTGAATACTAATTCACCTCCCTTTTTAGTATTCTTTTGTGTCTAACAAGTCCATACATAATAAATAATTCAACCATAATCATCACAATACATCTACAAATCATAACATACATCTGTATCATACATAAATCAAAATACATCCATCCATCTACATCATAAAACATAACCAAAACATAAATCAAAACATATCCGTAAATCATCCATAAATCATAGGCCACCAAAATGATCATCTCATATATAACATCCATATAAATCCATGAACATCTCATATACATCAATGGTCATGATACAAAATGTGCCCAAATGGCTAAATACATCAAATGTCTACAATACATAATCCCACAGGCATATACAATATCACTACACTAAACTCCCCTAATGAGGAGTGGGAGAATGAGGTGGTGAAGACTGTGGTGCTGTAGAAGGCCTTGCCCCTGTAGCCCTTGGCATCACAATTGGTGGAGGTTACCTAGCTTTCCCTATGGTCACTAGTGTCACAGCTAGTGGCTGCATTGTTTTAGGCAATGGATCGAATGGCCCTATCACTGATGTTGTCTGAGTCCTCACAGACCTACTCGCCCCTTAATGTAAAGTGGTTATAGCTAGCCTCCCTCTAATCTGCGGGTACCACTAGATGATATAGAGCATAGTGATACTCTACCCATGCCATAGCCATGCTCAACTCCACCTACACATGAGTGTAGTCATCCCACATCTGTGACATCCCACTACCATCCACCAGTGACTGCAACTGCCTCACCTACTGCTGAAGCTGAGACACATGTGCCTTAAGCCTTTGCCTCATAGTATTGGCACTCTGGCGTAGAACCCTCTCCCCATCTTATGCAACCATCAACCTCACCACCTCATCCTCCAAGCTCACCACTCAAGCCCTCAAAGTGTCCAAATTCTCACCATCCCCACACTATCCTACCAGTACCTCCACCCTCAGGTGTACTCAATGCCTGAAACTAGAACCAGATCTCCCCACACTTGAAGTGCCTACACCTAAGGGTACCTCACTAGAGTCTCCCACTGCAATGGATGCTAGAAGCTGCATCTAACCCCTATCTCTCCCACCCCCACCACCGCCACCACCTCCTCCATATCCATCCCCATCATCATCATCATCATCGTCATTAGTCTCCACCACTATATCCTTCTCCTCCTCCTCATCCACTCTCCCTGGCTGACCCACTGGAATGGTCAATTGCACCAGTCTCACCTATGCCCACCAACTATCATATGCAAGTGTAGTCTCCACATCCACAATTGTTGATCACCAATCCTAGAGAATGGCCAGCAGACAATCAAACTCAACAATAACCATGGTTGAATCTAACTTAGCCCCCACCATGATGGCTCCCGTTACACTCAAGCAAAGACAACCTCCACCTACGACACATCCTACCACAACCCAAACTATCATAGAACCTAATCAGGAAGGTACCAATCCAGAATGTGTGTTGTCCTCCCTATTAAATACTGAGGCTACCGAGTATAAGGTAGTTGTGCATCATTTTCCATACATGGTTCACAACCTATCCATGGAATCCATACAACAATTATCACCTCATCAAATGTCCCTCGCTAAAACCTCATGCTCCCCAACTGCTGGTGCTAAAAAGTGCTTGTGTATGCAAACATGTAAGGAGAAAATCACAGTCTCACATGCTGAGAGACTGGCCTGGTAAACAAAACATGCTCCCAAGCCCAGACATGTAGAAGCATGACCCCACAACCAAGGCTAGCTCCACTCTAATATACTATCAATTGCATATTGTGATACAAATCAACCAATAAGCATGGCCCCCATGCATAAACAACACTCCTAGCCTCCATTTGCTCCATGCAATCCCCCCCACCCCAAAGGAAATCCACATGAGCACTGATCTAGCATCAGCACCCCTCCAATCAATTCACAAACATATAACTCAAACTCACTCAGACCTCCCCTAATAGCCACTATCCAAAGCATCTCCAGACTCTTGCAGTCTCTAGGAACATGTGCTGGGGCAAACACACATTGAAGTGTTGCTAAGCCCCTGTCTAATCATAAACAACCCTCTCTCCATAGATAGGGATCCATAGGATCCTCCATACATCCTCTAAGGTGATGGTCATCTCTCTCATCGGTAGAGAAAAATAACAACTCTAGTTATGCCAGTGCTAGACCAAGGATGTCATCACAGCCTGATGTGCTCTAATCCTAGGCATCTTTGAAATGAACCAAAGCCCAATTACCCTCAAACAGTTCTACTTTGCCTATGTTAGTCTCTCCTTGATCACGATCACTAGTTCTCATCACTCTCATGACTGCAGAGGTGAAAGATCAACATGTATCAAAAAAACCACAAAAAACAATCTGTTTCCTCAAAACAATGCAGAAGAGCTAAAATTCACTACCTAAGCACCAGTCCAGATGGAGGCGCTATTCTACCAACCCTAAGTGCAATTCTAGATGGAGGTGTAACAGACTACCCCTAAGTGCTAATCAACATAAAGGTACTAAAACATTAACCCTAAGCGCTATCGTAGACATGAGCGCTACTCAATCAACCCTAGGCATTATTCCACCTAGAAGGCCCAAAAACCCCATCTTAAGCACTAATCAAGACATAAGCACTAAAATTGTACCCCTAAGTGCTATTTGAGATGAAAGCGCTACTACCCATGCATAGGTACCAATCAAGATGTTAGCACTAAACCCTATAACCCTAGAACTAATCAAGATAGAAGCACTAAACCCCTAACTTAAAGCGCTAAAACTAGTGCTACCTCTTTCTCAATCCTAATGTGCTAAACTAGACTCAGGTGCTAAACCGCCAACTGTAAGCATTGTACAATTGGGCATAGGTGCTAAAACACCTAACCTACCCTTCTTTAACGTCATAAATGCCCTGAAACTTGAAAAGTACAAAGATTGGGTTAGCTGACATACCTGTACACTAGCCGTGGGAGGTCTCTAGTACTCACGGATGAGATCAGATTGGTGCTCCTCATGTGGAATGCATCATTGTGCCATCACTCTAGCTCTTCTCTATCTAACTCAGCAAGCTCAAGGGTGCAAATGTGGCATGTTGGACCCACTTTGGCATATCTATAACTGCCACATAAGCCCTAATCCCCCATTGTCCCCCTCTTCCACGAATCATACCTCTTTTCACCTATTTTTCTTCTGTTGACCCCATTTCTCATCCTGAACCTATTTTTCACCACCATTCCCTCCTTTTCAAAAGTTCACTCGAAAAATTAATTTTTTCACCCGATCTCTCGAGGGGGCATCCCTCATCCATTTATCTTCCTCTCATTAGCTAGGAAAAAATTAAAAAATTCTTTGATCTCATGCCACTTCCACTCAGTCACGACACCACATCAAAGAGTAGCAAAATGTAGACACCTAAAAATGCCTTGACCATGCAAGCCACTTTCCTGTATCCTTGCATCACCAACTTTCCCTTCACCAATTAATTAAATAAAATTAATTTATTTAATTAATTTATCCTAACCACCCATCCTAATCATTTATCCTAGTTGAAGATAAGAAAGATTGCAATGCATAAAAACATAAGTAAATGAAAGCAAACCACAATTATACCTTCAAGAAGTCTTGCAAATCTCCTTACTCCTAGATAAGGTGGAAGGAGAAGCACCCAATTCTCCCTAGCTTTACCTAACTAAACTATTCAATGTGTAATGCTCTCAAAGGCAATACAAAATCTAGCATAACCTAGCTAAGCAGATGAAGGACTTGGAAAGATTTTGGCATGATGATCTTGCTCTAAAATTGGATGTCAAAATGGCTTGAGTAGGCTTGAATTTATAGGCAAATTTGGGGGGAGATATTTGATCCAACGATGGAGATTGAAAGTTGAGATCAATGGTGGAGGATGAAAGATGAGATCAAAGGCCAAGATCTCATCAACAAAAATGGAGGGCTAGGAATAAAAATGAATTTATAATTCATTTTTGGGGAAGGCTTTGCATTTAACGTGATGAGGACATACGAGGAAATAAAAAAATATTTCCTTGGGAGGATGTGGAATTAAAAATTCTATTTTATGTGGAGTTGTGAGAGACATGCGACACTTAAGCATTTTTGAAATGCACATGTGTGAACTCATGGCATGGAGAAGAGTTTAGCATGGAAATAGAAAGGTGAGGTGGAAGGGTCATGTGACCCATGGGAATATTTTTGAATTTTTAATTTGTTGGTTGTGGGAGAATGAGTTAGTGATGCTTTGAACAAGTTAATCAGGGTGATTAACTTAATTAATGTGGCTGAAAAATTAGTGAATGGAATAAATAGGGTTTAGGATTAATTAAATAATGATTTATTAATTAATCCAGGTCTAGGGGCTAGGTAAGTTAGGGTAGATAATTAAATATTGGCTATTTAATCAACTAGGCTAGGTGTAGGCTGATTAGTAGGGTGGATTAATCAGACAAGTGTGATCTACCTAATTAGTTTAGGAAAGTGGTCAAATTAATCAAATAAATATTTATATTTATTTAATTAATTGGAGTAATGTTAGTAAGGTGTGAAGCTGAATTAAATTAATTAATTCAGTTTTAAGGGTAAATTGATGAAGAATGGATGGATGATTTAGGGGTAAGTTAGGCTAATTAATTAAATAAAAATTTAATTAATTAATTAGATGGGGAATTGGTGATACAGATGATGTCGAAGAGTGGTTGAAGGGTTAAGACATTTTTAGGTGTCTACATTTGCCCCTCTTTGACGTGGCATCGTGACCTAGTAGGGATATGGCGTGAAGTCAAAGATTTTTGCCCTAGCTGCTCAGAAGGAATGAAATGGATGAGGGATGCCCCCTCAAGAGGTCAGGTGAAAAAATTAATTTTTTTAGGTGAACTCTTGAAAGGAGGAAATAGTGGTGAAAACAGATGAAGGATGGGAAATTAGGTGGATAGGAAGAAAAATAGATGAAAAAGGTTACATTTTGTGACCTAGGGAGAGAAAAAAATGTATGGGGCTATGACATAACAACTATATATAGAAAATGTGGGCCCAAAGTGCCACATTTTCATACACTTAGCTTATTGGATGAGTGAAGAGGAGAAGGAGACATGGTGCATCCGATGTTCCCATGATTCTGACACCAATCTGAGAAGGTACGTGACTACAACAGATAGACAGAGGTGGACCCACAGGTATGTCGTGTTGGCAAGAGACACTGCTAGGATTCATAAGTTTTGTTATTGATGGCAACAAAGTATACCCCTCATATCTGTAGTACATAAATTACTTATACCAGAAGTTAGTTTGAAGACAAGTTGATCTGGTAATCAAGAATAGAGCATATGGTAGGGTCTGACAGATTGGGTCCAGAACTCTGATGGTGAAAGCCAACATGTTGTGGATTTTGGTGAGTAGTAAGGAGTATCTGAACTATTGTATTCCAGAGATTTAGTCTTTGGTGACTAAGCATATAAAAGATATGAGCATCTGAGTATCGGTCAGTGCAGGTAGAGGAAGAACTAGTCAACAGGGTATCAAACCTCAATCTAGATGTGCAAAAGGTGTTGATCAAATAACTTGAGGTCTTATATGATTTTGGCTGACTTAAGTAATAACTTCTATGCCTAAGGTTTTGGTGCGCATCATCTATCAAGTATGAATTCAGCTGACAAAACATTATCTTGCAAATATCCTAAGTGTTCTTGTTTCTGACTAGAAAGTTGATTTCAAAATCCTTGTTGCGGATATATATATACTTGATGGATTCAAGCGTAAGAAGAATGTAGTGATATGTGTATGGATTAAGTGTGAAAAAAAGTAGAGAGAAGTGTTAAGGCAGTAATCCAAGCCTGGAATGTGACAAGGGAATGATACTAAGCAGAGGAAGAATGAAATGTGCTAGATCAGTATACTGAGCCTAACTAGAACTAAACTCTTGCATATACAGATGTCGGTCATCAGTTCAAACACTTGGTTATCTTCTGTAAGTTCCATAGATAGTGAGTCTATTGTAGGTAGTGAGCCTCTTGTGAGAAGTGTGCTTGGGTAGTGAGCCCTAACTGGCAATTGCCATTTTGTACTCCTTTATTCTTTTAACAGAGAATACAATCTTGGGTTAGTCACCCCGTGGTTTTTCCCTTAACAATGTTTCCACATAAAAATCCTTGTGTTATGTGTGTTAATTTCATTTCAGTTCTTATGGTTGCTTATGCTTTCTTTTTTTAATATATCACTGAATATTAAGATAAGAAAAGAAAGTAAAGTAAGAAAATTTGAGATAACTGATTCACCCCCTGTTAGATTTAGAGCAGACAACTGAGAGGGGGGTGAATCAGTTGTCCAAAACTTTCTTTACTTTCAACACTTAAATTCACTTAGTAGGATAACAATAAATCAAACAATAAACTTAATGCATTTAATCAAGAGCAAATAACACATTAACACAAGAGACACCAAGATTTTGATATGGAAAACCCGGTTAAGGGAAAAACCATGGGATGATTAACCCAAGATTGTATTCTCTGTTAGAAGAATAGAGGGAACAAAATGGCACATGCCAATTAGGGCTCACTTCCCAAGCACACTGCTCACAAGAGGCTCACTGCCTACAAGAGACACACTATCTACAAAAGAATGATTATCACATACTTGAACTGGAAGATAGCATCTTCACCATGCTTGAGTTAGTTCCATTTAAGCCCAAACCTTTTGCTCTATTTTTCGCTCTTCTCCTTGCTACCACACACTCATCTCCACAAGTCCCCCCTTGAAATGACTTCGCAATCCCTTATTTATACATGACATCAACTTAGGAACAAACATCTAAGTCAGCACACATTCACAAGAACATCCACAAGATGAATAACTCATCCGGTCAGCTAGCCTAAGTAAGAACACCTTCATCCGGAAGTATTTCTTCAATTTCAGGCTCCAACTCTAATGTGGACTGACAACACAAACTGAACATGATCTAAGGATCTCCACAAGCTTTCCTGAATCACCAGGAACATCCGCACTTCCTCTACTTACTGAAATCTCTCTCTCCTGCTTTCGGAACCTCAAGAACATGGTCTGCCATTACTGTTACAAAGGAGTGAATGCTTCCAGACCTTCAAACCATGATCAAATAGAGATTACACATCATAAGGACTTTCTCAACACTCCTTCCGATCCGTAGAATAGGATAATGTATTTATGGATCCCACCGGACCTTTCTGTAATGCTCTATCACTTCTTAACATCTCTTGGAACCGGTTCTACTTGATCGATCATAACTTCTTCATATCTTCATGCAGACCTCTAAAATCTTAACTGGAACATCTTAAGACTCATATCCACAAACCCTTTAATCCGCATCTTCTGATGCTCAACCTGTCTTGAGCTTTTGCCTTGTTGTCATCACTATTCTTCATTGTTCCTGACTGAGATTAATTTACTCAATATCCTCAGTGTTCAGCTCTTCCAATCTCTCATTAATCCAACATGAGTATGTTGACATCAATGACAACACCGGTTAAACCCATACTTGCAACAATCTCCCCCTTTATCATTGATGGCAACATATGATGTGAAAAACCATCAAGACAAGAACTTCTCCTTACTGTCACAACTCCCCCTATCAACAACAATTATTCACATGTCTTCTCTTCCTGTATTGCTCCCCCTATGGTCATCAACCACTTGTTTTTCACATGTCTTCTCTCCCCCTTTGACATCAATGGCAAAGGGCGCATACTTGCAACTTTAGAATCACACCTGCTGCTCCCCTGAGTAGCAGCTCCCCATCATCAATTCGGATCACAAGATTATGACTATGATAACCACTGGATTGATGCATATCAGTGCATCTTAGTTCACCACCGGAGGGGCAATAACCCCTAACTTCTCCCTGAGATACTCAAAAGAGTCCTTGGGAAGAGGTTTAGTGAAGATATCTACAATCTAATCCTTGGAGGGCACATACTCCAGTCTGACTTCATCCTTGTTCACTTGCTCTCTCAGAAAGTGAAGCTTGATAGATATATGCTTAGTCTTAGAATGCAACATTGGATTCTTAGAAATATTTATTGCACTTGAATTATCACAGAAAATTATGATGGGCTCCTCATACTCTACTTTAATATCTCTTAGCATCTGCTTCATCCACAAAACTTGAGTGCAACTACCTGCTGCTGCAATGTATTCTGCTTTAGTTGTAGACAGGGATATTGTCTCTTGTTTTTTGATTAGCCAAGAAACCAATCTCTTTCCCAAAAAGAATGCTCCACCACTAGTACTCTTCTAGTCATCCACATCTCCTGCCCAATTAGCATCTGTATATGCATGAAGAGAGAAATCATGATCTTTAGGATACCACAACCCATACTCAACTGTCCCCTTTAGATATCTAAAAATCCTCTTGATTGCCATAACATGAGATTCTTTAGGATCAGCTTGGAATCTAGCAACAAGACCAATAGCCTTCATAATGTCTGGTCTAGTTTGAGTGAGATACAAAAATCCTCCAATCATTGACCTATACTTTGTCTGATCAACCTTGGGAGAGTCATCATCTTTTCTCAACTTGCATCCAGTTGCCATTAGAGTGTTCATTGGCTTTGAGTCTTCCATCCCAAATTTCCTCAACAATTCTTTCACATATTTTGACTAAGAAATGAAGATTCCTTTCTTTGTTTGAGTAATTTGTAGGCCCAAAAAGAAATTCATTTCTCCAAACATAGACATCTCAAACTCACTTTTCATTTGACTTGCAAAAGTTTTACACATACTATTTCTTCCTCCAAAAATGATATCATCAATAAATACTTCAACAATTAAGATATTTTCATGATCAATTTTGAAATACAAGTTACTGTCAGTAGTACCTTTGTTGAAACCAATCTTTAAGAGATGCTTATCCAATCTTTCATACTAAGCTCTTGGGGCTTGCTTCAGTCCATATAGTGCCTTTTTCAATTTGCAGACCATGACACCATGATCAGACAATTTAAATCCATCTGGTTGCTCAATGTACACTTCTTCTTCCAAATTACCATTTAGGAAGGCAGATTTGACATCCATCTGATACACCTTGAAATCCTTGAAGGCAACAAATGCAAGAAATAATCTGATTGCTTCAATTCTTGCCACCGAAGCAAAAGTCTCTTCAAAATCAACTCCTTCAATCTGAGAGTAACCCTTGCAGACCAATCTAGCTTTATTTCTGATTACTTCACTAGCTTCATTCAGTTTGTTCCAGAAGACCCATTGGGTTCCTATCACATTCTTGTTTCTAGGTCTGGGAACAAGATCCCAAGTGTGATTTTTCTCAATTTGCATTAGTTCTTCCTCCATTTCTTTTGACCAATTTTCATCATTGCAAGCTTCATTCACTATCTTAGGTTCAATCTTAGAAATTAGACAATACTCATCTGAATTTTGAGCAATTCTCCTCCTTGTTTGCACTCCTTTGCTTTTGTCACCTATGATCTGATCTTCAGAATGGTTCAGAGTTACATACGTTGGAACTTTGAGAGTTTCTTGCACCACTAACTCTTGATCAGTCTCATTGAGATTTATCTCTTCTTCCTGATTTATCGGATCAACTTGACTTTGTTTCTTAGAAGAGGCTTGGATACTTTGAATCTGAACATCATTTTGATTGTCTTCATCATACTCATGAATTCTTGAGGTTCTTTCAACTTCTTCATCCACCTTCACATTTACAGTTTCTACAATCTTTCTCAGTCTCTTGTTATAACACCGGTATGCTTTACTTTGAGTAAAGTAACCCAAGAATATTCCTTCATCACTTCTAGCATCAAACTTTCCTAGATCTTCATCCCTTTTAATGTAACATCTGCTACCAAAAACTCTGAAATATCTCACAGTGGGAGTAATGCCAAACCAAAGTTCATAAGGAGTCTTATCGATATTGTTTGTGATTTGAACTTGAATGAGAGTGTAGACTGCAGTGCTGACAGCTTCTCTCCAATAGATTTGAGGAACATTTGCTTCTATCATCATGGTCCTGGATGGTCCGGTTCTTTCTCTCAACTACTCCATTCTGTTGTGGAGTTCTAGGGGCAGATAGCTGTCTCTTTATTCCATGTTTTTCACAGAAGTCTATGAACTCACCAGATGTGAATTCTCCACCTCTATTAGACCTCAGACATTTCAAATTTAATCTGGTTTAATTCTCCACCATGGCCTTGAATATTTTGAATTTCTCAAGTGCTTCTGATTTTTCTTTCAGAAAAGTTACCCACATCATCCAGGAATGGTCATCAATTAGCAACATGAAGTACTTATCACCTTGGATACTCCTAACTCTTGCCGGACCACAAAGGTCAATATGAACTAAGTCCAATAGTCCGGTAGAAGACAATTCCTTACTTTTGAATGTGACTCTACTCAATTTCCCCAACTGGCATTCTTTGCACAAGCTATTAGTAGGTTTCACTAATTTTGGAAGATCTCTTACAACCTAAGTATTGCTTATCTTGATGATATTATCAAAATTCACATGACACATCCTCCTATGCCATAACCAACTCTGATCAATTTGAGCAAATAAGCAACTTTTACCAGTACCAACCAAGTGGAAGATATTACCTTTAGTTTGAGTACCAGATGCAATCTCTGTTCTCAAACTTTCAAAGATCTTGCACTTTCCATTCCTGAATTTGAGATCATAGCCCTTGTCCACCAGCTATCCAACACTAAGAAGATTATGCTTTAAACCTTCAACACACAGTACATTACCGGTTTTGTTCTTTCCATCAAGAGAAATAGTTCCTCTACCTCTGATTCTACCAGCAGAATTGTCTCCAAACTTTACAATTCCTCCTTGATACTTTTCCAACTTTAAGAACTTATTCTTGTCACCTGTCATATGGTGAGAACATCCATTGTCAATGACCCAATCATCCTTTGTTTCAACTTGGGCAGCCAGAGCTCTTTCTTCAACTTTATGATTGATAGATACAGAGAATATAGGTTCCTCTTCTTTGATGGCAATAAACACCCATTCATTACTGGATTTGTTTCCTATCTCTGATTCATCATCTGTTACTCCTTAATTATCATCTCCTTCATGAACATAGTAACAATTCTTTTGAAATCTTGGTCTGTTAGGATTTGTTCTTGAAAATCTTTCTGGACATCTTGAGGCAAAATGACCAATTTTATTGCAGTTAAAACACTTAAAAGGTAATTTTCCTTCATACTTACTGGATCCTCTTGGCAGTCTTAGCAATAAGAGCTTCAAGATGAGAAGTTTCAGCTTCTTCTTCTTCCAAGTCTTTTCTTGCTTTTTCATACCATGATAGGTTCCTTGAAGAGTTTTCTCCCAGATCAAATCTTTGTTTCCCTTTTACAGAGGTACTGGCTTTGAATGCAGATTCAGTCTTTGGGGGATCATCTCCAAACTCAGCCATTTCAAAAGCAGCCAACTTACCAATCAATTGATCTCTTGTAACTATTGTGTGAGCTCTAAATTCTTCAATTGCAAAAGCCTTCATTTTATAAGAATCAGGAAGGGATCTGAGAACTTTGCCAACAATCTCATCTTCACTCAGGGTTCCACCTACATTTTTGATTCCACAAACCAGCTCATTTACTCTTGGCATGAAGATGGTAATATTTTCATCATCTCTCATCTTCAATTTTTCAAATTTCCCTTTTAGACTTTGTAACCTTGCACATTTGACAAACTGATCTCCTTCATGCAAAAGTTCTAGTTTATTCCAGATCTGAAAGGCAGTTGGTAGATCAATAACATTTGAGAGTTCTGAATCAGATAGCGTGCTTAATAGAGCCTCTTTGGTCTGTAGATTATTTTCAGCATCGATGATTTTATTTAGGGTTGTCAGACCACCTTGTGGAGGTACATAGGCCTTTTTAACCATAGACCAGTATGCAAATCCCATACATTGCAAGTGACATTCCATGCAACCTTTCTAAAGAGCAAAGTTAGTTCCATCAAACTTCAAACTATCCTTCTTGTAGGATGACATCCTGGATCTCCTCACGTAGTTAAGCTCCTTTTAGAGGAACCCAGCTCTAATACTAATTGTTAGATTTAGAGCAGACAACTAAGAGGGGGGGTGAATCAATTATCCAAAACTTTCTTTACTTTCAACACTTAAATTCACTTAGCAGGATAACAATAAATCAAACAATAAACTTAATGCATTTAATCAAGAGCAGATAACACATTAACACAAGAGACACCAAGATTTTGACGTGGAAAACCTGGTTAACAGAAAAACCATGGGGTGATTAACCCAAGATTGTATTCTCTGTTAGAAGAATAGAAGGAACAAAATGGCACATGCCAATTAGGGCTCACTGCTCGAGCACACTACTCACAAGAGGCTCACTACCTACAAGAGACACACTGTCTACAAAAGAATGATTATCACATACTTGAACTAGAAGATAGCATCTTCACCATGCTTGAGTCAGTTCCATTTAAGCCCAAACCTTCTGCTCTATTTTTCACTCTTCTCCTTGCTACCACACACTCATCTCCACAAGTCCCCCCTTGAAATGACTTCGCAATCCCTTATTTATACATGACATCAACTTAGGAACAAACATGTAAGTCGGCACACATCCACAAGAACATTCGCAAGATGAATAACTCATCTGGTCAGCCAGCCTAAGTAAGAACACCTTCATCTGAAAGTATTTCTTCAATTTTGGGCTCCAACTCTAATGCAGACTGACAACACAAACTGAACATGATCCAAGGATCTCCACAAGCTTTCCTGAATCACCAGGAACATCTGCACTTCCTCTACTTACTAAAATCTCTCTCCTGCTTCCGAAACCTCAAGAACATGGTCTGCCATTACTATTACAAGGAGTGGATGCTTCCGAACCTTCAAACCATGATCAAATAGAGATTACACATCATAGGGAATTCCCCAACACTCCTTCTGATCTACAGAACAAGGTAATGTATTTCCAGATCCCACTGGGCCTTTCTGTAATGCTCTGTCACTTCTAAACATCTCCCGGAACTGGTTCTACTTGATCAATCACAACTTCTTCATATCTTCATGCAGACCTCTAAAATATTAACTAGAACATCTTAAGACTCATATCCACAAACCCTTTAATCCGTATCTTCTGATCCTCAACCTATCTTGAGCTTTTGCCTTGCTGTCATCACTGTTCTTCACTGTTCCTGATTGAGACTAATTTACTCAATATCCTCAGTGTTTAGCTCTTCCAATCTCTCATTAATGCAACATGAGTATGTTGACATCAATGACAACACCGGTTAAACCCATACTTGCAACACCCCCCTCTCAGTTATCTGCCCTATTTCCAACAATTAGTATCAGAGCCAAGTTCCTTAGAAAAGCCTAACAGCTTGAGGAAGATCTGGGAATCTCAATGGATGCATATGGTATGAAAGAACACTTCAGTCTGCCCTAGATGATCTTGAACAATCCCAGTCTGAGGTCAATAATTTGATAGAATGACTCAAGGAAGCTAATGATTTCATCAATGAGTTGAAAGAAAAACTCAGTAACTTCGTGAAAAAGAGAAAGGAACTACTTCAGAAGTTAACAAATCAGAATGAAGCCAATAATACCGATGAGGATTTGAATGAGAAAACTAAGCTATGTGAGAAGCTGTCAAAAGAAGTTATTATGATAAGACATGAAATGGAATTAGGGTTTATGAAATTCACCCAAGAAATTGAAGAGAAGAGAAACACTGAAGATAACTTAAAATAATCCCTCAAGGAGAAAACAAAGGACTGCCACAAAATGGATAGAATAATTAGACATCTTGAATCTGATCTTGAAGAAACCAGATATAATTAAGAACAATTTGAGATCTAGATTGACACTCTTAAACAAGATCTTCAAACTACAAATGAATACAAAGGAAAAATCAAGATAAGCTCAGCCCAACTTAAAGTTCTTCTTGAAAGTCAAAAGAGGGTAGATGATAAGTGTGGCTTGGGATATGAGAAAGGTGAAAGCTCTAGATCTAGTCAAAAGAACTTTGGATCAACTCAAAGATATCTAGCTTTCAATGGAAACTACTTCAATTGCAACAAATTTGGTCATAAAGCAACTTAGTGTAGGAATAGAATGAATCAGAATATTCCATCCTTCTCCCATCAATGTTTTAGATGCAAAAGGTATGGTCACAAATCTCATGAATGTAGAAATATGTAAATGAACAAATATTTCAATGGTAGATGCTTTACATGAAATAGAATGGGGCATATGGCTAATCAGTGAAGATCAAGAGGATATCAATTAAACAAGTAAGAAAATGTTGTGTTACAATTGCAATAAATCCAGTCATATAGCTAGATTCTGCAGAAGCAAAAATTATGATGGACAAGGTGTGGCGAAACATGATCAGAAACAAGACAAAGGCAAAGGTAAAGTGAATGCGGATGAGATTCAGAAGGAGATGAGAAAAACTTGGGTAAAGAAGAGTGTGATGAACCTTGGTGATGAGTCTACACTAGAATCTGGTGCTGGTAACCCTTCCAAAAATTAAAAAGTGAGCTCTAGCTCAGGGGGAGCTGCAAAGAAGATGAAAATTCCCCCAACTAGCTAGTAAGTGCCTGAATTTGGCACATTAAGGAAGAATCAGAGGTTGTGGATTAAAAGGGCTTCTTGGAGGTTCATCTAAAATTCATTTAGTTAAGAAGTTGAGAAATTCACTTATAGATTTGAAGAAGTTGTGAGTAGGTCCGATTCTGATAGCTATCCGGTAAAACCAAATTACACAAACAGATCTGGTATGATCTAAAAATGCAATTTTATGGTCTGTGGATTTAGAGGCATGTTTTGAAAGGGTAAAGTTATGTTGTCAACTCACTTAGATGATAATTTGAAGGTTCGTACAATGATTCATGAGAAATTCACTCAAAATAAGGTAACTGGATGACTTAAAATGTGCATTTATTGCAACAAGGAATTAGCTTTTTGCACAAGGATAAAAGGCTTTCCATTCATCATTTTCAACACTTTGCACTCATGAAGAAGAGAGAAGAGCTCTGAGAAGAGATCCTATAGATTATTAAAGTTGAAACTGAAGATCAAAATCAAGTAGAAATTTGCTTCGATAGTTGCAACAAACCCTAAGGAGAAAAAGGTATTTCTTCTCTACAAAATTTCTCTAAATTTTGTTGTTAGAATGGCTACTCCCATGGTTGTGAATGTCACTAAGAGGCTGAGACCTAAATTCAAGAAACATCCTCACAAATCTATAGAAGTTGATCCCTTGGGTGCATTTTCCCGAATCTCGTATGGTATTTTGCATGTAGAAGATATTAGGGTTTACATTCATGCAAACATTGAAGACTTTGGTGACTTAGAATTGATGGAAATATACTGCAAATAGTTAAGAGATGAGAACTTTGATCTCAAACCAAAATTCAAGGCCCTAAAAGACAAGCACTTTGTACATTGCATACATTTTCCATCTTTTACAGAGGATGATTCGGTCTGGTATGTGTTAAGTAGGATGCATGATAACTTTATGTGGTTAATGAGTCCATTCAAGATAACCAAAGATGTCATCAGGGCTGTAACTGGATTGTACTCAACTGGTGGGTTGCCTGCACTCAAATCTGTGAAAAATCAAACTGTAACAGATGCCACTGGATCAAAATATGACAAGAGGGCAATGACTATAGATGATATTACTGACTCGGATGTCAAGTTTGCATCAATTGTAATTGGTTACAAAATTTACCACTCAATTAGGGAAAATTCTATGTCTGGTACTAGAATCTATACTGCATATCAGATGGTGAAGGAAAATGTAGATTATGATTTGTGTGGGCTTTTGTTGAATCAACTAATGGAGAATCTGCAGAAGATTAAGAAAGATAAGAAAAATTCCTTCAAGTATGGCAATTTGGTGGTGTCTATTCTTCTATTACATGAATGAGTTATTGGGATCAAAATGTCTGATCTGGGCAAATTATAGACCTGTTACAATTCAAATCAGAGATTATTTGTATGGACTTGGTGATGCACAAGCCCAAAAGACAGCTCTCCGGGGTTACTTCAAGCATTTCTAGAGCATGATGCATGCAAGAGAAAGAATACCAAAATCAATTGTGCAGAAATACAAGGACACAGTTTACTTCATGGTTGACACAGATCAATGCCCAATGGAGGCAGTTAGGCCAAGAACTGTATGGATAATGCCCATGGGCTATGAAGTTGATGAAAACATATTGGAGGTACATGTTCAACACTTGCTAAGCCAACCCAAGGACATTGAGGTAGAGAGTTTTGGCACCTTTGATGAGCTAAACATAAAAATACATGTTGAATTAAGGAATCCTGAGTCAAAAAGAAAAGTGAGGAAGGAGGTTGAAGAAATTGCTAAGAGGGTTGGTTTAACAAAGGAGGCAGTAGATGCTAATAGAGAAAGAATAGAAAGGGAAAGGGAAGAAGCAAAGAAAGAAAGTGTTCTGATGGAAGCCTCTACCCAGACAAGATCTACCAGGAGTTCTGCCCCTATTTCACCTAAAGCTCAAAGACTGCAAAACCGGTAACCAAACCATCTGACAAAGGCCACAAGAACATATGTGAGCCTCAAGGATGATGAAGACATAGAATCAGATGAGGAGGTCAGAGAATTAAAGAAAGCCAAGAACAAACCCTCTAAGGATGAAAAGAATGATGAGGAGTAGAAGACAGAAGAATTTGTTGAGAGACCCACTCTCTCCATTGAAGACATCATTAAAGCAGTCACTATGGATGGAAACCTGTAGCTGGTAACAGAATTCTATGATGAATACAATGATGTAGACAAGAGAATTCTTGAGGAAGCAACTGTTAGGTACTTGAATATCTATAACAAAGCTTTCATTGAAATAATTTCCTTGATTCCTAAAAGCCTAGAAGAAGTACTAGAGTCAATAAAAGAAAATACTAAAGCAAAATACTTGGAGATCCAGGAACATATAGTAATACAGTTATGTCCATCTATCACTCCAAAACAAATGGACATGGTTTTTAAGGATAGCAAAGAAGATTTCTAGAGCAATTCCATAATGAATTAGCTCATGCTTGGAGAAACTGACCAAATAGTTGATGAGACAAAAGAAATTCTCCGGAGAGCCTTGAAAAGGTTTAATCTTCCCATTGTAGAGGAAGCAAATGAAGAGCCTTCTACCATGGATGTTGAAGGATTAAAGAAAATTGATGAAGAACCTTCTGACATGGATGTCGAAGGATTAAAGAAAGATGATAAAGAACAAATTGAGGCCCTAGACTCCTCTATTTTGGAAGAGGAAGTGCAAAAAGAAGAAACAAATTATGTTGGTGGCAATAAGCAAATCAGTCCAGATGTCCCTAAAGAAAAGGAAGTTGAGAATACAAGAGACACTGCAGAAGCAGTACAAATGTTTTTGGACAAAGAAGTTGTGGAGTTAGATGAACCTGAGTTGATTCAAGGACCACTAAATCTTGATTCTCTCTCTTCGGTTTAGATAATAAAGATAGCATCTTTTGCTCAGGCCAAAGCTATAGAAAAACTCCTAAAATCTCATATGGAGGACAGTGAGTATTGCTTCCAGAGTGCTAGAGAAGATCATGCCCACTTATCAGAGGAATCCATCTGTCTCTTCATCTAGTAATCTAAAGAACCTAGTTAATTCTGTTAATACACATTTTGAGTCTTTAGAAAAATCAGCAGAAAGTAAGGTCCGGAAGGAATTCTTGGGAAAAAGATTCAGTGAGGTACAAGGACTAATTGCTAATGATAGAAAACCCTATACATTGGCATAAAGAGCATTGAAAATGCTCTTAACGATGGTGGGGACATATACAAATTTTATTTATCCTAGCCTAAAGTGGCAGAAGACATTGAGAAGAAAATGAAAGAATAAGAAGGAAAATTGTCAAGTCTATCTCATAATTTTGATCCCCTCACTACCTCTCTGGTGAATCAAGAATGCCAAGATGTTGTTATAATAAATGAAATAAAGAAATTGGTTAAGGAGAAGAAGAATATAATGGATAGAATGGGTGAACTCTAAGGGATAATCATCCCTAAGTTAGAGGCAATGATGATGCCTTGGCAGATGCTCTAAGTATAGCCTGAACCAGTGATCCAACATATTTGAAGAGGACAGAAGCATATGCATTTTTGTTGAGTGGACACATCTCCATTTTGGATAGGATGAAGAGAAGTTGGACCATAGAGCTTGTACAATTGAAGACTACATTTGCAAATATACTTAAGTATATGTAAGTTTATCTTATGGATTGTATGTACATATGCAGCCTTATATAATAATTTTTACACATTTTTGGTTTACGGATCTCACCCTTTGCCATTGATGTCAAAGGGGGAGTAAAGAGCAGTGAAAAATGAGGAATCCAGTCTTAAGGGAGCACTGGTAAGTAGTGTGGAGAAATGGAGCACAAGCTAAGGGGGAGTTACAATGACACTTAGTCATTTTTCACTAAGTGTTGCCATAAATGCCAAAGGGGGAGATTGTTGGCAAGAGACACTGCTAGGATTCATAAGTGTTGTCATTGATGGAAACAAAGTATACCCCTCATATCTACAGTACATAAATTACTCATACCAGAAGTTAGTTTGAAGATAAGTTGATCCGGTAATCAAGAACAGAGCATATGGCAGGGTCTGACAGATGGGGTCCGGAACTCTCTGATGGTGAAACCCAGCATGTTGCAGATTTGGATGAGTAGTAAGGAGTATATGAACTATTGTATTCTAGAGATTTAGTCTCCGGTGACTAAGCATATAAAAGATACGAGCATCTAAGTATTGGTCAGTACAGGCAGAGGAAGAACTGGTCAATAGGGTATCAAACCTCAATCTAGATGTGCAAAACGTGTTGATCAAGTAACTTGAGGTGTTATATGATTTTGTCCAACTTAAGTAATGACTTCCATGCCTAAGGTTTTGGTGCACATTATCTATCAATTATGAATTCAACCGATAGAATGGTATCTTGCAAATATCCTAAGTGTTCTTGTTGCCCACTAGAAAGTTGATTGAAATCCTTGATGTCGATATATATATACTTGATGGATTCAAGCTTAAGAAGAATGCAGTGATATGTGTACGGATTAAGTGCGAAAAAAAGCAAAGAGAAGTGTGAAGGTAGTAATCCATGCCTAGAATGTGACAAGGGAGTGATACTAAGTAGAGGAAGAATGAAATGTGCTAGATTAGTATACTAAGCCTAACCAGAACTGAACTTTTGCATATATAGATATTGTTCATTAGTTCAAACACTTGGTCGTCTTCTATAAGTTATTTAGACAGTGAGTCTCTCGTAGCTAGTGATCCTCTTGTGAGAAGTGTGCTTGGGTAGTGAGCCCTAATTGGGAAGTGCCATTTTGTACTCCTTTATTCTTTTAACAGAGAATACAATCTTGGGTTAGTCACCCCGTGGTTTTTCCCTTAACAGGGTTTCCACATAAAAATCCTTGTGTTATGTGTGTTAATTTCATTTTAGTTCTTATGGTTGCTTATGCTTTCTTGTTTTGATATATCACTGAATATTAAGATAAGAAAAGAAAGTAAAGTAAGAAAAAATTGAGATAACTGATTCACCCCCCTCTCAATTATTTGCCCTATTTCCAACATGTTGGTCAACCCTATCTTCGTGATTTTGGGTTTTAGGTAATTTACAGGCATGGGAAATGGGTAGTTAGGTAGAATGGCACCATTAGCATGTGAATTAGTGTGATCCTCTAGATCAACGCCCTAGGTAAAATGGGGTTTTTGGATGGTTTAGCGCTATTCATACAAGTTTTGGCACCATCGTCTCATTTAGCGCCCTGGGTAAAAGGTCACTTTTTGATAGTTTAGTGCCATTTGGGCAAGTTTTGGTTCCAAGATCTAGCTTAGCACCTAAGATTCAAGGGGTTTTTGGTTTAGCACTATCCACTAGTGCTTTAGCACTAAGCTCTCAATTAGCACCAAAAGGGTTAGGTTTAGCGCTAAGTTCTACATTAGCGCAGGAAATTTTAGAGAATTTAAGTTGATTGGTAGTTTAGCACCAAAGGCTGAGGAATTAGTGCCATTTCTTAAAGTGGTGTGATGTGTCCATGGATTAGTGCAAAGCTCTGGATTGGCGCCATAGGGTTATGAATTAGCACCATAGTGCTATTTTAGGAAAAGAGATGATTTTTGGTGATTTTTAGGTGCAAATTCCAGACAGGATCTTGCAATCATGGGAGCATCAGGTTCCATTAGTGATGGCATTGAGATCATAGTTTGATGATGCAGTTGTAGCCTGGCTAGGGAGGATAGGGTGATGATGTCAGCCCTAATGGAGAAGTGGAGGAGCGAGATGTGCTCCTTTTAACTGCCTATGGGCGAGATCACTATCACCTTAGAGGATGTATGGAGGATCCTTAGGATCCCCATACACTGAGAGTGAGTTGTATATGAGGTGTGATTAGGTGTGGTAGCTTTGGATAGGGTATTTGCACCTATTTGTCCTATGTATACCTAGGACCATCAGTAGATGCAGTATAGACAGACTCTGTTGGCTAGGGTGGACCGGTTTGCACTAATGTGTGTGCATTAGTTGGATGGGTATTGCTTCCAAATTAGCGATCACAGGGTTTTTCAGTTGGCTGGGAGAGGGTGATCAAAGCTATGATCACTCGAGATGTGGTGTTTGCATTGGGCCCATGCTTATTAGCCTAGTTGTATCATGAGATGTATTTGGTAGTCTATCATTTGGATAGAGCTTTGTCAGTCGGAGTGACACTGCTCCATGTATGGGCATGGGAGCATATCAGGATCACAAGGTCTACTTCAACTTATCAGTGAGCCAGGTTTGAGGCCACCTATGGTGCATGCATACATGGGACAATTACAATACTAGCGGCAGGTGCTTGACGATCTAGATATTATTATCTGGCGGTTGTACATTAGTGTAGAGATGTGGGTTGATGACCATATTCATATGCCTTATACATTTCAACCTTAATATCTAATGGGGTGAGGCAACCACATGATTGACCACTACATTCTGTCATGGGTAATGTAGTAGTTTGGACAGGTTCAGGACCTACCCTAGGTGATGGCTATTTTTGCTAGGACACCTCAGGACATACTAGGGTGGCCTGTGTAGATTCCTCCACAGGTGGCCCTATTGGATTCAGTAGGATTGCAACCACTGCAGTGGGACTGGGGGAGTCATGTGGTGGATGCTAGTACGACTCTAGCATATGACACATGGTGACAGCTATGGATGGAGGCCTATTCGATTGACTGATTTAGTAGCAGAGCTAGATTTGATAGTGGAGGTAGAGGATGATGAGGGAGAGGAGGGAGATGAGGTCACAGTAGAGTATGTCTATGAGGACGTACCTATCAATGGCGAAGATGGAATAGATGTATTGGTTGTGGTAGCTGTAGGGTAGGTAGCAGGAGTAGGGTAGGCTTAGGGACAAGGACAACCACTTCCATAGTAGGTACCACCACAATAGGTACCAGTGAAATAGGTAGCACCTCAGTAGATACCAACTCAGTAGGTACCAGTACAATAGGTATAGGTGGGGACTTCACAGGTAGGTACCTCAGGTGCAGGGACCTCAGGTACAGGGTCCTCAAGGTGGGGACATGATCCTAGTGTTCATATTAGGCATCAACGGCTTTAGCCCCAAGGAGATGGAGACCTTATGGGCACAGGTGGCCAGCCTAGAGGATTAGGTGGACAAGTAATGCCAGGAATTGGTATAGGTTACAATGGAGCGAGACAACACTCTCATGCAGCTGTAGAGGCTACAAGGAGTACATGGCCTGTTGGATGGAGTTAGTGATGGAGATGGAGATCCACAGGTGTAGATCCTATAGGCCTAGATAGGCCACCTCTAGGGATAGATGTAGGTGCAGCTAGCACAAGTTACTGGTGAGAGGGAAGAAGAGACTGTACTTAGGTAGTGAGTAGAGGGCTCAAGCTAGAGTGCAGTAAGTTGAGGCACAAATAGTTTAGATGCAACAGGAGATCACATGTATGCAGGGTGTTATAGCTGGCACAGATATGGCTTGGATTTGGAGCAATTACTTAGCCTCGCAACAACAGATATAGGAGTTGCAGTAGCATCTATCATATCAGCGAGCCAGGTTAGAGTACTATTATGAAACCTACTATATTGTGGTCCCTGAGGGGCAAAGAGTCCCTAGTTATAGCCAGAGGAGTAGATTAGGTATGTCAGGGTTGTAGAGGTCTAGATGATCTTCATAGTCTGTATAGCAGCCACCACCTCAGCAACACCCACCATCTCAACAACAACAACCTATGGGGCCACCACTACAACATCCACCTGGTTCTCCTACTGACTCTACTGGGGGGTCATCAGCCCATGGTTCATGATTCTATATATATGCCTTTGGGCTTTGTATTTTGATATTTATTAGCCTTCAGGGCATTATTGTATTATGACATTTATCTGATGTATTATTTTGAGCGATGTTTATTTTTGGTGGCGATATATATATGATTATGTTGTGGTGATTATGGATATTTATGGATGTTATTGGTTTCATGCTTATGTATGATTTTATGGATTTATGTATTGGTGTATGATTATGCATTTGTATTAGTTTATGATGATGTATATGGATGTATGTTATGGTGCTGATGTATGGTATGCACATGGTTTATGATATGTTATGGATTATGATGTGGATGGATAGATGTTTAGGTTAATGCAATGTAAATATATGCTTAGATTAATAAACATATATTATGTAATGGATAATAAATTGAAAAATATATGCTCAAATTAATAAACATATATTATGCACTGGATAATGAAATGGAAAATATATGCTCAGATTAATAAACATATATTATGCAATGGATAATGAAAGTGTAATGATAAATGATTAATGCAATGGGTAATGGTGATAAATGATATTAGGTAATGGTAAATGGTAGTATAATGTGATGTTATGGATATTTGTCATAATACATTGTCATGTTTAGAACCATGAGAGATGGGGTTAGAGGGTTTGGGGAAATTTTGGGATAGGTTAGGATAAGTTTAGGGATGGTTTGGAGAGGTTTGGGGATGGTTAGGATAGGTCACTAGATGCCACGTTGTTAGAGGGGTTTTGTTGAGGGATGAAGTGGGATGGGATGGGATGATAGATAGAAGCTTGTTAGGGTGGTTAGTTAAATGCAAATCCTAGATATTTATTTGATGGATATGGTATGAGGGATAGATGGACTAGGATAAGCATTTGTGTTGACATTTTGAGAGCATTTATAGATTTATTATAGCAAAAGGGGATATGTTCACCAAGGTATGAAGGACCAAGGTGATGATATATATCTATCTTTGCATGGACTAGACCGGCAAACAATAGGATGATCCCATGCATGCCCAAGGTAGTATAATCTTGCCTAGATGAGGGAAGGGGACTCATAGCACAAGCCCTTAGTACATAAAAGGTATGATTGACCTTAGATGTAAAAGGGGAACAATATGCTAGAACCAACCATACATCTTCAAGATATGAATACCATACTTGCAGTAATGAGACCAACCCACTAGCACAACATAAAAAACAATGATTATGTACCATTCTAGGTGTTTTCCACCATATACCATGATATAGTGAGATCAAAGTAGTTTTGGAATAATCCCTAAAATGAGACCAAAGATAAAAATCAATAATCAAAATGATGCAGGAGCATCCAGTGGTGTAAGGGCAATCTTGCATCACCCAAAAAAAAAAGTGTTTCAAAATTGTTGATGTTCTACCCACTTCTTCTCAAAATCTGTGGTTCTAGTCCGATAATAGCCTGAATAATAATGTAGAACTTTCAGTTTTCCCAAACTGCTAAAAATAGTAAACTGCTATTTTTAGAAAGTTTGCATTTGGATACGGAATGAAGTCAAAATTTATAGGAAGTTACATAATAGAAATATAAGACCCTTGGCGAAGGAATCATACGAAGATCATTTGCAAGCTGAAAGATATTAAAGTTTCCATTTCCTGAAAAATGCCTGAAAATTATTCAAACTCAGGTTTGAGGTACTAAACGGCCCCGTACGAGCCCAAAAATTGTTAGAACTGGCAAAGCTAGTTCTTAGCACGTAGAGCACTCCGTGAGCTTTCTGACGCATAAAATGGTTTGTCAATCAGAGTCCTGGATCAAAAGTTATGGCTCCCGAAAGTTGACCTATTTTTAGAGGGAGATGCAAAATTCAAAATTAGGTTGTTGTCCGCCAAAAAGGCTATTAATAACCATTTTTGGGAACCCTGGGTAGTAGGAGAGTTAAGGGGGCAAGTGTAGAGTCAAGAATAGGTGGGAAAATAGAAACCCTAGTTGATTTGGGGGTTACAGAAGGTGGAAGATTCTAGAGCCTGGTGATGGTAGTTGTAGTGTGTTGCAGCCTGTAGAGGACTGATTCCTCTTATTATAATTAAGCTTCTATAATGTAATGAGTTGCCCAGATCAATAAAAGAAAGTTCTATTCTCTGTGTTCAATTTCTATTATTGTGTGTTTTATGATTTACCCCCTTCATTAAGTGGTATCAGAGTGAGGGTTCCTGAGTGTGTAGACAGATCGCCGACCATGAGGCAGTTTGCACCAGGGCCTGAGGTTGTGGGTTTGTTGCGGAGACCAAGAGGCCTCCACAAAGAAATCATGTTGGGAGGAATGCTTTGATAGAAGAGGGTTTTAGAGCCCTACAAAGGCAAATCGATGCATTACAAGAGGAGCTAGAAAGAGAGTTTGAGCCAAGGACAAGAGAAGAAAGTGAAGATGAAGTTGAAGAAGAGCTATCTGAGGAAGAACAAGAAGTTGCCGAAGATGCTGCAGAAGTAAGGTTGTTGAGGGTCATTTCGAAGATCAGAAAGAGGCCCAGGATTGAAGTTTCTACATATTCTGGAGATTTGAATCCAGAACAGCTTATTGATTGGATCAATGACATGGAGGAGTATTTTGAGTATGAAGATGTGGAGGACCCAGATCGGGTTAAGTTTGCAAAAATAAAGTTGAAGGGCCATGCCAATATTTGGTGGAAGGAGGTCCAATTAGAGAGGAACAGAAGAGGAAAAGCAAAGATCACCAGATGGGATCAGATGGTGGAGAAACTGAAGAAGCAGTTCATTCCTATGGACTATGAGATGGAGTTGCTGAAGAAGCTGCAAGGACTGAAGCAAGGTAACAAATCTGTTAAGGAGTATACAGAAGAGTTTTATAAAATTACTATCAGGACAAGTCATGCAGAGCCCAACAAGGAGAAGGTAGCCCGTTACATTCATGGGTTGAGGCTGAGTATTCAAGAGGAGTTGAGCCTAGTCAGAATGACCACCATAGAAGATGCGTACCAATTTTCCCTTAAGGTGGAAGAAAAGCTGAACAAAAGATTTGATAGCAAGCAAAGGGGAAGAGGTCAAGGTGGAAGGACTGGTGGAAGACCCTATGGAGGCCATAATGAAGATCAAAAGAAAAGTGAAGAAGCAGGTACCAGTCGAAATCAAAGAGGGGATAATACCTACCGCCCTCGTGACTAGAACAATGGTGATCAAAGAGGAAGAGGAAGAGGCAGACCTGGGCAAGGACCTAGAAGAGGAGGTTTCAGAGGAGCCTGTTTCCAATGTGGAGAAGAAGGGCATGGAGCATATGAGTGTCCACAACATCAAGGAAGGACAAATAGAAGACCTGAAGGTAATGTACGCATTGCACATATAGATGAAGATGTACATTCTGAGCATTCTGAAGATGCTGAAAGGGGAGAAACCCTAGTTGTCAGAAGAACTTTGCTGAATGAGGAGAAAGAACCCAATCAGAGGAAGAGTTTATTCTGCACAAGGTACAAATGTGAGGGTAAGTGTTGTGATATTATTATTGACAGTGGAAGCACTGATAATTTGGTTTTAGAAGAGATGGTTGACAAGTTGAAGTTGACAAGAAGAGTTTATCCACATCCATATCAGATTGCATGGTTGCAGAAGGACCATAGAGCTTTGGTCAATGAGCAGTGTTTAGTGAAGTTCAAGATTGGTGACTACCATGATGAGGTGCTGTGTGATATCATATCGATGGATGCATGTCATATGCTATTGGGGAGGCTATGGCAGTATGATAGGAGTGCTATCCATGATGGCCATGCAAACACATATTCCCTAACAAAGGATGGAGTTCGTCATAAGTTGAAGCCCTTGAAGGAGGTGGAAGAAAAGGTATGTAGTACTGCCAGAATTTGTTTGGTAGATGGTAGGAAATTTTTGGAGGGTATGAAGCATGAGCATCATTACTTTGCATTGATTCCTAAGATTAGTCAAGAGAAATGTGAAGGTGTACCAGCAGAAGTTACAGATATGTTGGAAGAGTTCCAGGACATTATCTCTGATAATGTACCAGAAGGTTTACCACCAGTAAGGAAGATAAGTCATCAAATGGATTTGATACCAGGAGCCAGTTTGCCAAATAAGGCAGCCCATAGAATGACCCCTGCAGAGAATGAAGAGCTGAATAGACAAGTTCAGGAGTTGTTGAGGAAGGGACTAATAAGGGAGAGCCTAAGTCCATGTGTGGTACCTGCAATACTAGCACCAAAGAAAGATGGAGAATGGAGGATGTGTACAGACTCTTGAGCCATCAATAAGATAACGATCAAGAATAGATTTCCATTGCCAAGAATGGATGACATCATGGACTATTTGAGTGGAGCCAAGTACTTCACAAAAATTGACCTGAAGAGTGGGTATCACCAAATCCGTATCAGAGAAGGGGATGAATGGAAGACAGCCTTCAAGACAAAGGAAGGTTTGTATGAGTGGTTAGTCATGCCATTTTGGCTAACCAATGCACCGAGCACATTCATGCGGCTCATGAACGAGGTATTGAAAGAATTTTTAGGAAGTTTTGTTATTGTTTATTTGGATGATATTTTAATTTTTAGTAAGACTTGGGATGAGCATTTGATGCATATCAGAAGAGTTCTAGAGAAGCTGAGGGAGGAGAAGTTGTTGATTAATTTGAAGAAATGCAGTTTTGCAAAGGAGTTGGTATACCTGAGATTTGTTATCTCAGAGGAAGGTCTTAAGATGGACCCAGAAAAAGTAAAGGCTATCATTGAGTGGCCTACACCAAGGAGTGCAACGGAGGTAAGATCTTTTCATGGTTTGTTAAGTTTTTACAAAAAGTTTATCAGGAATTTCAGTAGCATTTGTGCACCCCTAACTAAAACAATGAGAGGGGATAGAAAAGAGTTTAGATGGACTAAAGGGGTAGACAAGAGCTTTGATACATTAAAGCAGAAAGTCATAGAACAACCTCTTTTGGCACTTCCAAATTTCAATAAGGTATTTTAGGTAGATTATGATGCCAGTGGTAGTGGTATAGGAGCTGTTTTGAGCCAAGAAGGTAAGCCCATTGCCTATTTTAGTGAGAAGCTTAATGATGCCAAGAAAAAGTATTCTGTTTATGATCAGAAATTTTATGCAATAGTTCAGGCTTTGAAGAAATGGAGACATTATTTTTTACCAAAAGAGTTTGTTTTATATACTGATCATCAGGCTTTGCAGTATCTTAATAGTCAAGGAAAGTTGAACCAAAGGCACTTAAAATGGGTTGAGTTTTTACAGAGTTATACCTTTGTTTTGAAGCACAGGAGTGGGAAGTCCAACAAAGTTGCAGATGCCTTGAGCAGAAGGCAAAATTTGTTGATAGAAATGAAGATAGAGGTTGTTGGGTTTGATGAGCTCAAAAGTTTGTATCCTAAAGATCTAAATTTTGCAGAGGCTTGGAAAGCTTGTCTGGAGCCTGTTACTTTAGACAGGACAAGATGGTTGGATTTCATAATCCAAAATGGCATGTTGTTTAGAGGAAGCCAGAGGAGTTCCATGAGAGAGAACCTAATTAAAGAGAAGCATAGTGGAGGATTGGCTGGACACTTTGGTTGAGATAAGACCATTTCAATTGTTGGTGAAAATTATTATTGGCCATAGTTGCAGCAGGATGTGAGGAAGTTTGTGCAAAGTTGTAGAGTATGTTAGATGGCAAAAGGAACAAGTTAGAATACATGGTTGTATCACCCATTACCTATACCAGAGAAGCCCTGGGATGATATCAGTATGGATTTTGTTCTTGGTTTACCAAGGACACAGAGAGGACATGATTCTATTTTGTGGTGGTGGACAGATTCTCAAAAATGGCACATTTTATTCCTTGTAAGAAGACTAATGATGCTGTTCATATTGCAGAGTTATTTTTTAGGGAAGTGGTGAGACTACATGGTCTACCAAAAAGCATAGTTTCAGACCGAGATACCAAGTTTGTTGGTTATTTCTGGAGGACATTGTGGAAGAAGTTGAAGACAGACTTGAAGTTCAGTTCTGCACACCATCCACAGACTGATGGACAAACTAAAGTGGTGAATAGGAGTTTGGGTAACCTACTACGATGCTTGGTAGGAGATAAGCCCAAGGGATGGGATTTGATTTTACCACAGGCAGAGTTTGCTTACAACAATTCTGTCAATAGGAGTACTGGTAAATCACCATTCTAGATTGTATATGGCAATAGTCCAAGAAATGATTTAGGGTTAAGGAATCTGGATACGAGAGAAAAGACAAGTGCCGAGGCTAAAGACTTTGTAGAACATATGAAGAATTTGCATGAAGAGGTGAGAAAGCACATTAATAAGATGACTACTCAGTACAAGGCTAAGGCAGATCAGAAGAGGAGGTATAAGGAGTTCCAGGTGGGAGATGAAGTCATGGTTCACTTGAGAAAAGAAAGGTTCCCTATTGGAACATACCATAAATTAAAAATGAAGAAATTTGGACCATGCAGAATCTTGAAGAAGCATGATTCCAGAAATGCATATGAGGTAGAGCTGCCGAGTGGGATCAACATTTCCCCTATTTTCAACATCGCTGATTTAACAGAATATCATGAAGGTGGAACAGAGGATGGACCAACAGAAGTGCAGTGGAGTATTCCGGCATCTACTTCAATAGAGGAGATAGAAGAGATCTTGGATAGCCATGTGGGAAGGAGTACTCGAAACAGGCAATATGAAGAATATCTAGTGAAATGGAAAGGAAGGCATGTTCAAGATTCTTCTTGGTTGTCTAAGGCAGAGGTTGACCATTTGGGTTTTCCTCACACAAACACCTGAGACATGACAAGGTCACTTCTCAAATTACCCTGGGTGTCTGATGCAGGAGCATCCAGTGGTGTAAGGGCAATCTTGCATCACCCAAAAAAAAAAAAAAGTGTTTCAAAATTATTGATGTTCTACCCATTTCTTCTCAAAATCTGTGGTTCTGGTCCCATAATCACCTGAATAATAATGTAGAACTTTCAGTTTTCCCAAACTACTAAAAATAGTAAACTGCTATTTTTAGAAAGTTTGCATTTGGGCACGGAATGAAGTCAAATTTTACAGGAAGTTACATAACAAAAATATAAGACCTTTGGCGAAGGAATCATATGAAGATCATTTGCGAGCTGAAAGATATTAAAGTTTGCGTTTCTCGAAAAATGCTTGAAAATTATTCAAAATCAAGTTTGAGGCACTAAACAGTCCCGTACAGGCCTGAAAATGGCTAGAACTAGTAGAGCTTGTTCTTAGCACGTAGAGCACTCCGCGAGCTTTCTGACACATAAAACGGTTCGTCAATCGGAGTCCCGGATCAAAAGTTATGGCTCCTGGAAGTTGACCTATTTTTGGAGGGAGATGCAAAATTTAAAATTAGGTTGTTGGCTACCAAAAAGGCTATTAATAACCATTTTTGGGAACCCTGGGTAGTAGGAGAGTTAAGGGGGCAAGTGTAGAGTCAAGAATAGGTGGGAAAATAGAAACCTTAGCTGATTTGGGGGTTACAGAAGGCAGAAGATTCCAGAGCCTGGTGATGGTAGCTGTAGTGTGTTGCAGCTTGTAGAGGACTGATTCCTCTGATTGTAATTAAGCTTATGTAATGTAATGAGTTGCCCATATCAATAAAAGAAAGTTCTATTCTCTGTGTTCAATTTCTATTATTGTGTGTTTTATGATTTACCCCCTTCATCACAAAAAGACCAATGAACCATACAAATAGCCATTGTATCTCTTGCCAAGATAAGTGTTGATAGAATGATGGATTCTGCCTGTTGTAGGAATGATATATCCATTAAGGCAAGAATCAGTTAGATGTTGTTGGATACAATTCAAAGGATAGGAAAAAGGATAGAAGGCCATATGTTATGATTGTAGTTGGTTTGTTGATTGATGTTTTTTGTGTGAGATATGTTGTGTTTAAGAGTATGCTTGGCCAATGTATTGTTCTTGGATTTAGTAAGATCAAGAGATAGGGACCATCCAAGTGGGTTGGATGGGTGCATCTTTTGTACTAGAATCTTCCTTCATATTCCAGACTACCTACATACCCTGTATCCACAAGATCAAGGCACTTTAAGATGTGGGTGATGATGAATAGGTAGTTATGGTTTATAGTGATGATGTAGGGATGGTTCGAGGTGAATGAGATGATTTAGATGAGGTGGGATAATGATTGAGATGAGTTTGAATGATGGTTTTGAGTTAGGTGATGACTATTTTGGGATTTTTTCTTTTTCTAATGTTTTTAGAATTTTTGGATTTTTTGATTTTTTGGATTTTTATAATGTATTTGGGTTTTGTGGTTCTCTAATTTTTTTGGATTTTTCAAATTTTATGTTGTTCATGGGGGGCATACGAGGATCTTCTTCTTAGGAATCTACCTTAGGTAGGGTGATGAAAGGATGGGGGATGGTATGTGGTTGAATGTTTTTAGAATTCCAAGCCATGAGATGGAGAGAGAATATGGAGTGAGACGATGGAGTGATGGGATGGATATGAGGGCTTATTCAATGGTGGAATCAGCCACTACACATGGCGCCTAAGATAGGTTTTCACCATGGTACTTATTCAAGGCATCACTGAAGTGATTTTCACCATTGGATGACTTTATTGCACTTGGGTTTTTCTTGATTGTTTTAATTTTTTTTATTTTTTATTTTTTAATTTTTATTTTTTGTATTTTTGACTTGGGATACTCAATGGGTTAGGCATAGAACTTTTTCAGGTACATGATGTTCATTGGCTCATCCAAAGGCTACCCCTCAGGTGTTGCAAGATGATAAGCTCCTGATCCATAGTTAGTTGTGATAACATATGGTCCCAACCAATTAGGCTCAAACTTCCCTTTCTTGTGACACTCTTATAGGTTTCTCTGATTTTCCATAAGGACAAGATCACTTATCTCAAACTTGGGGTTTTTGATCTTTTTGTTATAGCTTTTGCGTAGGCAATTTTGATAGGCTTGTAGATGATTTAGAGCACTTAGACACTTTTCCTCTAGCAATTCTATCTCATTTAGGCATGCAACTCGATACTCCTCCTCAATAATGATATTCTACAGTGAAATCCTGAGAGAAGGGAGCTCGACCTCAATAGGAAAAATAGATTTGAAACCAAATACTAAAGAGTATGAAGTCGCTCCTGTGGGGTTGCAAATTCTTGTATGATAATCCAATAGGGTAGGATTAAGTTGAAGGTGTTAGTCACAACTGGATTCATTAATTGTCTCTTTCAAGATGCGTAAGATGGTTTTGTTGGAAGCTTTGGCTTGACCATTACCTTGAGGGTAATATGGTGTGGAAAAGTGGTGTTGGATGTGAAACTTTTTGCAAAGAGTGTGAACTTCTTGGTTCTTAAACAGTTTCCCATTGTTGGTAATGATGGAGAGGGGAATGCCATAACGACATATTATGTAGTGGAGGATGAATTTAATGATTTGGATGCTAGTAGTATAGGTGAGTGGAATGGATTCTACCCCCTTGGTGAAATATTTGGTAGCAATGATAATGAATTTATGGCCATTGGATGATGGTGGGTGAATTTTATCTACGAGATCTAGCCCCCATTGTGAAAAGGGCCATGGAGTTGTTATCGGCTGAAATTCTTGTGATGGTGCATGGATAAGGTCACCATGTTGCTGACATGGAAAACATTTCTTTACAAACTAAAGAGCATCTTGTTCCATAGTGGGCTAGTAGTATCTTGTCCTTAGAATCTTCTTTGCTAGAGTAGGTCCACTAGAGTGTGCCCCACAAGTACCTTCGTGTACCTCTTGTAAGGCCACTTTGGCTTCCCTAGAATTGAGGCATCACAAAAGAGTACCATCAAGACTTCTTCAATAGAGGGTATCACCTATGATGGTGAAACAGGAGGCTCAACAGATGAAGGTTTTTCATTGGGTAGATGTTAGGCTGGGTGGGATGATGTTATCATGGAGGTATATGTAAGTCTCTTGGTACCAGGTAGATAGGGGACCAACAATTTTGCATACTATCTTAGATTGTGGGACCTTGTAAGTCAGTATTTGAAGCTCTTCAATCAGGAACTCACATTTTTTTCTATCCTTTTTCATGTCAACTAAGGAGCCTATAGTAACCATGGCATAAACTGCTTTGTTATTCAACCTTGGTATTTGTTCAAAATGGATGTCATGAAAATAGTCCATGAAATCATCAACCATTCTTTTGTATGGCAGGAGCTTGTCATCATTTGTATTGTATGCATTATTGACTTGTCTAATAACTAGCTGGGAGTCACCATAAACTATAAGCTTTTTGATCTTCCACTGGATGGCCATGCAAAGTCATGTAATAAGGGCCTCATATTTTGCTACTTTGTTTGTACATGGAAATGTTATTTTGTAGGATTTTGAAATGGTGTCTCCTTGAGGGGTAATAAACAAAATGCCTTCACCTAAGCTATGATGTGTATATGATCTGTCAAAATACATTTTCCATGTTTCTTCCATTGGTACTATGGCCAATATTGACTCATCTGGGAATTCTGAAAGTAATGGTTGTTTTGTTGGTATAGGTGCATCGGCTAATTGATTAGTAATTACTTGTTCTTTGATAGCCTTTTGCTCTGTATACTCAATGTCAAACTCACTTAGGATCATAAACCACTTAGCCATCCATCATGTGAGAGCTACTCTAGTCAATAGATATTTTAGCAGATCAATTTTGGCAATGAGCTTTATCTTGTGATTGAGCATGTAGTGTCTTAACTTTTGTGAGGTGAAGACAACGGCAAGGCATGCTCATTCAATAGGGGTATAATTTAGCTCATAGGTCACCAAAGTGTGGCTGATATAATATATAGCTCTCTCTTTTCCCCATTCATCATGTTGTACTAGCAAGGCCCCTATTGTTGTTTCTGTTGTGGAAATGTATAGAAGGAGGGGTTGTCCTTGCTTTGGTGGAATAAGGATGGGTGATGTAGCAACGTATTCTTTTCGCTATTCGAAGGCTTTTTTGACACTTGTCATCCCATACAAATGTTATGTTTTTTTTTGAAGATGTTGGAATGGTTGACACTTAGCTGCAAGTTGTGCTATGAAGCAGCAAATGGATTGAAGCTTCTCTTGAAGGTTGTGAAGTTGCTTAAATGTTTTATGTGAAGGCATGTCTACTATAGCCTTAACCTTCATAGGGTCTACTTCTATTCCTCTTCTTGATACAATGTACCCTAGGAGATTTCTGCAGGTGACCCCAAAGACACATTTCGTAGGATTTAGCCACACCTTTTACTGTTCTAATCTGTCAAAGATTTTTGCCAATACATTCAAATGGTCTTCTCTAGTCTTTGATTTTCCTAGAAAATCATCTACATAATCTTCCATTATGCTATGGAAAATGTCATGGAAGATAACTGTCATGGCTCTTTGATGTGTGGCTCCTACATTTTTCAACCCAAAGGGCATCACAACCCAATAGTAGGTTCCCCATGGACATATGAAGGAGGTCTTGTGTTGGTCTTCTTCAATATCTTGATTTGGTTGTAACTAAAAAATCCATCCATTAAGGACAACATTTCATGTCCTGTGGTGAGATCCATGATGATATCTATGTTGGGTAGCGGAAAGTCATATTTAGGGCATGCTTTATTAAGATCTTAGAAGTCTATGCAACAAAGGATACCCCCAGTGACTTTGGCTACGGGTACAATGTTTGATATCCACTTAGGATAATCTATAGGATGAATGAATCCCACATCTAGAAGCTTTTTGAGTTTTGCCTTGATGAGGAATGCCACTTGTGGATTTTATTAGGACTATTCAAAATTCACTTAGTCACATCCAATTTCATAGATTTTATTTCCACAAATCCATCCTAGGGGTCTATATTCTTTTTGCAATTGTACCAAAAAATCACTTGAAAATCCCTCATGTGTATTTCATGTCATATCCATGTGAGAAACCTTTCTATATTTGACCGCATATGTGTTTTTGTCTATTACCACAACCTCGCAGTATACCATAATGGCCCTTTGCAGGTGTGTGAGAGACAAATGAAACAAATGTTTAGTTACCACATCACCATAGTATGAGAAAAGTTCACTTGCAGTATTGTGGTGAAAGTTATAAGCTAGTTCAAGACTCACTGCAGCCCCATGATGGTTCTAGAGTTGAGTGGTGGGGTTGCGGTATAAAGTCCAAAGCAACAGATAAGTGTTACCGCATTCCCGCAGTGGTTCCAAAATAGATCTGTTGTCTAGCGGTAAAGGACTCCAAGCAACATATGTTGTGTACCATAGTCCCACGGTAGCTTCGAGATAGACATGCGGGCTTGCAGTATAGGTTCCAAGTAACATGTAATGCATATCATAGCCCCACAGTGGTGATGATGTCAGCTGGCAGTTTTGTAGTAAAGGCTAAACTAGTAGTGAAGATGGCACCATGATCCCGTGATGGTCAAATCAAAGGCTTGCGGTAGCATGGTAGGAACTAAAAGGGGATTAAGCATATCCTGCCATCCCTCGGCAGTAAACCCACAAGGTTTGCGGGATAGTGGTGAATGTTAAAGATAACTATAACCTGCTACTACGGTCCTACAATCAAATTTAGCAAAGCATGTGGTATTGCAGTGAATAAATGAAAAATAAGGTGTGCAGTCCTACCATCCCACAAAGCCCCTAAACCAATTGTGCAGTAATGTGGTAAACATTGAATGCCGAAATAAATACCCACTGCCCTATGGAGGTTATTATTAATGCAAGCTAGAATGCAGTAATTGATGGAAATGACTACAAATCTTGTCATGTTCTCCCAGCCCTTGGATCCATCTGAATCAATGGTCTACATTTGAAATGATATGAATACTGAGATTTGTCAATCTCTCGGCACACACAGAGTAATGGTGAAGTGACCAACTCCATAATTGAATAAAATCTTCTATTTCTTTGCATTTCCTCATTCAAACAAGTTCAAAAGTATTTAATGACAACAAGTTCAAGATTTGAAGTGTGCTCTACAAATTCCATTCGATCAAGTAAGTCAATTTCATCTAGCTCTATGTCAAAGTTGATATTTGGTTGCATTCTTCTTTCAATTGGTTCAGTAGAACAAATAACTGTCAAAACCTTAGTTCTTAGAAGTAGTAAACCATGGCACCAAAGAAGGTTGAATCTGTAAGAAAAAAAGGAGAAGCTTCTACTCCTAAGTAGAAGAAAAGGCCTCTCCAGCAATCTCTATTGGATGTTCTGCCTAACTTAGTTGACAAGGGGTATAAAAAGTTGTTCAAAGATGAGGCAGAGGGGTGCCATGATGCTAGAATCCCCATTTCAGGTTAGAACCTCTTCTGGTATTTTTGTGAGAAGAAGGATGAATAGGGTCTTATCGCCAACCCATGGAGACTTTATTTGGCCAAATTGGTTGTGCCAAATGTATTTGTAGATGTTGAATTGGTCAGAGTACTGTCATAGCACTATCATGCAGCCACAAAAATAGTTAGACTACCAGATGGATCACCCTTGGTGGTTGTGGACAGAGCTTCGATCATTGACTACTTCATGCTCAATAAACATGCTCTTACAAAAATTGACCTCCAAAAGAGTGAAGAAGATTATACAAGGTTGAGGAAGACTCAAAGGAGTGATGAGCTTCCACTATATATGAGGAAAGGGGTGAACAATAGAAGAATGCCTATTCCATCTACAATTGTGGAGCCATTCTCAGTAGATGACTTTGCAGTGTATTTCAAGAGAACCTACTTTGCTCTGTGTCAAGTATTGGGTGTTGATGCTCATGACAAAATACTAGTTGGCATAATTATGATGGCAATGAGGATTCAAAACCCTAAGGTCAATGGTGAGTATGATTTTGCATCTTTTATTGAGAAAAAGTTGCATGATGGATTGCTTCAGATAAGGGAAACGAAACCCCTTTGAATTTCAAACATTATTCTTTATTGTGCCATTTGATATTGTATCAAAATAGAAGAAAGTAGACCAGTAGAATGGATTTGAGAATGATAGACTAGAGAAGACAGAGGCTACATGTGCAGTGTTGGTGCTACATCTGGGATAGTAATTACAAGAACTGCAATTACATAGTATTTCATGATGATTTTGTAGTGAGAATAATGGCTTCACTAGGATTTCTTTCACCTAAGCTATCCGGAGGAATTTTGGAAATGTTGCTTTGAAGCCTGAACAAGGCCACATGTACAACTTTGTTGATTGGTTCTTCCTTCCTGACCATATTGTAATCAGAGTATATGGTGTACCCAACCACCTCATGCTTTGCCTAAATTTGTGCATGACAGATTGACATTTCTTGAATTCATGTGGCAAATGCTTTGGATGGAAAGGGATGTGATGAAAATATAAAAGAAAGGCACATTCTTGCCTGATTCAACTGTGTTTGGTGAATTGTTAGTGGGTTCAGATACCATGGAAGAGTTGTAGGCCCATTTGAAAATAAAATATTCTTTTAAATCAAAGATAGAGAGGGTTTGTGATCTTGAGGGACACATGAACTTTGTTTGACAAGTCATCCTCACTAGAGCTAGGATATCCCATTAGGTTGACTTTGATGAGGATGTGATCAAGAACTGCCTCACCCCAAAGGAAGTATATGACAAAAAAAGGAAATGGGAAATTTTGAAAAAGATTGAGGATGATAAGAAGAAGAAAAACCCTAATTTTTTGGGATTCTTTATTGAAGAAAATGACCCATTGAAAAGAATAAATTTGATCATTGATAATTTTGAAAGAATATATGGCAAAACAGAGAGCCAGCCTACAAAGGCTACTAAGCTCCTAGTGAAAAGGTCAACTGGAGTTGTAATTGAAGAACCTGCCCCTGATGCCATGTATGTACAAGACCCCACTTCCTAATCAACCACTATCAAAGAAACAAAGGGTTGATGATGTCAAAACAGACCAGACAATTGAAAGGCAGGGGGGTGAATCAGTTGTCTCAAAACTTAAACAATTTTGTACCTTAAAACATTAGCACTTGTCCACTTTTTGTTATGATTAAATCATGAAAGCATAAGCTTAGAAACATAAACACAACTGCAAGATCATACATAAGTGACACCAAATTTTTACGTGGAAAACCTTGTTAAGGGAAAAACCACGGTGGATGTTAGTCCACAAGATATATAAGTTATAACAATACTAAAAATAAGAGGCTCACTACCCAGAAAAAGGCTCATTGCTAAGGAGTGGCTTGCTGCCAAGGTTTTTGAACTAAGATAATAGCATCTACTTCATGCCAAGGTTTAGTTCCATTGAAGCACAAAAACACCTCTGCTCTGCTCTATTGCCTTACTTCACTTTATCTTTTCATCTTTGCACTTGGATACTTTTTCACAACTCAATTACAAGTATTTATACACTACATCAACCTTAGAATGATCATCAAGGTCGGCATTACAATCATCAACCGTTGGAACAATCTCCAAGGTCGGCATTACAAACATTTACAAAATAGATCTTGACCTAATACAAAATTATGCTAAGGAAATGTAGTAAATATGTATACAGATCACTCCATGCCTTAGCTAGGAGTCAAACATGATCTTCCACACCACGAAATGCTTCTACAATCTTCAATATATCTTCGCAATCACTAGAATTAACCAAGTTGGCTAAGACTACTTACACACTGCATTATCTGGGAACAAATTTCAAACGTGATCTTAATTTCTTAATGCAGACCAATGTAAATGTAGGAACATGATCAGAGGCATCCACAAGCACATTGTAATCACCAGAAGCTACCACACAAACTCTAACCACTTTATCCATGAGATTCTTCACGCCGGAGCACATGAACTTCACTGACTTCAACTATCATAAAGGAAGGATGGCTTGCAGACCACCAAATCATGAATCATTTATTTGTAGGTACTTATCATCATCCCATACTTCCCTCTAGAACCACATAGAAAAATACTTCAATGCGGAGGAAAATACTTTCTCCCTGTCACTAATGAATAATCATAAAAAGTAGGTTTTACTCTGATGAATGTAACTCACTCAATTCTTCATATTAGATGCTCAAACTTAGGATTTAGCATCTTCAGACATTCCTCTAAATAATTTCCAATCTGAAGACCAAGATCTTCAATCTACAAGAAATGTGGAGCAATCTTCTGGACTGTTCTTCAATATGCAACTCACTGTCTTCACTATGATTCACTATTTACTTTCTGATTCTTCCGGAGGGGCTAATTTTCTCAATATCCTCAACATATAAAGCTTCTAAATAAATAACAAAATAGGATATAGTTGACACCAATGAAAACAAAGAATGTTGACATCAATGACAACATCGATTAGGCACATACTTGCAACAATCTCCCCCTTTGTCATTAATGACAACATATGATTTGAAAAACCACAATAGTCATCATGACAAGATTCTCCCCCTTTCTATTTACACATCTACACTCTTCCTCTATGAGTTTTTCACATGATTTCTCTCCCCCTTTGACATCAATGGCAAAGAGCACATACTTGCAATCTACTGCTCTGATCCAACTTTCCTTTAAACTTTCTGACTACTCCCCCTGAGAAGTAGCCCTTAAAGCATCAATTCGGATTTGGAGGTGGGACTCTAAGCACCACCAGATTGATGCACTCTTGTGCATCTTAGATTAGAGTAGAAGGGGTGATATCCCCTAACTTTTGTCTAAGATACTCAAAAGTATCCTTAGACAGAGGCTTGGTGAAAATGTCTGCAATCTGGTCTTTTGTAGATACATACTCCAACTTGACTTCATTCTCTGTCACCTTTTCTCTTAGAAAGTGATATCTTATGGATATATGCTTTGTCCTTGAATGCATTATTGGATTCTTTGATATGTTTATGGCACTTGTATTGTCACAAAAGATTGCAATTAGATCTTCATACACAACTCTAATGTCCTTCAATGTCTGCTTCATCCATAACATTTGAGTGCAATTGCATGTTGCTGCAATATATTCTAATTCTATAGTAGATAGAGATATTGAGTCTTGTTTCTTACTTAATCAGGATACTAGCCTTTTTCCTAAGAAGAATGCACCTGCACTTGTACTTTTCCTGTCATCCACATCTCTAGCCCAATTTGCATCAATGTATGCACTGAGAGTGAAATCATTGTCTTTTGGATACCACAAACCATAATCCATTGTGCCTTTCAAATATCTCAGTATTCTCTTGACTGCCATCACATGTGACTCTTTAGGTTCTTCTTGAAATCTTGCCACAAGATAAATTGCATGCATTATGTCAAGTCTGGTTTGGGTCAGATAAAGTAATCCTCCAATCATAGATCTATACCTTTTTTGATCTACCATAGGTGAGTCGAGTGCTTATTGGTTTAGAGTCTTCCATCCCAAACTTCTTTAACAACTCTTTCACATACTTAGACTAAGAAATGAAGATACCTTTATGTGAATGATTGATTTGCAGACCTAAAAAGAAATTTATCTCACCAAACATGGACATTTCAAATTCATTTTGCATTTCCCCAACAAAAACCATGCACATACCTTCATTGCCTCTAAATATAATGTCATCAACAAAGACTACAAAAATTAGGATCTGTTCATCATTGATCTTGAAGTAGATATTGTTGTCGGTAGTTACCCTTACTAAATCCTAACTGTATCAAATATTTATCCAATCTTGCATACCAGGCCCTGGGGGCTTGTTTTAGTCCATACAATGCTTTCTTCAATCTACACACCATGTCAGCCTGATCTAATGACTAGAATCCTTCCAGTTGTTCAATATGGACTTCTTCTTCCAATTCTCCATTCAAGAATATAGGCTTCACATCCATTTGATATACCTTGAAATCCTTGTAGGCTGCAAATGCTAAAAACATTCTTATTGCTTCAATCCTTGCCACTGGTGCAAATGTTTCTTCAAAATCTATTCCTTCAACTTGAGAATGTCCTTTGCATACCAACCTTGCTTTATTTCTCACCACTTCACCATTCTCATTCATTTTGTTCCTAAAGATCCATTTGGTACCAATCACATTCTTGTCTACCGGTCTAGGGACTAGATCCCAAGTCTAATTCTTTTCTATCTACATCAATTCTTCTTTCATAGCATTTACCTAGTTTTCATCACTACATGCTTCATTTACATTTTTAGGTTCCACTTGAGAAATCAAACAATAATTAACCTTTTCATTAGCATCTTTTTTTCTAGTCTGAACTCCTTTACTCTTATCTCCTATGATTTGATCTTCAGAGTGATTTAACTTCACATACCTAGGTGTCTTAGTAAAGATTTTCAGAGCTTGTTCTTCTTCTTCCTCTATGTTTTCTTCTTGCTGCACTACTACTTTGCTTGTAGGGACATCCGGTTCATCAGATTCATATCCACTTGACACGTTCTCCTTGCTTTCATCAACTTTGACATTTGTACTCTTAATAATCTTCTTCAACCTGTTATTGTAACACCAGTAGGCCTTTCTCTTGGTAGACTATCCAAGGAAGATACCTTCATCACATCTTGCATCAAACTTACCTAGATCTTCATCTCTTTTGATATAACACTTACTTCCAAAAACTTTGAAATATTTCATAGTTGGAAATTTACCATACCACAATTCATAAGGAGTCTTAGAACTATTGCCTTTGACTTAGACTCTATTTAAGATGTATATAGTAGTGTGAATTGCCTCTCTCCAATATACTTCTGGTAGATCAGCCTTTTTCATCATTATTCTGGCAGCCTCTTAAATTGTCCTATTTTTCCTTTCAACTACTCCATTTTGTTGTGGAGTCCTAGGTGTAGATAATTGTCTCTTTATCCCTTATTCCTCACAGAAGAAGTTAAATTCATTTGATGTAAACTCTCCACCTCTATTAGACCTTAAGCACTTTATCTTTAAATCTAGCTCATTCTCAACCATTGCCTTGAATGCTTTGAACTTTTCTAGGGATTCTGCTTTTTCTTTTAAGAAGACCTAACCCAAGTCATTCTAGATTAATAATCAATCAATAACATGAAATACCTATCTCCTTGTAGACTTATTATTCTAGTAGGTCCACGTAGATATGTATGCACTAACTTCAATAGTCCATCAACAAATTGGTCCTTGCTCTTGAAACTTGTTCTTGTCTATTTTCCAAATTGGCACTCCTTGCACAAAGTATCAGCAGGCTTCACAAGCTTGGGCAAATCTCTTATAGCCTGAGTGGAACTTATCTTCACAATGTTGTCAAAATTGATATGACACAACCTTCTATGCCACAACCAACTTTCATCATTCTGATCCAACAAGCAATATACATTAGTTCCCTTCAAATGATAAATGCTACATCTTGTCTTCTTACCAGTTGCAATCACTATTCCGAAGCTTTCCAAAATCTTGCATCAATTGTCCTTGAATATGAGATCATAACCTTTTCCACACATTTGACCAACACTTAAGAGATTGTCCATTAATCCTTTCACATATAAGACATCATCAGTGTTATGCTTGCCATCAAAAGAAATGGATCCTTTTCCACAAATCTTGCCAGTTGTATCATCATCGAACATAACCAGTCCTCCATCATATATTTCCAAACTTATGAACTTACTTTTGTCACCAATCATGTGATGAGAGCATCCACTATCAATAACCCATTCATCTTTGTCTTCAACAACCTGAGCAACCATAGCACTTTCCACTATTTTTTCTTCCTTCACATAGCTAGCAAGATTAGTAGTCACAAGTTCTTCTTTAATAGAAATAAACAAGCATTCATTACCAGATGTACTAGCATTATCTAGTTCACCATCTGATACTCCATCATCATCAAGATCTTCAACATACTAACATTTCTTTGGGATTCTAGGTCTATTAGGTCTTGGCTTAGGATGTCTTGTGGGGCATCTAGAAGTATAATGACCAACTTTACCACAACTAAAATATTTGAAAGGTAGTTTTCCTTTGAACTTACCAGTACCTCTGGGTAGATTGTTAATAAAGTTGGCTTCAAGTTATTCAAGCTCATGATCTGGTTCCACCTTGTATTTGTCAAATCTGGGGGTTCTTTCTGAAGTGAAAGCAGTCTCTGTCTTTGGAAGTGAATCACCAAGTTCTCTCATTTCAAAGGCTGTCAGCTTCCCGAGTAGCTGATCTTTTGTAATCTTTGTCACTGTCATTACTTCATCAATTGTAGCCACTTTATGATTATTTGATTTAGGCAGTGATCTAAGAATTTTGTTCACAACTTCAATAGCCTCAATTTTTCCTCCTACACTTCTAATCCTACTCACAAGTTCATCGACCTTTTGCATGAAGGATGTTATGTTATCATCTTTGCTCATCTTCAAACATTCATATTTTGCCTTCAAACTCTACAACTTAGCGCTTTTCACATATTCATCTTGTTCATATAGATTCTTTAGCTTTTCCTAGATTTCAGAAGCAGTTTCTAGCTCCATGATCTTTGTTACTTTGATGTCAGATAAGATGCTTACCAAGGCATCTTTGGCTTTATGTTCAACTCAAATTCTTTGATCTCATCTTCAGTTTGTAGACCATTCTTCGGTATTTCATACTTATTTTTAGTTATTTTCCAAACACTATAACCCAAGTAGAGGAGATGGGTTTTCATGTGAATCTTCCAGATAGAGTAGTTCCTTCCATCAAACGACAAACTTTCCTTCTTATACGACATCTTGGATCAGCCTCAAGTGGTCAAGCTCTCTTTTGAGGAACCTTGCTTTGATACCAATTGTTGAAATGGACTAGACAACTAAGAGGGGGGGTGAATCAGTTGTCTCAAAACTTCAACAATTTTGCACGTTAAAACATTAACACTTGTCCACTGTTTGTTATGATTAAATCATGAAAGGATAAACTTAGAAACATAAACACAATTGCAAGATCATATACAAGTGACACCAGATTTTTATGTGGAAAACCCTGTTAAGGGAAAAACCACAGTGGATGTTAGTCCACAAAATATATAAGTTATAACAATACCAAAAATTAGAGGCTCACTACAAATAGGGCTCACTACCCAGAAAAAGGCTCACTGCCAAGGTTTTTGAACTGAGATAATAGCATCTACTTCATGCCAAGGTTCAATTCCATTGAAGCACAAAAACACCTCTGCTCTACTCTACTACCTTACTTCACTTTATCTTTTCATCTTCACACTTGGATACTTTTTCATGATTCAATTACAAGTATTTATACACTACATCAACCTTGGAATGATCATCAAGGTCAGCATTACAATCATCAACCATTGGAACAATCTCCAAGGTTGATATTATAAACATTTACAAAATAGGTTTTGATCTAATACAAAATTATGCTAAGAAAATGTAGTAAAGATGTATGCGGATCACTCCATGCCTTAGCAGGGACTCAAACACAATCTTCCATGCCATGAAATGCTTCTACAATCTTCAATATATCTCCACAATCACTAGAATTAACCAAGTCAGCTAAGACTGGTTACATGCTACATTATCTAGGAGTAAACTTCAAACACGATCTCAATTCCTTAATGCGGACCAATTTAAATGTAGGAACACAATCACTAGGCATCCACAACCATGTTGTAATCACCAGGAACAACCGCACAAAATCTAACCACTTTATCCATTAGATTCTTCACACTGAAGCACATGAACTTCATTGACTTCAACTGTCATAAAGGAAGGATAGCTTGTGGACTACCAAATCATGAACCATTTTAGTTGTAGGCACTTATCATCATCCCAGACTTCCCTCTAGAACCGCAGAGAAATATACTTCAATGCAGAGGAATGCAGAGAAAAATACTTTCTCCCTATCACTAGTGAATAATCATAAAAAGAAGGTTTTACTCTGGTGAATGTAACTCACTCAATTCTTCATACCAGAGTCTCAAACTTAGGATTTAGCATCTTCAGACATGCCTCTAAATAATTTCCAATCGATAGACCAAGATACTCAATCTACAAGAAATGCGGAGCAGTCTTCTGGACTGTTCTTCAGTCTGCAACTCATTGTCTTCATTGTGATTCACTGTTTACTTTTTGATTCTTCCGGAGGGACTAATTTTCTCAATATCCTCAACATATAAGCTTCTAAATAAATAACAAAATAGGATACAGTTAACACCAATGACAACATTGATTAGGCACATACTTGCAATAGATGATGTGAGTCCATTGGTGCCATATGAGATAACAGAAGGAGTGGGTGACACTGATGAAGTGGCTAGTATTTTAAGGCACATGGGAGAAGGTGAAGAGGTTGACCAGACCCAAGTTGGTTAGAAAACAAAGGCACATAAACAAGAGGCAAGAATGGATGAAAAGGCACAAGGTGAGCCTAAGATGCAAGAAGATGAAAGAGTTGTGGCCTCACTGAGATTTATGGATGATGATGATTTCATCAACACTCCTAAATTCAAGGATTTTTGGCTAAAGATGAAAATGAAGGAATTTGAGGAAAAGGCTGAAATAAATAAAATGTGTATAGATGAGTCTCAACATGACCAAATTTTAACTCAAACATTCAAAGAATTGAAAATTGATGAAATAAATGTCATCCCTCAAGAGGCTCGACAAATGGTTTTGAAAAGCAATATGTTGATCATCCCTAGCATGGAGTTGAAGAAAATGTTTTTGTTGGATCAAGTGAGAAGTCAGGATGATCCCATGATGGTTGTTAAATTTGATTTTGAGGATGGTGTGAGTGGAGTTGGGTATAACCTAAAGACTGAGACTCTAGCATTGTGGGCCACATAGAAGAGCACAAATAAACCAAGATTGCTAGATGTGAGATAGGAGTTGAGAGGAACAACAATGGTCAAGACACCAAAGGACACCTTAGCTCTTGAAGTAGCCACATTGACTATGCACTCTACCATGTTCACACAAGCTGTAGTGAAAAACATGCAATTCAAGATGAATGAGTATGAGAAGAATCAAATTGAGATGAATGATGAAATTGATAAATTGTATCTAGAAAATGTGAAGCTAAAGCAACAATTGAAGGGCATCAATTCTTCTCAAAGCAAGGAAATTGTGCCTTATCAGCCCCCTATGCCACAAGAAACTGGTGAGAACATTGTTCCTGTTGAACAAATGAATGCTATGAAACAAAATTTTGAGAAAGAGATTGAGAAGCTAAAGTAAACAAATGAGGCTACCAAGCAGGAAACCAAGTCCAAGATTTTTGGCATAATTGAAAAATTTTTGGAGTATAGAGTTAACTTAGTGCTGGATAAGATTGAGGAGGTGAACAATTGTTAGTCTTCTTTATCTCAAGCACTAGAGGAGATGAATTCCAATGTTCCAATACTTGATCCTTTGTTGAAGAAATGGTAGCTAGTTCACCACACTCTGATCACTCTATGTAAAGTATTACAAAGAAATTTAGATACCCCTACTACCCTAAGGCCCATAGAGAAAATGGTCAAGTTGATCATTGAAGAATTCTAGTATGCTTCTGGTGAGAGACAGCAAATAAAGTCAAAGTTGGAGTCTTTTGAAGCTTTCAAACATCAATTTATCCCAGGCATACTTGGTGAAGATAAGCAACTCAAGGGATTTGAAAAATGGAAAGAAGAATGTGAACAAATGGTTTCTCTCATTGTTGAGCACTTGCAAAAGGAAGAAAACATGAATGTCCATGCTTTCAATTTGATCTTGGACAGAATAATTGCATTGGACATAGGTTATGCCAAGTTCATTTTAGACAGTAAGGGGCTCCTCACAAAAAGATGGAAGGATCATCAGGCCAATCTACTTCAAATTCAAGAATACAAATGGCCCAATGACTACAATATGTATCAATGGGAGTAAAAATATCTTTCAAATGAAGATTGAACAGGCCAAAGTATGTAGTGGAGCTGAGCGAGCATCAAGCTAGCGTCTTCAGGCACCAAGTCTTCATCAACAAAATTTGGGCATCCTCCTTTTTTGTCTCTTGTTTTTTATGCTTTTCAAAATATATCTGGTGGTCTTTTTGAGACTTGCTAAAATTAAATATTGTAATAGGTCACACCAAGGGGTGGGAATGTGAAAATTTATTTTTAGAATGTGAAAGGTTTGAATCTTGTTGCTTCCTTCATCACTATAAGAAGGAAACCAAGACCTTGGGGCACTCTCTCTGGGAAGTTGATTTTGGAAAGAGACATTGTAAAGGAACATTTTCTGAAGCATATCAATAAAAGAAAACTACATTTCTCTGGTGTCAAAAATCTAGTTCTCAATTACTTGTTGAATTTCTTGTTATATTCTATCTAGTTGTCTCCATGTTTCTTTCTCCTTATTGTTTAAATTAGCATATCAAGTATATGTCTAGTTTTTCAAAGCATACTTAATGTTTTGGGTGATTTGTCTAATAGGGTTTCCTCAAGTAGGAATTGAATTTCATTAAATAGGTCACTACAATTTGGAGGATCCAAGTTGGGTGGGGCCCTGGTTCGATTGGCTAAAAAATTCTGTTGCGGTAAAGAAGGTCACGAGGTCCAGTCTCCCCCCATCTCTGTGGTACCAGAGGGCATGTCGTGCCAGCGTCACTGGTCACGTGAAAAAAGTTTACCAGGTGCACTATAGTTTATAGGGGGGCTACCTGATTCCTGCAGTCTAAAAAAAATGGAGGATCCAAGTTGGATAACTAAGTAGAACCAAATAAAAACAATCTTGCATGCTATGCTAGTCATAGACAATATTATGCCAAGTAATTCAAGTTATAACTAGAAGGAAAACATAAATCTATCTGTGATTAGACTCCGTTATTCTTTTCCAAAATCATTTCCTTGTATAATATTCAAAAATCCAATTTAAATTTTTTGTTGTAGGAGTAGGAATAGTTGTTAATTGAAAATTGGAAAAAAGCTAAGTTCAAATCATATGCCAGTTTGGAGTAGATTGAATTGGATGATTTAATTGATAAAATTTTATAAAATCTATAATCTTCTCATAATTCACCATCCAACTTTGAAAGGTTAACATTCAGTGGTGATAAAAGGTGACAAGGTGTCATTGTACCTCATCATTTAATCTGTTTTCAGATGTCAATAATCCAGGGTTGTGTCCTCGGCTGTCTGCAACTAGGGATTCTACAGTTACCAGTTTTCCTAGCTAAACTTAACAGCTTCTACCAATTTGAAAAGATTAATCTGTCTACTTACTAAATGAATTTAAGGAATGCTAAAAATAGAATAAAATAGGAAATTTGCTCAAAGCAATCTTAAAACAGTAACATGCATCTACCTATCAAAATTAGTAAATACTTTTCATAACAAAAAGCTGAAGTAATAAAATAGTCGTAGTAGCCTCCTGCCTTAGTGGTGAGAGTGGGCCCTTGCTCCACACCCTTGGGGCTGAAGGCTATAGTAGAAAATCAGCACAAAAGAAGATCACAACTAGATCCAGTCCAATTCATTCACTTTGTATTCATGAAAAATATTGCTATCACAGAACTGAGATTACCGAGAATCAAAATAATTCAATCATTGTATATTTCTTCTACTGTTTTCTACAAGTATATATCAAAAGAGTGATGACATATCTCTTATCTTATCTATTAGTTCTTCTATGAGATGACATCCATCTCTTTATGACACTAACTATTTAACTATGAAAGAAAATCATGCAATAAAAGTAGACTTGAGTGGAACAGAAGTCCACTCAGAATCTAAGTTTGAGTCTTAATACATTTGGGTAGCGAGGCCCTGAAAATGTGGATATTGAATCAGTTCCATCCGTAACTCATGCAAAAACTTTGAAAAGATAAAACTCTAGAAGTTTAACTAAGGATGACCCTTCACCACTTAGGTGATGATTTGAGTGAAATGAGGGGTATTATGATCACTGCTGAGAGTGCATGTTTGACAGCTATACTGGAAATATGCCCTACTCTCAGGAAGCACTGGAGATATGTCTACAGCTCCAGAGATATGTCTGTAGCTTTGGAGATACCTGTAGCTTTCTCTGTTTAACTCCAGAGATGCTCCAGACTCCTGTAGAGCTCTGGAGAGGCTTTCCTCATTTCTTCAAAACTTCAGGTGTCATGGTACTTTGGTATTGTCTCCAGAGATCATTGAAGACTATCTCCGGAGATACACAAATTTGTTGTTCTTGGCATCTACACCTATTGATTCAAAAAGAGATGTTTCTACATTTTTCTATCAATTCCATGCACATTAGTCACTCAATCAGAAATTATAATCTTAAGTAATCTATCTCAATTAATCATAAAATAGAACGATCTTGCTATCTTATTTGGGTGCATACATTAGGAAAGATGGAATCAGGAAGGAGAAAAAGAGAGGTAAGATGTATTTCATGGGTGCAACTTGGAACTCATCATCCCCCCATACCTAAGGTTTGGTAGGTCCTCCTGCTTCTCACATTCTAGATTTATTCTGGTGAAGCAGCTTGTCAGTCAAGCTATAATCCTATGCATAGGTGGTCCAAGTTGTGTTGTTGATATTACCATTGCCTCTGTATTCATCAACCTACTTCATCCAGTCCTGCAATTTCTCATCTTCCATATGTTTCGCCCAGACAGGGAGTGCTTCAATTATTAGAGGGGGCCTGAACCGTCCACTTATCCATTCCTGCTTATGGTTATCCATCATTTTGGATATCAACTTTGCTTTTCTCATAAATAATCTTAAGTTTACAGTGGTGGCCACCTCTCTCATTTTCTACTCTGGGGTCAAAATATTCCATCTCTTCTTTGCTATGGCAAGTACTGGGTTTGCTGAATTGATCATGAAAAGACCAAAATTGATGGAGCATTCTTGCAAACTTTTTAGGTATAATGGCAAAATTATGTTCTTTTTATTAGGATGATAGTTAAGGGACCTGAATTGAATCTTGAAAGCATTGGGATTGGGACATTCCTTCCTGATGAAGAGATCTATTTTTAAATCTTTCTTGAGATGATCTTCCATCCTTTCATTCTAGATCTGATGATTCCTCATTAGGGACATAAATGCCTTAAGCTGGCATTCCCCCACAAGATGATTAAGAATGAAAGTTATATCACTAACATAGAACCCATGCAGGTATAATTCACATAGGAAGTTCTTGTCATCATCATTGCTCCTTGTATATGCTATCATGAATCCTTCTGCTATCTCAGTATCCTCAACCAGGCTAGATGGAACTAAAGAGATTTTCCTCTGTAGGACTCTTTCTTGTAAGAACATAGAATAGCTGGCACTTAGAGGTCTGCAGGATAGAATTTTTGAAGAAAGGGAGGCCATTTCAATGAATTTGCCTTCGAAAGTTGTTATTCTCTTTGTTTTGGTAGTGACTGCCCTTTGTAACTGCAACATAGGCTTGGAAGCCTCATATTCTCTACACTTCTTCTCCCAATGGAACAAGGATTTGGGAATGTCAATGGGGATTGGACCCAAATAGGCATCTGTTTGTATTTCCTGCTCATTGGTTGCCCTTGGGCTAGCCAACTCTTGAATATATTCCTCCTGGTCATCTAGTCTGTTGTTGGCCCAAGTTAGCTGTCAATCTTGGCTTTGTATTTTCTCAATCAATGTTGCCATTATTGTGAGGCTATTGTCTCTAGCCATGGTGAGCTCAGAAATGCTTTGTGCTACCTCTTTCTCTTTTTCTTCCAACAGTTTGGCTGCCTCAATTTTCTGTGCCTCCAACTCTACCTCTTTCTCAATTTTCTAGGCCTCTAATTCTGCCTCTTTCTCCCGGATGATCTTGTCTTTGCTTTGGAGTTCTGTTTGTAGATTTTCAATGATTTGTTTCTACTCCATTTCTACCTCTATTCTAACCTTCTTGAGGTCAGTAACAATTAGATTCTTCCCCCAGAGTAATCTCTTTAAGTTTTCAATTTCTTCCATCATTTGCTATTCTTTTAAAATTTCCACATCCTCTTGATCAGAGGGATGAGAGAAGTCTTATGCTTCTACTTCTATTGTTGCTTCTGTGGCTGTTTCTATGACTATTGGTTGATCATGAGGGTTTTCCATGGCCATCTGCCCTGCACTGTCAATTGTACCCATTTGCCCTACTTCATCCTTTTCTTCAGGCTGCATGTCCTGAGGGTCCTCTTGGGGTTCCTTTGCTTCTGCTGGTACCAATGAAGGCCCAACTTTATCCTCATATGTTCTAATACCCAAGAGTACCTCAACTAGGAGGGCAACATCCTCCTCAACCTATGAGAGTTGTCTCTGCCTTTTGCTTCTTCGTAGCAGAGGTGGGATAGGTGCCTCCGGAGCAGGTCTCTCTTCCTCAAAATCTAAGGAAATAGTAAAAGTTTGTATGTGTTATGTCTCTGGAGCACATGATGGTTCTAAAATTGGACTCTCTGGAGCACATGATGGTGCTGGGGAAATTTCTCTTTTTTTCTCTTCCTGACTAGAGGGATCTCATATGAATCATGAGATGGTTCTTCGGCCCACCAGGTTCCCTCTATTCTCTGTCCTGACCTTCCCTCTATTAATTCCTTAGGGCAAGATTCCTCAGTTAGAGTCATTTTTCTCCTAACTGATCGAGTCATGTATGGGGTTTGTCTAGGAGCAGACTCTATAATTTCTTTGCCTTTCCTCCTTTTATCAAGGACAGGGACTGCAGATGAAGATGCCTCCTATGAGGGTTTCTTTCCTCTTTGAACAACTATGGAGGAGGCTAAAGGCTTAGTTTCCTCTTCTTGGTGGGTAGGAGAACTCTCACCTCCTGGTTGTACCATCTTGAGTGCTCTGTTCTAGGGATTCTTCTCAAGAAAGTTTTTCCATAATTCCTCCCCATTGGCCTGAGACAGGAAGTGGTGTTTAACTACTAGAAATATGAGACCATGATGTTTCATGGGACCCTTATTTTGCTGATATTTCTCTACAGTTGCCCTGATGGCAGAATATAGGAAATTGGGAAGGTTTATGCTATACTCAGGGTGTCTATTTCCATGTTTGAGAAAAATTAGTATTTTCATGATTGGCTCTAAAACTAGAGAGAATTGACCATCACAAGTAAAATATTTCATCAACTAGGTGGCAACAAATTGCCAAGGGTTTGGGAGTGTGGACCTCAGAATTCCTTTTACTTCATTTTTATTTGAATGCATTTGTATAGCAGGTTCACCACGAACAGAGAAATTTTTAATCAAATCAGTGTATAAGGTTTTCAAGTGGTAAAACCTCTCACCTTGTTCAGGAAGTCCAAAAATGTGGCTGATAGTGGCTGAGGAGAAAGTGATTCAGACTCCTCTGACAGCTATCTGATTGTCCCTTAAATTTCTAAGGAATTCATCCAGAACATCTTCCTGAAACCCTTCAAATTTTTCTAGGAAGTCTAACCATCCTGCAGCTCTTAGAATGTTTACTACAGCTTCATCCTGTAGAAGACCCACAACACTTTCTAGCTTAGACTTTTTCTTTACCCCCATTGCTAAATTAGTTGCACCTTCTCTGCTTAATTTCTCACCTCCTCAATCTGCAGTTTATCCCTTCCTCTTATCTCTTTAGGCTTCGGAGGACTATTCAATTTTCTCTGCAGGCTCCGGAGGACTGTTCAATTTTCTCTGTTCTTTAGGGCACTTTAGAGGTTCAAATGAGGAATGTTATGTTTTTTAGCTTAGGCTTATGGAGATTAGTTAGAGTACTTAGGCAGTCATAAATGTGACAGAATGACAGGACACTTCGGAGGCAAGGCGACGGTATAGCACAGTTGGCGGCATGTGTGAATTTTAGAGAGAAAATGATGGCAGGAGGATGTGTCATAGTGGCGGCACCCAAAAACAGAAAGACAAGACAGTTGCTATTAATGATTAATTAAAGATAGAAGTACCTGGATCATTTCTAATGATGAGGGCAATGTACACGACAGAGATGTTGCGTCATTGTTGGAGACTGCACGTGTTGTGGCACATGAGCACCTTTTGGTGGCTGGAGATGAAGTCCACTACTCTGTTGGTATGTGACCTACAATCATTTCACTGAGTGGTTCAAGAATCCACGTTCCTTGGGTGAAATCAATGCCGGCTTTGTGAAAACCCCTTCAAATAATATGAGTGCTAATTGAATTTATTTCTGTGATAAAGTAGAGGATGAGTCATGATGACCTCATCATGTGATGTGTCTACTTTATTGCCTGGAGAGGTGGGTCCCCTCCCCTATTATTGAAATTGACTTCTTTATTGACAGAGCATTGGAGGTGCTCTTATTTTGAGAAGCGCCAGAGATGCTCCTTGTTTGAGAAGCACCGGAGGTGCTCCTGGTTTGAGAAGCACCGGAGGTGCTCCTTGTTTGAGAAGTGCTGGAGGTGCTCCTAGTTTGAGAAGCATCGGAGGTGCATTTGACTAACTCCTGGCACCTGATCATCTCTAGAGCTCAATTATTTTCAACTATCCTATAGAAGAGAACTGGCATTTACTAGTTTTCAACTCCCTTGGTTGAGAAAGACATCCATTTACTGGTTTTCCATCTTTCTCTATTTTTTTTTTAGAAGGTAGCCATTTGCTGGTTTCAACCTTTCTTTATTTTTTTTCTCCTTTTTATTTTTTTTAGAAGCCAGCCATTTGCTAGTTTTCAACCTTCCTTTTTCCTTTTTTTTTTTTTTAATAGAAGGCAGCCATTTGCTGGTTTTCAACCTTCCTTTTTTTTTTCAATCCAACACTATGATAGAGGAGGTATCCCCTATATCAAAACACAAATCATTAAGAAACTCCTCTTTACTAGATGGTTTTTTATAGAGCCTGATTCGGTGACCATTTACTAGAAAAGTGTCTGTGCTTCCATCAATAGGGTGCAATGATACTGTTCCATTTTTAAAAACTTCCTTGATTTAATAAGGACCCATCCAGTGAGTTTGTAATTTCCCTTTGAACTCATTGAATTTAGAATCATAAAGAAGAACCCAATCACCTTGTTGAAATGTCCTCCTTTTGATGTGTTTGTCATGCCATTGCTTCCTCTGATATTGAACTAGTTCTGTTTGCTGAATGGCCCCTGTCTGAATTTCATCCAACTCATTGAGCTGAAGAATTCTATTCTGTTGAGCTATAGACAATGGTAGACCAATATCTAATGCAGTTTTAAGTGTCTGGAGTTCAAATTCTATAGACAAAATAGGCTTTTTCCAAGTGGTGTTATAAGCCCAAACTGCTTCAGGTAATTTGCTAGCCCAATCTTTTTTGTTCATTAATACTGCCCTTGTTAGAATATTTTCAATTTCCCTATTGGTTACTTCTACCTGCCCATTCGCTTGAGGATGGTAAGGTGAAGATTTTATGTGCTTGAATTGATATAAATCTGTTAATGCTTTGATTATCTAGGAAGTAAATTGAGGTCCTCTGTCTGAAACTATTGATCTTGGGGCTCCAAACCTTAAGAAAATCTTATTATAAAGGAAATCAGCAACTTTTTCTTCTCTTGCAAATTGTAATGCTTGAACCTCAGCCCACTTAGTAACATAGTCTATGCATACTAGAATGTACTCCTTACCTGATGATGGTGGAGAAATTAATCCCACAAAGTCTAGACCCCACTGCTCAAATGGTTCCATCATGACTTGAGGATGCAGTAACATCTCCTAGGTAAAGGTTGGCTATCCCATCCTTTGGCACTGGTCACAGTACTGCACATACTTCTTTGTATCTTTATGAAGAGAGGGCCAGTAGTAACCAGCTCCAAGGATCTTGTGGACTGTCTGGTGGAAAGAGTAATGGCCACCAGATGGTTAATCATGACATGCTCTCAACACATCAAAGATCTCATCAGCTTATAGACACCTGCATAGAATGAAATCAAGACCACATTTAAATAGTAAACCATTCAACCATTTGTAAGATAAACATTCTTTAACCAAACATTTTCTTTGTTTTGAGGTAAAATGGAATGGATACAAGCCTATAGCTAAAAGATTAGCTATGTTAGTCAAAACCAAGGTACAGTAGAGGAGATAGCAAAAAGATGTTCGTCTGGGAACTTGTCCTCCACTGGTTGGTTTTCTCCTCCTGTATGCAATCTTGACAAAAAATAAGCAACCAAATTAAACTTTCTTGGATTATCAACTATGGTAATATCAAATTCTTGCAATAACAATAACCACTTGATGATCCTTGTACCCACTACTGGTTTATTCATTAGGTACTTGATGGCTGCATGATCAGTGTGCACAAATATCTTATATCCAGTGATGTAATGCCTGAATTTGTTTATAGCATAGATGACTGCTAAAAATTCTTTTTTAGTTGTGGTGTAATTTCTTTCTGCAGAGGTAAGGTTTTTACTAGTGTAATAAATGGCATGCATACTTTCTCCTTCCTCCTTTTGTCCTAAAACTATCCCAATGGACTTATTTGAAGCATCAATATGTATGTGAAATGGCAAGGTCCAATTTGGTCCTCTTAAAATTGGTGTGACAGTAAGCTTCTCATTCAAGGTTTCAAATGCTGATTGACATTCTTCTGTCCATAGAAATTCTGTGTCTTTGTTAAGCAGGGTAAACAGGGGGGTTGCTATTCTTCTGAAATTTTCTATGAATCTCCTATAGTAGCCTGCATGACCCAGAAAACTTCTAACATCTCTCTAATTTTTAGGTGAAGGCAGCTATGTAATCACTTCTATCTTGTTTTGATCCACTTTGATCCCCTTTCCTGAAATCTGGTGTCCTAAAACAATTCCTTCCTCTACCATCATAAAGCAATTTTCATGGCTAAGGGATAATTGATTTTTCTGACAGCATTTCAATACTTTCTCAAGGTTTGTGAGAGCTTCTTCAAAATTATCCCCATACACAGTAAAGTCATCCATATATACCTCCGTGCATTCATTAGCTAGTTCAGCAAAAATAGCTAAAACAAGTCTCTGAAATGTAGTTGGGGCATTGCATAGTCCAAAGGGAAGAACTTTGTAAGAAAAAGTTTCCCAAGAGCAGGTGAAGGTGGTTTTGTCTCGATCTTCAGGTGCTACTTGAATTTGATTATACCCACTGAATCCATCAACAAAAGAGAAATACTTTCTCCCAGCAAGGTTGTCCAGAACTTGGTCAATGAATGGTAAGGGAAAGTAGTCCTTTTTTGTGGCCTTGTTGAGTTCTCTATAATCAATACACACCCTCCATTTCCCATTCTTTTTAGGCACTATGACAAGGGGTGAGACCCATTGACTGTCTGAGATTGGATATATGAACCCTGCTTGAAGTAATTTTTCTATTTCAATTTTGACAATGTCCTTTAAAGCAGGATTCAATCTTCTCTGGGGCTGTCTAACAGGTTTAATATCCTCAGTGTATATATAATGGGTACATATCTCAGGAGGTATGCCTTTCATATCTTGGCATTCCCAAGCAAAAGATGCTGAATGGGAAATCAGAAGTTGGATGAGTTTTTCTTCCTAATTGGTTGTTAACTAAGTATTGATATTAAGTGTTTTTCTTGGTAAAATCATGACATGTTTTGTGATTTGATCCATAGATGTAGTTAATCCATACATTGGAGTCATGGTATTGAGAGGAAAAGAATGTGGAAGCAACATATGGAAAGTGGATAAGTCTCTGTAAAAGGTTTCCCCACAAGGAATGATGTTGGTGAGGGTACAATGAGAAGAAGTAAGAAGTTCTCTCTTAGAATCTTGGGTGAGTTCCATCACATCCTTATTGATTAGGATGTGATTGATGTCCTCTATTGTATCATAGTATATTTCTTCTTCTAACTCTCCCAGATGTTCCTTGATGGTTACCATAGCTACTGAGGCACTGTTGTCATTATTCTCTGGTTCATCCACCCATACTCTTCCTGTATAATGTATTGACTGTTTAGCTAGAGGATACAAAGATATTTTCTTTAAATCTATCCCATTAGAAATGACCATATCACCAGTTCGACAATCAATAGATGCTGCTGCTTTAGCTAGCCATGGTCTTCCTAAGATCAGTGGATAAGCATTTCTCTGGTTTCTAGGTTCTAGTATCAGGAAGTCTGCTAGAAATTCCCATGAATCTATCACAACTGGTACATCAGTGATTACTCTTTTTGGAATAGTTACTGACTGATTAGCAAGTTGAAGAATTGTAGTTGTGGATTAGATACCTGATAAAGCTAATTTATCCATTGTGTGGACTGTCATCACATTAATTGTTGCTCCCAGATCAACCAGAACATTTTAAATTTCTACCCCTAAGATGAAAACAATTATGACAGGATTTCCAGGGTCTCCATATTTTGGGAGAAGAATTTCTCCCATCAATAGATCTACTACTTTTCCTTCCACCTATATTGTGGAGGGAAAGTTTTTCTTCCTGCCCTGTGTTTTGATATGATACTATTAAATGAACTGATTTAGTTCTGGTACATCTCTGATTGCCTAGAGGAGAGGAATTTTAATGTTTACGTGCTTGATTTCTTGTAAAAGTTTTGATTCCAAGTTGGTTTGGATTTGTTTTTGTAAGATCTTTTTCTGGGAAACATTCTGTTTAAGCCGTTCTGGGTATGTTGCAAGTTTTTCCATCTCCGGAGCATCTTTGGAGCTCTTGTCAGAATTGTGTTCAGGAATGTTCTTCGGAGTCAGTCTTTTAGGAGCAACTCCAGAGTTGTCCAAGGATGATTCTTTTAGCACTTTTTCATTAGTAATCTCCTCTGGGGGTTGAGTGGATGATTTTTCAAGTTCCTCATCATTGGTTACTTCAACTATAGTTGGAGGAGATGGTCTTGGGAATACTTTCCCAGAATGCAACTGGAGATTATTTGGATATATAGCATTAATTCTAGCCAGATTTTCTTGCTATGTTATGCAAATAGCTGCTCCCTGTTTATTCTGTGGGTTTGGTATAGGTTGAGCTGGTAAAGGTGGTTCGCTAACTGGTTCATTTTGTGCTTGACCTTGTGTGTTGGAGGGTCCAGTTAGTAAATCTTGTTGTTGAGGTTGGAAACATCTAGGTTGTCCCTGGTATTGTTGATTATATCCCTATTGAGAACCCCATTGAGGTTGCATGTTTTGTGATCCAAACTATGGTGGCCTCTGTTGATTTCTCCAAGGCTGATTTTGCCAATGTTGATTTGGCCAATCCTACTATCCCCAAGGAGGATTATTTTGAGGTCCATGCCAAGTTGGATTCCATTGATTATTTCCCCAATTAGAAGGACCCCTGTAAGAAGGCTGGTTTGGATACTGATTATAAGGGAAATTCCCAGCTTGTTTTTATCCCACATAGTTTAATTCCTCTTCTATTACAACATTTTTCTAACTTAATCTTTTCAAGGCTGGAAGTTGACTACATTGACTGATAGGATGTTCCTTATCATAGGTCTGACAAATCTTTGATTTGTCCAAAGGTCATTCTCTCAACAAATGTTTGTTTCTACACCTAGGACAATAGATGGAGAGTGGTTCAGTTGCTATGTTTTTTGCCTGAATCCCATCCAATGTGGTATTTAATTGGACCAAAATGTCTGTTTTTATATTTGCAATCTCTTCCATTAACTATCCTATTTCATTCTTCCCTTTAAAAGTTTTGAATGACCTCACTCCATCTTGGGTTCTAGAATAGTTCCTAGAGAGTTCTTCTATAGTAGGTATTTCCATTTTGTTGATATTGCCTTTTCCCATTAGATCCAGTGCTTGTTTTGATTCTTTATCCAATCCCTTTACAAATAGGGTTCTGGCCAAGGAGTGATCCACTGGGTTACCATACCTTCTCAAGGCAAAATTAAACCTATCCACATAGTCCTCTAAGGATTCTTCCTCCCCCTGCCTAATTTTAAATAATTCTTCATTTTTATTACTGGATCTATAGTAATCTTGGTATTTTTCTAAAAACTCTGTTTCCATCTGATCCCAAGAATGGATAGAATTCTGGGGTAAACCCATAAACCATCTCATCGCAGAATCTTTCAGAGTTGAAGGGAACAGTTTGAGTTTCTGGTTATTTGATCCATAATCATAAGTTTGGCAGACTACTTTGAATTCAAACAAAAACTAATCTGGATCCTCAGAAGGAAGTCCTCTAAAATTTGGCAGGTGTGCTGGTGAGATATTCTTCATAGGAGCATTGTCTCCAGTAGCCAAAATAATAGGATATGAGAAGGTTCTTGGAACCTAATTTTCTTCTTCCTCATGATTATCATTTTCCATGTTTAGTACTGGTTCTTCTCCCTGAGGTTCTAGGAAATTAGGTTCTATTAAAGGATCTGCCTGGAACTTTTGTTGTAATTCCTGGATATAATCGACAAATGGAAGATTTGGAGGATCTAAGGGATTATTGTTTTAAGGTGCAGCTTCCAAAGTAGGCTATAGGTTTCTCTCTTCAACAAGATCTGGTGCCACCCCACTGCTTTCCCCTATGGATTGTTGTTGGGGGTGTCTACTTGATATATCTTCCTTTCAAATCTTTAGCTCTAACCATACAGATCTATCTTAAAAACTGTTTTAACTAAGTTTCCCTAATTAACACAAGATGCTCCCTAGCAATGGCACCAAATATGACAAGGTGTCATTGTACCTCATCATTTAATCTATTTTCAGATGTCAATAATCTAAGGCTATGTCCTTGGTTGTCTGCAACTAGGGATTCTACAGTTGCCAATTTTCCTAGCTAAACTTAACAACTTCTACCAATTTGAAAAGATTAATTTGTCTACTTACTAAATGAATTTAAGGAATTCTGAAAACAGAATAAAACATGAAATTTACTCAAAGCAATCTTAAAACAGTAACATGCATCTACCTATCAAAATCAGTAAATACTTTTCATAACAAAAAGCTGAAGTAATAAAATAGTGGTATTAGCCTCCTACCTTAGTGGTGAGAGTGGGCCCTTGCTCCACACCCTTGGGGCTGAAGGCTATAGTAGAAAATCAACACAAAAGAAGATCACAACTAGATCCAGTACAATTCATTCACTTTGCATTCATGAAAAATATTGCTATCACAGAACTGAGATTACCAAGAATCAGAATAATTCAATCATTGTATATTTCTTCTGTTGTTTTCTACAAGTATATATCAAAAGAGTGATGACATATCTCTTATCTTATCTATCAGTTCTTCTATGAGATGATATCCATCTCTTTATTACACTAATTGTTTAACTATGAAAGAAATCATGCAATAAAAGTAGACTTGAGTGGAACAGAAGTCCACTCAGAATCTAAGTTTGAGTTTTAATACATTTGGGCAGCAAGGCCCTAAAAATGTGGATATTGAATCAGTTCGATCCGTAACTCATGCAAAAACTTTGAAAAGGTAAAACTCTAGCAGTTTAACTAAGGATGACCCTTCACCACTCAGGTGATGATTTGAGTGAAATGAGGGGTATTATGATCACTACTGAGAGTGCATGTTTGGCAGCTATGCTAGAAATATGCCTGCTCTCAGGAGGTGCTAGAGATAACTATTCCTGTCTGTAGCTCCGAAGATATGTTTGTAGCTCTAGAGATATGTCTACAGCGTCAGAGATATGTCTGTAGCTCCAAAGATACCTATAGCTTTCTTTGTTCAGCTCTGGAGATGCTCCAGACTCCCACAGAGCTCCGGAGAGGCTTTCCTCATTTCTTCAAAACTTCAGGTGTCATGGTACTTTAGTATTGTCTCTAGAGATCATTGGAGAATATCTCCAGAGATGCACAAATTTGTTGTTCCTGGCATCTACACCTGTTGATTCAAAAAGAGAGAAGTTTCTATATTTTTCCATCAATTCCATGCACATTAGTCACTCAATCACAAATTATAATCTTAAGTAATCTATCTCATGTAATCATAAAATAGAATGATCTTGCTAGCTTATTTGGGTGCAAACATTAGGAAAGATAGAATCAGGAAGGAGAAAAAGAGGTAAGAAGATGTATTTCATGGGTGTAACTTGGCACTCATCAAAAGGTACACCCACCTAGGAAAAGTAGAGCCTGAAGTGCAAGGAATTCTAACCATCTTTGTCGATTCCATCATTTGGCCAAATTAGTTGTAGAACCTGATCATAAAGCTTGGCATCCTTTTAGGGTTTTGCAATTTACAGATTTAGGTTCACCAACAGATTCATTTTTCTTATCTTTTGTTTTACTGGTTTTGCATTAGGATGTACAACAAGATGATGAACAACTATAGTAGGATCCAATCCTGGCATATCGGCATATGTCCATGCAAAGTTATGAATCCTTTGTTTGAAGAAGGATAAAAAGGCCTCTTGTTCCATTGTTGTGAGGGATTCTACTCAGGATGTGATCTTGGGTACTACTTTTGTTCCAAGGTTCATTTCTTGTGATGCTTCTACTAGGATTGGTGACCTTTCTAATAGAGTTTAGGTACCTCAGGGAGATCCATTCTCTCATCCCCTAGCGCCTCAGGGAGGTTTTCACTAGGGGATACGTCCTTTATTTTGATTTTTTTGTCATTTGAAAGTGCCACAAGGTGGTTTTCACTAGGGGATGTTATTTTTATTTTCATACTATTGTGACCAAGAGATTGGATTCTCTCCCAAAAGTATGCAAATGTGTTTAGTTCCATGATATAGCTAGATTTGTGATCTCCTAGGGGAAAGTGATCACTAACGCCCATCATTTCATCTATAGCTTAGTCATTTTGTGTGACATTGAGGATGAGAGGTCCTTGTTGGTCCCAATCTATGAGTTGGGTGTAGACGAGAGGTAGGTCATTGGATGTTGATGGCATGGTTGTTAGGGTGTAGATGGTGCATATGGATGATTCAAAAAGCTTAGAAAAATTGGTGAAAGAGTCTTGATGGTCCTCTTTGTTGATGTTGTCGATCATAGGAAAAGACTTAGCATCCTCACTCAAAATACATTTGAGCTCAGTGGGAGTAGACTCTTGTTTTCCATACCCTAACCCACAAAGATAAGGATTCCTTGTTGCTTGAATGGGTTCAATGATTCCTTGCTCATGAAGGCCTATGCCGCCTTGTCCCTTGTAACCCATGTATTTGACAATATTGAGACCCTTTCCATAGATCTCAGTGGGGAGGATAGGAGTTTCTAAATGTTTGTCTTCATCTTTGTATAACCAAGAGGATATGTCTTCAAGGACATCGTGTTTGAGAAGGTGCTTATTCTCAAAGGTTGGTGTTGGTTTGCATTTGATGATTACCATGGAGACTTCATCTTCTTTAGGACTACCAAATGTCTTAGGGGATGGTCGAAATAGGTCCACACAAAATGTGCCATGTAGATCATATTCTCCACATCCCATGTCACTTACTTTGATCTTGACCTTGGGAGGGATGAATGTTTGTGATATGGATGCGATATTGGAAGGGTCAATATATGAGATGGAGGAAATTTTGGATTGATGTTGGTGGTGCATGTCTTGGTGGCATTATTGTAAGGACAAAAAGTTCTATCATCTCCTTCCAAGAAGCTGCAGTATTGGAAAGGATGGGGGTTGACATAGATAGTGACTTTTGTGCCATTATATGGGAACTTTAGGCATTGGTGAAAGGTGGATTAAATGGCTTGCATGGCATGAATCCATGATTGGCCGAGGAGAATGTTGTATGGGAGATCAAGATCAAGCACTTGGCATTTGGTTTCTAAAATCTTTTGTACCACTTGGATGGGAAGCTTAATAGTGCCCTCAGACAATCTTTTGGTATCATCATATCATTTGATGATTATACACTCACTAGAGTTCACAACCACATAGGAGTATCCCAAGTGTTTTAATAATTTTAGAGTGCAAAGATTTAGCCAGAGACACCATCTATTAAGACTCACTTGATGGTATGTTTATGAATTAGGACTTCCATATGGAGGGCTTCATTATGTGAGGCATTGGGTGCAGGTAGGTATTTTTCTAAGAAGGTGAGATGATGAGGTGAGGTGATGTTTCCTACCATGGCTTGGAATTGATCAACATTCAAGTTGGTAGGGACTTGGGTTTCCATTAAGGCCTTGCCAAGGACATCCTTGTGGAGGGGAGATGTATGAAGCAACTCAAGTATAGAGATTTGAGTGGGAATTTTCCCAAGGTGATCAAGGGGATTATACTTGTGTGTGGATTGAGGATTAGTGGGTGCGAATGTAGAGGTTTGATCATTGGTGGGGGCTCCTCGAATGGAAATGGGGCTGCGACAAGTGGTAATGGCACAATTGGGTGTCTTGGATCTAATGGTGATGGTATTGATATGATTGGAATAATCTTCTATTTGACCCACAACAGAGTTGAAAGAAGAGGGAGGTGGCATGAAATTATAATTTTGATTGGATGAGGAGGCTTTTCCCTTGTTATTATTAGGAAGTGGATCCTTGTATGCTCCTAAATTAGCATTGGGTGATTATTTTGGTGGTTCATCAATAGTTATGTCACCTCTACCTACAAGGTCTTGTATGCAATGTTTCAACCTCATACAATTGGATGTCTTATGCCCTTTCACGTGGTGATATTCACAATAAGTATTTTCATCAAACTAAGAAGGCTTGAATTGATTTTCATCATAAGGGAGAATAGGAGGTAAGGTTATCAAATTTGCCTTTACAAGGTTGTTCAAGACATTTTCAATGGGTTCTCCTAAAGGTGTGAATCTCCTTTTCGGGTCATTATTTTGTCTTGGTGGTCCCCTAGGAACACTTACATTATTGTTGTTTGTGGATGTACTTGGTGGAGTTAGATTTTGTACATTTTGGATGGCCTTCACATCGGTGACACTGTTGTTGAGGATGTTTTTTTTTTACCCCAAAAGCAAGGTTTGTCATTGGATTGGGTGTTATTGTTTATGTTGGAGGTGTTGGTGGTGTTGTTGACTTTGTTGTTGTTGTTGTTGTTGTCATTGTTGTAAATTTTGATAGACCCCTTAGCTATAAGGGCTCTTTCAATGGTTGTCCCTTTATCTATGACTTCTTCAAAGGTTGATGTGCATTAGATTTGTAAGTGGAAGCCCATTTCTTGGTTAAGGATAGTCACAAACATGGTGACTAATTATTTTTTAGAAATTGTCCAAGGGAGTCTGCTTGCTAGGCTTCTCCACCTTTGTAAAAAGGAAGTGAAGGATTCCCCATTCTTTTGTTTGGTATTGAAAAGGTCAGTCATAGATATTTTGTGTTCAAAGTTATAAGAGAAATGGTTTACAAATTTCTCCACAAGATCATGGAATGTTTTGATATCGGGGGGAAGGTGAGCAAACCATAGGCTTCTAGGAAAGAATCTCATCATGTATGTGTCATCATATGAGACTTCTAGGTAAGCAATGTAAAACTACCTAAGGTGTTCCCTAGGGTTCCCTTTCCCTTTATATTTGTCAAATTTTGGTGTTTCAAAATTCTTAGGAAAGGGTGGCATGTGAATGGTCCTATCGAATGGGTATAGTTAAATATCCTCAAAATAATATTGCTTACTTTTGTGTCCATGTTTCATATCATCAACCCTTTGGATCAAGGTTTGCACAATGCTAGATAAATCTTGGGTAGGCAGGGGTTGTGGTATGTTGGGTTGTTGATTTTGGATAAGGTGTTGGAGGAAGTTGGGAATTTGTTGGTGTTGGTTTTGGTTTTGGTTTTGATTTTGATTTTGTTGGGTGAGGTGTTGTTGGTAAGCAAGGATTTTTTGTAAAATGTGTGGTGGGTTTTGTTGTTGGTTAGGATTTTGAATGGAGGAGGTCACAACGAGTGGTTGTGATATAGGTGGTGGTTCAGAAATTGGATTTTGGACATATGTAAAGTTGGACAAGGGGTTGTTGCATGGATTGATATTAGATGTGTTATGAGGTGTTTAGGAGAATAATTGTGTTATAAATGATATGGTATTGGCATCAAGTTGGGGTACACTCATGGAAGCATTCATGTATGTGGCATTGTTAGGGATGTTAAGGGTAGTTTGAGGAGTGGATGTGGTTATGTTCAACATGGTTATGGATGAAGAAGTGGGGTTTGTGTTGGTGTTGGAGGTTTGAGATGTGTTAGGATTGGTATTAGACAAGGATGGTTGTGAAATGGTGGGTATGGCAGCACCATTTTGAATGAGGAATTCAAGATATATATTTGGATCCAATTTTAGGACTCTATAAAGTATGTCCATGGAATTGGTGTCTTGCATGAAGTCTAGGACATCTTGATCCACATTATTGATGTTGGTTGAGGGACTTTAGATTTGGACTCCAAAAGGATTTATCATACCATTGGCATCAATGGATGATTGTTGTTGCATTGGGTATGGATTGATAAATGTTGAAAGGTGGAAAAAGGGTTGGGACCTAAGGGATGATGGGTGGATAGGTTTGATTTTGATGATGGTAGAAGTGGATGAAAGTTAGACCTTAGAGATTGGTTTTCAAAATATTGGACCCAAAGGATGAAATAATGATGAATTGAAAAATGTGAGATAATAAATGGAGGATGGATGGAGTGGATTATGGATTTAGAAATTTGAAGATGATTTTGGAATCAAAGGTGTATGTTAACCTTAGAGATTAAATCTCAAAAGGATTTCTTGGACCAATGTAAACTAGATATGGGAGTGAATGATGATTTTGAGGATGAACTTAGGATGAATCTGAAATGGATGATGATTTGGCAATGGATAACTAAGCTATACTTAGGGTAGTTTGGATAATAAGCAACCAAGGAAAACTTTAGATGATTTGGATAGATAGAGTTGGATGATTATGGATGTTGGATAAATATTATGATGTTTGGAAAAGGATATTCAAACCAAAGGAGAGCTTGAATAAATCTAGATCTTTGGATTGTAAAAGGATGTCCCTTCTTACCTAAGGTAGACTAATGACCTTAAGCAAAAAGGGAAGGATTATTTTATTTGAGGGTAGACTAATGACTACCAAGTAAAAGGGGATACCTTAGAATATATAAACTTAGGAGTTGTCTAGGCTCTGAAATCAATTATTCAAAGGGTTAATAAAGGCTAATTTATAAAGGAACTTAAGGTAGACAAAGTCTTGAGTACTCTATAAATTAGAGGATAATGATATTTGGACTTAGTTCTTGCACAAATTTGATTTGAGATTGGCTCTTCCATGTTGGTTTGATTCTTGGATTTTGGATAAATTTGATTTTGGATGATGATGTTGGATAATGTGGATAGGATTTGGATAATATGGATTTGATATTTGGGATAGAGTTGATTGGAATTAAGCTAAGGTTGGGATGATTTGGATTTGGATGAATTTTGGAATGTTTGGTGAAAATGGATATGCAAAGGTCCAAAAATGAAAATTAAGATATTTTTCTAGGGTCAAATGGGTAATGGAGGATAATGAATTTGGATTAGGGTTTTGGATGAAGGGATTAATGGAAATGAGGTGAAGGGTTGGGAATAATATTTAATTGATGGATGAGGTATGACTAAAGATCAACTATAAAAATGATGTTTGTCTAAGGTCAAATGGGATGTGGTAAATGAAGTTGGACAAGGGTTGGACTAAGTTTGGAGATGGAATATGGACAAAGGTTTGGACTCAATAATTGATTTTGGGTTTGGATGAATGAGCTATGGTCAAGGGTCCAATAATCAAAATGATTTTCCTCTAAGGACTATATGAAATGATGTGGAGGGACTTAGACAAAGGTTGTGGATGGAAAATATGACCAAAGGTTGGGTTCAAAATGGAGGATTTTGATTTGAATGATTTTGACAAGGTGACCCTGCACTAAGGTAGGTCAAAGCTCAAGGATTCTAGAACAAATCAGAAGAAACATGTAGGATATGGCCTACAAATGGTTCTACTCCATAGAATCATGGTGCTATAATAGTATGAGATGGCACTAAAATAGGTGACTATGGCGTTGATTGATAGGTTTATGGTGCTACAGAAATAGTGCTAATAGGGAATTTTATGGCACTAAACAAAGAGTTTATGGTGCTAAATGGTGGGGAATATTTGGACTTAGGCTAGGTTTTTGACCAATCTTGGAGATTTTGGATTTTGGCTCAACTTTTGGATTTTAAAAGGTCAAGTTTGGATTTCAAATGGTTCATGTGTTTGATTTCAAAAGGATCAAATGTTTCTTGGACAAAAGTTGGTAAGGTTTCTTGGCAAGTACATACAAATCAACCAAGAGAGCAAAATGGCTTTTCACTCAAGGTGGACTTTGGATAAATTGGATTATATGGGTTTCAACAAGAAGACACACCAATAACATGAACAATCCTATCATTAGTCAAGTGGGAGTATCATACCTTGTAGATCTCACGAAGTGGCCGTGGGTCAATCGCAACTCAAAGTGAGCCAGGATTCCCACACCCACTAATACCTTTGGTGCTATAGCTTGGATATATAGGGAAAGCAAGTTCATGGACCACATTACCCCCCTTACCAAGGATACTTTCATATTTCCAAAGGTAATGCCTATCTCAAGTATAATGGTATGGTAAGCATCTTCCCCTCCTCTGTAGCAATGTACTACAAGGTATGATGACCAAAGGGTCTAAAGCTAGGATAATTACAAGCTTCTATGGGAGTCCTATAGAGTAGGAAAGGTACTTGAGGCCCAAGTCCATGAACGGGGGCGTCCTAAGATCAACTAATGGTCAACCACACAAGCCTTGGCAGACCTGTTGGAACTGGAAATTTCTAGTCAAGTTTTTTAAAATTTTTAGGGTCCCATGATGATTAACTTGATTGTAGTACCCAAACAATTTCATAAATTTGGTGCTCTTGTTGGACTAAAATGAAATATAAGCCATATGTAGAATTCTTTAGTCATATGCATCACGCAAAGGCCATAGGTTGTACTTGTGTTGTTTTCTTGATTGGGAAAGCATTGGTTGGTTACAACAGAGTCAAGAATGATTTAAGAGAGATGTGCAAATGGACAATGATCTACTCCAAGTTGTAGCATGTCCCACAATTACCCTTGCAATTTTTGACATGTTGAGTTGATCTATAGCATGCCATGCCACACTCAAAGCATGAATGAACTCCAAATTAAAGCAAATGAAATACCAGGTGTAGACACCCTAAAATGACCGTGTCGTCAAAGCACTCGCATTTCGTTATCTGTCTCATCACCTGCATTTCAACATTAATTAAATAATCTAATTATTTAATTAATTATCATCAAATTCTTCTAAATCTCCTAAATTCAACATTAATTAAATAAATCCTCATTATTTAATTAATTAAATCAAATTCCTCTATATTCTTCCACAATTAAATAATTTTTTATTTAATTAAATCATTATTCTGTTTCCAAATCTCAATTCTACATTAATTAAATATATCCAATTATTTAATTAATTCAACAAATTCCCTCATATCTAAAATTAAATAATTCTTAATTATTTAATTAAATCAAAAATCATTCTCCCAAAATCATGCACAACAATTAAATAAATTTATTTATTTAATTTGCTTTTAAATCTTCTAAATTAAATAATTCCAATTATTTAATTATTTCTTCCAAAATATCTTCTCTAAATTTAAATAAATCAATTATTTATTTAAATTGCTTTTTCTTCTAATTTGAGTTATCTCTAAAAAACTCAAGCTTTCTTGCTCATCAATTAAATATTTCTATATTTAATAAAGCAAAATATCTTCTTTTCTCATGCAAATCCCTTCTTCTTGTTTTAAATCACTTAACTGATTGCTTTATTCTTTTAATTGATTTATCTCTTCAGTTAACTCATTCTTCTATTCTTGATAACTCCTCTCATGCAAAAGCAAGCAAGACACATGTCTTCTTCTCATTCGTTGCACATTCCTCAACTATTCTCCTCCATTGATTCTGCTGAATTATCTGGACCGTTGATCGATCTTTGATGAAACCTATATAAACCCCCCTCATCTCCTTCATTAGCTCTCTCTCTTCGATCGTATTCTCAGGCATACTTAACAGAGCTTCGAGCATACACAACGCGTCGATTGAGCACTATAACGATCTTTTGACATTGATCTCTTGAGCACTACACTTGCTTGTTGCAGCTATGGCTTTGCAATTTCATTGAGCAATTCTACATTCAATCCAAAGGAAACAACGCAAATTTCGGTAAAAGTCTTTATTGCATTGATTATTTGTCATGGCTTTTATTTAAATTCGTTTTCTTTATGTTATTGGATTCTTTGGTTTTATTTAGTTTAGAATAGATCGATTTTCCATATGCACATTCTGGCACGCCCGGTGGGACCCACTAATCCCTTGGTTTCTTTGAGAAATTTGTTTTTTTTGAAGACACAGTACGGCACGGCGCTTACGGCACTTCACAGCGCTTCTGGAAGTATATTGCAGCACTTTTGTAGGAACAGTTCAGCGCCCTTGGCAGAACGGCCGCGCTTCTGGTAGCACAGAGAAGCTCTATCGGGAGAACAGAGAAGCGCTACTGGTGGTGTTATTAAGGCGCTTTTGGTTGAAATTAGGTTTTTGACTTCTTTCGGGGTTTTGCAATGGTTTCTCATTTCAGATCTGTCGTTTTGTCGGACAAGCTGTTATATTTGTCTTTCAGAACCTGATTTTTTGATATCTCCTAAGCTGATTTATTTAGGAATATCCTTGTTTCTGGTGCTAATCTATTGGGCTGATCCATTTTTCTGAGTTTTCCAGATTACACAACCCAGATCTATCAGACATCATCCTTCAGATAATAGGTCCACCATGAAAAGTTATTTTGACCTGGTTATTGTTAACAAAACTAATATTTTCTGTATCTGAGACAGAACAACGCGTTTGGCCACATAGTATCGCACTCTCAGTTACATAGTGAAGCGCACCTGGATATTTTACAGTGCTTTTGGTATTATCGTTACACGCTTTTGGTATTTATCACAACGCTTTTGGAACGACAGTGAAGCGCTTCTAGTTATTGTTCAACGTTGCTGCCTATATTCTCTAGCACTTGTGGTCTGCATAACAGCGCTCCTGGAACACAGTAGGTCGCTTCTGGTAATGTTGTTCAGCGCTTTTGGTCAAAATTGATTTATTTTTGCTAACTTGTGAATTTTTGGTGGAACTAACGGAATTGCTGTAGCTTCTTATTACTCACACAGAGCCAATAGGTGTTTTTAACATGTTTATGCAGGACGAGCGTTGAAGACCCTTTTTTTTTTTTTTACCTTACTAAGTCTTAGAAACACATTGCATGCTTAAAAGGAGTAATTGAACAAATCTTTTTTGCAAATCTAAGTCTTAGGAACATACTGCTTTTCTTAAAGGGACAATGGACATGTATGAACAAACACCTCAATTTTCTAAAGGACAATGGACATGAATGCCAAACACTTCATTTCATAAGGGACAATTTACAACTACAAACGTGTGTGTGCCTAGTTTAGTTGCACCTTATTTTTCTTATAACGGGACAATTGAACCTTTGTTTGACGTGTTTGCTCTTACTTTTCTGTACTTCCTTTAGAAGGGCCTACTTTTGGATTGCGATTCATCCAAAAGGGACGACCCTAAGCAGAGTTTTCCTTTGAACCGCTATATAAAAGGGATAAGGCGAAAGCCAAGTCCTAACCGACGTCAGCCTTACCTTGTGATGCCAAACTGAAAAGAGGTGTACTAGCCCTTTGTGGAAACAATTTTCACATTGAGCGAAGTGTTTGAAACTCTTAGTAGGATTGGTTAAAGCTTTTAGTAGCTTGTCGCATTGCTCGTAAGGCGTTGGTCCCTCAAAGTCACTAAGAACCAATTTAGATAGAGACTACCTGACCTACCTCCGAACATTGCGGTAATCATCAGTGCAAGGGAAATTGATTTAAACCCTTAAGACACTCACCATTGGCTCCCTTGAGAAGAGATAGTATTCCCTCGGACATAAAGCTCTTGTGACCTACTTGAGCTTTCCAAGGGGAGGGTGAGATATCCTTACCTATCGTCTCTCGCAAAGATACTAAATATCCGACACCTTTATGGAATGATATTTTTATCGACGGAGTATTAAGCTGTGAGCTGATCTACTGCAATGAAACCTTGTCTCTAGGGATAAAAAGTGCTTGTTATTGATTGCAACTGTATTAGACCTGTGGAAACATTGGGCTTGTTTGGAGCCTTGAACATACACTATCTGTTGTGTCAGTCCTTGTGCCTTTTTTTGACCACTTGTTTGCTGTGTTTTCTCTTGCCAAACCAATCCAATCAAAAACAGAAAATCTTGCCTTTGAAAAACATCAGACACTACTTCAGCGCCCCTGGTATTACTGCAGCTCGCCTTTGGTAATACAGTATATCGCCTTTGGATAGCAGTAACCCGCCTCTGGCAAAACTCTACTTCAGCGCCCTTGGTATAACAGTAGCTTGCTTTTGGTCACTGTAGCTCACCTTTGGCATAGCAGTAACTCGCTATTGGTAGCTCAGTCCGTCGCCTCTGGCCCATAGTAGCACGCTTTTGGTAGCACAGTCCTGCGCCTCTGGTCAAACAGTATAGCGCTTTTGGTCCAGTACTTTGTGCATCAGAGTTTGTCCGTTTCTTCAAAGCATCTTACAGATTCCCAGCATTACATTGTGTCCTCAGTATTTCCCATGGTCACCACTAGGCTACAGCAAACTATGAAGTCTAGGCAAGTTGTCCCTAAGAAGCACAAGTCACCCCCTCGCACACCACAATCAGGTCGTCTCAACGTTACTCCCAAAGTGACTCCTAGTACACCCGCGGCAAGACCAATCAGCTCTCCAAACATGCCACACATAGATGAACCAAGCAATCCTCATGAGGATAGAACCCCTTTGCTAAATACACCACAGTATACCACAGGCTTGCCTCCGAATTTTGTCCCACAAGGTTATGTCATAGATCAACCCCCATCTCAAGAAGAGCGACACTTTGAAATAGGTCAATCCTCTCAAGAAGATGGGCAAGATCTTGATGAATTTATACAAGATCCTAGAGCTATAGCTGCCTTTGATAAAATCCTTAGTGAGAACCAGGATCATTTCTTTCGCTTGCTTGCAAAGCAAGGTGCCAAGTTACCTCCAGATTTTGATGTGTCCACTCTCAAGGAGAGCAACAACACCCAAGAAACCATACAAGCGGTACAAACCATGTCCACGGTCACTACGCCCTTACCTACTCAAAGCTCACAGTATAGGAATCCCCTCTTTCAAAATCCAACAGAGGAGAGGCCCGTATCACCACTGTTGACTCCTATGGAGATCTATCAAAACCAACAAGAAACTCTCCAACGTCAATCAGAGTTAGCTAAGCAAGCCACCTTAGCTCGATCCAATGTGCAACCACCTCCTACAGTGTCCACCCCAAGCGCAAGCGGAATCTTGGTTACCCCATCACGCATAGGTTTCCCACCCAATTACAATCCGGGGAACACTTATGTAGCCATGCAACAAGGGTCTCAACAAATGCCACTGCCTATATCATCACACCTGCATGTCTCTCAACCAATTGGAGTCACGCAGCCCCAACCACAACATTCTTCTACTCTCATCCTCAAGCAACCCCAACCGTCGCAAATCACTTCTACCTATGTTCCTCCACCACAACATTCTTCTACTCTCATCTTCAATCAACCCCCACCGTCGCAAATCACTTCTACCTATGTTCCTCCTCCACAACGGTCATCCACGCTCAACTTCTTTCATACATTACCTAGCCACTCGCAACATTCCCAACATCAGGTTTCCCAAAGCTATGTGCCACCATCACAACCTAATCAAATGCACTTTAGCTTTCCTCCCCCCAATACGTTTCTTCAACCATCGCAGAGCCAACATTCTTACCTAGCGCCACCTCCACCTCTGCCTAATCAAAACCCCCAATTCCAACCCAATCTGAACCAATCATACAATCCATACAATCCCAATCAATCTTACGACCCTTACAATACCAGTACGCATGGCTCACACTATAATCTTCCATACAGGCAACACCAACCGCATTTTGGACAACAGGAGACGTTACCAACCCCTCCCACGACTATGGAACTAAAGATTGCGGAGGTGCAACAACAGCTATCTGATCTTACGTTTGGCCACACCAAAAAGACCTTCTCTTTAGAGGAAGTGTGTCCTTATCCTTTTGATCGGTCGTTACCAATGATCCCTTTTCCTTAAAATTTTACTATTCCCAAGTTCGATAAGTACAAAGGAAAAGGTGACCCAAAGGACCATCTTAGGGAATTCTATCTTGCTTGCTTCGAGGTCTCTCACAACGACACATATCTTATGCGTCTTTTTCCTCGCAGTCTCGGAGGTCAAGCAATAGAATGGTTCTCACACTTACCTACGGGTATCAAGTCTTTCAACGAGCTAGCAGAAAAGTTTGCCACCCATTTTTCTTACAACGCAGAGCATGAGATTTCCATGACGGACCTATGCAACAATAAACAGAAAAATGGTGAAACTTTCATTTCTTTCCTTCAGCGATGGAGACAAATGGCTAGTAAATTCCCTTTCAAGATTCCAGAGAAACAGCTTGTTAGCATATTTGTGCAGAACCTCAACCAAGAGTTAGGTTTCCATTTGCAAATTCTTAGTGCTACAACCTTCGATGAAATCACATACAAGGGTATCAACATAGAGAAGGCCCTCATTGCTAAGGGTGTGGTCAAAATCTTTAAGGAGACGAAAGATAGCAATTCGCATCAACAGTCGAATGATAAACCCAAATATTGGAACAAGAACAAAAACGTGGTCAACGATGGGGTGGTCGATACTAAGCATGTCCAAACGTTGCAAACACCGCTGCAACTCTCCAAACCAAGTCAAGCTCCACATCAACAACAGCAGCAACAAAGGCAGCCTTATCCCAACCAACAGCAAAGACAACAAGAGCGGCCCCAACAAGATTACCCTCCGCGACGTCAATTTACTCCTTTGGGAGTGCCCATCGAATCAGTCTTACAGCAAGGTTTGCAGAAAAAGCTCATAACCTTACCTAATGCTCCTCTGTATGGAGAACCTATCTACAAAACTGCACGTTACAGAGACAATGAGTATTGTGAGTTCCATAGGAGCAAAGGTCATCGAACTGCATCTTGCATGAAGCTTAAGCACCTCATCCAAAACCTCATCGACGGTAATCAAATCACTTTTGAGAATGAATCACCAGCACAACACACGAACAAGGATCTCGATATGTACAAGGAACCATTCCCTCATCATGGTCCACCTCCTCCTCAGGATAGAGGTAAAGGTATCAATCACGCTTCCACGTCCTTCGATTCTATTGTAGGTCGTTTTGAAGAGAGTCGAGTGTCTACCCTCACCATTAAAGGCAAATCTATGGATTGTGCTGTTACTACTCGTCGAGGTCATGTCACCATTCGTGCACCTACACCTAGGCTGCCAGTTCAGTCTGATTATAATCTTGTCGAACATCTAGGGAGAACACCAGCACAGATCTCTATTTTGGACCTTCTACGGTCATCACCTGCACATAGAGTAGTGCTAGAAAAAGCCCTCCAAGAGTCCTCCATTCCTAACAACATAGCAGTCGCAGATTTCCAAGCTATAGTGGGTAATATTGCTTCGCCTTACAATGTGGTCTTCTCGGAGAAAGACCTTCCCTCCCATGATCCTTGTCACAACGATGCCCTCCATATTGAAGTGCTCATCCATAAGCGCAAAATCAAACGCATCCTCATAGATGGTGGTGCTGGTCTCAACATCTATTCTCTAAAGTTACTAAAGCAATTGGGATACTCTGAGGATCATGTCAACACTGATCATAGTATTACAATCAAGGGGTATGATGATGCAGAACGCCGTTCTGAGGGTGTTATTGACTTGCCTATACAACTGGGCCCTGTCATGCTGGAAACCAGGTGTCAAGTCCTTGATATTGAGCTGCCTTACAACATTATTCTAGGCCGCCCATGGATCCATGCAATGAAAACTATTCCCTCCACGTACCATCAGTCCCTAAAGTTCCCATACAATGGTACGGAGATCACTATCCCAGGAGATCCTAATCCTTTTGAATTTTGCCGTGTCTTGCTAGGAAGCTATAAGAATTGCAACCAAGTGCCTAAAAATGACAAAGCCCTTGAATCCCCTCTCTATGTTGACCCTGAAACTCTCACGCAAGCCTCTACAAGTGAACCTACACCCCTCCCCAAAATCACAGCTCGCTTTCGGGATATAGGCTTTGGCACTTATGATATCTCTGAATCTTGTTGTGTAGGGCGGATGCCTTTATCTCCAAAATCTTACGGCAAACCACCCATTGCTAAAGTTACCAAAAAAGTAGCTATTCCTCCCCCAACATTCCTAACCCAATTCCAACATGGACGGTGTTGACTTTTTCCCAGACTGGATGCTTATTCCCAGATATCCCTACAAGGTAGCCATCAGTGATCAACAGGAGCTCTGGGCCAGGGGGTCAACAGTATAGGAGATAGACTCTATATTTTATCTCCTCTTCTTCTTCAGGCTCTGCAAGACCTAGGGGGGTATTCCCTACTCAACATCCATGAGGATATGCATGCAAGGCTGGGATGTTGACAGAAAGCAGATAGTCCTCCTGTAAGTAGACCAAAACTGAAAGATAAGGGCAAAGGGGCTAGCTTTGGGCCTATTTGCAGTTGTAGACAGAGGACTGAGGTTCCTAAAACTATCTCTAAAATCCTAATGTTGGTTTTAGATTTTGCTTTGGAGTTTAAGTGTGGATGCAAAGCTGGATATGGTTATAACACAAAACAAAGCCTGATTGGTGCCTATCCAGGGCCTGGAGTCAATAGACATACACCTGTGAATGATCAGCATAAACAACTAAAACTGGATTTCAAGGGGATCTATGTGATACCTGCCTTACAGGCATCTCCCAATACAAAGTGTTAGGTTATCTCTACTTATGGTATCCCTACTGCAGTATATCCCTCCCAATGTTCAACCTGAAAACAGTTTAATCTACCCCTTGAATAGAAGTTAAAAGATTAGACATTCAACACAGGAATTCTATGCTCTAGAATCTAAACATAAGCAAACATCCAGATCCAGAAGAAGGATACATGCAATACTGGAGACAGAATTAACACAACACATGCCAAACAGCATTTCTCATATAAGTTTAATCATGAAATCAGTGGGTTCATGCCAAAAACAAACAACAAGAGATACATAAACTCACAGGTAAGCTGTACAGAGCAACCAGATCAGCTTGTTATGCATTACAGAGCCAAAATCATCAACTTTCAACAACCTCAAATGAACAACACAACCTGCTTATATCAGCCAGGTAGGTGCTCAGCAATTAATTACAATGTTGACCAAAATTTCGCCAGATACACAGTATCATGAAAATGGCGCTCAAACACAACCAGATTGGTGCCCAAACTTGAATGCAGCAGGTAGGGGAGGAGACAGGAAGATTTCTCGAGCCCTGCGCCATCATCTGCTGATTGACACCCTCAGTCGGGTACCAGATCGACCCACGCCATCGCCCATACCTCTGCAACCTTCGCCATTAATGGCGTACCAACCCGCGGCCTCGGGAAGAACATCATACAGACTATCGCAAGCATTTCCCGCCGAGATTCATCATCATGATATTTGAAAATGCAGGATAACAATATCCCACATGCACCCCGCGATGACCTCAATAACACTTTATATACTAGGTCATGAGCATATATCATGTCGGTGCTTTTGCTCCTGACGACACTAGTATAGACTTCATCATCATCATCTTCCAGCAGCATGATATCCTGTTGTTCGAAAAATCACCCTGACGTCATCATGATATTTGAAATATAACCTTCATGATAATCGGCACAACCTGATCCTTCGGAGGAACATCCTCCTGCTGAGCTTATAATAAAAGTCTGGCCGATGAACATCCTGATGACATCATCATCATATCCGCCTACTGCGCACCTCCTCACATCCGGACGACGTCATCATCATGTTTACAAATATCAGGAAGTCTCTTCAAGATGATCAGTGTTAGAAATATGACCCCCGCGGGACCTTGATGACGTCATCATCATATCAACATCATCATGATATTCGGAAGACAACCGGATATTTGGAAATATCCTCCTGATGTTCAAATATCAGGTTGCACTGTAGCTCCTCTGTAAGATCGGGGCGAAAACTGAATATGATGATGCTGCTTGAAAAGATCACCCTCAATAGATAACACGCGAAACCTGCAGGCGGATACCTTCTTGATATCAACATCATCATGATATTCGAACAAACATATATCCGGGTGATATGAAAATATCACCCCCTCCTTCGCGAATATCATGATGCAGATAGGCAAAAAGAAAAATATCACCCTGATATACGGATGACGTCAGCATCATCAGGATGAGAAACAAAGAACAAGAAGTGATACAACATCATCAGGATGATATTGACTAAGATCATCCTGACGTTCCAAAATATGATGACCCTAGTGAATATCGGGTCGCAATTACAACTCTTCAACAACATCATCAGGATGATGTTAACCAAGATCACCCGATGATAAAAATATCACCCCGGCGAAATATCATGAAGGCAGAAAATATGATGACCTCCACAAGCAGCAGGATGATAACTGGAAATATGATGATGATGAACACGACCCTTAGGAAAAAAACAAGTTAGGTCGAGCAATTCAAAGAATAAGCAACATCATCATCATGCTCGCGCAAGGCGATAAATGGAAGATCACCGGAGACTTTGAAACATCACCCTCACAAGCAGATCAGGGCGCACTGTAGCTCGGCAGCATCATCATGATAAAAACCAAACATCACCCGACAGTTGAAATATGATGATGACGTTGAAAAACAAGTCGACGAGGAACATGATGATGCAGATCATCATCGAAGACAAGATGATGATGATGACCTCCTTCTCAGGAAAATATGATGCTGCAGTTGAAAAATGCTGAGGAGGTCCAACACTTAGAAAAAATGGGCAAGAAGATAAAGGCTTCAAATGAAGAAACCTCCTGATCATGACAAATCAACCCCTGGTCAAAATGAGTGTCAACAGTGGCTCCGAATGGGGACGTGCAGGTGAAAACCTGCAGCGAGAACCAGATCTCCGGGCAGACCTGACAAAAAGCCAAAAAATGCGAGCTGTACAAGGCATTTACACTACATACATATTTTACAAATGTGCACAGCAACCAGTCATTATGCAAAATAGAACTTAAGGAATTGGCCATGCACAGGCAATTCCAGAATTTCACCATCTAGGGCCTGGAGGAAATAAGAATCCTCCCCATGAGTATTGCAAACCTGATATGGGCCCATCCATAAGGGCTGAAATTTGCCATGTTTACCCTTTTCCTGATCTTTAGCATTCCAAATGAGCACCAGATCATTTACTTGAAACTTCCTTTTTGTATCTCTCCTGTCAAACTGATATTTCACCCCTTGTTGTCTTTTGAGATTGATCTGGTGGGCTCTCCTTCTGTCTTCATCCAATGCAACCAGCTGATTCACTCTTTCTGTCATGGTATCTTCAATCTCATCATCATACTCTTGAATGAGTCTGTAAACTGGTAGGAGATTGTTTATGGGCAGTCTAGCTGATGCACCATATACTAGCTCAAAAGGTGACTTCCCAATAGCCCTTTTCACAGTCACTCTGTCAGCCCATACTGCTAAATTCAACTTTGAGTCCCAAGCTCTCTTGTTCTTGTCCAGTATCCTCTTGACAATTTTCATGATGCTCCTATTGCTTGATTCTGCTTGACCATTTCCTTGTGGGTGATATGGTGATGTATATGACAGGCTTATCCCATACCTGTTGCAAAAATCAACAAACTCACCTGATCTGAAGCACATAGCATTATCAGTGATTATTTTAGATGGTACTCCAAACCTGATGATGATGTTCTCTAGTATGAAATTTGTCACCACCTTACTTGTAGCTCTTTTAGTTGGAATGGCCTCAATCCATTTGGTAAAGTAGTCAGTTGCCACCAAAATCCAACTATGTCCCCCACTTGATTTGTCTGCAATTTCCCCTATAAAATCAATTCCCCATTGCTGGAATGGAGCATCCACAGGTGCAGTTCTGAGGGGTAAAGCACCATGATATTTCAGCTTTCCTGAGAATCTCTGGCAAGGGTCACATTTTCTTACTAACCTCTGTGCATCTGAAAAGAGAGTGGGCCACCAATATCCTGCCCTGAGAATTTTATGAGCTGTTGTTTGGGCAGTATAATGGCCACCACACAATCCTTTATGCATGTCAATCAAAATATTGTTAGCCATATTCTTATCCACACATCTCAGCAGCACACCATCAGGATTTTTCTAGTACATCTCACCTTGAACAACAACATACCTGATTGCATGTAGCTTCAGAGTCCTCTTTTGATTGTCACTGAAATGGGAGGGACAATTCAGATTTTGCAAATAATAGACAATATCCTTGTACCATTCAGATCCTGATGCACTTACATTCTCATCTTGGACTACATTAACTTGGCATGCTTCCAAGTTTGACTGTGCCATCATCTTGGCTAATCCTTGTCCCCTTATCAACTTAGTAACTTGTATGTCTATGTTGAATTCCTGCAGTTTGTTTATCCATCTGCACCTTCTTCCAGTCACCTCCTGCTGAGTGAATATGTCTTTGACTGCAGCATGAGGTACATATGCAATTATATGTGACCCTACCAAGTATGGTCTGAAACTTTTAATGGCTCTAACAAGTGCATATGCCTGCTTTTCCATAATATCATACTTCAATTCAGAGGCCTGCAGGGACATACTGAAGAAGGCGATGGGCTGTTCAAAACCATCTTCATTTTTCTGTAACAAACATGCAGCTACAGTATGAAAGGAAGCAAATGAGAACACCTGGAATGGCCTAGAAAAATCAGGAGATTTAAGAACAGGGGCCATCTTTATTGCCTCTTTGATATTCTGAAATGATTCTGTTGCTTCCCTTTCCCAGTTGACAGTTGCATCCTTCTTCATCATCTTGGAAATGTTCCTTGTGATCTCTGCAAAGTTGGGAACAAATCTTCTGACAAAGTTTACCTGTCCAAAGAAGGACTGAACTCCTTTCACAGTTTTTGGCATCTGGATCCTATCAATGGCTGCCACTCTGTCTGGATCTATCCTGACTCCATCCTTGGAAACAATATGTCCCAGAAGCTTTCCTTCAACTACTCCAAAGGCACACTTCTTTGGGTTTAAAGAAATACCATATTCTAGTGCTCTTATAAAAATCTGCTCCAGATGCAAACAGTGCTGCTCTTCTTTCTTTGAGTAGGCAGTCAGGTCATCCTGATATACTGCCAGGATTGAATCAATCAGCCCTGCAAAAGCAACATCCATTGCTCTTTGAAATGTAGCACCTGCATTTGTTAGTCCAAATGGCATTCTAACATACACATACGTTCCCCATGGAGTGGTAAAGGCAGTCTTATATTGTTCTGATTCCTTTACCTTTACCTGATTATATCCTAAAAATCCATCCATCATGGATAGGAGTTCACAACCAGTCACTCTCTGCAACATAGCCTCCATATTAGGCAATGGATAGTTATCCTTCAAAGAGGATACATTCAAGTTCCTGAAATCAACACACAACCTAATATCACCATTCTTTTTCCTGACTGGGACGAGGTTAGACACCCAAGTTGAGTGTCTGATGGGCACAATTATTCCAGCATCCCTGAGCCTTTTGAGTTCTTCCTGCATCTTGGGAGCTAAGGTAGGATTTATAGGCCTTTGCCTCTGTCTAAATGGCTTAGCTTCAGGCTTCAGTGGGATCTCATGCTGGAATAAGTCTTCTCTATAAGCTTTTAGGTCCTCATATGACCAAGCAAAAACATGTTTATACCTTTTTAGCAATGCAATCAGCATACTTCTTATGTGTGGTTTGAGTTGTTTGCCAATATATACCTTCTGAGGGGCCTGAGATGTCCCCAAATTTATTTCTTCTAAATCCTCCTTATTTGTGGGGGATGTCCTTGTGACCATTTTGTCTCTACTGTCAAAGGCTCTTTCCAAAGCCACTAACCCTCTAGGGATCTTGTTAGTCTTCAACTGGATGATCTCTTTTCCCACAAGGGTCTCTTTTCCATTTACAGTCTCTACAAAAGCTTGGAAATCAATCTGTTGATTCTCATACTCATCTATGCAGTGCAAAAATTTCAGCAAATCCCTATCATCATTAAAAACTTGCCAACTGCATATGTTTTCTGGTATGGTAGGCCTAATTTTAACTTCTACATCTGTGACACCTGACAGAGTGATGTCATCTGGCCTTATTGCAACATTGGCTAAGAAATCAGCCATAACATTTTTTGACCTTTCTACCCAGCCAATTGAAAATGCATCAAAAAGTTCAATAGTATCCCAAACAGCATGCTTGTATTGCTTCAGTCTTTTATTCTTTGCAGCATACTTATTTCTGATTTGGGATACAATCAGCTCAGAGTCTCCAAATACTCTTAACATTTTAATTCCATGTTTGAGAGCAATATTCAGGCCTAAAAGTAAAGCCTCATATTCTGCAATATTGTTTGTGCAATCAAACCTCAGCAAGAAAGAGGATTTGAGGAGCTTACCAGTTGGAGACAGGAAAACAACTCCAGCTCCAGAGCCTTCTTTTGCACAAGCTCCATCAAAAAACATGGTCCATAACCCTTGCTGATCCAGCTCTTTAGTGCAGACATTTTTCTTTTCATCTTCTGTATCATCTGAGACAACCCTGAAGTTATCACAGTCAGTGTCCACAAAGCATACCTGTTCATTTGCTTCTTGGTCTTCCACTGTCTCTGATGATCTCTGCTCTCTGATTAACTTGACATCCCTGCCATTCATTGGAATCATGGCATATGACAGGTCCAGCTGCATACTTCCACCTATTAGTGCTGCCCATCTCCTTGACAGCAGCATACCATACTGTGGCTTGATGTCAACCACTGTTATATTCATTTTGTATCTTTTTTCAGGAAATGCTGCCAGCTTGAAATCTACATCCTTCATGATTCCAATAACTGGTACCTCTCTGGCATCCATAGCATAACATTTCCCACATGCCTTGTCAATCTTTAATCCAGTTTGTTGCATGATAGCCAAAGGCATGACATTTGTAGATGCTCCAGAGTCAAGCATACAATTTCTAATTATTTTACCATTTATAACCAGGGAAACATAAAATGGTTCCACCTATGAAGGACACTTTGTCATGGTCATTCCTAAATATACTTCAGGAGTCTCATCTTCTTCATTACACATGACCTGTTTCTCACCCTGGGTCTGATCATTTTGCTTAGCTTGAAAAGGTACCCCTGAGATTAGGGATATTGTCCTATTCTTGATCTCTTCCACTTTCATGAGTTCCATAAGAGGAACAGAGACCTTTACCTGAGTGAGGATCTGGGCTATATCAAATGGAGCACAGTTTTGTACAGCAGTTGTAGCTTGCTCCACAATCTTGCTTTTATCCTGAGCTGACTTAGCTTTCATTCTCATAGTTCCCTGATCATCATTCCTGTCTTGGGAACCTCTACTTTGATCTTCAGCCTGAGGGGTTTTGTTTTCTGGTCCTTGGAAATCATGACCTGTTCTGTATCTAAAGTTCTGCTTGTTATTTACCCACTACCTTTTTTGTGGTTCAGTTCCTTTATGACCATGCATCTGCTGACCTGCAGAAATATCTTCTGGCTGATGTGGGCTGCCAACCTGATTTTTACCTCTGAGATTGTAGTTGCTCTTGACCTGAGCAACTGCTGCAGCTGTGAAGGCTCTGATTTCCTCATCAGAAGGTCGGTGTAAGCTACTCAGAAAATTGTGTGAGTTCTGAGCATACACATAATTATCCTCATGATCTTCATCATATGGGGACTGTTGGCAGGCCTGAACCTGATCATCTGTCTTCTCATCAGCACCATATAGAGTATATCCATTACCTATGGACATCATGTTAACATCATCATCCTGCACATGATGTGGCTCATTGCACTCATTACAAGATGTAGCATTATCATACAAAGATTGGGCAATCATGCACTGTGACTGTGAATGTGGCATCTGACAGATTATACACCACGGAGCATCATCAGCAATATTTATAGTTTTCTTCAGGGGATCAGGAGTTTCCTTGGCATGTTGAGCCCTCTGACTTGTGTTGTTACGTGGATATACAGGCTTACCATCATGCCAATTGGTGTTATAAGGCATATCATGTAATGATGGCCTCTTTTCCTATCTTTGATAGACTTGCCTATCAGGACCCATCCCTTTTTCACTTCTAGCTAATCTATAGCTCAGGTCCTTAACAACATTTGCCAGTTTGTCTATCTTATCTTCAGGAGCAGATGTACTACCTTGAGTGTTCTGAGGCTTATTTGGATTCTGCAGAATTTTTACATCATCCCTTCTATTTGTCGTGCCTGATGCTTTCCTATTGTTTTCAATATTTACTGCAATCCTGAAAGCATCCCTGAGAGTGGCAGGACCTTTATCTCTCAATCCATATGCAGTCTTTGCATCAAAGGCATTGATGTACAAAATTATGCACATTGGTTCATTTGGCCTCATATGATGTGGCAATTTGTTCAACACTTTAGTAAATCTTGCATTAAAGTCTGCAACCTGTTCATTTGACCCTTTGGTGATGCTGGTGAACTCATTTACAAAGAAGCTAGGGTCAGTTTTATCACCATATTGCTCCTTGAACATCCTCTTAAAATCATCCCATGATGATATACTCCGGTCAGGCAGATTCCTGTACCATTCTCTTGCCTCATCTATTAAGGATTGCATGAATGACTTCATGAAAACATCCTCATGCTCAACCTCAAAATTATCCATGACATTTTGAAAGGCCTTTAGATGATCTTCTCCTGACATGTATTGTTTCCTGAAAACTTAGGCACTTGCAGCCTCAGATGCTTATCAATAGGGTTAGGATACCCAGGAATACCATCAAACACCAGCTGCCTGAATCTATCTAGCTGCATAGGCTGTCTGTTTGGCTGATTAACATTAACATTTCTATTTGCATTTTGGTTTCCTGCATTGTTTAGTGGTATCCTAGCATCATTCACATTTTGTCTGTCATCATGATGCTGATGTTGCATTTCATATCTTTGCTGATGTCTTTGCATATTTGCATTCTCTAGAGTAGGAACTGAATTATTCTGGGCAGTTCTCAAGGCTTGCACTTTCTGCTGTATATCATCTCTGATTTTCATGGCTTGTAGGTATTCTAGTTCTGCTCTTAGGCTTTTGATTTCTTCAGCTAGCTGTTCATCCTTAGGTCTGGAGGTAGATGGTCTCATGCCATTTGGGTCATCATCTTCATCATCCCTTAGGGACTCTGCCTCTTCAAACCTCTCACTTGGGTCTAGAAAAGGGCGTTCTTGGAATACCTCTGACCTCCTTCTCATACTACCACCCTGTTGCCTCTCATATGCACCTTGGATATCTACTTCTGCACTTGAAAAATAAGGAGCATGCTGTCCTGATGGCCTAGGGTTATCTTGTACATCATCACTTTTTCTGGGGGAGCTCTCATGACTAGCTGAGACAGTTCCCTTTCTTCTATACATCATTCTTTTTGTTAATGGTAACTCTTCAAATAGAGGATTTTGTTGGGATCTTCTCCCCTGCATATAAATTTACTTTGACCGGTTGGGAGATTACTTCGGAGTCGCCACCTATTTCTAGGAACCGTTTTCTTCTGAAAACCAGGGTTCTTTCACAAGGTTCCCCAGTGGAGTAGATTACTATTGCTGACTCAGATGGGTCACATATATATCACTGGAGATGATTAGATAGCACTTTTACTTCTCACTCCCCAGCAGAGTCGCCAATTTCTGTTGACTTTTTCCCAGACTGGATGCTTATTCCCAGATATCCCTACAAGGTAGCCATCAGTGATCAACAGGAGCTCTGGGCCAGGGGGTCAACAGTATAGGAGATAGACTCTATATTTTATCTCCTCTTCTTCTTCAGGCTCTGCAAGACCTAGGGGGGTATTCCCTACTCAACATCCATGAGGATATGCATGCAAGGCTGGGATGTTGACAGAAAGCAGATAGTCCTCCTGTAAGTAGACCAAAACTGAAAGATAAGGGCAAAGGGGCTAGCTTTGGGCCTATTTGCAGTTGTAGACAGAGGACTGAGGTTCCTAAAACTAACTCTAAAATCCTAATGTTGGTTTTAGATTTTGCTTTGGAGTTTAAGTGTGGATGCAAAGCTGGATATGGTTATAACACAAAACAAAGCCTGATTGGTGCCTATCCAGGGCCTGGAGTCAATAGACATACACCTGTGAATGATCAGCATAAACAACTAAAACTGGATTTCAAGGGGATCTATGTGATACCTGCCTTACAGGCATCTCCCAATACAAAGTGTTAGGTTATCTCTATTTATGGTATCCCTACTGCAGTATATCCCTCCCAATGTTCAACCTGAAAACAGTTTAATCTACCCCTTGAATAGAAGTTAAAAGATTAGACATTCAACACAGGAATTCTATGCTCTAGAATCTAAACATAAGCAAACATCCAGATCCAGAAGAAGGATACATGCAATACTGGAGACAGAATTAACACAACACATGCCAAACAGCATTTCTCATATAAGTTTAATCATGAAATCAGTGGGTTCATGCCAAAAACAAACAACAAGAGATACATAAACTCACAGGTAAGCTGTACAGAGCAACCAGATCAGCTTGTTATGCATTACAGAGCCAAAATCATCAACTTTCAACAACCTCAAATGAACAACACAACCTGCTTATATCAGCCAGGTAGGTGCTCAGCAATTAATTACAATGTTGACCAAAATTTCGCCAGATACACAGTATCATGAAAATGGCGCTCAAACACAACCAGATTGGCGCCCAAACTTGAATGCAGCAGGTAGGGGAGGAGACAGGAAGATTTCTCGAGCCCTGCGCCATCATCCGCTGATTGACACCCTCAGTCGGGTACCAGATCGACCCACGCCATCGCCCATACCTCTGCAACCTTCGCCATTAATGGCGTACCAACCCGCGGCCTCGGGAAGAACATCATACAGACTATCGCAAGCATTTCCCGCCGAGATTCATCATCATGATATTTGAAAATGCAGGATAACAATATCCCACATGCACCCCGCGATGACCTCAATAACACTTTATATACTAGGTCATGAGCATATATCATGTCGGTGCTTTTGCTCCTGACGACACTAGTATAGACTTCATCATCATCATCTTCCAGCAGCATGATATCCTGTTGTTCGAAAAATCACCCTGACGTCATCATGATATTTGAAATATAACCTTCATGATAATCGGCACAACCTGATCCTTCGGAGGAACATCCTCCTGCTGAGCTTATAACAAAAGTCTGGCCGATGAACATCCTGATGACGTCATCATCATATCCTGCTGACGTCATCATCATATCCGCCTACTGCGCACCTCCTCACATCTGGACGACGTCATCATCATGTTTGCAAATATCAGGAAGTCTCTTCAAGATGATCAGTGTTAGAAATATGACCCCCGCGGGACCTTGATGACGTCATCATCATATCAACATCATCATGATATTCGGAAGACAACCGGATATTTGGAAATATCCTCCTGATGTTCAAATATCAGGTTGCACTGTAGCTTCTCTGTAAGATCGGGGCGAAAACTGAATATGATGATGCTGCTTGAAAAGATCACCCTCAATAGATAACACGCGAAACCAGCAGGCGGATACCTTCTTGATATCAACATCATCATGATATTCGAACAAACATATATCCGGGTGATATGAAAATATCACCCCCTCCTTCGCGAATATCATGATGCAGATAGGCAGAAAGAAAAATATCACCCTGATATACGGATGACGTCAGCATCATCAGGATGAGAAACAAAGAACAAGAAGTGATACAACATCATCAGGATGATATTGACTAAGATCATCCTGACGTTCCAAAATATGATGACCCTAGTGAATATCGGGTCGCAATTACAACTCTTCAACAACATCATCAGGATGATGTTAACCAAGATCACCCGATGATAAAAATATCACCCCGGCGAAATATCATGAAGGCAGAAAATATGATGACCTCCACAAGCAGCAGGATGATAACTGGAAATATGATGATGATGAACACGACCCTTAGGAAAAAAACAAGTTAGGTCGAGCAATTCAAAGAATAAGCAACATCATCATCATGCTCGCGCAAGGCGATAAATGGAAGATCACCGGAGACTTTGAAACATCACCCTCGCAAGCAGATCAGGGCGCACTGTAGCTCGGCAGCATCATCATGATAAAAACCAAACATCACCTGACAGTTGAAATATGATGATGACGTTGAAAAACAAGTCGACGAGGAACATGATGATGCAGATCATCATCGAAGACAAGATGATGATGATGACCTCCTTCTCAGGAAAATATGATGCTGCAGTTGAAAAATGCTGAGGAGGTCCAACACTTAGAAAAAATGGGCAAGAAGATAAAGGCTTCAAATGAAGAAACCTCCTGATCATGACAAATCAACCCCTGGTCAAAATGAGTGTCAACAGATGGTTATTGGAAGAGGAAACTATTGAGGACATCTCTTCTTGGCTCTACAAGGAGAAAGAACCAGTCACGATACCAGTCAAGCAATATGGCAATGGCTTAAGGATAGTGAAAAACATGGGCTATAAAGGCAAAGGTGGCCTTGGGAAACAGAATCAAGGCACTATGGAGCCCATTGTGGTAACAAAGAAGCTAGACAAGAAAGGATTAGGATTTGGTAAGAAGGTACCACGCGCCTCGGACATCGAGTATATCCTCGACGAGGTAGCTGACAAGTTTCCCGCCGATTCGACATCTACAGAGGATATCACCGATGACTCTTCCCTCCACATGACCAATCTATTCGCAGAATCCTCCATTTTTACACTATCCTCCGTATCCTTAACTTCCACCACCAGCACCCAGAATGTCACGCTTGTCTACCCTGAACTTATCGATTGGGACCAACAAGGGGCCCCCGTTATAGATGTATTTCAGAATGACGAAGCTTTAGCTGAGTTCATGGGACTTCGGGAAGGTATCCCTCTTGGCGATCACAAGGCAGGTTTTGTAATGGAACTAGAGCCCATGGCTTACTTTGGTGAGAATGCCAAATGCTCTAGTCGCAAAAGTGCAAATAAAGAAAGATCTCTAGGTGAAAACCACACTGTGGCACCTCTTGATCATAAAATAGTAAAAATAAAGGACGTATCCAAAGGTGAAAACCCAACTGTGGCACCTGAGGATGGAGGATTTGACCTTCCCTTACCTTCTAAGTATCAAGAGAAATCAGCTCTACTAGTGGAAGATTCTACAGAGATCAACCTAGGTACAGAACAAAATCCAAAGACAACATTCCTTGCGGCATCATTATCTGACACAGAGCACAGAAATCTTAACAGCTTCTTCTTACAACGAACCATCAACTTTGCATGGACCTATGCAGATATGCCAGGGCTAGACCCTAAGCTGGTAGTTCATTATCTCATAGTTGATCCCAAGGTGAAACCAGTGAAATAGAAGTTGAGAAAAATGCACCCCCAGATAGCTCTCTTGGTGAAAGTGGAAGTACAAAAGCTATTAGACGCAAAGTTCATACGACCTATCGACTATTCAGATTGGGTCTCAAACATTGTACCTGTGTCTAAACCTAATGGGCGCATCCGCATGTGTAATGATTTCAGAGATCTCAATAAGGCATGTCCTAAAGATGACTTTCCACTACCAAACATTGACATTATAGTGGACTTGACAGCAGGTCACGAGATGCTTTCTCTCATGGACGGATTCTCGGGTTATAATCAGATAAGGATAGCTGAAGAAGACCAACACAAAACAACCTTTACTTGTCCTTGGGGCAATTACTGTTGGTGTGTTATGCCATTTGGTCTCAAGAATGCAGGAGCAACCTATCAGCGAGCTATGACAGTGATCTTCCACGACCTATTTCATCACATCATGGAAGACTATGTGGATGATATATTGGCTAAATCTTCTAGAGCAGAACATATACAGGTCCTAGGACAGATCTTTGACAGGCTTGAAAAATACCAAGTAAGACTTAATCCTAAGAAGTGTGTCTTTGGTGTCACATCAGGGAAGCTGTTGGGATACATAGTATCTCGTAGGGGCATCGAAGTAGATCCAGCAAAAGTAAAGGCTATAGTGGAGATGCCTCCACCAAAGAACCTTAAAGCATTAAGGAGCCTCCAAGGAAGGTTACAGTCCATCAGGCATTTCATATCACAGCTAGCAGATAAATGTCAACCCTTTCAGCACTTGCTCCGAAAGGATGTCTCGTTTCGATGGGACAACAAGTGTCGGGCAGCGTTTGATCAACTTAAGGAGTATCTAGCTACACCTCCTGTATTGGTTCCACCAGTTGCGGACAAACCCTTGATATTGTACATCTCCACTACAAATTTGGCCCTAGGGGCCCTGCTAGCACAAAATGATGACTCAGGCAGAGAGCACGCAATTTATTACATCAGTAGAACCTTGGTGGGATACGAGCTCAATTATTCACCAATGGAAAGGGCTTGTTTAGCAGTAGTGTTCGCCTCCCAAAAGTTGCGACATTACATGCTGAACCAACACACAAATTTGATAGCCAAGATTGATCCCCTGAAGTATCTACTAGCAAAAGCAGCTCTCACAGGCAGACTGGCTAAATGGGTTATGATCCTTAGTGAGTTTGACATTGAATACACAGATCGTAAGGCAATCAAAGGACAAGCCCTCGCGGATCAACTAGCAGAAGCACCTATGAAAGATACACATCCTATGGTAGCAGACTTTCCTGATGAGAATCTCTTCACTCTTTCCAACTCCATAATGTGGAAATTGTACTTTGATGGTTCTTACACACAGCATGGATCAGGAGCCGGCATCTTATTTGTTACACCTCAGAATGACTACATTCCAAAGTCATATCGGCTCGCATTCCCTTGCACCAATAACATAGCCGAGTATGAAGCACTCCTCATAGGTCTCAACACAGCAGTTCAATGGGACATCATAGAATTACAAGTATATGGAGACTCACAGCTAGTCATCCACCAAGTCACAGATGAATACCAAACAAAGGATGAAAAGTTGGTCCCCTACAAACAACTAGTGGATGCCTACAAACCACATTTTTCTAGCATCACATTTGAGCAAATTCCAAGAGAGCATAATAAAGCTGCAAATTCTATGGCTTCTGTAGGGTCACTGATTGACATGCCTGCAAATACACACAAGTGTGAATTCTTGATCGAACAATTGTTGATACCAGCCGTCGATGTTCCTATTACTGAAATCATCTGCGAACTTGTTGGTCCCAATTCCCCATGGTACGAAGATATCTATGAATACCTCAAAAACAATACCTTTCCCCCTGACCTATCATCCACTCAACGCAAAACCTTTATCCGTCGATCCTCTCGTTACATCATTCTGGGTGATACACTATATCGCCGGAGTCTCGATGGTATCCTCTTACGATGTCTTAACGCGGAAGAAGCCGAAGCTACCTTACGAGACATACACGAAGGTGTCTATGGCGCACATTCTACTGGTCCTAATCTTGCTAAGAAGATACTCAGAACAGGTTATTACTGGCCTACAATAGAGCAAGATGCCACACAGTTTGCTAAGAAGTGTCTACAATGTCAGCAGCATGGAGATTTGATTCATGCACCAGCTCATGAGTTACAACCTATGACAACTCCATGGCCTTTTTCTCAATGGGGTCTCGACCTCGTAGGACAAATCCACCCTTCCTCCTCCAATGGCCACAAGTTTATCATTACCGCCACTGAGTATTTCACGAAGTGGGTGGAAGCCATTCCTATGACCTATATCACCGGTAAGCAAATAGCCAAGTTTATCCTAAACTACCTCATATGCCGATATGGTATTCCCCAAGCCATTGTCACCGATAATGGGAGACCATTCAAGAACCAAGATGTCCGTGCCTTATGCATACAGTACAATATCCAACATCACTTTTCAACTCCCTACTATCCGCAGAGTAACAGCCAAGCTGAGGCTTCCAATAAAACCATTCTCAAAATCCTCAAGAAAACAGTCAATGAAGCTGGTCGTGATTGGCACTTGCAACTCAATCCCGCCTTATGGGCCTACCGCACTAGTATCAGAACACCCACTGGTGCCACACCATATGCCTTGGTCTTTGGCTCTGAAGCCATCCTACCTATAGAGGTCGAGATCCCATCCCTCAGAGTATCCATGCAGGACCTGATCGGCAGAGATGAGTATCGCACTTCCAGATTAGCTGAGCTTGAACTACTAGATGAGAGGAGTCTTGCCGCACTTAATCATCTCCATGTCTATCAAAACCGCCTCCGGCGTAATTACAACAAAAAGATCAAAGAAACACGGTTTCAAGTTGGTGATCTTGTACTTAAGGAGAATTAGAGAAATCAAGCAGATCGAGAGAAGGGCAAGTTTGAGCCTAACTGGTTAGGTCCCTTCATTGTCACAGCAGCATATGGATCGGGAGCTTATACTTTAGCTACACCTGACGGCATTCCTCTAGATGAGCCACTTAACAGTGTCCATCTCAAGAAGTTCTATGCCTGATCCTCAGAGTATTCCCACAAAAAATCAAAAAAATCAAAAAAGTCAAAAAAATAAAAAAAAATCAAAAATCAAAAATCAAAAAAATCAAAAATACAAAAATACAAAAAAAATATTCATCCTCTGGTGAAAACATGGCAAACAGGCGCCTTGGATAAGTACCATAGTGAAAACCTGGCAAATAGGCGCTATGCGTAGAGTCAGCATCCATCGTCTATCGAGTCTTGTCCACTCCTCGTCCAGTTCGCAACCTGATTCATCCATCCATCCATAATAAAACCATTGACTTTGTTTGCATTTCCATCTCCCTACCTAGTATAGCTTAGAAATTTGTCAGTGTCCCTCATCGTCATCCCACGTCTTGATCTGTGTCTACAGTTAACACTGTCTTGTCCTAGGTCAAGTCTTTTGGTGTCTTCTTCGGCGGTCACCCCTACAGTTTCCTCTACCAGAATGGGGGCAACTCTTTCCTTAGCGTCAGTCTAGGATTGGTTCCTTGTTCGTGGTTCGCAGCGCATACTTCAATCTTGTCTCATTTCCACAGGTAACACCCTTTAACGGACACTTCGCTCCTACGATAAGGCTATTATCTTCTCCACACTTGTTCTACATCATCACCTCCACCAGAACTACATATCATCTTTTCAATCTTAAGGTACCTTGATCCCATGGATATGGGTATGTAGGCAGTCTGGAATACGAAGGACGTTTCCAGTACTCAGGTACATAAGATCACCTCTTCTCCGCTCTTTTCCTACATCATCACACTAACCAGAACTACATATTATCATCTTCTCAATCTTAAGGTACCTTGATCCCATGGATATGGGTATGTAGGCAGTCTGGAATACGAAGGAAGTATCCAGTACTCAGGTACATAAGATCCCCTCCTTTCACCTTGACCCATTCATCACTCTATCTAGAACTACATATTTATCACGTTCATCTTCCATCGTAAGTGTGCCTTGATCCCGTGGATACAGGGTATGTAGGCAGTCTGGAATATGAAGGATGTTTCCAGTACTCAGGCACACACGATCCATCATTCTCCACCCGTCTCAATCCATTAGCATTCCATCCTTCTAGTCTTCCGTTTGTCAAAAGCCATTCGCCTCGACTTGACTAACTCAAGCAGCAAGCTAGCGCATCCTTTCAAAGCAATAGTCTTTCGCAAACTTGAAGCAAAGAGGCCTACTTCCAGAGTCATCTACTGTCCTACATACCGATTGCCAACATTAGCTAAGTACCGCTTAACCAAGCCCTAGATCCACAAGCTTGTCTTCTACGAAGTGTTCCATTGTCGAGACCAACACACGCGTCTCCTACGACATGTGGCATTTCTTGTAGTGAGACATTGTCTTTTTAGGTAGATAGCCCCCTTTAACGGACACAGAGTTCCTACGATAAGGCTGTTATCTTTCCTATCCAATCTATCCTGAGCAACCTCTTTGGCAAGAGAATATGTTGGTTGTATGTTTACTTTGTAAGTCAGTCAATTTGTGTTATGGTTTATCTTTTGTTCCTTTTCCAATACTTATTCAAAACTACCCTGGTTTATCTGTAATCTTGGTATGTTGCGATGCAGTACGGATTGGGGGCATAGTCATTGCTTTCTGTGTGTCGTGTTTGAGGAATGACCTTTAGTATCTTTCTTAGCATCCTATCTATCTTGTGTGTGTTACGACCTAGCATCTTACATATTAATATTTCTTCTTGCATTTACATGTATTGAAGTTTATTTTATGTTCAAGACTATGGCTTATTCACATATTCCAAACAAGGTTATATTATGTCTAAGGGATCTAGGTTCAAACCGCTTGCTTGCAGAGTCAACGTCCACGCACTCGGATATTACTACACCTTGGTCTTTTTATACCTTGGTGGCGAACTATCCACGTGCTATATCAAACTAAGGATTGCTCTTTATATACAAATGTGAAGCCATTGCAACAAGCTCATTCATCCATTCCCACACCCTTTATATCATTTTCATTGCAGTAATCGATCAACAGTCTGCGTCCTCCATCTCCTCCTGTTCTCTTCTCTGGTGCATATCTACAAAACCCACATGTCAGATATCACTAGTCATCACATCTATATCATCATACATCTCTGGTGCATATCTGTAAAACCCACATGTCAGATATCACTAGTCATCACATCTATAAGCATCATATAAGCAACATATGTCATCACATGAATCCATAATCATACATACATATCATCACATCCATGACATCAGATAATGCATACACAAAAGCATGAACAGCAGTGAATCGAACAGATCATCATATATATATATATCATATAATGGTCATCATAATACCAAGTGTCTGTGTCTACATCAATAGTACAAAATGTGTATACATCCAAATATACATCAATATGGTACATCAAGGCTATCAAGAGCCCTCAAAATATACATCAGAATGCACGCAGGCATCTGTCCAAAATAATACAATATGATACAATGTACATGAGTATGCCCTAGTGCGTAGAGCTACCCTCCTGCTGTGGCCCCTGGCCTCCCCTTGTGCTCGGTGGAGGTCCCCCTGATGGTCCTCCTCCTCCCCCTGGCGGCAAAAGTGGCCCTCTAACCGAGGACGCTGACTGCCCTGTCCTCCGAGATCCGGATGCCCCAGATCTGCTCCTGTCTCTGTAGCTCGGTGCCTGCTGAGCTGCTGGCACCGCACCCACATACAGGCCCCTGTAGTACTCTGCCTCCCGGCCAGCTGATACCAGCTCACCCTGCACTCAGACGAGCTCACTGTATAGGGTCCTCTGGTCTGCACCCAGTGCACGGCGTGCCTCCTCTCTCTCCCGCCTCACTCTAAAGAGTGTAGCCTCTGCTGTCAGCCGTAGCTGTACCTCGGCATCTCTCTCTCGTCTAGCCTGTGCTACTGCCTCAGTGTCGGCTGCTGGTGTGGCTGGTGGCTGCATCTATGCCTGTGCCTGTGCATGCACCTGGGCCTGTAGCTGTCTGTAGGCCTGCACCTGTGCCTGTAACTGTGCCTGTACCTGTGCCAGGGCTGTCTGTGCAGCTGTGGCTACCTGTGTCTGTGCCTAGCCTATGGCCTCTGCCTGTCTCGCCTCTGCCCGCGCTGTATCCTTGTCTCTCCTTAGTCTAACCATCCGGAGCTCTAGTCGAGTCCTCCGGGCTATCTCCTCCTACAGCAGTCGCTCGACCCTCTGCAGATCAGTCTCTACGACTGGGCCCAACGCCTCCACCATCTCAACATCCTCCTGCTGGCCGCCTGCCTGCTGTGCACCTGCCTGCTGTCCGGCTGCCCTAGCCTGCCGCCTCATCCTGGCCTCTCCGCCAAGCACTAACACCTCTCCCACTGCCCCTACTACACCTGGTGTAGTCAATCTCATCGGCCTGTGGGTCTGCCAGTACTGGTCATAGTCTGGCAGCGTCCCTGGGTCTGCCAGCCCAGAGTCCCAATCCCATCTCACGGGGATAAGTCCCCGCACCTCTGCTAATGCTGTCGCCACTGGGATCACTGCGTCCCAGTCTCCTGTCTCTCTCCGCGTCCTAGCATGTGTGGCCTCCCCCACTGGTAGCCCCTGTGGTAGTCCAAACTGTCTCAGTACCCGCTCCGGAAGATATCTCTCTATCATATCTATCCGTCTACCGAACAGATAGCAAGCCTATCTGCAGTACATGAGCTGCTTGTGCTCATCCGGCCACTCCTCGCACAATAACCACGGCCTCCAGATGAATATGTCCATCTCATCGATCTGTCGCCGCCAGTAGCTGACCGATCCCATCCTCCTGTGTGTCATCACCCCATCGTACAGAAACGCATACGGCTCCCCTCAGTCTCGGTGGCGCTGTGCCATGGGCCGGATAACTGGAATGTGCTCCCACGCCCACACCTGTAACAAGGTAACCCCTGCTGAGAGGCTCCTGCCTCTCCTGTATACGCAATAATGCATATCGTGGTATAACTGTCCTAGGACACAGGGTCCCCACGCATACTGTCGGCCATGTGTAAACATCCCTGATAACACTGTCCCCCAGCCAACTGATAACCCTCTGGATCTCCTATCTGGGCACAGGAAGCCGCCGATCAATGATGCCACTATCCAGCAGATCCTATCGCAGAGTCTCGGGACGTCTGCCCATCGGATCTCCCCATCGTCTATCCATAGGTCGTCTGTGCAGAAGACCTCCTCCAAGCCTGCCTCGCCCCGTGCCGGGTCGAAGTCCACTATCTCTCCATCAATCCGAATCCGTAGGATGTGATATACATCCTCCAGTGTCACTGTAGCCTCCCCTGTCGGGAAGTGAAATGACGAGGTCTCGCTGTGATACCTCTCCACGACTGCTGTCACTAGGGCGAGATTCACCCTAATGTGTGTGAGGTGTGCCACATGCCATAGCCCTGCATGCTCTAAGAACGCATCCTCCTCCCAGGTCAACTGAACAACCTCGTGCGCAATCGCGTGGTGTCGCTCCCGTGACATCAACGGTGGCAAAATCCTTTGCATCCATAAACATATCACTTGTCAGTTTCATAACCAAATCCCTCAAAACCTATCTACCCATTGGCTATGCTATACCCCACCCCTGCCATCCCTTTTCCCTCTTGTCGGCTAGGCTAGGCGTCTCTCTTCTATGTCTCCCCCTTTCTATTAAACCCTAACTTTCCTTCTATCCACACCAAACGCGCTTTGGTTTACAAGCGCGCTATCCCTCCCTGCCAACCGCGCCCTACTATTTTGCCATCCGCGCCGTGTTTTTTCTACCCAAAGCGCCCTGTTTACCAACCGCGCCCTACTATCTCGCCATCCGCGCCGCGTTTTTTCTACCCAAAGCGCCCTGTTTACCAACCGCGCCCTACTATCTCGCCATCCGCGCCGCGTTTTTTCTACCCAATGCGCCCTGTTTACCAACCGCGCCCTACTATCTCGCCATCCGCGCTTTTTTGCACTACCATACGCGACGCGTTTTTTTCACTCCCCGCCAGTCGCGCTAAACTACCCGTCCATCCGCGCTTTTCTACACTACCATAAGCGCTGCAAAATTTTGCAACTGCGCTGCGACGCTGACAAACCTACCCAACAGCGACTTATTTTTGCCAGCCGCGCTGCAGCTGCTAACCAAACGCGCTGTGGCGCGCCAAAAGCGCGCTAGCCGACTACCACCCGCGCTGCACAATCCTATAGCGCTTTTGGCTAAAATGCTGACCCCCCCAAACCTAGCCCTAATCTACCCCTAATCGACAAATTAAAAGGGGGTTTTCGATCACTTACCGCTGCCGGAGCTCCTGCTGGCCTCCCGTAGGTCCGCACCAGCTCCGCCCGATGTCTGTGCACAGGAATCGGCATCTCTCTCCGCTGGCTGCTCAACTCTCTCTCCACTAAGTTTAGAAACTCTTTTCTCTAAATTTAGAATCTCAATGGGTGCAAATGAGGATTGTGGTCCCCATGGGACCTATTTATAGTGTCCCCACCTTCAGTTTTTCTTCCCCCCCTGTTTCTGCTTTTTCTTCCTACTGGTCGCGCACCTTTCTAGTCGAGCGTCAACACCTTTCCTCTGTCGCCTCCCTGTCTTCCCGCTCGAGGGGGCATACGCTGGGGCAACTACCTACACTGGGGCATCAAAAAATTGTATTACATCTGCAACAATCATTTTCTTTGACGCAACGCTACATGCTGCATTGCATCAAAGAGGGGCAAAATGTAGACACCCTAAAATGACCGTGTCGTCAAAGCACTCGCATTGCGTTATCTGTCTCATCACCTGCATTTCAACATTAATTAAATAATCTAATTATTTAATTAATTATCATCAAATTCTTCTAAATCTCCTAAATTCAACATTAATTAAATAAATCCTCATTATTTAATTAATTAAATCAAATTCCTCTATATTCTTCCACAATTAAATAATTTTTTATTTAATTAAATCATTATTCTGTTTCCAAATCTCAATTCTACATTAATTAAATATATCCAATTATTTAATTAATTCAACAAATTCCCTCATATCTAAAATTAAATAATTCTTAATTATTTAATTAAATCAAAAATCATTCTCCCAAAATCATACACAACAATTAAATAAATTTATTTATTTAATTTGCTTTTAAATCTTCTAAATTAAATAATTCCAATTATTTAATTATTTCTTCCAAAATATCTTCTCTAAATTTAAATAAATCAATTATTTATTTAAATTGCTTTTTCTTCTAATTTGAGTTATCTCTAAAAAACTCAAGCTTTCTTGCTCATCAATTAAATATTTCTATATTTAATAAAGCAAAATATCTTCTTTTCTCATGCAAATCCCTTCTTCTTGTTTTAAATCACTTAACTGATTGCTTTATTCTTTTAATTGATTTATCTCTTCAGTTAACTCATTCTTCTATTCTTGATAACTCCTCTCATGCAAAAGCAAGCAAGACACATGTCTTCTTCTCATTCGTTGCACACTCCTCAACTATTCTCCTCCATTGATTCTGCTGAATTATCTGGACCATTGATCGATCTTTGATGAAACCTATATAAACCCCCCTCATCTCCTTCATTAGCTCTCTCTCTTCGATCGTATTCTCAGGCATACTTAACAGAGCTTCGAGCATACACAACGCGTCGATTGAGCACTATAACGATCTTTTGACATTGATCTCTTGAGCACTACACTTGCTTGTTGCAGCTATGGCTTTGCAATTTCATTGAGCAATTCTACATTCAATCCAAAGGAAACAACGCAAATTTCGGTAAAAGTCTTTATTGCATTGATTATTTGTCATGGCTTTTATTTAAATTCGTTTTCTTTATGTTATTGGATTCTTTGGTTTTATTTAGTTTAGAATAGATCGATTTTCCATATACACACCAGGATGAATTCAACTGTAGATTTTGCTCACACAACATTAAAAAGGAAGTGGAAGGACAATAGATTTCTAATGTAAAATTTCCTGTAGCAAGTTATAGTTGTAGTGTACGACCCAGGTGGCAAATGCAAGTCGCCCGTGAATGATGAAAGAGTGGACATTTTTCCCTGATGAAAGTATGTTTTTGAGAATATAGTTCTACAATAATTAAAGATATGGAGAGTAGTTTTTAGGGGGGCCATGTGTAGTAAACAGAATGTGCAATGCCTCCTTTAAATGCCCTTCTCTACATAATGCTAAGGGATTGAGATGAGCTGTAGATCAATACTCTTATTAGTACAGATGATATTTAAATATAGTGCTCGAAGAATATGCATTGACAAGAATGGTCCATGACTCCATCACAAATTCATATATATTAAGATACTATCTAACCTTATACATTACGCCATCGAGATGAAAGCCATATGCTTACCTAAATTAAAAAATCAGCATCACCAGATTTCACGCCAAATGGTAAGCCAAATTTCAATTGCATGGTATGACGATGATAGCGGCGAGGATCACAATGAAAATCATGACAATTGCAGTGATGAATGACAACAAAGGGGAGTCATTTTTCATATGCAATACTGCAGGCTCTAGGAAATAAGAGAGTACGAATGAGAAGCTCTTAAGAAAATACACATGGCGTGTGTAAAACCAGACTCCACAGCCTTCACCAGAATCCTCGTAGCCAAGCTTTGATATACAGAACCCTAAAATGACACAGTACTGCAAATAAAAACCTATCAGTGGAATTTTGACATATTGGTACAAGTAAATGGTAAGTCTCTCTGATTGACTGAGAAGATTAAAGGATTTGTTTGAAAGCGTATCGGGGAGAAATATAAAACACTTTTGGGGAAATATATTAAAGTCATCATGTTAAAAATTATCTTGAGAAGAAATAAATTTTGCAAAATAAGAAATATTTTTACCGAAGGTACGATGTGATTGGTTATCATTTTATCTAGAACAAGATTTTGTAAATAAGGATAAGGTGTTTTTACGAAATTAACCAAAAGGTGAAGATTTTATGAAATTTGGTAAAATGTTTTCACCAAAGAAGTTGGAAGGGGAAATCATGTTCACTATAGTAAATAATATTGTGAGGAGGAATATCAGAATGAACTATTCATATTTCCCTAAATATATGAAGTCATACGAAAGGATTTAAAAAAAAACCATTGGAAATCCTAAAAAGATATCAAAGAAAATTATTATTAAACATTTTGGTGTGATAAAGTGATATTTGATGATAAAATGAAATACATTATCCACTGTGATAAAAACTGTAAATACACATCAGTGAGAAAATAAACGTCGGAATGAAGGAAATAACATATTGATTTCAAAGGACATGCTAATAGAACCATGTCAAAGGCATCAACGGAGGAGAATTTGTCCTAAGGTTGACATTAGCACAAAATACATATTTATTATTTATCTGATGATGATTTATTTTCTTTGTAGGATTATGGTTACATTGAGTGCAATGAAGTAAGTCTTAGCCAACAGTTAAATGATTTCATCATATCGGAAGATCAAATATTTTATCCCAGCCTTAAGTGATCGTTAATGTTTTTAATCAAATTATTTAATTTATGTAATAAATAATGTTGTTTCATTTCATAGTTAGGTCCAATCAGTTGTCAATCGTCACAAGTTTTGTAATGGGTCTGAAGCTTGTTTGCCTCTCTTTATAAGAGATGACCATGACCCAAATAAGGGATTGGACGGAGGATAAATTTTAGAGACAACTTTAGGTTAGAGAAAAATACTTTTTAGGTTTCAATCAGAACATTATACATAGGTGAATAGAATATCCATCTTCATCTCCAGAATGACAATGTTGCATGCAATATCTTGAAGCAGTCAATGGAAGATTTCAGATTCGATGACTTCATGATAGTACCAATTATTTGTTAATTTATTTTCAATTATCTAATTGTCTCCATTTCAGTATTTTCTGGTTATTTAATTTGATATATCAAGCATATATTTATCTTGTCAAAACACATTTGCTATATTTGTGAGATTATATTAATTGGTTTCTTTAAAGAGAATTAAATCCTTTTGATTAATCACAATAACTTGGAAATGTTGTTTGGATTTATAAGTAGAGTCATGTAATCAGAATTATTATTCTATCTCCAAAGTTGATGTAATATGTTATTTCTGCATAATTTTTAATTGGTTCCTTCAAGAAAGGATTAAACCCTTTTAAATATTTTGCAATTAATCTGATTTTGTCCTTTGGATAATTAAGTATGGATTAATAATCACTTCCTTGCACAGTTACACAAGTTGTAAACCATTTTTCTGTGCCAAACAATTTGAATTATTACCTAGCATAAGTTATTTGTTTTTGAATCTCTTTTAACTCCGTTACCCAATGAGGCACTAGTCTGAAAAATGTATTTCATTTATTCATTAGTAAATCTGTAATTTCCTTCAACATTACAATTTATACCAAATTATTTGCTTTATAGAAGTAGTTAGTAATTTCTCATCTATTTCACATTTTATGCCATTGTGAATAGATAAATTAGCATTAATCCAATTTGCACATTCATTTAATCTGTTTTATAAATTAAAGGTTCACCCGCCTAGGTTTAACGGAGCCTGAAGCGCAGGGAGTAATCATCTATTAGGTTTAACTCTGTTAGTTGGTTCAGAAACGTTGTAGATTTGATCATAGAGCTTGGCATCCTCTTAGAATCTACAACATGCATTTTTGAGACCCAACAAATTGGCAACTCTACTGAGGATAGTTTGTCTTAAAAGCTAAACCCATTTTTCATAGAGTTAATTCCAAGTTTTAATTAAAAGACTCTGCTCAGAAGGAAATAATTTTACTTTTTCTACTTGAAAGAAGTAGGTGGCGACTCCACTCTAGTCACAGATCCCAAAGTAATAATATTTTTACAAACATGAATGGAAGGAGGTCTCTGCAGAAATAGAAAACCAAAAATGGGTCCCCTCAAACTAAAGGCAATACTAATAAAGATAAGGAAACACCTAAATAGGCACACAAGAAAACAAGTCCTTCTGGCCAAAATTATACAATATATACTTCCCCATTCCATGCTGAAGGTGAGAATCAATGACACCAACAGATAATCATAATGATATTTTCAATCAAGAAGCACAACCACAAAGGATAGATGAGATAGAAAATTAGGGTGAAGAAAATCATGAATGTACAAGTGATCAAGTTATCATAGACTGTGTCTATATGACTAATAAGGAACTTGCTATACATTTAGAATACCAAGAACAAAGACTCAAAAATAGACAACAAATGATAACAGTATTATCCACCATACCCTAACATGCCACCTCCAAATCCTATGAGTATGGCTAGACAATTTGATCTGACTGGATATCAACTATATCCATACCCCATGGATAATAGTTGGAGGAACACTGTACCTAAGTTTATAGGAAATAGTGAATTGATAACAGAAGAACATATTAGATGATTCAATGCTTTTATACAAGACATTGTCATTGAATACGAGGATATAAAGACGAAATTATTCATGATATCTCTTACTAATGAAGCAAGAGATTGGGTAAATAGTTTACCAGATGCTTCAATATACTCCCTAATAGACTTCCACAACCAATTTCTGGAACAATATGGAAATCAATGCACCCCAGAATTTGCTCTTCATGAACTAATTACTATTCAAAAGTATCAAAATGAACAAGTGTATGATTTTAATTTGAGATTCATTAAGTTGTATAACAAGAACCCACAAGAATCCAAATTGAATAACCAAGCAGCCCTCAACATATACTTGAAATTATTTGACACAAAGATAGGTTATGAACTTAGGAATAGAAGTCCTAGAACCTTGGTAGAAGCATAGAAAATAGCTCTCACTATCAAAAACAATAAAAAGGCTGCTGGGATAATCAGAAAAAGAGAAAATATAAGAGTCCCTCAAAACCCTAATCCTCCTTCAAACAAACAAGATTATTCATATAGAAATGAAAGGCCCAGACTTCATGATATGCCATACCATACAAACTGGAAAAATGGAAAGCCTGTGGATAATAACAGGAGACATAACTATGGAAGAGACACCCCTAACCCTTTAAAGAAAAATGGAGCCCATGTGGTAGAGGACAACCCATGGTGTATGCCCTATAATTTGTCACACTCTCCTGATTATTGTGTAGTAGCACAATCAATACAAAAGGAAGAGGTATCTTCTAACTCTGAAAGGGACAATCATACTATAAACATGTTGGGTACTACACCACACACTTTTGAAGAAGATTATTCATCGAATGAGGAAGCATGATATGAGTATGATGTGGGAACTCAAAAGTATAATATGAACATGGGAAAATAAGAAGTATTTTCTGACCATGAAGAAGATTTAGGGAACTATGGATACGGTCTTGAACAACACATAATTGTCATTGGTAAAAACCTTCTGAGGAAGAGAGAAGAGCTTTAACGTTGGCTGTGGTAGCACAAGCCAAGAGTAGTTACAACCTGAGAAATAGAATAGTCGATGCTGAACGAGGTACTCCTAGAAGTGTGTTTATCAAAAATCAAGTCTCCGGTAAAAATGATGCAAGTAAAATTGAGAAAGCACCTCATAAAGCACCTCCCGTTGATAAACAAAACAAAACAAAGGATAGCACACAAATTGAGGAAAAAAGGCAAACAAAGGTCGAAAGGTCAGAGCCAAATATAAATTCCCCATTTGATATTGCTCAAGCTATTTCTCAAGTGAAAATATCTGTACCACTTCTAGAAATGATGAGGGTAGAAAGGTATAAGAGTACAGTGGTGAAGATGATCTTAGATGTACCAGACAAAAGATAGGAACAACCTAGCCATAAAATAAATAATGTGCATTGAGAACCTGTCAAAACCCCTGAGGTTTACCTAGGTGATACATTAATGAAGAATCCATCTCAAATAGGTCTGTTCTATATCACTTTGTTGATAAGAAACAAATTGGTTAGGAACTGTATGCTTGATTCAGGAGTAGCAATGAACATAATGCCTATGGCTGTCATGAGAGAGCTTGGAATGTGGGTAGATACTACATTTGGCACATGTTATGCAATGGATAATAGATCTGTACCAGTTGTAGGAGTCATGAAAAATGTTGAAATAAAATTGGCATCTCACCCTAAAGCTACTTATAAAATTGATATCACTGTGGTAGATATTCCACCCTATTATGGAATGCTGTTGTGAAGACAATGGACTACTATGGTAGGGGGAAATGTCCAATTCAATTTATCTTATGCTACTATCCCACTAGGAAGATAGGCAATTAAGATCTATAGGTAACCACGGTTTGAAAATATTATAGAAAAAATTGATCCAAACCAAATGACCTACTTCTGTGACATAGATCTTGGCACGTTCAGGATAGAAGAAAATAATCCAAAACTGCACAACACTGACCCAATTCACCATGAAGCCCAACTTGATGAAAATGGTGTATGGACCATGTATTTTGACGGTGCGTGCAGTAAGGATGGGAATGGAGCTGGGATACTTTTTATATCACCATCAGGAAAGACATTCAAATACTCAGTTTTCTTGGCCTGTGAATGTACAAACAATATAGCCAAATATGAAGCACTCTTGACTGGGTTAAGCATTGCTAGGAAACACAAGATCAAATTGTTAGCCGTATATGGAGACTCTGAGTTGATAATTTCACAAATCAAGGGCAAATATTCCTCAAAAAATAGAAGATTAAAATAATACAAGAATGCAGTTCTGGATGATATAGAATTATTTGATGCTTTTTCAATAAGTTGGATAGATAGGTCAAAAAATATAATGGCTGACTTCCTTACAAGCATAGCTTTGAAAAGGGATGATATTACCCTGACAGGTATTTTAGAAGTTGAGTTCAAGACTAGACTGACTATCCCAGACAACATATATAACTAGCAGGTTTTTGACAGTGTGATGAAGGGGGCAAATCATAAAACACACAATAACAGAAATTGCACATAGAAAATAGAATGATATTTTATTAATAAGTGAAAAACATTACATTACATAAGCTCAAATACAATCAGAGGATGAATCCCCTACAGGCTGCAACACATTATAGCTCCCTCTCTCAAAACTCTGAAATCTTCAGCCTTCTGTAATTCCCAAATCAGCTAGGGTTTCTAATTTTCTACCTTTCTTGACTCTACAACTTCCCCCTTAACTCTATTGCCCTAGGGGTTCCCAAAAATGGTTATATATAGCCCTTTTGGCGACCACCAGCTTAATTTCAAAATTTGCATCTCCCTCCAAAAATAGGTCAACTTCGCGGGGCCATAACTTTTGATCCAATTGTTGGATTTTCAATTATAATACCTTTTCGGAAAGCTCTCGAAAAGACGATGGAGCGCCAAGCAGCACTGATAGGTAGAGTACTTGGGTTTCCCACCAAATTTTGGGCCCATCCGGAGCCTCTAAGTGCCTCAAATTTGACTTTGAATATTTCAACAGGATTTTTAGAATTTGAAATTTTAATATCTCACAAATGACAAATGATATTGAAGTGATTTCTTCACCATTATCTTCAATTCACCATTCTAGAGGTCTGTGTAAGATTTTGTATTAGCCCGTGCACAAATGCAAACTTACTAAAAATAGTAACCCTATCAAATTTAGCCCTTATTGAAAAGAAACAACATTTTTTTTTTTTTGGTTGATGCAAGATTGCTCTTATACCCTAGATGCTCATGCATCAGACACGCGGGGTAATTTGAAAAGTGACCCTGTCACTTCTCAGGTGTTAGAGGGAAACCAAAACGATTAACCTCAGTCTCAGATAACCATGATGAATCTTCAATAGGCCTTCCTTTCCATTTCACCAAGTATTCTGTATACTACCTGTTTCTTGTACTCTTACCCACACGGCTATCCAGAATGCCCTCTATCTCCTCCTTCTCTGAAGTAGATGCTGGAATGTCCAACTGTGTTCCCTTATCAAGTCCATCATCATGATACTTTGTCAGATCTGAAATGTTGAACACTGGTGAAATATTGATGTCATCAGGCAACTCTACCTCAAATGCATTTCCTGAATCGTGCTTCTTCAAGATTCTACATAGTCCAAATTTCCTCATCTTCAGCTTATTATATGTACCAACTGGAAATCTTTCTTTTCTCAAGTGAACCATGACTTCATCACCCTCCTGAAACTCCTTATGCCTCCTCTTTTGATTTAACTTTCCTTGACTATTAAGATACTACAAAGCCTGATGATTAGTATATAAAACAAACTCTTTTGGCAACAAATAATGTCTCCATTTCTTCAAGGCCTGGACTATTGCATAGAACTCTTGATCATAAACAGAATACTTTTTCTTGGCATCATTAAGCTTCTCACTAAAATAGGCATTGGGCTTACCTTCTTGACTTAGAACAGCTCCTATACCACTAACACTAGCATCACAATCTACCTGGAATACCTTATTGAAATCTGGAAGTGCCAGCACAAGTTATTCTACGACTTTTTGCTTCAATGCATCAAAGCTCTTGTCTGCTCCTTTAGTCCATCTAAACTCTTTTCTATCCCCTCTCATTGTCTTAGTTAGGGGTGCACACATGCTACTAAAATTCCTGATAAACTTTCTGTAAAAACTTGCCAAACCATGAAAAGATCTTACCTCGAAAGCACTCCTTGGCATAGGCCATTCAATGATAGCCCTCACCTTCTCTGGGTCCATCTTAAGACCTTCCTCTGAGACAACAAATCCCAGGTATACCAACTCCTTCTTTGTAAAACTACATTTCTTCATATTGATCAACAACTTCTCCTCCCTCAGCTTCTCTAAAACTCTTCTGATATGCATCAAATGCTCATCCCAAGTCTTACTGAAAATCAAAATGTCATCTAAATAAACAATAACAAAACTTCCCAAAAATTCCTTCAGTACCTCGTTCATGAGCCGCATGAATGTGCTCAATGCATTGGTTAGTCCAAATGGCATGACTAACCACTCATGCAAACCCTCCTTTGTCTTGAAGGCTGTCTTCAATTCATCTCCTTCTCTGATTCGAATCTGGTGATACCAACTCTTCAGATCAATCTTCGTGAAGTACTTGCCTCCACTCAAACAATCCATTATGTCATCCATTCTCAGCAATGGAAATCTGTACTTGATTGTGATCTTGTTGATGGCTCGAGAATCTATACACATCCTCCACTCTCCATCTTTCCTTGGTGCTAGTATTGCAGGTACCGCACATGGACTTAGGCTCAACCTTATCAGTCCCTTCCTTAAGAGCTCTTGAACTTGTCTGTTCAACTCTTCATTCTCTGCTGGAGTCATTTTGTGGGCTGCCTTATTTGGCAAACTAGCTCCTAGTATCAAATCCATTTGATGACTTATCTTCCTCACTGGTGGTAAACCTTCTGGTACATTATCAGAGACAATATCTTGAAATTCTTCCAACATTTCTGAGACTTCTGTTGGTACATCTTCACATATCTCTTGACTAATCTTAGGAATCAATGCAAAGCAATGACACTCATGCTTCATACCCTCCAAAAACTTTCTACCATCTACCAAGAAAATTCTGGCAATACTACATACCTTTTCTTCCACCTCCTTCAAGGGCTTCAACTTATGATGGACTCCATCCTTTGTTAGGGCGTATGTGTTTGCACGGCCATCATGGACAGTGCTCCTATCATACTGCCACGGCCTCCCCAATAACATATGACATGCATCCATCAGTATGATGTCACACAACACCTCATCATGGTAGTCACCAATCTTGAACTTCACTAAACACTGTTCATTGACCAAAGCTCAATGGTCCTTCTGCAACCATGCAATCCGGTATGGATGCAGATGCTTTCTTCTTGTCAACTTCAACTTATCAACCATCTCCTCTGAAACAAGATTATCAATGCTTCCACTATCAATAATAATATCACAACACTTAACTTCACATTTGCACCTTGTGCAGAATAAACTCTTCCTCTGATTGGGTTCTTTCTCCTCATTCAACAAAGTTCTTCTGACAACTAGGGTTTCTCCCCTTTCTGCATCTTCGGAGCACTCAGACTGTGCATCTTCATCCACATGTGCAACTCGTGCATTACCTTCGGGTCTTCTATTCATCCTTCCTTGATGTTGCGGACACTCATATGCTTGATGCCCTTCTTCTCCACATTGGAAACATGTTCCTCTGAAACCTTCTCTTCCAGGTCCTTGCCTAGGTCTACCTCTTCCTCTTCCTCTTTGCTCGCCATTATTCTTGTCACGAGGGTGGTAGGTATTATCTCCTCTCTGATTTCGACTGGTTCCAGCTTCTTCACTTTTCTTTGATTCTTCATTTCGGCCTCCATAGGGTCTTCCGCCAAGCCTTCCGCCTTGACCTCTTCCCCTTTGCTTGCTTTCAAATCTCTTATTAAGCTTCTCTTCCACCTTTAGGGAAAACTGGTACGCATCTTCTATGGTGGTCATTCTGACCAGGCTCAACTCTTCTTGAATACTTGGCCTCAACCCATTAATGTAACGGGCCACCTTCTCCTTGTTGGCCTCTCCATGGCCTGTCCTGATAGTGATCTTATAAAAATCTTCTGTATACTCCTTAACAAACTTGTTACCTTACTTCAATCCTTGCAGATTCTTCAACAACTCCATCTCATAGTCCACAGGAATGAACTGCTTCTTCAATTTCTCCACCATCCGATCCCATCTGGTAATCTTTGCTTTTCCTCTTCTATTTCTCTCTAACTGGACCTCCTTCCACCAAATACTGGCGTGGCCCTTCAACTTTGTCTTTCCAAACTTGACCCGTTCAGGGTCTTCCACATCTTCATACTCAAAATACTCCTCCATATCATTGATCCAATCAATAAGTTGTTCCGGTTTCAAATCTCCAGAATAGGTAGAAACTTTGATCGTGGGCCTCTTTCCAATCTTTGAAATGGCCCTCAACAACCTAACTTCTGCAGGATCTCCCGCAGCTTCTTGTTCTTCCTCAGATAGCTCTTCTTCAGCTTCATCTTCGCTTTCCTCTCTCCTTCTCAGCTCGAACCCTCTTCGCAGCTCCTCTTGCAATGCACTGATTTGTCTTTGCAGGGCTCTAAAACCCTCTTCCGTCAAAGCATTCCTCCCACCACGGTTTCTTCATGGAGGCATCTTGATCTATGCAGCAAACCCACAACCTCAGGTCCTGGTGCAAACTGCCTCATGGTCAGCGATCTATCTACACACTCAGGAACCCTTGCTCTGATACCACTTGATGAAGGGGGCAAATCATAAAACACACAATAACAGAAATTGCACACAGAAAATAGAATGATATTTTATTAATATGGGAAAAACATTACATTACAGAAGCTCAAATATAATCAGAGGATGAATCCCCTATAGGCTGCAACTCATTACAGCTCCCTCTCTCAAAACTTCGGAATCTTCAGCCTTCTGTAATTCCCAAATCACATAGGGTTTCTAATTTCCCGCCTTTCTTGACTCTACACCTTCCCCCTTAACTCTATTGCCCTAGGGGTTCCCAAAAATGGTTATATATAGCCCTTTTGGCGACCACCAGCTTAATTTCGAAATTTGCATCTCCCTCCAAAAATAGGTCAACTTCGCGGGGCCATAAATTTCGATCCAACCGTTGGATTTTCAATTATAATACCTTTTCAGAAATCTCTCAAAAAGACGATGGAGCGCCAAGCAGCACCGATAGGTAGACTACTTGAGTTTCCCACCAAATTTCAAGCCCATCCGGAGCCTCTAAGTGCCTCAAATTTGACTTTGAATATTTCAACAGGATTTTTGGAATTTGAAATTTTAATATCTCACAAATGACAAATGATATTGAAGTGATTTCTTCACCATTATCTTCAATTCACCATTCTAGAGGTCTGTGTAAGATTTTGTATCCAACCGTGCACAAATGCAAACTTACTAAAAATAGTAACCCTGTCAAATTTAGCCCTTATTGAAAAGAAACAACATTTTTTTTTTGGTTGATGCAAGATTGCTCTTACACCCTAGATGCTCCTGCATCAGACACCCGGGGTAATTTGAAAAGTGACCCTATCACTTCTCAGGTGTTAGAGGGAAACCAAAACGATTAACCTCAGTCTTAGATAACCATGATGAATCTTCAATAGGCCTTCCTTTCCATTTCACCAAGTATTCTATATACTACCTGTTTCTTGTACTCTTACCCACACGGCTATCCAGAATGCCCTCTATCTCCTCCTTCTCTGAAGTAGATGCTGGAATGTCCCATTGTGTGTTCTCTTATCAAGTCCATCATCATGATACTCTGTCACATCTGAAATGTTGAACACTAGTGAAATATTGATGTCATCAGGCAACTCTACCTCAAATGCATTTCCTGAATCGTGCTTCTTCAGAATTCTACATGGTCCAAATTTCCTCATCTTCAGCTTATTATATGTACCAACTGGAAATCTTTCTTTTCTCAAGTGAACCATGACTTCATCACCCTCCTGAAACTCCTTATGCCTCCTCTTCTGATCGGCCTTAGCCTTGTACTGAGAATTCATCTTATGGATATGCTCTCTTACCTCTTTGTGCAAATTCTTCATGTGCTTAGCAAAATTTTCAGCTTCGGCACTACTCTTCTCCCCCTTATCCATCCTCCTCAATTTAGAAGCAGTTCTTGGGCTACTCCCATACGCAACCTGGAATGGAGATTTACCTATGCTCCTATTGACAGAATTGTTGTAAGCAAATTCTGCCTGTGGTAAAATCAAATCCCATCCCTTGGGCTTATCTCCTACTAAGCATCATAGAAGGTTACCCAAACTCCTATTCACCACTTCTGTCTGTCCATCAGTCTGTGGATGGTGTGCAGAACTGAACTTCAAATCTGTCTTCAACTTCTTCCACAATGTCCTCTAGAAATAACCAACAAACTTGGTATCTCAATCTGAAATTATGCTCTTAGGTAGACCATGCAGTCTCACCACCTCCCTGAAAAATAACTCTGCAATGTGAATAGCATCATTAGTCTTCTTGCAAGGAATAAAATGGGCCATCTTTGAGAATCTATCCACCACCACAAAGATGGAATCATGCCTTCTCTGTGTCCTTGGTAAACCAAGAACAAAATCCATACTAATATCATCCCATAGCTTCTCTGGTATAGGTAATGGCTGATATAGCCCTGTATTTTGACTTGTTCCTTTTGCCATCTGACACACTCTGCAACTCTGCACAAATTTCTTCACATCTTGCTGCAATTGTGGCCAGTAATTATGTTCACCAACAATAGCAATGGTCTTATCGTGACCAAAGTGTCCAGCTAATCCTCCACTATGCTTCTCCTTAATCAGGTTCTCTCTCATGGAACTCCTTGGAATGCACAACTGGCTTCCTCTAAACAACATACCATCTTGGATTATGTAATCCAACCATTTTGTCCTGTCCAAAGTAACAGGTTCCAAACAAGCTTTCCAAGCCTCTGCAAAATCTAGATCTTCAGGATACAAACTTTTGAGTTCATCAAACCCAACAACCTCTATCTTCATTTCTGTCAACAAATTTCGCCTTCTGCCCAAGGCATCTGCAACCCTATTGGACTTCCCACTCCTGTGCTTCAAAACAAAAGTATAACTCTGCAAAAACTCAAACCATTTTAAGTGCCTTTGATTTAACTTTCCTTGACTATTAAGATACTACAAAGCCTGATGATCAGTATATAAAACAAACTCTTTTGGCAACAAATAATGTCTCCATTTCTTCAAGGCTTGGACTATTGCATAGAACTCTTGATCATAAATAGAATACTTTTTCTTGGCATCATTAAGCTTCTCACTAAAATAGGCAATGGGCTTACCTTCTTGACTTATAATAGCTCCTCTACCACTACCACTAGCATCACAATCTACCTGGAATACCTTATTGAAATCTAGAAGTGCCAACACAGGTTGTTCTACGACTTTCTGCTTCAATGCATCAAAGCTCTTGTCTGCTCTTTTAGTCTATCTAAACTCTTTTCTATCCCCTCTCATTGTCTCAGTTAGGGGTGTACACATGCTACTGAAATTCCTGATAAACTTTTTGTAAAAACTTGCCAAACCATGGAAAGATCTTACCTCGAAAGCACTCCTTGGCATAGGCCATTCAATGATAGCCCTCACCTTCTCTGGGTCCATCTTAAGACCTTCCTCTGAGACAACAAATCCCAGGTATACCAACTCCTTCTTTGCAAAACTATATTTCTTCATATTGATCAACAACTTCTCCTCCCTCAGCTTCTCTAAAACTCTTTTGATATGCATCAAATGCTCATCCCAAGTCTTACTGAAAATTAAAATGTCATCTAAATAAACAATAACAAAACTTCCCAAAAATTCCTTCAGTACCTCGTTCATGAGCCGCATGAATGTGCTCGGTGCGTTGGTTAGTCCAAATGGCATGACTAACCACTCATACAAACCCTCCTTTGTCTTGAAGGATGTCTTCCATTCATCTCCTTCTCTGATTTGAATCTGGTGATACCCACTCTTCAGATCAATCTTCGTGAAGTACTTGGCTCCACTCAAACAATCCATTATGTCATCCATTCTCGGCAATGGAAATCTGTACTTGATTGTGATCTTGTTGATGGCTCGGGAATCTGTACACATCCTCCACTCTCCATCTTTCTTTGGTGCTAGTACTGCAGGTACCGCACATGGACTTAGGCTCTCCCTTATCAGTCCCTTCCTTAACAGCTCTTGAACTAGTCTGTTCAACTCTTCATTCTATGCTGGAGTCATTCTGTGGGCTACCTTATTTGGCAAACTAGCTCCTGGTATCAAATCCATTTGATGACTTATCTTCCTCACTAGTGGTAAACCTTCTGGTACATTATCAGAGACAATATCTTGAAATTCTTCCAACATTTCTGAGACTTATGTTAGTACATCTTCACATATCTCTTGACTAATCTTAGGAATCAATGCAAAGCAATGACGCTCATGCTTCATACCCTCCAAAAACTTTCTACCATCTACCAAGAAAATTCTAGCAATACTACATACCTTTTCTTCTACCTCCTTCAAGGGCTTCAACTTATGACGGACTCCATCCTTTGTTAGGGAGTATGTGTTTGCACGGCCATCATGGACAACGCTCCTATCATACTGCCATGGCCTCCCCAATAACATATGACATGCATCCATCGGTATGATGTCACACAACACCTCATCATGGCAGTCACCAATCTTGAACTTCACTAAACACTGTTCATTGACCAAAGCTCTATGGTCCTTCTGTAACCATGCAATCTGGTATGGATGCGGATGCTTTCTTCTTGTCAACTTCAACTTATCAACCATCTCCTCTGAAACAAGATTATCAGTGCTTCCACTATCAATAATAATATCACAACACTTACCTTCACATTTGCACCTTGTGCAGAATAAACTCTTCCTCTGATTGGGTTCTTTCTCCTCGTTCAACAAAGTTTTTCTGACAACTAGGGTTTCTCCCCTTTCTGCATCTTTGGAGCACTCAGACTGTGCATCTTCATCCACATGTGCAACTCGTTCATTACCTTCGGGTCTTCTATTCATCCATCCTTGATGTTGTGGACACTCATATGCCCGATGCCCTTCTTCTCCACATTGGAAACATGTTCCTCTGAAACCTCCTCTTCCAGGTCCTTACCCAGGTCTACCTCTTCCTCAGATAGTTCTTCCTCAGATAGCTCTTCTTCAGCTTCATCTTTGCTTTCCTCTCTCCTTCTCGGCTCGAACCCTCTTCGCAGCTCCTCTTGCAATGCATCGATTTGTCTTTGCAGGGTTCTAAAACCCTCTTCCGTCAAAGCATTCCTCCCACCACGGTTTCTTCGTGGAGGCATCTTGATCTATGCAGCAAACCCACAACCTCAGGTCCTGGTGCAAACTGCCTCACGGTCGGCGATCTGTCTACACACTCAGGAACCCTTGCTCTGATACCACTTGATGAAGGGGGTAAATCATAAAACACACAATAACAGAAATTGCACATAGGAAATAGAATGATATTTTATTAATATGGGAAAAACATTACATTATAGAAGCTCAAATACAATCAGAGGATGAATCCCCTACAGGCTGCAACACATTACAGCTCCCTCTCTCAAAACTCTGGAATCTTCAGCCTTCTGTAATTCCCAAATCACCTAGGGTTTCTAATTTCCCGCCTTTCTTGACTCTACACCTTCCCCCTTAACTCTATTGCCCTAGGGGTTCCCAAATATGGTTATATATAGCCCTTTTGGCGACCACCAGCTTAATTTTGAAATTTGCATCTCCCTCCAAAAATAGGTCAACTTCGCGGGGCCATAACTTTCGATCTGACTGTTGGATTTTCAATTATAATACCTTTTCGGAAAGCTCTCGAAAAGACGATGGAGCGCCAAGCAGCACCAATAGGTAGACTACTTGGGTTTCCCACCAAATTTCGGGCCCATCCGGAGCCTCTAAGTGCCTCAAATTTGACTTTGAATATTTCAACAGGTTTTTTGGAATTTGAAATTTTAATATCTCACAAATGATAAATGATATTGAAGTGATTTCTTCACCATTATCTTCAATTCACCATTCTAGAGGTCTGTGTAAGATTTTGTATCTAACCGTGCACAAATGCAAACTTACTAAAAATAGTAACCCTATCAAATTTAGCCCTTATTGAAAAGAAACAACATTTTTTTTTTTGGTTGATGCAAGATTGCTCTTACACCCTAGATGCTCCTGCATCAGACACCCGGGGTAATTTGAAAAGTGCCCCTGTCACTTCTCAGGTGTTAGAGGGAAACCAAAATGATTAACCTCAGTCTCATATAACCATGATGAATCTTCAATAGGCCTTCCTTTCCATTTCACCAAGTATTTTGTATACTACCTGTTTCTTGTACTCTTACCCACACGGCTATCCAGAATGCCCTCTATCTCCTCCTTCTCTAAAGTAGATGCTGGAATGTCCCACTGTGTTCCCTTATCAAGTCCATCATCATGATACTCTGTCAGATCTGAAATGTTGAACATTGTTGAAATATTGACGTCATCAGGTAACTCTACCTCAAATGCATTTCCTGAATCGTGCTTCTTCAGGATTCTACATAGTCCAAATTTCCTCATCTTCAGCTTATTATATGTACCAACTGGAAATCTTTCTTTTCTCAAATGAACCATGACTTCATCACCCTCCTGAAACTCCTTATGCCTCCTCTTCTGATCGGCCTTAGCCTTGTACTGAGAATTCATCTTATGAATATGCTCTCTTACCTCTTCGTGCAAATTCTTCATGTGCTCAGCAAAATTTTCAGCTTTGGCACTACTCTTCTCCCCTTATCCATCCTCCTCAATTCAGAAGCAGTTCTTGGGCTACTTCCATACACAACCTCGAATGGAGATGTACCTATGCTCCTATTGACAGAATTGTTGTAAGCAAATTCTACCTGTGGTAAAATCAAATCCCATCCCTTGGGCTTATCTCCTACTAAGCATTGTAGAAGGTTACCCAAACTCCTATTCACCACTTCTGTTTGTCCATCAGTTTGTGGATGGTGTGCAGAACTGAACTTCAAATCTGTCTTCAACTTCTTCCACAATGTCCTCTAGAAATAACCAACAAACTTGGTATCTCGATCTGAAACTATGCTCTTAGGTAGACCATGCAGTCTCACCACCTCCCTGAAAAATAACTTTGCAATGTGAATAGCCTCATTAGTCTTCTTGCAAGGAATAAAATGGGCCATCTTTGAGAATCTATCCACCACCACAAAGATGGAATCATGCCCTCTCTGTCCTTGGTAAACCAAAAACAAAATCCATACTAATATCATCCCATGACTTCTCTGGTATAGGTAATGGCTGATATAGCCCTGTATTTTGACTTGTTCCTTTTGCCATCTGACACACTCTGCAACTCTGCACAAATTTGCTCACATCTTGCTACAATTGTGGCTAGTAATAATGTTCACCAACAATAGCAATGGTCTTATCACGACCAAAGTGTCCAGCTAATCCTCCACTATGTTTCTCCTTAATCAGGTTCTCTCTCATGGAACTCCTCGGAATGCACAACTAGCTTCCTCTAAACAACATACCATCTTGGATTATGTAATCCAACCATTTTGTCCTGTGCAAAGTAACAGGTTCCAAACAAGCTTTCCAAGCCTCTACAAAATCTAGATCTTCAAGATACAAACTTTTGAGTTCATCAAACCCAACAACCTCTATCTTCATTTCTGTCAACAAATTTCGCCTTCTGCTCAAGGCATCTGCAACCCTATTGGTCTTCCCACTCCTGTGCTTCAAAACAAAAGTATAACTCTACAAAAACTCAACTCATTTTAAGTACCTTTGATTTAACTTTCCTTGACTATTAAGATACTGCAAAGCCTGATGATCAGTATATAAAACAAACTCTTTTGGCAACAAATAATGTCTCCATTTCTTCAAGGCCTAGACTATTGCATAGAACTCTTGATCATAAACAGAATACTTTTTCTTGGCATCATTAAGCTTCTCACTAAAATAGGCAATGGGCTTACCTTCTTGACTTAGAACAGCTCCTATACCACTACCACTAGCATCACAATCTACCTGGAATACCTTATTGAAATCTAGAAGTGCCAACACAGGTTGTTCTACGACTTTCTGCTTCAATGCATCAAAGCTCTTGTCTGCTCCTTTAGTCCATCTAAACTCTTTTCTATCCCCTCTCATTGTCTTAGTTAGGGGTGCACACATGCTACTGAAATTCCTGATAAACTTTCTGTAAAAACTTGTCAAACCATGAAAAGATCTTACCTCGAAAGCACTCCTTGGCGTAGGCCATTCCATGATAGCCCTCACCTTCTCTGGGTCCATCTTAAGACCTTCCTCTGAGACAATAAATCCCAGGTATACCAACTCCTTCTTTGCAAAACTACATTTCTTCATATTGATCAACAACTTCTACTCCCTCAACTTCTCTAAAACTCTTCTGATATGCATCAAATGCTCATCCCAAGTCTTACTGAAAATCAAAATGTCATCTAAATAAACAATAACAAAACTTCCCAAAAATTTCTTCAGTACCTCGTTCATGAGCCACTTGAATGTGCTCAATGGGTTGGTTAGTCCAAATGGCATGACTAACCATTCATACAAACTCTCCTTTGTCTTGAAGGCTGTCTTCCATTCATCTCCTTCTCTAATTCGAATCTGGTGATACCCACTCTTCAGATCAATCTTCGTGAAGTACTTGGCTCCACTCAAACAATCCATTATGTCATCCATTCTTGGCAATGGAAATCTGTACTTGATTGTGATCTTGTTGATGGCTCGGGAATCTGTACACATCCTCCACTCTCCATCTTTCTTTGGTGCTAGTACTGCAGGTACCGCACATGGACTTAGGCTCTCACTTATTAGTCCCTTCCTTAACAGCTCTTGAACTTGTCTGTTCAACTCTTCATTCTATGCTGGAGTCATTCTGTGGGCTGCCTTATTTGACAAACTAGCTCCTGGTATCAAATCCATTTGATGACTTATCTTCCTCACTGGTGGTAAACCTTCTGGTACATTATCAGAGACAATATCTTGAAATTCTTCCAACACTTCTGAGACTTCTGTTGGTACATCTTCACATATCTCTTGACTAATCTTAGGAATCAATGCAAAGCAATGACGCTCATGCTTCATACCCTCCACAAACTTCCTACCATCTACCAAGAAAATTCTTGCAATACTACATACCTTTTCTTCCACCTCCGTCAAGGGCATCAACTTATGATGGACTCCATCCTTTGTTAGGGAGTATGTATTTGCATAGCCATCATGGACAGCGCTCCTATCATACTGCCACGGCCTCCCCAATAACATATGACATGCATCCATCGGTATGATGTCACACAACACCTCATCATGGCAGTCACCAATCTTGAACTTCACTAAACACTGTTCATTGACCAAAGCTCTATGGTCGTTCTACAAACATGCAGTCCGGTATGGATGCGGATGCTTTCTTCTTGTCAACTTCAACTTATCAACCATCTCCTCTGAAACAAGATTATCAGTGCTTCCACTGTCAATAATAATATCACAACACTTACCTTCACATTTGCACCTTGTGCGGAATAAACTCTTCCTCTGATTGGGTTCTTTCTCCTCGTTCAACAAAGTTTTTCTGACAACTAGGGTTTCTCCCCTTTCTGCATCTTCCGAGCGGTCAGACTGTGCATCTTCATCCACATGTGCAACTCGTGCATTACCTTTGGGTCTTCTATTCATCCTTCCTTGATGTTGTGGACACTCATATGCTTGATGCCCTTCTTCTCCACATTAGAAACATGTTCCTCTGAAACCTCCTCTTCCAAGTCCTTGCCCAGGTCTACCTCTTCCTCTTCCTCTTCCTCTTTGCTCACCATTATTCTAGTCACGAGGGCGGTAGGTATTATCTCCTCTCTGATTTCGATTGGTTCCAGCTTCTTCACTTTTCTTTGATTCTTCGTTTCGGCCTCCATAGGGGCTTCCGCCAGTCCTTCCACCTTGACCTCTTCCCCTTTGCTTGCTTTCAAATCTCTTATTCAGCTTCTCTTCCACCTTTAGGGAAAACTGGTACGCATCTTCTATGGTGGTCATTCTGACCAGGCTCAACTCTTCTTGAATACTTGGCCTCAACCCATTAATGTAACGGGCCACCTTCTCCTTGTTGGCCTCTCCATGGCCTGTCCTAATAGTGATCTTATAAAAATCTTCTGTATACTCCTTAACAGACTTGTTACCTTGCTTCAATCCTTGCAGCTTCTTCAACAACTCCATCTCATAGTCCACAGGAATGAACTGCTTCTTCAATTTCTCCACCATCCGATCCCATCTGGTAATCTTTGCTTTTCCTCTTCTATTTCTCTCTAATTGGACCTCCTTCCACCAAATACTAGCGTGGCCCTTCAACTTTGTCTTTGCAAACTTGACCCGTTCAGGGTCTTCCACATCTTCATACTCAAAATACTCCTCCATATCATTAATCCAGTCAATAAGTTGTTCCGGATTCAAATCTTCAGAATAGGTAGAAACTTCGATCCTGGGCCTCTTTCCGATCTTTGAAATGGCCCTCAACAACCTAACTTCTGTAGGATCTCCCACAGCTTCTTGTTCTTCCTCAGATAGCTCTTCTTCAGCTTCATCTTCACTTTCCTCTCTCCTTCTCAGCTCGAACCCTCTTCGCAGCTCCTCTTGCAATGCATCGATTTGTCTTTGCAGGGTTCTAAAACCCTCTTCCGTCAAAGCATTCCTCCCACCACGGTTTCTTCATGGAGGCATCTTGATCTATGCAGCAAACCCACAACCTCAAGTCTTGTTGCAAACTGCCTCACGGTCAGCGATCTGTCTACACACTCAAGAACCCTTGCTCTGATACCACTTGATGAAGGGGGCAAATCATAAAACACACAATAACAGAAATTGCACATAGGAAATAGAATGATATTTTATTAATATGGGAAAAACATTACATTACAGAAGCTCAAATACAATTGGAGGATGAATTCCCTATAGGCTGCAACACATTATAGCTCCCTCTCTCAAAACTCCGGAATCTTCAACCTTTTGTAATTCCCAAATCACCTAGGGTTTCTAATTTCCCGCCTTTCTTGACTCTACACCTTCCCCCTTAACTCTATTGCCATAGGGGTTCCCAAAAATGGTTATATATAGCCCTTTTGGCGACCACTAGCGTAATTTCGAAATTTGCATCTCCCTCCAAAAATAGGTCAACTTCGTGGGGCCATAACTTTCGATCTGACTGTTGGATTTTCAATTATAATACCTTTTCGGAAAGCTCTCAAAAAGACAATGGAGCGACAAGTAGCATCGATAGGTAGACTACTTGGGTTTCCCACTAAATTTCGGGCCCATCCGGAGCCTCTAAGTGCCTCAAATTTGACTTTGAATATTTCAACAGGATTTTTGGAATTTGAAATTTTAATATCTCACAAATGACAAATGATATTGAAGTGATTTCTTCACCATTATCTTCAATTCACCATTCTAGAGGTCTATGTAAGATTTTGTATCCAACCGTGCACAAATGCAAACTTACTAAAAATAGTAACCCTATCAAATTTAGCCCTTATTGAAAAGAAACAACATTTTTTTTTTTGGTTGATGCAAGATTGCTCTTACACCCTAGATGCTCCTGCATCAGACACCCGGGGTAATTTGAAAAGTGACCCTGTCACTTCTCAGGTGTTAGAGGGAAACCAAAATGATTAACCTCAGTCTCAGATAACCATGATGAATCTTCAATAGGCCTTCCTTTCCATTTCACCAAGTATTCTATATACTACCTGTTTCTTGTACTCTTACCCACACGGCTATCTAGAATACCCTCTATCTCCTCCTTCTCTGAAGTAGATGCTGGAATGTCCCACTGTGTTCCCTTATCAAATCCATCATCATGATACTCTGTCAGATCTGAAATGTTGAACATTGGTGAAATATTGATGTCATCAGGCAACTCTACCTCAAATGCATTTCCTAAATCGTGCTTCGTCAGGATTCTACATGGTCCAAATTTCCTCATCTTCAGCTTATTATATGTACCAACTGGAAATCTTTCTTTTCTCAAGTGAACCATGACTTCATCACCCTCCTGAAACTCCTTATGCCTCCTCTTCTGATTGGCCTTAGCCTTGTACTGAGAATTCATCTTATGGATATGCTCTCTTACCTCTTCGTGCAAATTCTTCATGTGCTCAGCAAAATTTTCAGCTTTGGCACTACTCTTCTCCCCCTTATCCATCCTCCTCAATTCAGAAGCAGTTCTTGGGCTACTCCCATACACAACCTGGAATGGAGATTTACCTCTGCTCCTATTGACAGAATTGTTGTAAGCAAATTCTTCCTGTGGTAAAATCAAATCCCATCCCTTGGGCTTATCTCCTACTCAAATTTTTGCATTGTATAGATTAGTATGAGAATCAAGAGATTGATCTTAATGCTTTTGTTGAGGAGATTGATGGCAAAGAGACTTTATTTGGGAAGGAAATTATCCAACTTAAAACCAATAAAATTCCAAAGGGCTTAGTAGCATTAGAGAGAGTTTTTGATGTGAATGATCAACCCATTACCAAAAAAGCAACAGTAAAAGAGGATGATGTGGAAGAAATAATTTTGGGAACTGAATTATCACCTAAAAAGGTCTACATTGGAAAAAAGATAACCCCTGCAATTAGAAGCATGTTAATTACATTATTGAGAAAATATAAACATGTATTCGCTTGGTCCTATGATGATCTTAAAGCTTATAGGGAAGATTTGTTCCAACACGAAATCCCATTGAAGCCAGATGCTAAGCCTTATAGACAAAAGCAAAGACCTATTAACCCTATATTAGAGCCGAAGATGCACGAAGAACTCATGAAACTTAGGGAGGCTGGCATCTTAAAACCAATTAGGTATTCTTCATGGGTTTCAAATTTAGTGCCTATTAGGAAGAAGAATGGGGATATTAGACTTTGTGTAGACTTTAGAAAATTAAACATGTCCTCCCTCAAAGATAATTATCCCTTGCCTAATATGGAAATCTTGTTGCAAAGGGTTATTGGCTGTGAATTGTTATCCATGATGGATAGTTTCTCTGGTTATAACTAGGTGAAGGTTAAAGAATCTGAACAGTACAAAACAACCTTTACAACCCCATGGGGAACGTATGTGTATGTAAGGATGCCATTTGGCCTTACAAATGTTGGAGCTACATTCCAGAGGGCAATGGACATTGCCTTTGTAGGTTTAATAAATGAGATTATGGCTATATATCAGGATGACCTCATTGCATACTCGAAAAGGGCAGAAGATCATGTGAATCATCTTGAGAAAATATTTATCAGAGAACTAGACTATGGTGTTTCTGTGAACCCCAAGAAATGCAAATTTGTAGTCACAGAGGGGAAATTGCTTGGGCACATAGTATCCAAAGATGGAGTTAGGATTGATCCCAAAAGAGTAGACGCAATAGATAAAGTTCCTATCCCAAAGACAATTAAGGCTATACAATCATTCTTTGGACAAATAAACTTTGTGAGAACATTTATACCAAACTTTGCAGAAATAATTAACCCTATATCTAGAATGTTGAAGAAAAATGCAAAGGTTGATTGGACAGATGAAAGTATAGAAGCTTTTGCATCTATAAAGAGATCAATCAAAGAAGCTTCAGTGCTAAAGTCTCCCAACTTCATTAAACCTTTTCAGATCTTCTCATTTGCGTCTTTTCATACAGTAGCAGCAGTAATGCTACAAAAAAATAGTGAGGGTTATGAGTAGCCTATTTCCTTTTTCAGTAAATCACTCTAGCATGCAGAACTTAACTATGATCTCACTAAAAAATAAGCCTATACGTTGGTAAAAGCAGTCAAGGCATTTAGACCTTACCTGGTTGGGGCTAAGGTGATAGCTTATGTCCCAAATGCAGTAATCAAAGATGTGTTTATGTAGAATGAAGTAATTGGGAAGAGATGTAGATGGATAAACCAACTCCAAGAATTTGATATAGAAATTCAAATCACAAAACTGGTAAGGGGACAAGGGCTAGCAAAGTTAATGACTGAAACAAATCTTGAGGCTGCCCAAGTATGTAATATTGAAAACAAAGAGGACATGGTAATAAGTATTGAGAAAACTCCTTAGTATACTGACATAGTGTACTACCTCAAATACATGAAATTCCCTAAAGGATTTGATGATAATAAGAAAAGAACACTAAAATTGCATGCTTCAAAATATGTGTTGTTAGAGGGAGATCTTTATTGGAAAATAAAGGATGGTATCTTATTGTTTTGTTTAGATGAAAAACAAGCAGAATCTACCTTAAAAGAGATGCATCAGGGAGTATGTGGTGGCTACTTCTCAGCCAAAACCACAACACACAAGATATTAAGGGCTAGCTACTATTGGCCCAAGGTCTTCAATGATGCTTATATCTTTACCAGGAAATGTGAGGTCTGTCAGAGATTCTTAGGGAAGTTAAAGTATCAAGGGGCATTACCCTTGAGACCTATGCAAGTTGATGCCCCATTTCACCAATGGGGAATTGACTTTATAGGAGAAATTATGGAAAAATCAAGTGGCTGCCACAAATGGATGTTAGTAGCCACTGATGGGTGGAAGCAATACCCACTAAACAAGCAACTAGCAAGGTTGTGATAAGTTTTCTATTGTAAAATATTATAACTAGATTTGGTGTACCAGTGAGGCTCATAACTGACAATGGAATGTGCTTTAGATCTGATGAGTTTAAATTTTTTTGTAAATCTTATGGCATTATGGTCTCATATTCTTCTCCATACCACCCACAGGGTAATGGGCAAGTTGAGTCCAGCAATAAAAGTATCCTAAAGATTATAAAAAGAATGCTGGATAATTACAAGAAAGCCTAGGATTCTAAGTTGAGATTAGCACTATGGGCTAATAGGATCATAGTAAAGAAAGTAATTGACAAATCACCATTTGAGCTAGTATATGGAACTCATGCTAGACTCCCTATACACAACCTATTGCCAGTGTGTAAGTTTATCCTACAAGAGGATTGGGATGTCCCAGAACCGATGATGGAGAGGTTAGAATAGCTAATGGAATTGGATGAAATAAGGGATCAGACAATGCAATAGAATAAGAAAATGCAAATGCAGATGAAGTACCTATATGATAAAAAAGCTAAGGTCAAAAAATTTGAAGTAGGTGACATAATGCTTATGTGGAATGCTAGAAATTAGGAAAAGGGCAAACATGGGAAGTTTGAGGCTTTGTGGATCAGACCATTTGTTATCAGTAACCAAGGAGGGGAGGATTCCTACCACTTATAGAACATGTTAGGTGAGGAGCAAGAACTGCTAGTACATGGGCAGTTTTTCAAACATTTTTTCTCTTAAAAGAAAACCAGAGAGAAAAGAATTGCTAATGCATGGACAATTCTGGTCAAGACTCTAAAAAAATACTTCTTTCCATGCACAGTAGTTCCATAAATAATATAGGATCACTACCACTATCCATCATAGTTGATACTTCTCCCAATGAATAAGGCACCGGCCTGCTCCCCAAAGATCTGGGATCTTGCTATGCCCACAAGGGACATACATCCCCAGACGGAGCCTATGTTGGAACTAGAAATTTCCAGTTAGTTTTTTTAAAATTTTTAGGGTCCCATGATGATTAACTTGATTGTAGTACCCAAAAAATTTCATAAATCTAGTGCTCTTGTTGGACTAAAATGAAATATCAACCATATGTAGAATTCTTTAGTCATATGCATCACACAAAGGCCATAGATTGTACTTGTGTTGTTTTCTTGATTGGGAAAGCATTGGTTGGTTACAACAGAGTCAAGAATGATTTAAGAGAGATGTGCAAATGGACAATGATCTATTGCAAGTTGTAGCATGTCCCACAATTACCCTTGCAATTTTGGACAAGTTGAGTTGATCTGCAGCATGCCACGCCACACTCAAAGCATGAATGAACTCCAAATTAAAGCAAATGAAATACCAAGATGAATTCAACTACAGATTTTGCTCACACGACATTAAAAAGGAAATGGAAGGACAATAGATTTCTAATGTAAAATTGCCTGTAGAAAGTTACAGTTGTAGTGTGCGACCCAGGTGGCAAATGCAAATTGCCCATGAACGATGAAAGAGTGGACATTTTTCCCTGGTGAAAGTGCATTTTTGAGAATATAGTTCTACAATAATTAAAGATATGGAGAGTAGTTTTTAGGGGGGTCGTGTGTAGTAAATAGAATGTGCAATGCCTCCTTCAAATACCCTTCTCTACATAATGCTGAGGGATTGAGATGAGCTGTGGATCAATACTCTTATTAGTACATATGATATTTAAATATAGTGCTGGAAGAATATGCATTGACAAGAATGGTCCACAACTCCATCACAAGTTCATATATATTAAGATACTATCTCACCTTATACATTACGCCATCGAGATGAAAGCCACATGCTTACCTAAATTAAAAAATCAGCATCACTAGCTTTAATGCCAAATGGTAAGCCAAATTTCAATTGCATGGTATGATGATGACAGCGGCAAGGATCACAATGAAAATCATGATAATTGCAGTGATGAATGACAACAAAGGGGAGTCATTTTTCATACGTAATACTGCAGGCTCTGGGAAATAAGAGAGTACAAACGAGAAACTCTTAAGCAAATACAAATGGCATGTGTGAAACCAGACTCCACAGCCTTCACTAGAACCCTCGTAGCCAAGCTTTGATATGCAAAACCCTAAAATGATATAGTACTGCAAATAAAAACCTATTGATGGAATTTTGACATATTGGTACAAGTAAATGGTAGGTCTCTCCGATCACCCGAGAAGAAAAAAGGATTTGTTTGGAAACGTATCAGGGAGAAATATAAAACACTTTTGGGGAAATATATTAAATTCATCACGTTAAAAATTATCTTGAGAAGAAATAAATTTTGCAAAATAAGAAATATTTTTACCAAAGGTACAATGAGATTGGTTATCATTTTATCCAAGACAAGATTTTGTAAATAAGGATAAGGTGTTTTTATGAAATTAACCAAAAGGTGAAGATTTTATGAAATCTAATAAAATGTTTTCACCAAAGAAGTTGGAAGGGGAAATCATTTTCACTATAGTAAATAATATTGCGAGGAGGAATAGCAGAATGAACTATTCATAGTTCCCTAAATATATGAAGTCATACCAAAGGATTTAAAAAAAAACTATTGGAAATCCTGAAAAGATATCAAAGAAAATTATTATTAAACATTTGGGTGTGATAAAGTAACATTTGATGATAAAATGAAATACATTATCCACTGTGATAAAAACCCTAAATACACGTCAGTGAGAAAATAAATGTTGAAATGAAGGAAATAACATATTGATTTCAAAGGACATGCTAATAGAACCATGTCAAAGGCATCAATGGAGGAGAATTTGTCCTAAGGTTGACATTAGCAAAAAATACATATTTATTATTTATCTGATAATGATTTGTTTTCTTTGGAGGATTATGGTTACAGTGAGTGCAATGAAGCAGTTCTCAGCCAGCAGTTAAACGATTTCATCATATCGGAAGATCAAATATTTTATCCCAGCCTTAAGTTATCATTAATGTTTTTAATCAAATTATTTAATTTATGTAATAAATAATGTTGTTTCATTTCATAGTTAGGTCCAATCAGTTATCAACTGTCACAAGTTTTGTGAAAAACACTTTTTAGGTTTCAATCAGAATATTATACATAGGTGAATAGAATATCCATCTTCATCTCTAGAACGACTATGTTGCACGCAATATCCTAAATCAGTCAGTGGAAGATTTTAGATTCGATGAATTCATGACGGTACCAATTGTTTGTTAATTTATTTTCAATTATCTGATTGTCTCCATTTCAGTATTTTCTGGTGATTCAATTTGATATATCAAGCATATATTTATCTTATTAGAACACATTTGTTGTATTTGTGTGATTATATTAATTGGTTTCTTTGAAGAGAATTAAATCCTTTTGATTAATCACAATAACTTGGAAATGTTGTTTGGATTTATAAGTAGAGTCATGTAATTAGAATTATTATTCTATCTCCAAAGTTGATGCAATCTATTATTTCTGCATAATTTGTAATTGGTTCCTTCAATAAAGGATTAAACCCTTTTAAATATTTTGCAATTAATTTGATTATGTCCTTTGGATAATTAAGTATGGATTATTAATTACTTCCTTGCATGGTTACACAAGTTGTAAACCATTTTTTTGTGCCAAACAATTTGAATTATTACCTAGCATAAGTTATTTGTTTCTGAATCTCTTTTGACTCCGTTACCCAATGAGGCACTAGTCTAAAAAATATATTTCATTTATTCATTAGTAAATCTTTAATTTCCTTTAACATTAAAGTTTATACCAAATTATTTGCTTTATAGAAGTAGTTAGTAATTTCTCATCTATTTCACATTTTATGCCATTGTGAATAGATAAATTAGCATTAATCAAAGTTGCACATTCATTTAATCTATTTTATTAATTAAAGGTTCACCCGCCTAGGTTTAATGAAGCCTAAAGTGCAGGGAGTAATCATCTATTAGGGTTAACTCCATTAGGTCGTTCAGAAACGTTGTAGATTTGATCATAGAGCCTGGCATCCTCTTAGAATCTACAACATGCATTTTTGAAACCCAACAGGACCAAGTACCCTAGAGGTTTTTTTCTTGGAGTTGAGAAGGTCCTTCCTTTAAATCTATCTTTCGAATCACAATGCTTATATACCATGCTGGAACACGTGGTTGAGGTCATCCCTTGGGGTGATGAAATCCCCAAGTAGGCCTCCTAAGAAGAAACTATCCTTTGCTTTTGATCACCCAAGATCACACTAGGCATGAGGGAGTGCATACACAAGGTGGATAACCCCTTCGGAATAACACTTAAAAGCAAGAAAGGTCTACAAATAGACTTTTGATCCCCAAGATCACCCTAAGGTGTGAGGGGAGAGCATACATCTATAGGTGAACAAGACAAAGCACACAAGTGTAAATTTCCAACTAACTACTTTAGTGCAACTAAACTAGTGAAGAAAAATAAGTCTTTGACTAGCGAACCTACATCAAACTAGTTAGTAGTTTAATAAAAAAAGCTTTGACCTGCATTCTTTAAACCTGCAAGAAGATGTTAGGACCCTGCACACACTCCAAGAAACTGTTAGAATTATTGCACTAAAATAGTCAAATAAGGTGCTAAAACAATCCTAAATGGCACTGTAGAATAGACATATGGTGCTAAAACAGGATAAAATAGCACTAAAATACTCAGATTCTAAAATCAAATAGACAATAGACAACAGGATAAAAATGGTGCTAAACAAAAGAAATATAGTGCTAAGATACAACATGGTACCAAAATATCATATTATGGTGCTAAATCTATTTTACCTTTCTTACCTTCAGTCGTCTGGTTTTATGGCACGATTCTGGGTGATTATGGCGCTGATCCATAGAAAAGGGCTTGAACCTACACAAAAAGACTTGCAACTCACACCAAAGAGATCACAAATGTGTTAGAGGGTTTTAGAACCTATTTGAGACCACAATAAGTCATATTCCAACAAGAAAAAAAGTTATTTTATGGAAAATAAACAAAAACCATTCTAAGCTTCAACCTTAACACATTTCTAGGTAGATTTTAGCATTATGACCCCCTATTCCTGTTGCATTATATAAAAAATAGAGAGCTAAAAGATAGAACAAGTGGTGAGAAGCAAGAATCTACACTAAATTTTTTTTATGAGCCAAAATGTTAGTCTTTTTCACTAACAACGAGGTGCTAAAACAGACTGTTTTAGCACTAATCCATGGGAAGATGGTGCTAAATTGAGGGAATATGGCACTAAAATACCTGTACACCAAAAGACCTTCACAACACTTAGAAAAAAGGTTAGTTTGGGACCATGGGGTCCCACCAAGTGTGCCAAATGAAGGCAGGAAAGACTGCAATGCATAAAAACATAATTAAATGAAAAAAAACAACAATTACACCTTCAAGAAGCCTTGCAAATCTCCTTACTCCTAGATAAGGTGGAAGGAGAAGCACCCAATTCTCCCTAGCTTTATCCATCTAAACTATTCAATGTGAAATGCTCTCAAAGGCAATACAAAATCTCGCATAACCTAGCTAAGGGGATGAAGGAATTGGAAGGATTTTTGCATGATGATCTTGCTCTAAAATTGGATGTCAAAATGGCTTGAGGAGGCTTGTATTTATAGGCAAATTTAGGGGGAGATTGATCCAACGGTGGAGTTTGAAAGTTGAGATCAATGGTGGAGGATGAAAGATGAGATCAAAGGCCAAGATCTCATCAACAAAAATGGAGGGCTGGAATAAAAATAAATTTAAAATTCATTTTGAGGAAAGCTTTGCATTTAGTGTGATGAGGACATATGAGGATATGAAAAATTATTTCCTTCGGAGGATGTGGAATTAAAAATTCTATTTTATGTGGAGTTGTGAGACATGTGAAACTTAAGCATTTTTGAAATCCGCATGTGTGAACTCATGGCATGGAGAAGAGTTTAGCATGGAAATAGAAAGGTGAGGTGGAAGGGTCATGTGACCCATGGGAATATTTTTGAATTTTTAATTTGTGGGTTGTGGGAGAATGAGTTAATGATGCTTTGACCAAGTTAATCAGGGTGGTTAACTTAATTAATGCGGCTAGAAAAAAATAGTGAATGGATTAAACAGGGTTTAGGATTAATTAAATAATGATTTATTTAATTAATCCAGGTCTAGGGGCTAGGTAGGTTAGGGAAGCTAATTAAATATTGGCTATTTAATCAACTAGGCTAGGTGTAGGTTAATTAGTAGGGTGGATTAATCAGATAAGTATGATTTACCTAATTAATCAGGTTTAGGAAAGTGGTCAAATCAATCAAATAAATATTTGCATATTTATTTAATTAATTGGGGGAATGTTAGTAAGGTGAGAAGCTGAATTAAATTAATTGATTTAGTTTTAAGGGTAAATTGATGAAGAATGGATGGATGATTCAAGGGTAAGTTAGGCTAATTAAATAAAAATTTAATTAATTAATTGGATGGGGAATTGGTGATACAGATGATGTCGAAGAGTGGCTGAAAGGTTAAGACATTTTTAGGTGTCTACACTAGCCATCCATCCTAACCATTCACCTGTAATAAATTAAAATTAATTTATTACCCTACCTTAACCATTGTCCACAATTAATTAAATAAATATCCCAATATTTATTTAATTGATCTTCCCCATCCACCTAGATTAATTAAATAAAACAGACTTATTTGATTAATCCACCTAGCCTATGACCTAAACCTAGCCTAATTAAATAAATACCATTTATTTAATTAGCTATCACACCTTACCTAGCCCCTCGACCCAAATTAATTAAGTAAAACTTGACTTAATTAATCTAAACCACTAATTAACCCCTCTACTAATTTCCAATAGCCATATTAATTAAGTTAATCACTTAATTAATTAGCCTAAACCTCCATTATCCCATCTCCCCACGCCCTTTGAATAAAAAGAATATTTTTATTAAAAGGGAGTCACATGTGTCTCCACCTCACCTTTCGTCTTTCATGCAAGAGCATTTTTTATTATAAATGCTCACACACGTCTTTGCCAAAAACATGCATGTATCATTTCTCACCCCACTTACCCATAAACATTAATTTTTTATTACACCCTCTCCCATTTGAATGAATTTTTAATTCATTCATAAGTCTTAATCCTCATTAATGCAAAGCCTTCCCAACAACAATTAAAAATTCAAAAATAATGTGAGCCCTCCATTTTTGATGATCAAATCTTAGCCTTCCACTTCACCATTTCATCTCCACCCTTAGATCTCAACTTTGAATTTCCACCATTTATCCAAATTCCCCCAAAAACTCTATAAATACAAGCCATCTCCCAAGCATTTGATATAAAGCCATTTTGCATCTAAATTATGCCAAATTTCATAGCCAACTCTTAGCCAAATCCATTGCAAATCCATCCTATTCTAATTGTGTTGGTCAATAGAGCAATCCACTTCCATTATGTATTGGGTAAAGCTAAGAAATTGTCTTGGGTGCAGTATTTCCTCAATATTATCAAGGATAATGGAGGACTTGAAGTTTTGAGGTATAATCTTCTTGTGTATGCTTTCTTTCTTGTTTATTCACCTTTTAGTCTTTCATCATCTCCAAGGTGCTTGAAATGGAGGTTGTGTGTGAGAGTCTTTTAGATGTTGAGTTGCCTCTGGATCTCTAGTTGATGATAATCCTATGAAATCTTTCTCTGCAAGTATATTGTAATCTTGTTGATTTTTAAATAATAATATATTGGATGGCTTTTGGAGTGTGGGGTTTTTCTCCTGAAAGGGTTTTCCCCATGTAAATCACTATGTTGTGGTATGATTGCTATTTATGTTTATTTCTATACAATTTCTATAACTGTTGTAAAGATCTAAATTTTTTTCATAATCCTCCTCTCAAGACTAGTGTAGGAATTTGTTCCACTACCTTAGCTTTCTTACAAGTGGTATTAGATCTTGATCACCTTTCGTTTCAACAGTGGGTTGGGATTTTTGAACTAATCTAGTTTTGAGTGGGAGCTTGTGTAGAAGATACTTTGTGATCTTATTGCATGAATTTTTAGATGACAAGTAGATCAGGTAGAATATAGGTAGAGAAGTTTTATTGGTAACAATTTTGAGATCTGGAAGCTGAAGATGGAAGATCTATTAATTGATCGAGATTTATGGGTTTTTGTTGATGATAATGTTTCAAGGCCTATAGATGCTACTTTTTCTATTCAATATGATATTATGGACCATAAAACTAAGGGTATAATCAGATTGTGCTTGTCAAAATCTATTTTAATTAATGTCCATGAAGAGTCCTCTATGAAGAAACTTAGTGAGATATATCAAGCCAAATCTTTAGTGAACAAGATTTTCTTGAGGAAGAAGTTGTATTCCTTGAGAATGGGAGAGGGTGGATGAGTTGGAAACCACATGGAAGAACTTGATATGTTGGTGGCTCAATTGGCATCAGTTGATGTAAAAATAGATGAGGAAGAGAGATGTTAGATCCTATTTTATTCTTTCCCTAATTCGTGGGATTCTCTTGTTATGGCTATTGGGAGTACTTATGTTGTCTTGAAAGTTAAAGATGTTGTGGGTTATTTGATTTCTGAAGAGATGAGGAGGAAGGTAATCATTAGTACCAAAGAGGCCCTAAATGTTCATGGAATACCTAAAGAAAAAGGCAAGAAGAGTGAGAAGCGTGACAAATTCAAGTCCAAGGGGAGATCCAAATCTCTTAGAAAGTCCAAATTTATTTGTTGGAACTACAGTAAACCTGGAAACTTCTGTAAGGAGTGAAAAGAACAAAAGAAGAAGAAAAAAAGAAATTTGATTCTAATTCTAAGTCTGAGAAGGAAGATGATGATGCATTCATTGCAACTTTGGCTACTCATGTAGGTAATGATGCCCAGTTAATTGACTCAGGTGCATCTTTCCATATGACCCCTAATAGAAATTATTTTTTGAATATGAATAATTTGATGGAGGTAAGGTATGTTGGTGTTCCTAGCTGATTGTCTAAGTTCCCCTAAAAAGTAGCCATCTTTTATCCACAAGGACCTCAGGTCAATGGCCAATGAACAAGAGACAAACTCTATGTCTCCTCTGTACTTCAGGCTCTGCAAGACCTAGGGAGTATTCCCTTACTCAATACCCATATGGTAAATCTTGGTTGTAACTAGGTATTGACATGAAAAAAGATAAATCCTCTATAATGAAGGCCAAAACTGTGAGATATATACAAAGGGGCTAGCTTCAGACTTTATTTTAGGTGTGGACTAGAGGATTTGGAGCCTAAATCCTACTCCTATAATCCTAAAGTTTAGGTTTTGAATTGATTTGATTTTTGTGTTTGGCTGCTAGATTATGATTTGATTCATAAACATAAGCCAAGCCTTTGACCAGTGCCTATCCAAGGGCATGGAGTCTAACCTAAAACATGTAAATAACTTCCCATAAACCAAGCAAATACACAGATTTCAAAGGGTTTTTTAGTTCTTGCCTTGTAGAGAATTCCCAAGGCTAAGTATTCCTATTAACTCTACTTACAAATATCCTTGTTATCACACATATTTCCCCATATTTGACATAAAGCATTTTAATTTGTTCCTCAAATAGAAGCAAGAAATCAAACATGCAGTATAACAGATGTGTACCCCAGAATTTAGAAAACCCTTAGTTACTTCATTCAAAATAAAGATGCAGATAACAAATGGAGACAGTTAATAGAAATACATGCACACAACATTACTCATATAATTCAATCTAAAACTAATTAGTAGCTTATGAAAAACACATACACATATTAGAATAGAACTCAAAGACCATAGAGAGAGCAACTAAGCAAAATTTTGTATTACTTCCACTCCTCAAAATCCCAATCCTCCAACAACAAGTACAAAGTGAAGCAACTAGTTCTTTATAGACATAGAACATGGCATCCAACATTCAATATATTTGGTTGGTTAGGTGAATGTCACATTACAAAGCACCACCTCAAGGGCATTGGAGCATTAATTACACTGAGCATAGAGAATAGAAAATAATTTATCATGAGGAGTACAATTGATTAGAGGAGCCCAACCACATAAATGAAGGGGAGAGGGTAGCTACTCATTCACTTCAGGCACATTTACCCATAATTCTTTGTCCACTCAGCATATGATTTCTCTTATGGCCATTGGAATGAGATCAACTTTGAAATCTTGTCATTGTGTCTTGTGTACCATGCATCCATCAAGATCTTTGCTTCCTTGCAGAATAGTTCAATATTTATTTCTAATACATGTAGCTTGTCCAAAGTTGAACTCAAAATCTTAAAGCTGGGGTCTCCATCTGTACAACAAGTAGAAATAAATTGTCTAGCATTGTCATTGAAATCAGCTCTTAACCTGTCAAGGCTTTTCACCTTTCCATCAACCTCCAATACACTTGGCATTATTTTCCTATCTATCTTTTCAAAGAATTACTTCTTTTCTCCTAATACCTTGTTTAGTTTTAACTGAAAAGTGACAACTTCCTCAAGAGTGAGCAGCATGTCAAGGGTTAGCTTCATCTTAGGTGGTGCTTGTGCATCAAATTTAGAGTACCTATGCAGGTCTCAATTCACAAGTCCTTTGCAGCCACACTCTCTTCATTGTCTGGAGGCTCTCCTTATCTTGTTCATGTTTGTCAAGGGCAACTTTCAATTTTGAATAAGACCTCCATGTCTCATCCACCCTTGCCAAAACCTTGGTCACTCTATAATTGATCAGGTTGGTGACCATCTCCTTGATTGAGTTTTTCTTGTCTTCCTTTAGTCTTTTCACTTCCTCCTTCAATTCTTTGATTTTTGCTAGTAGGGGCTCTCTGTCAGCTGGGAATGCTTCTATTGTTGATATCACAGGTGGAGGATTTGAAGTGCCTGCTCCTAACAATAGTTGCTCCTTACACTTGTTTAGCTCTACAATAGCTTGTGCATATTGTAGTAGCAGCTCATCATGATCTTTCTACAATTTATCGGTCACTGCTTTAGCAAATTGTGCAGTTTGCACATTCAAACTTTCAGCTTGGGGAGCAGGGGTGTTAGATACCCTCTTGATTATCACATCTCTTGTCAATTCCCCCAATCCAACCTTAGGTTTATTATTTCTTTGGGCCAAAGCCCATATTGCCAATGTCTCAAACCTAGGGTTGAAGGTTGCACCAGAGAGAGCCTTCTCAACCTTCTCATCTGTCACATCTGAATCTTCTCTAGTAATGGTGTCAAATGCAATTGCATCTAACAAAGTCCAATGAGGGAGGAGTAGGGCATTACTTTTGGAAACCAATGTTCTCCCTTCTTCTGGAGTCATTTTGCCGATGGTTTCATTCACCTATGTCAACACTCTTTGAGTGATAGCCTCATATTCTGAAGGGTTAGCCCCACTCTTGGCATCTTTAATCCTTTTCTAAAACTCCTCACTTCTTACTTTTAGCACATAACTCTTGAATTCAGGAGTATTGACGAATTCATCATCTTCCATGAACTTATTACAAGACATCACCCTGATGTCCTCTGTATCCACAGTCTGGCTTGTCATGGTCCTCATTGACCTATTTTCAGGGGAGGAGTATGGCCTTATTCTATCAGCTGAATTTACCTGATGAGCAGCTTCCTGTATCTATTCCTTTGCCTCTCCCTCTAGGTCCACTACCTCAATCTCTTCCTCAGCATCTAAATTAATTATTTTTGCCCTTTTAGCAGGGGAAGGGTCAATTGATTCTCTCTTTACAGCATATCCCCCCTTTGAGTTGCTAGGCTGGTAAGAAGGCCTTTCCTCACCTCTAGGAGCACTAGCAATTAGCTACTCTACATGGTCAAACATCATTTGAATTCTTTTTAGTGGGTCCCACACTTCTGTAAAGGCACCCTAGTATACAACATTTAGGTTCTTTCTCATTCTTTCCCATGTCATAATTGTGTCCCACTTGATTCTCAAGGTATGGACATCATTTATTGTGAAGAAATTATTGATAGTGTCCTCATCAAAGTAGACCTGGTGAATGTACCTCAGTCTCTATTTATTAACCCTTACTCTATCAATGAAACCCTTAGGGTAAAATATCCTTGGTTGTTCCAAATACATCCCATAACACTGCAACACTGAATTAATCTAATCTAATCCTCCTTTATCAACTATTAGGAAATCACTGAATCTAAGAAAGGTAGGGAAAAATGAGCCTTTCTTATGCTTCCTTAGATGCTCCTTATCTAACTCATTCAACTGCCTAATAATTTCTAAAAATGCAATTCTCTTTGGCACATACTTAGGCAAAATGTGGGGAGGGGCCTCACATCCATAGATTCTGATACAGGTGGTGTACTCATAATAGAACTAGTCACCCCAATTATGATCAATCCCTAAGTCAGGGGTTCTATCTAGAGGCCTTAAAAAATCTAATACATCTGCATGTAGCCTTTCTCCTTCTGGCTCTAGGAAACCAAGAACTTTTCTCACAAAATATTCCTTAAAGATTATATAATCTACATCAACACAATGCATGTCCACATCTGCACTGACAACATATTTCCTTGTGCATCTGTCATCCTAACATGTAAATTCTGATGCCACATTCCTGACAAAGAAAACAAAATCATATGGAACAATAAAGAATACCATGTGAATTCAACATGGGCATCCATAGTAAATAATTTTCTCTTAAGTGTCGTCATATATTTGTGCATCTTTTCTACAATATAGGAAGCATAGTCATATGGCTCCCTCATCTCTAGATCCTAAATATTTACTGCCATTATCATCAAAGAGATGGGGATCCTGTTTGAGGCATCTCTACCTAGCAGCTAGCACAGAATGTGGTAGGTTCTGACAAAATAATGCACGAATAGAGTGCATTGAAAAGGCTCCTCCTCGTTGTCTAATATTTCACTAATTGGCCATCAACCCCTCTCGATTTGTGCTTGGCTAGGTTGAAATTCCTGTATGCATGTTTAACAGTCTTATATTTGTCCTTCAATGCACCAAGGTTGATCGGCTTACTCGCTGTAGGGTTTAAACTAAACACAGTGGAGATGTATGACTTTGTAAATTTGATCATTACTGTGCCATTTCCTGCCAAGACTATCCTTGTTTAAGGATCATACCTTTGTGTAATTGCCCTCACTAAATCAGGGTTTGGAAATACGTAAGAGCAGATTAGCTTGTCCAAATCAAAGTGCCAATTGTTGTAGACCAAGACTTTAAAGTCCATCCTATGATGCCAATGATTGAATAAAACCCAACCCAGTACATGCAATCAGGCATCCCTACAGTTGTAGTAAGAGTCAAGGAATTTATCATCTGGTTAGCCTGGACCATGTAGATTTAGAGCTCATCTAGTAGACCCTAGGAACTAGACCATAAGATCCTCATTTAAACTATGCTTAGAGGTGGAGGCTTGACCGGCTTGACTAAGTTTCTTAGACTATGTATTAAACTAGGGCTTCTTATCCTCTATAATTTTCTACTCTTTCAATCAAGCAATCAACTTAAAATGAACTGAACACAGTCGAACAGAGTGGAGTTACTAGTTTTTCATGCCTACAGAAGATTGAAATTCTTTCTTTGCTCACCTAAAAATTTGTCGCACATCTGCACTATGTTGACGCTTGAAGAAATGATGCAAAAAGCCCTAACTTTTCTCCTTTTCAAGCTTCATAGCATAGGTCTTGAGGCATTAATGGAGGTAGCCTCAGCCTTAATCTCACATTCATGTCATAGGGTGCCTTCAACATTCTTCATAAAAATTTAAACCTGCATCGTTGATCTGAGTTCATCCTTATGAAATCCATGACCACCATTCACCCACCAGATTTAAAAATTGGGGTCATCATCGTTGAAAAGTCTTCGACCAATAAGAACAAGCCAAATTAGACATACCTCCTTCGCTAACCACATCATCTTTTGTCTGACTTGGACACGTGGCATTATTTTGTGGTGTCGTAGCTAGAAATGGCCCACCACTTACCTACCCTATGCGGGTGCGATAAAGCCTCCATGCCTCACCTATTCATTTATTTTTCACTTCTTTACTAAGATGAGGCCACACATCGCTATCTCGTGACTACGCGGTGAATATTCCTTGGCAAGATTCCCCTGCAAGCTTGTGCAACCATCAGATTTAAGCTTTCCTGTAGATCATTTCTCGCTTTGACACTTGGCAGCATTTAGTTCATCGATTTGGGATCTTCGATAAAGGGGATATAAGCCCAGATTCTTTGATAGGTGTCACCTTGTCATGGCCATATAGGGGGATGATGACATCATGGATGATGCGCTGCAACACTACAAAATACTTTTATACATACTTTATAACCTATGCGAAGACTTGGGACATAGATTTATTTTTTTCACAGGTTATAAAGGGTAAACCTAGGACATGGGGCCGGTCACCTAACAAACATAAAGGATTCAAGTTATAACTTAAAGTGACCGGGACTTATTGCAGGTGGTCAATAGGGATTTAAAAGATAAAGCGTACAAGGCTTAGGGACTTAGGTTTAAAAGACCATAAAGGTAAATACTTGTGATTTCATGGACCTAAAACCCTAAACCCCTACAGGTACCAGTAATGTGTACTTGGGTGATGATTCTCATTTAAATATTGTGGGTCGTGGTAAAGTTAAAATCAGATTTCCTAATGGTAGAGTAAAAGAGATTAATGGTGTGTTGCATATCCTTGTATTAGCATGGAATTTATTATCTATGAGCAAACTAATAGATGCAGGTATGAAAATCTTTTCTAATATAGGATGCAAGATGGTTAGAGGTGCTATGGTGATCACTAGAGGTGTTAGATTTGACACATTATAGAAGCTTGATGCATACACTGTTGAGTGCAATAGTACTTTTGTGAAAGGTAAGTCTGTGACTACTTCATTGGAAAAGGAGAGGGTTTCATTTTCAATGGATGGTCATGGATTTTGGGTACCTAAGGGTGATCTTTCTTCTGAATCAAAATTGCCTATAAAGAAGACTATGTTAGGGCCCAAAGATTAAGCCACATTGGAGAAAAGGGTCTAAGGACCTTGAAAAATTGGTGTAGTCACGGTAGGAGGGTTCACAAAATGAATTGTCCAGACCATGCAACAAGAGTAAACATAATGGAAACAAATCAAAGAAATAAAGCAAATGCAGATTCAGTCATTCAGTATATCATAGAATTCAAAATAGAGATCGGTCGACAACATGCGGGCTTATAATTAGGGCTCACAAGCCTGATTACATACATGCGCAAGATAAAGCTTTGAAGCTCTCTTCGCACAAAATCTGAATTATTAGCTATCACTATATCATGAACTTGATAACTACTTTCCTAAGGATCTATTACATCAATATATATCATTTCCAGACCAATAGATTCCTCTACGTTGGCCAAGGAAGGTCACAAACTCCAATGAAGAGTTGTAACGTGTTCATAGATAGGTTGGACCTAAATGCATAAAACACTTCCTCAAATGAATAGAACAACATGCAGACCCTTGGGGAAGGTCGGCCATGAACCACATAACATTGAATGATGTGTCAATGAGATCTGCAAGTCAAGGAATGATCCGCAAGCCTTCTCCTTTAGCTGGTTATCAGGAACTATTAGAATGCTCTACTTTAAGAAAATAGTCAACTTTTGATAGCGATATCTTTTCGGTAACTAATCCAAATGCTTGGAATTCTTGATATGTTGTAGATGAATGAATGTATATGCTAAGTCCAGATCCACAAGATGTGAAATGCTAAAACCAGACCACAAACTGAGAACTGCTACTGACTGAACTACCTGAACTGAATTGGAAAAATGAAAGAACTGAAATGCAAACAAACTGAAATGCAAATGTTTTTGGTTGATGAGAGATTTCTCTTGAACCAGGGATGCTCCTGCATCAAACATCTAGGGTTATTGAAAAAGTGAGTCCCTCACTTTGTTGGTACTAGGGGAGAACCAAGACAGTCTACCTCAACCTAAGAAATCCAAGATGAATCTTCTTCCAGTCTGCCTTTCCACTTCACAAGGTATTCTTTGTATTGTCTTCCTCTAGTGTTGTGTCCAATTCTACTGTCCAAAATGTCTTCAATCTATTCCGATGCTTGTTGTGGTAACTGCTTCTTCAAGTCTTCTTCCATGTTGTCACTGAACTCTGCTTCATGATACTAATAAAGATCTGCAATGTTAAAAATAGGTGAAATACCCAATGTCTCCAATAATTCTACTTCATATGCATTTCCTGAATCAAATTTCCTAAGTATCCTACAAGGTCCAAACTTCTTCATCTTCAACTTGTTATATGTCCCAACTGGAAATCCTTCTTTTCTCAAGTACACCATCACTTCATTTCCATCTTCAAATCCCTTATGTCTTCTCTTCTCATTTGCTTTCTCTTTGTACTTACTGTTCATAGTCTCCAAATGTTTCTTCACCTGATTATGCACTGTCTTCATATGATTTGCAAATTCATCTACTTCTGCCACTCCTCTTTTCTTCTATACTTATATCTCTTAATTTTGCAACTCCTCTAGGGTTCACTCTGGTAACAATCTCAAAAGGTGTTCTTCTAGTACTCCTATTCACCAAATTATTGTATGCAAACTCTTCTTGTGAAAGAATCAAGTCCAAATTTCTAGCTTTGTCTCCAACCAAACATCTCAACAAGTTTCCCAAACTCCTATTCACTACCTCTGTCTATCCATCTGTCTGTGGATGAAAAGTAGAACTGAACTTCAAATCTGTCTTCATTTTCTTCCAAAGTGTCTTCCAAAAGAAATCAACAAACTTTGTGTCTCTGTCTGAAATGACACTCTAAGGTAATCCATGCAATCTCACAATCTCCTTGAAAAATAGGTCAGCTACATGCACTGCATCAATTGTCTTCTTACAAGGTATGAAATGAGCCATTTTTGAAAATCTGTCAACCACTACAAATATTGAATCATGTCCTCTCTATGTCTTAGGTAATCCCATTATAAAATCCATGATTATGTCTTCCCAAGGTCTCTCTGGAACTGTCAAAGGTTTATACAATCATGTGTTCTAACTACTCCCTTTTGCAACTTGACAAACTCTACAACTCTGTACAAATCTCTAAACATCCTTGTGTATTTGAGGCCAAAAGTAATTTTCACTTACCAAAGCCACTGTCTTATCAATGCCAAAATGTCCTGCCAATCCACCACTATGCTTTTCCTTGATCAAATTATCTCTCATTAAACTTCTAGGTATGCATAACTAACTTCCTTTGAATAACATATCTTCTTGAATGAAATAGTCCAACCACTTACTTCTATCTGTCACAACAGGTTCCTTACATGCTTTCCAAGGTTCTGCAAAATCAGTGTCTCCCTCATACATTTTCTTCAATTCATCAAAACCCAACACTTCAACTCTCATCTTTGTCAACAAGTTCCTTCTTCTGCTTAAGGCATCAACAACTTTATTTGATTTACCACTCCTATGCTTCAACACAAAAGTATAAGTCTGCATGAACTCTACCCACCTCATATGTCTTTGATTCAACTTTCCTTGACTATTTAGATACTGCAAAGCTTGATGATCTGTATACAACACAAACTCCTTAGGCAACAAGTAATGTCTCCACTTCTTCAAGGCTTGAATTATGGCGTAGAACTCTTGATAATAAACTAAACATCTTCTCCTTGCATCATTCAACTTCTCACTGAAATATGCTATAGGTCTACCTTCTTGACTTATCACTGCTCCAATTGCATTTCTACTAGCATCGTAATCAACTTGAAATACCTTATTGAAATCTGATAATGCCAAAATAGGTTGCTCAGTTACTTTCTGCTTCAACAACTCAAAACTTGTATCTGCTCCTGATGTCCACTTGAAATCTTTTTTGTCACCTCTCATTGTCTTTGTCATAGGGTTACAAACTGAACTAAAATTTATGATGAACTTCTGGTAGAAACTAGACAAACCATGAAATGATCTAACCTCTCCAATGCTCTTTGGTGTAGGCCATTCAATAATTGCTTTCACGTTCTCAGGGTCCATCTTCAATCCTTCCACAGAAATCACAAATCCTAGATATACCAATTGTTCCTTCATGAAACTACACTTCTTGATGTTTATTAGCAATTTCTCTTCTCTCAACCTTTGCAAAACTTGTCTAATATGCAACAAATGTTTCTCTTTTGTTCTACTAAAAATCAGAATATCATCCAAGTACAAAATCACAAACCTACCCAAGAATTTCTTGAAGACCTCATTTATCAACCTCATGAAAGTACTCGGTACATTTGTCAATCCAAAAGGCATCACTAACCACTCATACAATCCTTCATTTGTCTTAAAAGCAATCTTCTATTCATCTCCTTCTCTGATTCTGATTTGATGGTATCCACTCTTCAAATCTGTCTTTGTGAAATATTTTTCTCCACTCAAACAATCCATGATATCATCCATCCTAGGTAAAGGAAATCTATACTTAACTGTGATCTTGTTTATTGCTCTACAGTCAGTAAACATTCTCCATTCTCCATCCTTCTTAGGTGCTAGCACTGCAGGTACTGCACAAGGACTCAAGATTTCTCTGATCAAATCTTTCCTCAATCACTCTTGTATCTATCTATTCAGTTCTTCATTCTCTACCAATGTCATTCTATGTGCTACTTTTTTAGACAAACTTGCTCCCAGTGTAAGATCCATGTGATGACTGATACTCCTTATAGGTGGTAATCCTTTAGGTACATTATCTGATATGATGTCTTCATACTCTGTCAGAAACTCTCTTATCTCATCCGGTTTAGTTTCTTTCTTTGATGCTTTAGGCTTCTTAGAATCAAGGTATAACACATACTTTCCTATTTCAAACCATCCAAAAATTTCCTTCCATCTACCAAACAGATTCTAGCATTCCCACATACCACATTTTTAGGATCATCTTCTAAAGGAATCAAAGTAATTCTTTCCCATTTGTTGTTATAGTATATGTATCCTTTCTTCCATCATGCATAGCTTTTCTATCATACTGCCAAGGTCTACCTAACAAGATATGACAATCATCCATAGGCATCATATCACACAAGACTTCATCATGATAAGATCCAATATTAAATTTCACCAAACATTGTTCACTCACCAATACCTTATGATCATCCTGAATCCATGCTATCTGATAGGGTTTAGGGTGTTTCAAGCTTTCCAACTTCATCTTAGTCACCATCTCCTCTAAAACTAGGTTATCTAAACTACCACTATCAATTATAACTTTACAATGCTTACCTTTGGATTTGCATCTAGTTTTGAATAGTCTTTTCCTCTGTGATAGTTCCTCATTTGTCTCTACTTGAAATAATGCTCTCCTCATCACCAATGATTCTCCTTTTTCTAGATTGCCAACTAAACAAGGTGATCCAACAGGTTCTTCTTCAACATAGGCTACTCTCCCACTATTCTCTGTCTTCTTGCTTGTACTACCCTGATTACATTCAAATGCTCTATGTCCTTCACCTCCACACTTGAAACAAGTACCTCTGAATGTCTTCTTATCAAATCCTCTTCCTTCTCTTCTATATCCTTCATTCTGGTATGCACTAGGGTTTCCTCTCCGGTAAAAATTTCTATCATATCTCCGGTAAGCATTGTTATCTCTGTCATCCTTTCTAACTGGGCTGTCAAACTTGTTGTACTCCACAAATGATCTATCATATCCAGAAAATGATCTTCCCTTCTGAAATTTACCTCTTCTACCTCTTTGTCTCTGATCATGCTTCTTATTCATCTTTTCTTCAACTTTCAGGGCAAATTGATATGCTTCTTCCAAAGATGTCATCCTTACCAAACTTAATTCTTCCTAAATGTTCAATCTCATCCATTGATATATCTAGCCACTTTCTCCTTGCTTGCTTCACTATGTCTTGTTCTTATGATCATCTTATGAAATTCTTCAATGTATTCCTTCACAGATTTCTCCTTTTGTCTCAAGTTTTGCAATCTTTTCAACAATTCCAACTCATAGTCAGCAGGTATAAATTGATTCTTCAACTTTGTCACCATCTGGTCCCACTTTGTAATCTTTTCTTTTCCTCTTTTGTTTCTTTCCAACTAAACTTCTTTCCACCATATAGCAGCATGTCCTTTCAACTTTGTCTTTGCAAATTTCACCTTCTCTGAATCTTCAATCTCCTCATATTCAAAGTATTCTTCCATGTCATTTATCCATTCAATCAACTCTTTAGGGTTCAAGTTACCAGTATAGTTCAGAACATCAACTCTAGGTCTCTTTCCAATCTTTGAAATAGCTTGCAACATCTTTATCTGATCTAATTCTTCCTCTTCATCACCTCCTAGGGTTTTGCTAGTGTGTTCAACAAATTAAAATTCTTCCTCATCATCACTTTCAACATTAGGTCTTGATGTCAATCCTCTTTGCTTATCTTCTTCAACAACATCCAAATGAATTCACATTGTTCTCATCAATTCCATCATCTCATCCATTCTATTAGCCATTATACCAACAGGAGGAACTCTTTGCGGTGGCATCTTCCTAGGATTAGGTGCAAACTACCTCAGGTTTGGCGATCGGGCTACAAGCGACAACTGCCTCTCAATTGACAATCGGTTGTGCACAAGTAACCTGCCTTGGATCGGTGATCTATTTACAACAAGATCTTATGGAATCCTCTTCGCAAACTCACTCCAAAGAATCAAACTTTTTCTCTGATACCACTTGGTACGGTCATGATAGGAGGGTTCACAGAATGAACTGTCCGAACCATGCAACAAGAGTAAACACAATGAAAACAAGTCAAAGAAATAAAGAAAATGCAGATTCAATCATTCAGTATATCATAGAATTCAAAATAGAGATCAGTTAGCAACATGCGGGCTTATAATTAAGGCTCATAGGCCTAATTACATACATGCGCAAGATAAAGCTTTAAAGTTCCCTTCGCACAAAATCTAAATTATCAGCTATCACTATATCATGAACTTGATAACTACTTTCCTAAGGATCTATTACATCAATATATATCATTTCTAGACCAATAGATTCCACCGTGTCGGCCAAGGAAGGTCACAAACTCTAATGAAGAGTTGTAACATGTTCCCAAATAGGTTGGACCTAAATGCATAGAACACTTCCTCAAATGAATGGAACAACACATAGACCCTTGGGGAAGGTCAGCTATGAACCACATAACATTGAATGATGTGTCAATGAGATCTGCAAGTCAAGGAACAATCCACAAGCCTTCTCCTTCAGCTGGTTATCAGGAACTGTTAGAATGTTCTGCTCTAAGAAAATAATCAACTTCTGATAGCGATATCTTTCCAGTAACTAATCCAAATGCTCTGAATTCTTGATATATTGTAGATGAATGAATGTAGATGCTAAGTCTAGATCCACAAGATGTGAAATGCCAAAACTAGACCACAAACTGAGAACTGCTACTGATTGAACTACCTGAACTGAACTAGAAAAAAGAAAGAACTGAAATGCAAACAAACTAAAATGCAAATGTTTTTGGTTGATGCAAGATTTCTCTTGAACCAGAGATTGTTGGAATTAGACCAGACAACTGAGAGGGGGGGAGGGGGTGAATCAGTTGTCACACAATTTGAACTTTTTCTACTTTTATCCTTCTTTATTATCTTACTACAAGATTAGTGATGTAAACATTAAAGCATAGATCAACAACATAAGAGAAGAAACATAATCAACACACTTGACAACATGATTTTGATGTGGAAACCTAGTTAAGGGAAAAACCATGGTGGGGGTTAACCCACAAAGATTTGTACCCTATTAAAATTACTTTAGAAAAATAGAAGGCACATGCCTTCAGGTGCACTGCCCAGAGCTCATTGCTTAAAAAAGGAGGCTCACTACCTACAAAATTAATTTAGAACAAAATGAATTAACTAAAAAATAGCATCTACTTCATGCCTGGTTCAGTTTCAATGAATGCTCAAAGACTTCTGCTATGCCCTAGATTCTTCTTTACTAACTTCACACTCTATACAGCTCTCGCTCTTTTTCTTCTTTACTCTGCTTCTGATCCTTTATTTGGATTTAATCTATTTTGCACAAGGATGATGTTTGACAACTCTTCAACAAGTATTTATACACTTCATCCATCTTGGAATGATCAACAAGGTCGGCCAAACTTAATGTGGATCTTTACACTATCAACTAATCATAGTTGAGTCTTGAATCTTCTTTTACTAACATGCCATGCTTCATAAATGATCTTTAGATCATCTACAACATGCTAAGAACATCCAGTGGGCCAAGATTGAGAAGAACAACAAGAACCAAGAGGAAATCTCCAATCATGAGCTCCTTTGTCAATGCAGACAACCAACACAATAGCCACACGATCCAGAGACCACCACAAGCACAATTAAGTCAATGGGAATAACCACACCACTTCGCATCACTAGAATCACTCACATCTTCACACTGAATCCTCAAGAACACACACTTCCATGACTGTTATACTAGAAATATTTCTTCCAGATATCCAAACCATGAGCCACTCAAGTTGAGGGAACACACCAACATCCCAAACAAGCCTCTAGATTTGCATATCACAATATTCTCATACTGAACAAATCTAGACCAACTTCTTGCCATTCTATCATCACAGAACAACTGCAGAAACCTATTCTACTCAGAGGGATATAACTTCACCAAATCTTCATGCAGACCTCTCAAATCTCAACTGGAGCAACAATAGACAACCCTATACAAACCCTTTAATCACATCAGGCACATATTTGCAACAATCTCCCCTTTGTCATTGATGGCAACATATGATGTGAAAAACTGATTTAACTATCAATACAAGAACTTCTCCCCCTTTCTCTTGTCACACCTACAATCACTTCTTCACTACTCCCCCTTTTACTAACAACTACTTACTTCCAAGTTTTTCACATGACTTCTCTCCCCCTTTGACATCAATGGCAAAGGGCACATATTTGCAATCATCTCTTCCCCTTTTCTTTATTTTAGACTGATCTCCAACGTTTACATATTAACTACTCCCTAGAGTAGTATTCTCTCAACATCAATCTGAGTCTCAAGATATGACTAGGAATTCCACCGGACTGATGCACCTTAGTGCATCTTAGTTCTGATTTGGAGGGGTAATAACCCCTAACTTCTCTCTGAGATATTCAAAGGTATCCTTGGGAAGAGGCTTAGTGAAGATATTTGCAATCTGATCTTTGGATGACACAAACTCCAACTTGACTTCATTCTCATTTACCTTCTCTCTCAAGAAATGAAATTTGATAGATATATGCTTTGTCTTTGAATGCAACACTGGATTCTTTGATATACCTATTGCACTAGAATTATCACAAAACATTGTGACTGGCTCCTCAAACACAACTCTGATGTCCTTCAACATTTGCTTCATCCACAGAACCTAAGTACAATTATTTGTTGCTGCTATATATTCTACTTTTGTAGTAGACAGAGATATTGCCTCTTTCTTTATACTCACCCAAGAGACCAATCTCTTTCCCAAGAAAAAGGCACCACCACTAGTACTTTTTTTGTCATCCACATCTCCTGCCCAATCAACATCTATGTATGCATGAAGAGTAAAGTTATTGTCTTTTGGATACCACAATCCATAATCAGTTGTCCCCTTGAGCTATCTAAAATTTTTTTTGACTGCCACAACGTGGGATTCTTTTAGATTAGATTGAAATCTAGCAACAAGTCCAATGGCGTTAATGATGTCAGGTCAGGTCTAGGTTAGATAGAGCAATCCTCCAATCATTGATCTGTACCTTTTCTGATTTGCCTTGGGTGAATCATCATCTTTACTTAACTTGCATCTAGTTACTGTTGTGTGGTTACACAACACGCCCCATTTTGACTTGGCAAAACAGGGACCCAACTTTTTGGCTTGGCTTGTGTTGTCTGCTTTGTGGCGGTTTGGTAAAAGTAAGTCATGTGCATCATCATGTAGAACCAGGATGAGGTAAGTCATCATCATGAGGTCAGTTTGTCAAAATTCGCATTTCTTTTCTATGACCTCATATTTTGGAAAGAGCGTTAAAATTCATGCAGGTTTGCCTTTTACATCACCTTGATATTCCTCAGGATGTGAGAGTTATGAACAGTCAAAGTTTTGGTCAAACCTGATATTCGCAAGAGGAGGATCATATTTTTATAACCTCAGTCATGTTGTCGAAGATCATCCTGATCTTGGTACATCACCCGATAAGTCATGCGGTCCAAATATCCAGACGTCAACTTTAAGTGGTAATAAATCTTCCCCGTCAAACAGTCTTATATATCGTGGGCACATATTTCCAAATGTAACCTGATATTCCTTAATATCCTCCTGCCGCGAAATATCACCCTAAGCCAATATCCTGATGATGTCATCCAAATGCGATAAGCGAAGAAACAAACATGATGATGACATCATCATCACATTTACATTTCGATAGGATATTTTCTAAACATGATCATGTTCGCCTAATATGACGATGACGTCATGATGCCTTTCCGATACAAAGAATGAATATCAGGATGACGTCATCCCGATATTCCAAAAGAGACACATGTAAGTTTGTCTTGTCATCATCATATTTGAAACATCACCCAATACATCGAAATATCCTCCTAAGGTACTAAACACAACCAAAAGGCGCTTTTGTCACCAGAATCTTGTCGCGATAACCATTCCAATTTGATGGAGGAGGATGACATTGAAACTCAACCCGATATTTGTGAATATCATCCTGCCTTCATGATATCCCATCATATGGATATCCCCCCACTCTCGTTGCCGCCATTATCATTTAATGCGCGCAGATATGGTAGGTGGTTCCCGCCGACCCCAAAACCCAATGAAACACCTGGTGAGATCCTGCGATTTTGCACAGATAATCAAGGGATACAATCTAAGTTGTCAGAGTTGCCCTAAATTTACCCTAATTGCGAGGTTAAAAGGTAATTCAACCGTCATTTTCACATTTACCTTGCGATAAAATTGTTTTACAGAACACTAGCTTCCATATCCTCATACATGCAATTGTTGCGCAATTTGAGCTCACAGACAGAAGGAAGGAAGTGATCATCAGCTGAATTAAGAGCGTCATTAGCAATCTACTGGTATAAAAAGAGAAATCTGCATAACCAGGTAAGTAAATGAAACCATCATCATGTTGTTTTTATTCCGGTATGAGGATGTAAGTTCTGGTTTATGCACCCATATGACTAAGTAACGTTGAAAGAATACAGTAGGCATGGTGATTTATAAAGTCAATGGCAATATGCATGCATGAGTATACCCATTGTGAGATAGGATTTTGTTAATTGCAGGTACTCATGGCTGACAAGAGATTAGTTAAGTGCCAGGAAGAATTCAGTAGGCCCATGTTCTCTTCTCAGAGGGGGGTCCTGTTTAAATATGGAGCAATTACAGATACCCATCAGAGAAGCACCAATCTGGAAGCCTGGTCAGCTAAGCTGAATGATGGGAATGACAAAAGTCCGGTGCTAGATACAGTGTTCGTATCAGGAATGTGGAATGCTGTCAGTTTTCCATACTCCATGGAATCTCTGGAGCTGGTCATCGAATGTGCTCAGAATTATAATCCTAAGACAAGGCAAGTGATGAAACATGGGAGGATATATGCAGACCTATCCATCAAGGGTCTCTCCCGGACATTTGGATTGCTGCTGGGCAGTAAAGTTAAAAGCGTAGACCTAAGGAAGTCTGAAAAGGAATATGAAGCCAACAAAAAATCAACCAAGAAGAACATGTATCAATGGCGCGCTGAGAACAACACATATCCTGCAGCAGCCAAACTTCCTGTGCACCTGTTCAAATATGATTTTAGTGAGGAATACCAATACATGATTGCACTCCTGAACAGAGTGACAAGCTAGCCTGATGCTGGTAGTTTCAGGGATTGGATGTATGGAATAATAATGATGTGTCTATATTCAGACATCAAGCCACTATGGGGCCAGATAATAAGTGATGCTCTGCATGAGCAGCTGATGAACCTAGGAGGTTCAAATTGTGCATTCTATATGTCATCATACATTTATTCTTGTGCTTACAAAGGCACTTTTGATGCTTTAGTTATAGATGGAAAGCTTACAGGCACAAATGCTGTGTATATCTAGGATCATCATCCCTAGCTGCAGAGAACCAATTACCTCAAAGATTACAAACTGGTTAATGATGCATTCTCTATGCATCTGGTAAGGCACATGGAAGAAGATAGAACAAAGAGATTGAGCATGGAGGCTCAAGAGATAGTTTACAGGCATGGGGCCTGGTACATACAATTTGCAACCTTTTCATACATAAGGGTTGAAGGTTTTGAGGGACATCCCCTGATGCTGCCAAGGTATCCTACTAATGCAGTAATACTAATGGAATTTATCAGGTAGGGCTCCACAATGATAAAAATGTACAAGGACGCCAAGAAGCTGCCACCAATTTTGTTCCCAGTCAGCATCGGCTGCTACATGTGCCCTTACTCAGACAATATAAAGAAGGTGATGGTCACCCTAAATAAAATGAATCTGCAGCCTTTTCCACTAACTAGACCATATGATCCTTACGGCAGGATGCAGAAGATAATGGGAAAACCTATTCATCAGAGGCACCTAAAGGATTTTTGGGCCGATTGCGAAGATGAGGCAGAGGCCAGAAGAAGAAGGTATCAGAGGTTAACTCTAAACCAAATTAGAACCTTTGATTGCATCTCCATCCCCTAATAATTGAATAAGGATGATGGCAGGATAATTGCAGATGAATATAAGCAAAAGAAGATATATAATGATACTATCTCTGCACCTGACCTCACCATGCAGGAAGACATATCCTTGGACCCTTTCATTGCTAGGACCCTATAGCTAACTCAAGCTTGGGTTGATGAGTAGGTGGAGGCATTGAAAAAGAAAGGTGTTGCGATTACGGTGGACAACAAGAAGAAGGGACAGGATATTCCTGGGGATGAATATGATGACTTCCTAAATGAGAAGAGGAAAACCAAGGGAGATAGAATCCCTCCACCACAACAACAGAGTAAAAGACCCCCAAGGGGCAAGAAGGTGGATAAAGAACCTAAAGGGGTTATAATTGACAGGGCAGTATTTGTAGCTGAGGAGGCAGTAGGATCAGGATCAGAATCAGCATTCCCTCTAAAGAAAGAAAAGCCCAAGAAGAGTAAGACAATAGAGGCTAGAATCACTAAGACCCTAGAAGAGGGTCAGTCCTCAAGGAAACATGATACAGATGATATCCTCATGCAGGAAGAGCCTGAAGAAGAAGAGGCTCCATTAATTATAAAGAGGAAGAGAAAAGCTCCACAGGTGCTGGTGTCCACCCCACCTAAGAAACAAAGAACCTCTATGAGAGGAGAAATAAAACAACCCCCTACACTATTACAAGGGGCAGGTAGTGAAGTGCCTGGGGAACTTCAGCACAATGTTCCACTTCTTACCATTGTCAAGTTCAAAACCGAACTTGCAGGAGAACAAATGAAAGAAACTGCTCAGACGCAATCAGGGCATGTCTCGCTAGACAAGACAATTAATTTGTCTGATGATGAGGTTGTACAGGAAGTGGCTGCACAAAAAATGGAAACACTTGCTACTGGTACAACCATGACCCCTCACAAACCTCCACCAGTTCAAACGGTACTGGAAGAAATGAAGCAGGTGGAGGCGGAACAAGAAAAGAGCCCAGAGCAGGTAGCTCAGGAAATAGGGCTAGAAGCATTAATTGCAGAGGTGACAAGTCCTGTAGTGGTAGACCTGACAGAGAAATAGGATACAAGTCCTGAATAGCCAGCAGGATCACCTGACAAAGGGCACCTAGCAGAAGAAATTGAGATGGCAAAATCAAAGGGCCATACTCCTGAATTGGGCCAACAAGGTCCACAGGATACATTAGCAGAACCTGCTATGGTTGAGCTTTAGGAAACGAAGGCTAATGAAAAGGAGAAAACAATAGAGGATCCTGCTGCCAAAACACAAGAGGTTGACAGTGCAGGCCCGGAACAAATAGTGGCTGAAGAACAACCGCCAGCACTCCAGGCAGAGTCCACAGTATCCAGTGCAGTGGATAAACAACAAGGGGAAGAGTTGAAAACAGATGAAGTAATGATGGAGAAAGATCATGATCATCATGATCAACATACAGATGCACCACAGGATTCCCCACACCAAGAGGATGCTCCTCCGGAGAAAGAAATTCCTCAACAGGAGGAGGTGCCACAAGATCAACAACAAAGTGAGCATTAAGAAGAAGAAATGAGAAAATCACCATCTCCACCACATCTACTGATAGAAATGGGAGATACGGGTGAACATCATGATGATGCTGAAAAACATGATCAGGTGCCTCCATGGTTGGTGAAGGAAGTAAATATAGAGGAAGAGCTTGAAATTCAGGAATTTGATGTCTCCACCTTGTTCTCCGCAGATATAATCAAGCCTAGGAGGAAGGCCAAGATGACATCGACCATCAGGAGAGATCCAGCAACTAGGAGAAGGACCGTACAAATTGCCATACCTATGGTGGAGAAAGAAAAAGGTAAAATTACTGTAGATGAATTTCAAATTAGCACAGTAGATCTGGGTTTTGCCAATGAAGACCAAGAGGGTCAAGAGGGCAAAGACATTATTGATTCTTTGATCCAAAAGGTGAAAAGAGAGAAGGAGAAGAATAAGCAACACAAAGAGCACATTGCTCAGTTGCATGCCTACATAAGGGGGCTGACCAGTCCTAATGATTATACAACTGAACATGCAGTCCCATTGACTGCTATTTCTCAGGAAGAGGTAAATAAACTAGACCTCATGAAACATGAGGCATCTGTAATAAGGAGATGGATGTCATCCACATTGGATGATGCTGTAGAAATAGTGAAGGCCTCTTTGAAGAGGTGGGGTATTTTGAGTGACTCCAGGACCAAGGTGGATAAATTGCAAATGCAGACCGGGAAAAGGTCTTACAAACTGGAAAGGATCCTAAGCATTTTGGGAGAAATAAAGAGGATAAATCCTCAACTTCTTATCAGTAAGTAGGTACTGAATAGTAATACCGCATTGTTGGTGGACATCTGGGACAAAGACATTCAGTTTGAATGCGGAGTCCTCAAAAGATGCAATAATAAGCTGAGATATCAGCATGAGGCTACACGATTTAATGGCTGAAGAGGCAGAGATACTAGAAAAATTGGAAGGGAAGGTGGAAGGGAAAATAGAAAATAAAGATGAAGAGTCTGCCATCAAAGCTCTACATAGTAACTTCCAATCAGAAGCAGATGGTCCACCTGTCCACTTGACAGAGGAACTTATAGATAAAATAATGAGGATCAAGGTCAAGATGGAAAGATACAATGAAACACTGCAGGACAGGAAAAACAAGCTGGATAACAGCAGAGATAAGTATGAAGCACATAAGCACACCATCATCAAAGCAAAGACTCAAGATGGCAGAGGAATAGATCAAGTTGTGCATTCATATGAGCAGATCCGGAACAGCATGCAGCTCCATATGCGGCATCATCATCATCAGGATAGCGAAAGTTCAGGAATGATGCACATGATGATGATCCACATGAATCAGCTAAGGAACATGATGAAGATACATCATAAAGGGGATATAAGCATAAGCAATATAGATATTGTGCCATTTTTGTAAAGATTGACAAAGTCAAGAGAATGATGACCGTAGATTTGCATTGATAAATCAAGATCGTGGATCTTTTTGTAGCGGATTCCTCACCTTATTCTATAAAAGGTGGTGGAATGCCTTATTGTAAACATTCGAAACTTAATTGAAATCCGTCTGCTGAAACATTCAGAGCTCATTTCAAAGTTTTTGTATACATTTATATTTTTGCATGCTTAATGAATGAGAAGACTGTGTCAATTACAATTCATAGTAAATCTTGAGTAATCAGTGTATGATTTTTGGATATATGTGGTGATTTGCTGCGTCCCTTGGAGTGCATGTCTACTTACATGTGTTGTCTTCATACAAATTCCTTTGAAGTTAGCATCAACTATATCTAGTTGTGGAATGTCCTGGTGAAAATATGGTTTGGTTTTCTTCTCTTGATGACAGTATCTAATATACATGTGGTTCAAAAGCTAAAGGTTCAACTTTAATTAGAAGTATTTCTTCAATTTCTTTTAAATTTCAGAGCGTTTCATCTCCATAATTGCAAATAATTGATGATCTTAAGCAAATAACACAGATATGCAGACATCTCGTAGATAATCACAAATATTTAGCATATTTGAATACAAAGCATGCACAATTGAAAATATCATGCAAAGATTGAAGCATTTCTACATCTTTTCACCAAACAACTGCATAATATGACTTCTCTGTAAAGAATTTCTGTAGGAGAATCATGATGATGATAAACTCCCACGTAAGGCCCCAAAATGGAAACAGCAACTCACATTAACCTCTGAGTAACTTCAGACGATTAAGATCTAATCACCGGAGACTTGGGATCATGAATTCTTTGAATTCATAGTATCTTTCAAGATGAATAATGGTTAATGTGTACTTTTATTCTATGCTTGTTCGTGACTAACATCATGACCAACAGTTACCATAGGTATACCTATTGGCTTTGAATCTTCCATTCCAAACTTCTTCAGTAATTCTTTCACATACTTGGACTGAGATATAAAGATGTCTTTGTCTGACTGAACAATTTGCAGACCTAGGAAGAAATTCATCTCTCCAAACATAGACATTTCAAATTCACTTTTCATTTGGTCAGCAAATGTTTTGCACATAAATTCATTTCCACCAAAAATGATATCATCAACAAAGACTTCAACAATTAGGATGTCCTCATGATTAATCTTGAAGTAAAGATTACTATCAGTTGTACCTTTGATAAAACCTATCTTAAGCAAATATTTATCCAATCTTGCATACCAGGCTCTTGGAGGTTGCTTGAGTCCATACAATGCTTTTCTCAATCTACAAACCATGTCACCCTGATCAGACAACTAAAATCCTTCCAGTTTCTCAATGTAGATTTCTTCCTCCAAATCTCCATTCAGGAATGCTGATTTGACATCCATCACTTTAAAATCTTTGAAAGAAACAAATGCAAGAAACAATATAATTGTCTCTATTCTTGCCACCGGAGCAAAAGTTTTTTTAAAATCTATTCCTTCTACTTGAGAATAGCCTTTGCATACCAACCTTGCTTTGTTTCTTACAACTTCACCATCTTCATTTACTTTATTCTGGAAGACCCATTTGGTTCCAATTATATTTTATCCTCTGGCCTAGGAACAAGTCCCAAGTGTGGTTCTTTTCAATTTGCATTAATTTTTCTTCCATTGCTTTTACCCAATTTTCATCAGTGCAGGCTTCACCAACTAATTTAGGTTCAATCCTTGAAATCAAACAAATCTCTTCTTGATCTTCAGTAACTCTTCTCCTAGTTTGAACACCTTTATTTCTATCCCGTATGATTTGATCTTCAGGATGATTCATTCTTACATAGCTGGGGGTTTTGGGAATTGCTTGAGCTTCTGATTCTTGAGCTTGTTCCTCAACATTTGTATTAATTCCTTGAGTCTCTGGAGTTTCTGGATTAGTCTGCATCAGAGTTTGAACTAACCTTCCTTGATTTTGACTCTCAGCTTGATCATCTGAATCATATCTATAGAACCTAGAATGTCCTTCCTTGCTCTCATCAACTCTAACATTAGCACTTTCAACAACCTTTTTCAACCTCTTGTTAAAGCACCGATAAGCCTTACTTTGAGTAGAGTATCCCAAAAATATTCCCTCATCACTTCTTATATTAAATTTTCCTAAATCCTCATCTCTTTTGATATAGCATTTACTACCAAAAACTCTGAAATATCTCATAGTAGGAGGATGACCAAACCATAGTTCATAAGGGGTCTTACCAGAATTGCCTCTGATCTGCACCCTATTAAGAGTGTAGACAGCTTCTCTCCAATAAGCTTGAGGAACATTTGTTTCCATCATCATGGTCCTGGCAACTTCTTGAATGGTCCAGTTCTTTCTTTCCACAACTCCATTTTATTGGGGAGTCTTAGGAGCAGATAACTATCTTTTTATGCCATGCTTTTCACAGAAAGCATCAAACTCATGGGAAGTAAATTCTCCACCTCTTTCGAATCTCAGACATTTCAATTTTTCACCCATTTCATTTTCCACCATCACTTTGAACACCTTGAATTTTTTAGGAGCTTCTAATTTTTATTTTAGTAAGGTTACCCACATTATCCTATAGTAGTCATCTATCAGCAACATGAAATATCTATCTCCTTACACACTCCTAATTCTAGCAGGACCATAGAGATCAGTATGTACTAGTTCCAATCGTCCATTTGAGACTTATTCCTTACTTTTGAATGAAATATTGCTATGTTTCCCCAATTGACATTCTCTACACATGCGATTAGGTTTCACAAGTTTTGGAAGATCTCTCATAGCCTGATTGGTACTTATTTTGACAATATTATCAAAATTCACATGACACATCCTCCTATGCCATAACCAACTTTGATCTATTTGAGAAATCAAATAGATTTTGCCAAAGCTTCTTAAATGAAAAATGTTACCTCTGGTTTGAGTACCAAATGCAATTTCAGTTCCAGTACTTTCCAAGATTCTGCACTTTCCATCTTTGAATTGAAGATCATAACCTTTATCAACCAACTGTCCAATACTGAGAAGATTATGTTTCATTCCTCCCACATACAGAACATCATTTGTGCTATTCTTACCATCAAAAGAGATGGATCCTCTGCCACAGATTCTACCAGCTGAGTTATCTCCAAATTTCACAAGCCCACCTTCATATTTTTTAAAATTCATAAACATACTCTTGTCTCCAGTCATATGATAAGAACATCCACTATCAATCACTCATTCATCTTTCTCAACAACCTGAGCAGCCAAAGCACTTTCCATATTTGCATAGCTAGCAAATTTAGTAGACATTGGATCTTCTTCTTTAATGGTAATGAACACCCAATCATTTTCAGGGGAACCTCCATGATTAGATTCATCATCTGTGACTCCTTCACCAATTTCTTGGACATAGTAATATTTGTTCTAATTTCGATATCTATTAGGGTTTGGTTTTGAAAACCTGACTAGACATCTTGAGGCAAAATGACCAATCTTATTACAAGCAAAATGTTTGAGTGGCAATTTTCCTTCATACTTACCGGATCCTCTTGGTAATCTTTTGGCAAGAAGAGCTTCAAGATCAGCAATTTCAAGTTCAATATCTTCAAGATTCTTCCTTGTCTTCACTAATCTGTTTGATCTTGCAGAAGATCTTTCACCTAGATCATATCTTTATTTTCCATATACACTGACCTTAAATGTAGATTCAGATTTGGGAAGAGAATCACCAAACTCACTTAATTCAAAAGCTAAAATTTTGCTAACCAGATGATCTCTTGTAACATCTGAGACAGTCCTGATCTCCTCTATAGCAGTAACCTTATGTTTGTATGAATCAAGTAAAGATCTGAGTACTTTTGATACAATCTATGATTCTTCCAAAGTTCCACCAACATACTTGATACCACACACAAGTTCATTTATCTATTGCATGTAGATTGTGATGTTTTCATCTTCGCTCATCCTCATAGTTTCAAATTTTCGTCTCAGACTTTGTAGCTTGGCACATTTGACATATTGATCACCTTCATATAGATATTCCAACTTTTTCTAGATTTCATAAGCAGTTTTTAGACCAAAGATATTTGTCATTTCAGAATCAATCAGGGCACTCAACAAGGCTTCTTTAGCTTGAAGGTTATTTTCAGCATCTTTGACTTGATCTGGAGTTGAAGGACCTTTCTCTAGAGGTTTATACTCAACACTAGTTATTTCCCAATAGGCATTGCCTATGTATTGTAAATGGTACTCCATGTGATTTTTCCAAATAGAATAATTTGTTCCATCAAATCTCAGACTATCCTTATTCTAGGTTGACATCCTAGATCTCCTCAAGTGGTTAGGATTTTATAAGAGGATTTGGCTTTGATACCAATTATTGGAATTAGACCGGACAACTGAGGGGGGGGTGAATCAGTTGTCACACAATTTAAACTTTTTTAGCTTTTAACCTTCTTTATTATCTTACTACCAGATTAGTGATGTAAACATTAAAGCATAGATCAACAACATAAGAGCAGAAACATAATCAACACACTTGACACCAAGATTTTGATGTGGAAACCTGGTTAAGGAAAAAACCACGGTGGGGGTTAACCCACAAAGATTCGTACCCTGTTAAAAGTACTTTAGAAAAATAGAAGGCACATGCCTTCGAGTGCACTGCCTAGAGCTCACTGCTCAAAAGAGGAGGCTCACTGCCTACAAAATCAATTTAGAACATAATGAATTAACTAAAAATTAACATCTACTTCATGCCTGGTTTAGTTTCAATGAATGCTCAAAGACTTCTACTTTGCCCCAGATTCTTCTTTACTAACTTCACACTCTATACTACTCTTGCTCCTTTTCTTCTCTGCTCTACTTCTGATCCTTTATTTGGGTTTAATTTGTTTGCACAAGGATGATGTTTGACAACTCTTCAACAAGTATTTATACACTTCATCCATCTTGGAATGATCAACAAGGTTGGCCAAACTTAATGTGGATCTCTACACTATCAGCCAATCATAGCTGAGACTTGAATCTTCCTTTATTAACATGTCATACTTGATAAAATGATCTTTAGATCATCTACAACATGCTAAGAACATCCGATTGGCCAAGACTGGGAAGAACAACAACAACAAGAGGAAATCTTCAATCACAAGCTCCTTTGTCAATGCAGACCACCAACACAACAGCCACATGATCCAGAGACCACCACAAGCACAATTAAGTCAATAGGAACAACCACACCACTTCACATCACTAGAATCACTCGCATCTTCACACTAAATCCTCAAGAACACACACTGCCATGACTGTTATACTAGAAAGATTGCTTCCGGATCTCCAAACCATGAGCCACTTGAGTTGAGGGAACACACCAACATCCTAGACAAGCCTCTAGATCCACAAATCACAATATTTTCATACCAGACCAATTCAGACCAACTTCTTGCCACTTTGTCATCACAGAACAATTGCAGAAACCTGTTCTACTCAGAGGGACATAACTTCACCAAATCTTCATGCAGACCTCTCAAATCTCAACTGGAGAAACAATAGACAACCCTATACAAACCCTTTAATTCACAAACTCTGATCTTCACCTTACTGGAAATATTGATCATTCCTCTACACTATCTTCACTATTTTTGGCAAAAGGATATGTTGACATCAATGACAATACATCAGGCACATATTTACAACAGGGATGCTCCTGCATTAGTACCTAAGGGTGATCTTTCTTCTGAATCAAAATTTCTAGTAAAGAAGACTATGTTCTGGCACCAGAGATTAAGCCACATTGGAGAAAAGGGTCTAAGGACCTTGAAAAATTAAAACCTTGTTGAAGGGTTGATTGATTGTAATCTTGATTTTGATTTTTGTGAGCATTGTATTTATGGTAAACAAAGCTGCATTCAATTAACTTGAGTTCTCATAAAACTTGTGGTGTATTGGATCTTATTCATTTTGATGTGTTTGGTCTTGTAAATGTTCCTTCCATTGGAAAATCCACATATTATGTTTCATTTATTGATGATTATAGTAGAACATGGGTATATTTTCTAAAGAGTAAATCTAAAGTTTTCAATTGATCTAAAGATTGTAAAGAAAGGGTTGAGTTATAGACTGGAAATAAAATAAAATGTTTGAGGACTTAAAATGGTGGTGAATTTTTCTCTAATGATTTTGATAGATTCTATAAAGATTGTGGCATTTAGAGACAAAAGACAATTCCCTATTCTCCACAACATAATGGATTTGTAGAAAGAATGAACATGACACTGATGGAGAAGGCTAGGTGTATGCTTAGTGGTGTTGGTCTAGAACAAATGTTTTGTGTTGAAGTGGTTGCCAAGTTGTTTGCTACCTGATTAACAAGTCTCCTACATCAGCTCTTGTTGATAAAATGCATATGGAAGCGTGGTCAGGTCACAAGCCTTCATTGAGACATCTTAGTGTTTTTGGTTGCAAGGCATATGCACATGTGCCAAAGGAGAAACAAACAATGTTGGAGAACAAGGCTATGAAATGTGTCTTCATCGGGTATAGTTATGGTGTGAAAGGACACAAGCTTTGGGATTCTGTTGTACAGAAGGAAATATATAGTAGAAATATGATTTTTAGAGAAACTAAACCTTCTTCTGTTACATTGCAACTAGAACAAAGTGAATAGAAAGATGTAATTCAACTTCCTTCTATGCTGGGGAAAGTTGAATTGAGGCCCCTAGATAGACAAGAAGTTGAGGAGAGCTCATATATTATTGAATCTTCAGAAGAGGAGGAAGAACCTCCAACTTAGCTCTTTCAAAGGTCTACAAGGCATGAACAACCACCTTAAAGGTATTCACCTGATGATTGGAGATGCATTTTTTCTTTGAATACTAACATGGATGAACCCAGATCTATAGAAGAGGCATTAGATATGAATGATGTAAATTTGTGGAAGATTGCTATGGATAAATAAATGATAGCTTTGAAAATGAATGATACATGGGACCTAGTATCATTTCCTGAAGGATGAAAACCTATTGGTTGCAAATTGGTGTTCAAGAAAAATATTGGTTTAGATGGAGGTCTTGAGAAGTACAAAGCATGGTTGATTGCAAAAGGTTACTATCAAGTTGAGGGTGTTGATTACGGTGAGATAGTTTCTCCTATTGAAAAAATGACATCTGTATACACCTAAAATTGGCTCATGTTGAATTAAGTAAATATTTTAATATTTATCGCAATTCTTATTTTCTTCTATCAATTAAATAAATATTCTAAGTTTATTTGATTGGTTCATTATCCCATAATTAAATAAAAATCAATTTATTTAATAAAATTCCCCTAATTCTTCTAATGTCTCACATAATTAAATAATCCTAAATTCCTCTATCCTAATTCCTAATTCCATAAATCCACCTCACTCATCCACCTCACCTTTTCCACCTCACCATGTTGCACATGTAATTAAATATTTTAAATATTTAAATTAGCTAATATTGCCTCACCCACATGTCCTATTTATCCTCCAGTCAAAATTAGTTAACTCAGCAATCAAATCAGTTAACTAATTAGTCATTTGAGTTTACTAATCAATCAATGCACTTAACTGATTGGTCTATTTTGTTAACTCTTCAATCTATTATGTTAACTCCCTTTTTGCATGAAGGAGCTTGGACACTTGTCCTCTTTCTATTCGTGCACATTCCTCAACCATTCTCAACCATTGATCTTCTTATTTATTCTCAACCGTTGATCTCTTCTTTTTTGAGTCTATAATTGGACCTTATTCCTCCATTTCAATCATCCAAGATTTCAGTACAATTACTCTATCGAATTACCACCACACCTTTGGTACCCCCACTATCATACATTTGTTTGAGATCACTCCCATTGCTTTGAAGCTCATCTTCATAGAAATAAAGTATCAAAGCCGTTTCTCCATCACCAAATTGAAGAATGAAGCAAGGAAGTAAGCTTCCTGAGGGCAATTTTCATCACAAATGATCAATTGAGACTAGGCAAACAATGGAAGCCGTAGGATAACAAGGTTTAGTGTGAGGTTTGTGCATTATTTGTTCAATCTTGTTATTCATTATTTCTATTGATGTTCATTGGTTTATTAATGGTTTTATGCTATTAACAACAATTTCTGATAACATTTTTGGTGCCCACCGTGGGGCCCTTGCCCCAAATCTAATCCAAAACTAAGTTTTTGAGTGACAGGTTCCGTACAGGTTATTTCTGCGCATGTAATCAATCCTGAGGTGCATCTGAACAATCTTTCCATGCATACAATATTTTGGCTCATCCATCATTAGAAGACACGCATACAACCTCTATTACGATGCATATGATTTTATGGCGCATCTAATAATATCACGCATATGTTCTTTGTTTCTGTGCTTCTGACCTTTGTCTTAGCACTTTTGAAATAGCTGCGCATATGATACCTATTCTTGCACATATAACCTCTATTTTTGTGCTTTTAAATTTCTACACTTCTGAGTTTTGTTTATGTGCATTTAGACTCTAAAGCTGTGCATCTGTCTTAAAACAGAGATTTTAGAGTTTTACTAGTGTTTTTTGCTAACACTAACACTTGTTTGTAGGATTCTTTTCTCACCTACTTGTAGGGATAAGAGCTGGTTGAGACATATAGCTGCACCTATTAGCTCATCATAGATTTGATTAGCAGAGAAAGTAAAAATGATGTGCATACAAGTCTCACGTAGTTTTAACTAGGAGAGGTGTAACTGAATCATTTCTATCTTGCATATCATTAGATCTTTGCTACATTGCTATCTTGCTAAAAATGAACCATTGCTATCTTGTAATCACTTCAAAGTTAACAAATCATGTGTCTGAGTAGTGTAGTGCATCTAGTTTTTTTTCATTTTAATTAGGATTGAAAGAACCATTGTCTTCTATGTCTTTGGAATGACATTAGGCATATGCTCTCCCCTATCTTGGGTGATCAAAATGCTAGACATGTCATTTCACATGTGTTAAACCTTTAGAGGCACCTACTCTTGGATACCCATCCATCCAAGTAGGAACGACCCTAAGTGGTAACAAGCTAAAGCCAAGCCCTGCCAAGCCACTCAAAATAAATTGTGTTTGGAGTGAAAGATTCAAACAACAAGTGAAGTTTTGTTACACCGATAGCCAATCTCTCCCAAAACCCTCCAAGGCATAACCCTTGTAGGCTGGGAGACTCCACAACAGAGACTAATGCTGCCGCATGGGTAACCACTCAAATGGCTGCCCTCATTACATATCCTTTGTTTTAGTAGATCAAAACCCTCCTATTTGTTGGTGCAAAAGGTGGGACCTTTGAAGCTGCCCCGATTCAAGTGGTTCTTAGTAGAGATTGCAGGGACAATCTTAAGGTTCAGTGGGGGTACAATCCTTAGGAAACCCAGATCTTGGCATGCGTGAGAAGTGTGTGCCATGGAGAGGAGCTGGTGCTACCAAGATCCTGAAGATATCCGCTTTGAATATGCACAGCTAGGGGATCCAACAAATACTGTCTTTACCATCCTAGGATTTTACTTGTTTTTCAAAAAAAAAGAGTCCAAAAATTTTCAAAAAAAAATTAAAAAAACCATGAAATCATTCTATGTGTTTGCTGTGTCTTCTTTCTATAATTGATAAAATCAAATTCAAAAGACTAGCCTACAACCAAAAAACCAAAAAAATTGAAAAACGTGTCGAAAAACTTTGCAAAAACATTCAGAAAACTAGAACTACACTTTTAACTTCTGAACCTATGCATCTGCTTCGACTTCCGACGCATCTGAAACCTATTACTGTGCTTTTGAAAGTTGCTAGTTCGGTTCATTTGTCCTGACTTACTGCGCTTTTACCCTCTGTTCCTGCACATTTAATTTCTGTGCATGCAAAATAGAGAGCATCTCCACACCTTTTAAGAGCAAATTTTCACCACTTTTGAGTACCCATTTCAGCTGTATTCCAATTTCTAATATCAGTTTTTACCATGCAAACACTTTTTTCATCCACTCCCGTAACAATTCACAAAATTTCCCACAATCAACAAGCGTACCAGGTATCAAAACCAAGTTAAGGCAAAGCAAATTCTAGATCAATTCCATCTTAGACAAACCTAGAAAATCTCCACAATCAAGGATCTATCATCCTTTGGAACTTCTCTAGGGGCTTGTGCAAGACTAGTCAACATCAAGTAATCAGATATCAACATCCTTACTTCGACTATCATTTTGTATCTATCATCTTGTTTGACATAATTGGTCTAAGATTTCCTTTTGTTCAAACCTCGCCACTGCAAGTTTTCACTTCAACGTCGCCCCATCCAAAACTCACATTTGCATGGTCCTAACAAGATCCCAACACCAAAAACAATTAGAAATGGTAGGCACCTTTGAAAAATTTGTCTCATCCCCTCATGATAGTGATGAGGAGATTACTCCAGAAGAGCTACTACAAAGTCAACAAGATCGAAAGTTCCAACAACTAATGGATAAGGTGCTTACCCAAGACCCTACTAGATTCTTGCTTTACCTAGCAAGCCAAGGAGCAAAACTTCTCAAGGACTTTGATGTCAATGCCTTAAAGGAAACTAAAGAAGAAAGAATCCCTAAGGATAGTGCACGATTAGAAAGAACCGCAGACAAAGGGAAGGCAACCATTGACTCTACCAATGCTTTAGGCTTAATAACGCAACAAATCCAAGCCTTACAACAACAGTTCATAGACATGTAAACTGGAACATCAATGAAACATTACTCTCTAGAGGATATTTCACCATATCCTTTTGATAAATCCTTGGTCATGATACCTTTGCCCTCTAAATTCAAGGCACCCAAATTTGACAAATATCAAGGAAAAGGTGATCCAAGAGACCACGTTAGAGAGTTTAGTGCAACATGCATAGAAGTCGCCCACAATGACACATACCTAATGTGACTATTTCCTAGAAGCTTGGGAGGACAAGCATTGGAGTGGTTCTCTAGACTACGCCCTGGCATCCGAACATTGAAAAAACTAGTGGACAATTTCATCCTACACTTCTCCTATAATATTGAGCATGACATCTCAATTTTAGATCTTTGTAACACCAAACAAAATAGTGGAGAATCATTCACTGCATTCTTAAAAAGATGGAGACAATTGGAAAGTAAATGTCCACATGAAATACCTGAAAAACAAATGCTAGAAATGTTCATTCATAACCTTCATGCTGACCTCAACTACCAAATCCAGATACAATGCCCTTCTTCCTTTAGGAAAGTCATTGAGATGGGCTTGATCATTGAGAAGGCATTGGTAGTGAAAGGACAAATCTATCATGCCTGTATTTCCCATGCGGTCACGACACACAACACACGTGTCATGTCCACATTAGATATGTGGTCATGACATGAACTAAAAAAAAACTTTTCTACCTATCCCTAGGAACCCCCTCGCATGCGTCTACGTGCTTGGTGGCAACATACCTAAGGCGTAAACAAGTCCTCATAACCGCTAAGGTGATGGCCGTCTAGGGGTAATGCGACACGTAGTGTGTCACTTCTAGGGTTAGACCGATTTAAATTTGAACCCCTAGTTTCCTAGGTGAAGATGATTCCGTCAACAACTCACCCTAATTTAACCTAAGCCGAAAAGTGATAAATAGAACAATGGCAAGATGGTGCGTGATTCAAGTGGAAAGATGGATTTAAAATAATTAAAACCATGCATAAAATAATCCCTAAAAATCTAGCAAAATTTCGGCAGCATAACGCGTTTTTGATAAACGTAAATTAAAATTCGAAAATAAAACACCCTTAGGAAATTAAGTAAAAATTAAATCAACTTAAGGGATGACTTTCAGAAATGAATTAAAATGAATTAATAAAGTTAAACGACAAGACATCAATAAAATTCCACCAAAAGATCGAATTCATTATTAAATATAATTTTGGCATTATGTTTGATAACTCACTCGAAAAAATAAAATAGATGTGGTAGGAGAGTTTAATTAACTCATCCTATAAAAATAATGTAAAAATTAACAATAATTAAAAGGCGTAAAAATTCTGCCAGGGAAACGAAAATAATAATCCTAAAAAAAAAATTAAACACATGCCAGAAATTCTACCCTTCCCAACTGAAATAAAATAATTCCCCAAGAGAAAATTAAAAGCACAAGGTTAAGATAAATTGCAAACCTTGAACTAAAATTCAAGCAAAATATAAAGAACTCCAAGTCAATAAAAAAATGAACAAAAAGGCAAAAAGAGATATTACAATTATCTCCTCTAAAAAGAAAATCCCTCCTAATTAAATATCCTCACAAATAAATTACGAATTAATCTTAAGTCCAAAATTAAAAGGAAACCCTAATCAAATCTCTACTATTTCCTCATCTCTACTCTGCCCTAACCTCCGATTTTTGGTTTGCCTCTTTTCTTTTTTTTGTATGTTAGTTTCTAGTTTAGGGTTTTCAAGCCCAAAGGAGGCCATGTGTGGCTCTCACAGAGGTCTGCAAGAATGGGGTCTCTATTTGTATCCAGAATGTAACTACACTGGTGAAAGAGTAATAAAGGTGAAGGGTTTTTAAATAATCTGCAGGCTGAGGAGTGAAGGGAGGGTTGAATGATGGCGTCGACGGCGAAGCTCATGGTGGAAGTGAAGGGGAATCGTTGTGGAGTGTTGGAAGCCACCACAGTGGCGCCGTGGACAGCTGCAGGTGTGGAGGTGTGAGGGGGTTTGGGCGCAAGGGGGCCGCAAAGGGCGGTGGAGGAGCACGGTGTTGTGGAGGCCAAGGTGTAGCTACTGGGGGAGTAAAGGGGGTAAGTGGTGTGGGTGGAGGCAAGGCCTCCTCCCCACACCCTTCACCAAAAAGGAAATGCTGTGGGCGGTACCGCCGCCCACAATAAAATTTTTTTTAATTTTTAATTTTTTGTTATTTTTTATTTTTTTTAAATTAAAGAAAAAAAACTCTAAACTCTCAAAAGTATAGTCCGCCAAGGACTCATTCCAGCAGCATTCAGAATGTGTTTTGTGACATTAGGTGTTTAAATATATATACATATATATATATATATATGCATTTAAACAGTTTGCAAAAGAAGAACTCACCATAAAAAGTATTTTTATTTTTTGGGTAACTGAATATATAATCATGCACTAATATATATAAATATATTTATATATGTGTTGTCCTATATATATAAGTATATATATAAATATTTATTACATGCCATAACAGTTAAGTTTATGTAGTTACTCCTATTTTTCTGTATAATACACAGTGATAAAAAGAAATAAATATTAGAATAAACTAACAAAACTGAAAATATTTTTCTTTTATTGACATTTCATTTCAGAATCAAAGCAAAGCAATACCCTTACATTAACTTTTCCTTTGAAACCCATATGAACAGAAATATACAACAACAACTAGAAGGCAACAATATCATTTGAATTCCTAACAGTTTCTTTCCTCTTCCAAAACAACAGATAATGAAATACTCTTTTAAAACAACAATACTTAGAACAACCTTCAAATAATATACAAATAACTAATTTCCAACTTTCTCTTGTACAACAGTCATAGCATTTAGTAAATATCATTTTCTTTGAAAGGCATCATTAACAGAGATTGCATATCTTTCTTTTATAGAATAAAATGATCTTTATTCAACACTTTTACACACATAAATATCTCTTTGAAAGGAATGTGACAGAAAATTAAACAGCTCATGCATATTTTTTTTAAAGGAAAATAACAGAAATTTGTTTACATCTAATTTCGCATCCATTCCTCAATTCCCTTGCCAACTTCACAAATAAGGAAATAGACAACTTAAGTAAAATAAAACAGAAGTTTACATTACATTAAAATCACAGCCAACTCAATGGCAAGTGAAATCCCAAGTGTTTTTTTTTAGAACTATACAATGCAATAAAGCCACTATGGCCATGGCTTTTACAGCCAACACAAGAGACTAAAAGAGCACCAAAATGCACTTCTGTCATCTCCAAATCTCCACTCAGACCTGTAAGAATCACAACCAAAGAAAACACTCCAGCCACTTCCAAAAAGCTCTCCTCCCTACCATAGACCCGCAAGTGGGTCACCCCTGAGCTGGAGAGGTAGGAAATCCACACGGGTATACTTTCCACAACAAATCAAAAACATCAACAACACAAAACAACCCATAGGATTATCACAAAACTCAACTCATAAACCTGAGTTGTGGAGGGTAGGGAATGGACCCCTCAACTTCAAAGAGTTCCCGAAAGATGAAATATCAAACTCATGGCCTCAAGCCAAACTCTCCAACACCTTTTTTCCACAAAAATCACAATAATCTCCATGGCACTCTTGCCATTAATAATCTACTCAACAATAAAAGCCCTCAAGGCATAAACGCAAAAATGTGGGAGAGACCTCAAGGAGGTTCCTTTCCCCTACCCATGACAAGTTGAGCATTACCTCCATTGGAGGTGCTCTCACCATACACCCATCCCAACAACACAATGAAAAACAACAAACAACCAAAACAAAAACACAATACATTACAAAAGCTAGGGTGAGAAAACAAGTTAAGAAGGCCTACCTTCAAAGCCCTTAAAATGGAAGTAAGTTGGTGAAGAGCTCCAAGCCTTCCCAAGCCTTCCAATCCTTCAAGCAATCCTCTAACTCCCTCAAACTCCTCCCAAAAATAGAAAAAAGAATAAAATTGAAGAACCCCACACTCCTCAACAAGAGGAGATAATATAGGCCATGAATTTGGCCTTGAGGAATGAAAAGGTGACATGACACTTGTCATCCTCACACTTCCTCTCCCTTGCAAGTGGCACGGAAAGAGGAAGGAGAAGGTGACACTTGTCACCTTCTCCTTCCTCTTTCCGTGCCACTTGCAAGGGAGAGGAAGTGTGAGGATGACAAGTGTCATTCTCTCATTCCCTCTCAATCCTCACCTTATCCACTTGTGCTCTCACACATGTGTGAGAGGACAAGTGGTGAGGTGGCAACTCCACTCACACCCACAAGAGGATAAGGGATGCCATATGGCATCCTCCTATTCTCTCAAAGAGCTATCTTCCTCCAAGATGCTCTCACATGTGTGTGAGAGTCTTGGGTGAAGCTCCCACACACTTGGGAGTCTGGGAGACCTCCCAAGTCTTCCTTGGAAAAGGGTTCCCAAACCTTGGGATGGGAGATGGGTCTTTCCCAAGGCATGACCTATCCCCCACTTCCCTTATTTCAAATTTTCGTCACTTTTACTAAACCAAGGTTTAGAGTGACCAAACTTGAGTCAAAACTAGGGTTAGATAGTCCAGGTTGACCCTAGACTCATGGGTAACTATCTAGGGTAACTTTTGGGACTCTAGGGTTCACAAGGAGGGTTAAAAATCACATTAAAATGGCACCAAAATAAAATAATACCAAGTGGTGTAAATCAAGTAAAATTATACAACACTTATTATGAGATAAATAGACAAGGGGTACTAAGGCCAAATAATTAAATTAAATCAAGTACTTAAATCATCACTCAAATTCAAACGTGATCCTTATCCCTCTTGGGAATGGATCAGTTTACAGGGGATAACATAGTGTGAATTCTACCTCCAATTTTCCTGTGGCTAGGGAATTTGAAACCTGCACATCTTGATCAAGTGTCAGTCATATCACGGAAATCATAGCCAAAGCAACTGGAATTAAATTTACGCAATTTGAATACATCAATAAACGTTAATACATAACTCCAATTTAGACTGCATTTTAAATCACATGACAAATAGTCCACATCACATAAATAACTAGAACTCATCACGAAATATCATCTAATATATCCCATGTGTCAAATCACAAAATATCATCTAATATGATCGAATACATATCACATATGCCAAAACAGTGTCCTATCATAATCAGGAGATAAAAACAAGTCTGCATAATAAAACCAGTCACTAAAGGTCTGATAATGTCATCAACAAATATAGCATAATCGATCAAAATAAGGGGGGTAAAATAATCGGCCTCACATCCTCCCTCCCTAAGACTAAACTTCCTCCTAGAAGTCATCAAAAAGGTGAGGATACAGTGCCCTCAAACTAGCTGTATCCTCCCAAGTCGCTGTAACCTCGTCATATCGATCCCACTGGACCCTAACCCGGTCCAGCTCTCGACCTGGAAGGCCCAGCATCCGACGAGCCAATATGTGAATTGGCTCCAAAGCCAACTGCCCATCTACCTCTACCTGTAATGCACTCCAGTCCAGCACATGAGATAAATCAAATATATACCATCTCAAAACATAAATATGAAAGACATCATGGATACGTGACAGGCTAGCTGGCAACGCTAGACGATAGGCAACTGGTCTGATCCGCTCCAAAATCTCAAAGGGTCCTACAAACCATGGTGTGAGCTAGGAGCCCTTTCCATAATGGATAGGACTCTTGTGTGGCCGCACTCTAAGGAATACCCTATCACCCACTGAGAAGCTCTGATCAATCCTCTTAGCATCGGCATACTTCTTCTGCCTATCCTGTGCCTCCTGTAACCTTTGCCTAATCAGTGTGACCTGTTGCTCCATATCCTGAACTAGCTCTGGACCAATGGCAACTCTGTCCTCTATCCGATCCCAACTCAATGGTGTCCTACAAGGTTTGCTATATAAAGCCTGAAAGGGAGGCATACCCAACGAGCTGTGAGGCCCATTATTGTAAGCAAACTCAACTAGATATAGATACTCCTCCCATCTAGACTGATGGTCCATAACATACATCCGAAGCATGGCCTCCAACACCTGATTCACCCTCTCTGTTTGTCCATCTATCTTAGGATGATAAGCGGAGCTAAAGTTGAGCTGTGTGCCCAACGTCTGCTGTAAGGCTCTCCAGAATGCTGAAGTGAAAATTAGGTCTCTATCTGAAATAATGCGGCGAGGTACTCCATGTAATCTCACAATATCATCTAAGAATACTCTCACCACTGTTGGCGCATTGTACATCATGCGTACAGGTGAGAAATGCGCTACTTTGGTCAACTTGTCGACTGTCACCATGATGGCATCATGGCAAAGCGAAGACATAGGAAGACCAACAATGAAATCCATGGAAATGGTGTCCCATTTCCACTCAGGTATGTCATGTGGGTATAGAAGACCTGCTGGATGCTGATGCTCGGCCTTGACCCTCTGGTACTCAAGGCATCGAGCAACAAACTCTGCTATGTTACGTCTCATACCCGCCCAATGGTACAGCTGTCGAAGATCGGCATGCATCTTCTTCACCCCCGAATGTGCCGCATATGGTGCTCTGTGAGCCTCTGATAACACTACAGTAAGTAGGTCACCTACACAGGGTACATAAATGCGCTGTCGATGATGAAGTAAACCATCTGTCTCAAGTGAATACCCTGCAAACTTGCCCATAAGGGCCCTCTGTGCACTGATCTCCTACTGTACCTCTAGATACCACTCATCCTCTGGCAAATGCTGAATAATGAGATCCCTCAAGTCCACACTCAGAGTCAAGGTCAAGAGTTCATGGCGCCTCTGACTCAATGCGTCAGCAACCACATTCTCCTTCCCTTTGATGTAGTGGACATCAAAGTCATACTTGCAGAGGAACTCCATCCAACGCCACTGATGGGCGTTCAGATTCGGCTATGTAAAGATGTACTGAAGGCTGTGATGATCAGAATGGAGCTCAAAGCGATGACCCAACAAGAAATGTCTCCATCAAACTAGAGCATGAACTACTACCGCTAACTCCAAGTCGTGCATGGGGTAGTTCAGTTCATGGGTCTTGAGCTTTCGCAACTCATACGCGATCGCTCTACCACCCTACATAAGTATAGCTCCCAATCCCTCAAGTGATGCATCCGTGTAAACCATAAAATCTGATGCAGGATCAGGAACCGCTAAAATAGGAATGCTGGTAAGATGCTCCTTGAGGACCCCGAAGGGCCTCTCACACTACTCAGTCCAAAGAAAGCTCTTCCCTTTCTGCTGAAGGGAAGTGATGGGGTGCATAATCTGAGAAAAACCCTCAACAAAGCGATGGTAGTAACCAACTAACCCCATAAAACTCCTGACCTCTATCACACTTGTGGGTGCTAGCCAATCCCTGATAGCTCTGATCTTCGATGGATCTACTAAGATTCCATCGCCAGATAGGATATGCCCCAGATACTGAACCTCTGTCCTGAAAAATGCACACTTTGCCAAGTTCCCATAAAGATTCTGCTCTCGCAAACACTACAGTACCTGATGAAGGTGCTCCTCATGCTCCTCCTCGGTCCGTGAATAGATCAAAATGTCATCGAGAAAAATGATCACGAACCGATCTAAATAGATACAAAACACCCTGTTCATGAGACTCATGAACACTGTAGGGGCGTTCTTCAAGCCGAAGGGAACCACTGTGAACTCATAGTGGCCATAACGAGTCCGAAAGGTGGTCTTATGGATATCTGCCTCTGTGATATGTAGCTGATGATAACCGGACTTCAGGTCTATCTTAGAGAACACCCTGGCTCCCTACATCTGATCAAAGAGATCATCAATCCAAGGTAGAGGATAACAGTTCTTCACCGTCACCTTATTCAACTGCCTGTAGTCCATGCACAATTGAAAAGACCCATCCTTCTTCTTCATGAAGATGAAAGGAGTGCCCCAAGGTGAAACGCTCGGTCAGATGTGCCCCTTCTCCAACAAGTCCTCCAACTGTAACTTGAGCTCAGTGAGCTCATGCGTGGTCATCCTGTAGGGTGCATGAGACACTGGCTTGGCACCCGGCACTAAGTCTATGTGAAAGTCTACCTCACGTTGGGGTGGCATCCCTGATAACTCTGCTAGAAACACGTTGGCAAACTCTCTAAGGATGTGATGATCATTCAAAGATGCCTCAGGCTCGTCATCTGATTTGTCACTCACTGTGATGGCGAACATCTGACATCCCTTCCATATGCTGTGCTTAAGCTACTGAGCAGATACCATACATACTGTTGTGGGCTTCTGCATGCCCACTATCTCAACCGATGTGCCGTGATTGTCTAAACAGCTAATCACCTTCCGGCAATAATCTAGCTTGGCTCAATGAGCCACAAGCCAATCCATGCCCAACACCACATCATATGATCCTAATGTCATGACTCTAAGGTCACATACTGTGGTAAAGGGTCCCAAAGCAATCTCACAGTCATGGTCTAAGGCATCTACTATCAGTTTGGCACCTGAGGCCAACTCAACCACCCACCTATCACCCTACCTAGAGGCCACCAGACTGCAACGCTCCACTAATGATGGAGATATGAATGAATCAGTAGCACCAGAATCAAAGAGAATGGAAATGGGGTTACCCCCAATCATACCTAATGTCTCAATCACTGACGCCTGAAAATCTGCTTAGCGGTTATCAACCGCTGCAAACATACAGTGGGATCTACCCACATCACCCACAGTCTACTCAGATCCTCCTACACGATGCTATCCCCCTACTATAAAAACCTGTGGACACTCTCTAGCTAGGTGTCTAGCTCCACCACAAACATAACAAGGGCCCCTAGCCTAAACCTGTCCAGTCTGAGTCCTACTCGACTGCTGCTGCCCTGGTCTACCAGTAGACCCCTGTGAGCCCCTAAAAGACTGCTATGACCTCGTGGGTCCCACAGGTGGTCCCTACTACCTCTGATCTCTGCATGGGCCCTACTACTACCAACCTCTATTATGTCCCCCATGTGACCTCTGTTGTGTCCTAGCTCTCTACTGCTGCTGTGACTGCTACTGCTGTGGGGGTCTAGGAGGTAAAGGTGTGGAACTAAATCCTCCTCTATGAGGTGTCTGTGATGGTCTACGGAAACTATGCTGATGTTGCTGCTATCCTCAATCCTGAAACTAAGGACGTAAACCCTACCTCGTCCCTTAATCTCCTTAATGATGTATGCCTTCTCGGCAGCATCACTCAAAGTCTAGGGGTCTGCCATTCGAACAGGCCCTGCTATACTGTGGTTCAGTCCTCTGATAAACTTATGCATCAGGAGTTTCTCATCATGGAGATACTCTGCATATCTAGATAACTCTGTAAACCTAGCCTCATACTAAGCCATTGAAAGTCCCCTCTGCTGAAGGTCATGGAACTCGTCTATACGATGCTGTCTGTAATGGTCTGATAAGTAGCATGCATTGAAGCACTCAATGAAGGTCTCCCATGCGAGGGTGTCTAAAGAAAGGTGACGCTTGCACTCCTCAGTGCGCCACCAGGTAGCTACTGCATCACGTAGCAAGTGTACTACTACACGGGCCTTTGTGTTGCCCTCGTAAGGATGCAACGCGAAACATCTATCTAAACTGATAAGCCAGGCCTCTGCCTCGGCTCCCTCGGTGGTCTCGATGAATGTAGGAGGGTTCAACCTCAATATATCCCTAATAGGGTCTCCTCTGTCTCTAGGCCTCCTGATAGGCTTATCTGTATAGTAGTCATAAGGCCTGTGACCTAAGTGCTCTACTTGTACTGCCTCGTCATATCTAGCATGACGTGAAGGACTCCTGCTACAGGCCCTGTCGGCTGAACCAACCTCCTCTGTCTCTGGCAACTCAACATAAGGCTCCACACGTGGTGCCTCTCATGGCTCTATGTGGGGCTCCACACATGGCTCAACACAAGACTCAGCTCGTGGCTCCACACATGGCTCCTCTCGTGGATCCTTGCGGGGCTCGACATGTGGCTCTATGCATGGCTCAGCTATAGCTAGTGGAAGCCTATCTAGAACTACTCGCAAAGCCTACAATATTTGTGGCCCAATATCTGGTAGGATCGATGGTGCCTGCAATATCTATGGAACTAGCTGTGCCTGTGGGACTGGCTGATCTGATCCCTCAGCTGAAGAGTCAGTGTGCACCTCGGTGGGTGGAGTGCAATGAGACTGTGCTTGCCGAACTCGTCGGGGAGGCATCCTACAAAAATGAGGTAACCACAAATTAATCAAAGTTGCGAAAGTAAAATGTGCCCAAAACAAGCCCAGTGTTAAAACTTAGGCTCTGATACCAAATGTCATGCCCGCATTTCCCATGCAGTCACGACACACAACACATGTGTCATGTCCACATTAGACATGTGGTCATGACACGAACTACGAAAAAAACTTTTCTACCTATCCCTAGGAACCCCCTCGCACACGTCTGCATGCTTGGTGGCAACATGCCTAAGGCGTAAACAAGTCTTTATAACCACTAAGGTGATGGCCATCTAGGGGGTATGCGACACGTAGTGTGTCACTTCTAGGGTTAGACCGATTTAAATTTGAACCCCTAGTTTCCTAGGTGAAGATGATTCCGTCAACAACTCACCCTAATTTAACCTAAGCCGAAAAGTGATAAATAGAACAATGGTGAGATGGTGCGTGATTCAAGTGGAAAGATGGATTTAAAATAATTAAAACCACACATAAAATAATCCCTAAAAATCTAGCAAAATTCCAGTAGCATAACACGTTTTTGATAAACGTAAATTAAAATTCAAAAATAAAACACCCTTAGGAAATTAAGTAAAAATTAAATCAACTTAAGGGATGACTTTTAGAAATGAATTAAAATGAATTAATAAAGTTAAACGACAAGACATCAATAAAATTTCACCGAAAGATCGAATTTGTTATTAAATATAATTTTGGCATTATGTTTAATAACTCACTCGAAAAAATAAAATAGAAGTGGTAGGAGAGTTTAATTAACTCATCCTGTAAAAATAATGTAAAAATTGACAATAATTAAAAGGCGTAAAAATTCTGCCAGGGAATGAAAATAATAATCCTAAAAAAAAAATTTAAACACATGCCAGAAATTCTACCCTTCCCAACTAAAATAAAATAATTCCCCAAGAGAAAATTAAAAGCACTAGGTTAAGATAAATTGCAAACCTTGAACTAAAATTCAAGCAAAATATAAAGAACTCCAAGTCAATAAAAAAATGAACAAAAAGGCAAAAAGAGATATTACAATTATCTCCCCTAAAAGGAAAATCCCTCCTAATTAAATATCCTCACAAATAAATTATGAATTAATCTTAAGTCCAAAATTAAAAGGAAACCCTAATCAAATCTCTATTGTTTCCTCATCTCTACTCTGCCCTAATCTCCTATTTTTGGTTTGCCTTTTTTCTATTTTTTGTATGTTAGTTTCTAGGTTAGGGTTTTCAAGCCCAAAGGAGGCCATGTGTGGCTCTCACGGAGGTCTGCAAGAATGGGGTCTATATTTATATCCAAAATGTAACTACACTGGTGAAAGTGTAATAAAGGTGAAGGGTTTTTAAATAATCTACAGGCTGAGGAGTGAAGGGAGGGTCGAACGGTGGCGTTGGTGGTGAAGCTCACGGCAGAGGTGAAGGGGAACGGTGGCGGAGTGTTGGAAGCCACCACAGTGGCGCTGCGGACAGCTGCAGGTGCAAAGGTGTGAGGGAGTTTGGGTGCAAGGGGGCCGCGGAGGGCGGTGGAGGAGCACGGCGCTACGGAGGCCACGGTGTAGCTACGGGGGGAGTAAAGGGGGTAAGGGGTGTGGGGAGGAGGCTTTGCCTCCACCCACAACCACGGGTGTGGGTGGAGGCAAGGCCTCCTCCCCACACCCTTCACCAAAAAGGAAACGCTATGGGCGGCGCCGCCGCCCACAGTAAATTCTTTATTTATTTATTTATTTATTTTTTTAAATTAAAGAAAAAAAAATCTAAACTCTCAAAAGTATAGTCCACCAAGGACTCATTCTAGCAGCATTCAGAATGTGTTTTGTAATATTAGGTGTTTAAATATATATATATATATATATATATGCATTTAAAACAGTTTGCAAAAGAAGAACTCAGCATAAAAAGTATTTTTATTTTGTTTTGGGTAACTGAATATATAATCATGCACTAATATATATAAATATATTTATATATATGTTGTCCTATATATATATATATATTTATTACATGCCATAACAGTTAAGTTTATGTAGTTACTCCTATTTTTCTATATAATACACAGTGATAAAAATAACTAAATAGCTAGAATAAACTAACAGAACTGAAAATATTTTTCTTTTATTGACATTTCATTTCAGAATCAAAGCAATACCCTTACATTAACTTTTCCTTTGAAACCCATATGAACAGAAATATACAACAACAACTAGAAGGCAACAATATCATTTGAATTCCTAACAATTTCTTTCCTCTTCCAAAATAGCAGATAATGAAATACTCTTTTAAAACAACAATACTTAGAACAACCTTCAAATAATATACAGATAACTAATTTCCAACTTTCTCTTGTACAACAGTCATAGCATTTAGTAAATATCATTTTTTTTTGAAAGGCATCATTAACAAAGATTGCATATCTTTCTTTTATAGAATAAAATGATCTTTATTCAACACTTTTACACACATAAATATCTCTTTGAAAGGAATGTGACAGAAAATTAAACAGCTCGTGCATATTTTTTTAAAGGAAAATAACAGAAATTTGTTTACATCTAATTTCGCATCCATTCCTCAATTCCCTTGCCAACTTCACAAATAAGGAAATAGTCAGCTTAAGTAAAATAAAACAGAAGTTTGCATTACATTAAAATCATAGCCAACTCAATGGCAAGTTAAATCCCAAGTGTTTTTTTTTTTACAACTATACAATGCAATAAAGCCACTATGGCCATGGCTTTTACAGCCAACACAAGAGACTAAAAGAGCACCAAAATGCACTTCTGTCATCTCCAAATCTCCACTCAGACTTGCAAGAATCACAACTAAAGAAAACACTCCAGCCACTTCCAAAAAGCTCTCATCCCTACGATAGACCCGCAAGTTGGTCACCCCCAAGCTAGGGAGGTAGGAAATCCACACGGGTATACATTCCACAACAAAACAAAAACATCAACAACGCAAAACAGCCCATAGGATTATCACAAAACTCAACTCATAAACCTAAGTTGTGGAGGGTAGGGAATGGACCCCTCAACTTCAAAGGGTTCTCGAAAGATGAAATATCAAACTCATGGCCTCAAGCCAAACTCTCCAACACCTTTTTTCCACAAAATCACAATAATCTCCATGGCACTCTTGCCATTAATAATCTGCTCAACAATAAAAGCCCTCGAGGCATAATGTAAAAATGTGGGAGAGACCTCAAGGAGGTTCCTTTCCCCACCCATGACAAGTTGAGCATTACCTCCATTGGAGGTGCTCTCACCATACACCCATCCCAACAACACAATGAAAAACAACAAACAACCAAAACAAAAACACAATACATTACAAAAGCTAGGGTGAGAAAACAAGTTAAGAAGGCCTACCTTCAAAGCCCTTATAATGGAAGTAAGTTGGTGAAGAGCTCCAAGCCTTCCCAAGCCTTCCAATCCTTCAAGCAATCCTCTAACTCCCTCAAACTCCTCCCAAAAATAGCAAAAAGAATAAAATTGAAGAACCCCACACTCCTCAACAAGAGGAGATAATATGGGCCATGAATTTGGCCTTGAGGAATGAGAAGGTGACACTTGTCACCTTCTCCTTCCTCTTCCCATGGCACTTGCAAGGGAGAGGAAGTGTGAGGATGACAAGTGTCACTCTCTCATTCCCTCTCAATCCTCACCTTATCCACTTGTGCTCTCACACATGTGTGAGAGGACAAGTGGTGAGGTGGCAACTCCACTCACACCCACAAGAGGGTAAGGGATGCCATATGGCATCCTCCTATTCTCTCAAGGAGCTATCTTCCTCCAAGATGCTCTCACACGTGTGTGGGAGTCTTGGGGGAAGCTTCGACACACTTGGGAGTCTTGGAGACCTCCCAAGTCTTCCTTGGAAAAGGGTTCCCAAACCTTGGGATGGGAGATGGGTCTTTCCCAAGGCATGGCTCATCCCCCACTTCCCTTATTTCAAATTTTCGTCACTTTTACTAAACCAAGGTTTAGAGTGACCAAACTTGAGTCAAAAATAGGGTTAGATAGTCCAAGTTGACCCTAGACTCATAGGTAACTACCTAGGGTAACTTTTGGGACTCTAGGGTTCACAAGGAGGGTAAAAAATGACACCAAATAAAATAATACCAAGTGGTGTAAATCAAGTAAAATTATACAACACTTATTATGAGATAAATAGACAAGGGATACTAAGGCCAAATAATTAAATTAAATCCAGTACTTAAATCATCATTCAAATTCAAACGTGATTCTTATCCCTCTTGGGAACGGATCGGTTTACAGGGGATAACATAGTGTGAATTCTACCTTCGATTTTCTCGTGGCTAGGGAATGTGAAACCTACACATCTCGATCAAGTGTCAGTCATATCATGGAAATCATAGCTGAAGCAACTAGAATTAAATTTACGCAATTTGAATACATCAATAAACGTCAATACATAACTCCAATTTAAACTGCATTTTAAATCACATGACAAATAGTCCACATCACATAAATAACTAGAACTCATCACGAAATATCATCTAATATATCCCATGTTTCAAATCACAAAATATTGTCTAATATGATCGAATCCATATCACATATGCCAAAATAGTGTCCTATCATAATCAGGAGATAAAAACAAGTCTGCATAATAAAACCAGTCACTAAAGGTTTGATAATGTCATCAACAAATATAGCATAATCGATCAAAATAAGGGGGGTAAAATAATCAGCCTCACAAAATCAAACTGTACAAGGATACTCCAAGTACAAATAAAAACATGGAAAAACCACTCTTCTGGACCAAGAACAAAAATGTTGTAAATGGTGGGGTGGTGGATGCCAAAACTATGGTGCAAAAACAACCAATTTTCACTTTAACAAGCCCACAAAACAAACCACGAAACACTGAATCACGGTTTACAAACTATCAACCTAGGAGAAAATTCACACCTCTAGGAGAATCATTAGAAACCAACCTACGCAAGCTTCTAGTAGGTCAACTCATAATGCTTCTGACCGTACGAGATTATGAACCAAAGGTCAAACCTCCTTGGTGGAATGATGACTTCTGTGAGTTTCACTGGAACAAGGGACACAAAACCAATGATTGTATAGCACTCAAACATACCATTCAAGACTTGTTGGACTAGAAAAAGGTGTCCCTCAACGGACATGCCTCTAACACTGATCACTTGGCATTCAAGGATCCACTTCCCAATTATGACGAGGGTCGGTGTTCTAGACCAAACAACAGTGGTAATAATAACGCTAATTATATGAATGTCGGATTTGACAATGTGGTTAACAACATTTTAGAAAGTTAGTCACACGTCAATACCCTAAATAATACTCTTGATTGTAAAGTGACCACTCATAGTGGAAAGGTTACTCTTAAGGGGGTCCCATCCAAGCCATCCTCTTCATCCAATCAGTATAGTGTCCTAGATCAAATTCACAAAACTCCTACACATATCTCCATCTTGGAACTTTTGCATTTGTCCCCATCTCACAGAGCCATATTGGACCAATCTCTTTCTGAAGCTACCATGCCAACAAACCTCGCTAAAGAAAAAATCTAGACCATGGTAGTAACATTAGCACACCTGACTCCCTATCATTCACTGAAAAGGATGATATGTCTCCCACTCAACCTCATAATGCCTCTCTACGCATTGAAGCCTTCATCCACAAACACAAAATCAAGAGGGTTCTAATTGATGGAGGGGCCGATTTAAATATTTGCACTTTAAAGCTAATCCTTGCATTGGGGTTTTTCAGAGAAAGCTATCGATCCAAAAAGGAAAATCGCCATCAAAGCTTATGATGAGGAGGAAAGAACTTCAAAAGGAGTGGTTGTTTTACCTATCAGAGTGGGACCTGTAGTAAAAGATGTAGTGTGTCAAGTCCTTGATATGGAGCTTGCGTATAACATTCTCCTTGGGAGACCTTAGATATATGCTATGAAGGCAATACCTTCAACCTACCACCAATGTATAAAGTTCCTCTTTGAAGGTCAAGAAATCACCATCCAAGGTGACTCTAATCCTTTTCAGTACTATAACACTGTGCACTCTAAAGCTGAAGTTGTGATTCCCCATAACCATGCCTCTACCTCATCTTCATCCCATGTTGACCCAACTTCACTCCCTTCCACATTGAAGGTGCCCCAAACCAACTTCAAGGTCAAAGACAAAGGCCTAGGTGAATACACAATTGCACAATCCTTTTGTTTATCACAGTTCCCTATCTCTCCTAGATCCTATGGAAAGCCTTCCATGAACAAACCCAAAGAAATAGCAACTACTAAAGGTCCATTTGTCAAATAGGGAAGCCTTGAAGAGGAGAGTGATGAAAAAGACATTCTATAATGGTTATATAAAGATGAAGACCATCTATCCCAGTAACAAGACCATCACTCCATAGTACAAACTGCACAGTATGGTCACAGTTTCCAAATACTACAAAGAATGGGATATGAAGGTCATGGACCCATTAGAATGAGAAAGGAAGGTATCACTAAACCTATCCAACCTCTTACATTAATAGCTCGTGACACTATAGGGCTAGGGTACACCAACAAAGCAAAGACCAAGGGATCAGAAAAGCATAAAAACAAACAACCAGAAACATCTGCTACTAACATAGTAGATCAAATTCACCAACTACAAGGATGGAGTGAGACAGACTCCAATGAGTATGAATGGTATAGTCTCTTTGAACTATCTTGTGATGAAAAGGATATTGATGTGGTCCATGAGTATGTCTCTGCCCATGCAACTAATGAGGGACAAAGTCCAAGGGCTAGACCGTTAGAGTTCGACCCACACAATAACGATAGTGAAATTCAGGAGGAAGGAATGATACCGAACTTGACAGATTAACTAATGGAGAGTACCATCATAGGCATTGTCAATGCTTATAACAAGCATCTTAACTCCTCAATCTTGACCATCAATGTCCTAGAACCAAATGAACCAAATAACCCTCTACCATTGGTATATCCGAAACTCATAGATTGGGACCTCCAAGATACTACCCTCAAGCTAGATACCTTCCAAAATGATGAAGCAATCATATACTTTCTAGAGATTAGGTAACATATACCCGCAGGGGATCACAGGGGCTGGCTATGCCATAGAACTCAATGACAAGGCCTATTTTGGAGAGAGTGCCAAGCCTTTCAGTCTCAAAAATATAAAAATGAAAAATAGATCTAATGGTGAAAATCACTCTGCAACAGTATTAGATCATAAAAATAGTAAAAATATGAAAGACGTATCCAATGGTGAAAACCTCTTTGAGGCGCTGAAGGTTGGAAGGCTTGACCCTCTCCCCAATCTAACACATTAGGAGAGATTGTCGATCTTGATTGAACTAATAGAGAAGATCAATGTCAGCATGGGTGATAATCCAAGGATGATACACATGGCACAATCTTTAACTACACAAGAGAAACCAGAGTTCACTAAATTATTCAAAAGGAAACAAATAAACTTTGCTTGGTCATATGCAGATATGCTAGGGTTAGATTTGAATCTCATAATGCATCACTTATCCTTAGCTTCAGGGGCTAAACTAGTTAAGCAGAAACTCATAAAGATGTACCCGTAAGTTGCCCTCATGGTAAAAGAAGAAATCAAGAAGTTGCTAGATGTTGGGTTCATCAGACCAATAGACTATCCTGAATGGATCTCCAACATCGTGCCTATCGCCAAACCAGATGGGAGAGTTTGACTGTGTAATGACTTCAGAGACCTCAATAAAGCTTGCCCAAAAGATGATTTCCCACTGCCAAACATAGACATCATTGTGGATCTCATGGCTAAACACTCTATGTGGTCACTAATGGATGGTTTCTTGAGATATAACCAGATCAAAATTGCACCTGAGGACCAACACAAGACTGCATTCACATGTCTATGGGGCACCTATTGTTGGTGTGTCATGCCATTTGGATTGAAAAATGTAGGGGCAACATATCAGAGAGCTATGACCACAATCTTTCATGACATGATGCACACCATCATGGAAGATTATGTGGATGACATATTGGCCAAATCACTTACAAGAAAAGGACACCTGGCAGTGTTAGATAAAATCTTCACAAGATTGGAGTAGTTCAATGTGCGCCTCAATCCAAAGAAATGTATATTCTGTTGGATCTAGGGCATACAACTGAGAGGGGGGGGGTGAATCAGTTGTATAAAACTTCTTCTTCTTTCAAACACTTGATTCTTTGTTGTTAGTTAGCAGCATATCAAATAATCATCCATGAAAGCATAATACATAAACACAAGAGCAGATAAGCATCAACACATTGAACACCAAGATTTTGACGTGGAAAACCCAGTTAAGGGAAAAACCACGGGGTGATTAACCCAAGAATTATTCTCTATTAGAAGAATAAAGAAAAATGAATGGCACATGCCAATAAGGGCTCACTGCCCGAGCACACTGCTCACAAAGAGGCCCACTGCCTACAAGGAGACACACTGTCTACAAAGTGATAAAAATCACAGTCTTGAACTGGAGAATGACATCTCTACCATGTCCGGATCAGTTCCAATTAAGCCCAAAAATCTCTGCTCTGCCTTTCGCACGTTTCTTCGCTATGCCACACTCATCCACACACCACACTTTGAAATGAACTCACAAACCGTTATTTATACAAGACATCGACTTAGGAACAAACATCTAAGTCGGCAAACAACCATAAGAGTATCCGCAAGATGAATAACACATCCGGTCGGCCACCACAAGAACATTCGCAGGATGAACAACTCATCCGGTCGGCTAAACAGAACAAGAACTTCATCTGAAAGAATAACTTCAATTTCTGGGTCTACCATCAATGCGGACCAACAACACAACCTAAACATGATCCAAGAACCTTCACAAGCCTGTCTGAATGACCGGATACATCCGCACTTCCTCTACTTACTGGAATCTCTTGTCTTCCTCATCCAGAACTTCAAGAACACAGTCTGTCGCCACTGTCATAATGCAAGAGGTACTTCTGGACCTCCAAATCATACACAAATCAGGATGACACATCACAAGGACATCCCAAATACTCCGTCCAATCCGTAGATTAGGATAATACAATTCCGGACCTCACCGGACCTTTTTGTGATCCTCTGTCACCTCTGGATACTTGCCGGAACCGGTTCTATACCGACAGCCACAACTCCTTCAGATCTTCATGCGGACCTCTGAAATCTTAACTGAAGTATCTCAAGACTCATATCTACTAACCCTTTAATCCGCATCCTCCGGTTCTCATCCTATACAGTACATTTGCCTTCTTCTCATCACTGTTCTTCACTGTTCCTAACTGAGGCTAATTTTCTCAATATCCTCAGTACACAGCTTATCAAATCCTTCTTGTCAATGCAATATGAGTATGTTGACATCAATGACAACACTGGCTCACCTCATACTTGCAACATATTCAGTGTCACATCTGGCAAGCTTCTAGGGTACATCATATCAAGAAATGGAATCGAAGTAGACCCATCTAAGGTGAGGGCTATCATGAAATGGCACCACCCAAAATTATTAGCCAACTAAGGTCTTTACAGGGTAAACTGCAATCTATCAGAAGGTTCATTTCTCAATTGGCAGACAAGTGCCACCCATTCCTGCACCCTCACCAAGGCTGAGTCTCTCTCTCTCTCTAGTGAGCTCTGATACACGTCCTGCATTTGCATCTCTCTGAGAATCTACTGCTCTAAGGTGTGCCCTTAACTGCCTCACCTTACCCTGTAGTGCAGTAATAGCCTGCTGTTGTAAGTCAAGCTACAGAACCTACTGTCCTTGTCCCTGCACCTGCTGCTGAACTACCTACTGCGGCACCTGCTGTGTTGCTGGCATTTGCACCTACTCTATAGCCTATGGCTGCACAACGTGCTGCTATCTAGAAGGTCCCTCCCCAGACCTCCTCCTTTGTCTTAGTCTACCACCATCATCTTCATCTCCCCCTCCTCCTGCCAGCCCCATCCTCATTGTCTAAATCCTCCTCGTCTATGTGAGGAGCCAGCTCTCTTGGCCCTAAGTACCTTGAAAAAGGATGCGCTATGAACCACTCCTCGTAATCCGGAGTCATCCCTGCGTCTACAATCTCCCTCCTCATTAGCCAACCTGCATATAGAATTTGCCAAAACTCTGCCAAGGCCTCATCATATGATGCCACTGGACCCCACCTCAACCTCTTTGCATGGGTCCTCACAAATCAAGCTTGCCCCTGTGGCCTGCCCTGTACTCTACCAAACTACCTCTGCACCCTACTAACAATCTGACGCTCAAGTATGTATCGCGTCATGCTAATTAGCCACCAAGTCTGGAAGCAATACAGTAGCTCATCGCCCTCATCATCCCATACCTCGTAATCTATGTAGGGGCACAAAATAACTACATCTACATTATCCAGTGTGTGTCTCTAATACTCAAGCTTCCCCAGCTTATGCTGGGAAATAACTCCTGCATAACCATAACTATACGACTGACACTGCTATCTCACAAAAACATAGATCAGCCATGTGATCGCTATTTGCTCCCACAACCAAAACTGTAAAAGGGAGACACCTGCTAACAAGCTGGCCCCTCTATGATACACAACCTGGTGCATATCCCTATATAGGTGTGCAAGCATGCACACACCCCATGCGTATCGAGTCCCATTAGTAATCATCCTCTCCATAACTCTCCCCCAACCAATTGGTAACCTGTGTGATCTCCTATCAGGCATACAATGGCCCCGATCAATCCTACCACTATCCTCAGGAAGTAGTCATAATAGTCATGTATGTCTTGCCATGAAATCACCTGCTCATCAAGCTCTGGGTCATCAAAAACACATTTGCACTCTGCCAACCCTGCATCACGTTGTGGGTCGTACTCTACCAAATCTCCCTAAATGGGAAGATGTAGAATCCTTTACACATCCTCCAAGGTGATAGCCATCTCCCCAGTCGATAGATGGAAGGTGCTGTACTCACTGTGGAATCGCTCCACCACTGTAGTCAACAAATTAAGGTTCACACAAACCTTAGGCATGAAACATACGTAGTCCAGCCTCATAGTGCTAAGAGCCTCTCGATCCACCTCAGTAAGCATGTACTGCTGTAACAACGATAAAGAAAACTGCCCCGTGACATGAGTATCACAAATATCCTCCTGCAACTAAGAAAAGCATAGCGTCAATCAAAATCCATATCTAAGAAAACATACTCAAAGAAATCAAACTATCCTATCTTTAACTTAACATATCATCTCTTGACTAGATTCCAGAAATCTCAGAGATCGCTTATCAATTGATGCATTGATCAAGATGCTAATTGAGTGAATTTCATTAAGTCAGTTTACTATCCTAGTGTAAATGCACCGAACGAGGTCGTAAATGCACCGAATCATAGAAAATACGCAGCTTCACCATGAATGCGCTGGTACTTATCCCATATGCGCAATTCTGGCATATGTGCAGCTTCTCATGTCACATGTGTAGTCTTGTAATGTACGCGCTGATTCCTATCCTATATGCACAGTTCTATCATGTGCACCAATAAATCAGTCATATGTGTATCATCTTGGTACATTCGTAGTTTCAGAGTGCATATGCACCAAACTGTGAATCAGCGCATCTATTCTAGCAAAGTTTCCCTAGCATTTATTGCGCTAATAAATGACCCTAGGTGAAGTTTTTCGAGCTACATACTGGTGGTCCTGCCTTTGCTAGCTGGTCGAATCGTTGAACTTGCTCAAAATGGTGCTCCTTGCGCAGAATATCCATCTCAACGCCAACTGCTCTATGCTCCTTTTCTCTCCTAAGCTCTCAAGACCAATCAACTAAAGCCAAGTGTGCAAATGACTAAGCTTGTGGACCCAGGTCTTATTTATAGCAAATGAACCCTAAACTAGCCGTGTGATGATTGTGACTACTTCCAAAGCCCGTTTCTTCCAGTTTCTCTGCAACGTAACCTGTCTTCTTCAATCTAACCTATTTTTAACCTTCTTCATCGTAAGATTGTCCATCTCATGCCTCCCACCTTGGCTTCTCCATCCAATCTCTTGAGGGGGCATCCTATTATTAAACTTATACTAGGGGCAAATTGGGGCATGTATCATTATCAAAAAATTCTTATTCTTTGAGACAACATGATAAAACACATTGCATCAAAGAGGGCAAAATGTATACACCTAAAATTGGCTCATGTCGAATTAAGTAAATATTTTAATAATTATCTTAATTCTTATTTTCTTCTATCAATTAAATAAATATTCTAAGTTTATTTGATTGGTTCATTATCCCATAATTAAATAAAAATCAATTTATTTAATTAAATTCCCGTAATTCTTCTAATGTCTCATATAATTAAATAATCCTAAATTATTTAATTAATCCTACATTCCTCTATCCTAAGTCCTAATTCCATAAATCCACCTCATTGATCCACCTCACCTTTTCCACCTCACCATGTTGCACATGTAATTAGATATTTTAAATATTTAAATTAGCTAATATTCCCTCACCCACATGTCCTATTTATCCTCCAGTCAAAATTAGTTAACTCAGCAATCAAATCAATTAACTAATTAGTCATTTGAGTTTACTAATCAATCAATGCACTTGACTGATTGGTCTATTTTGTTAACTCTTCAATCTATTCTGTTAACTCCCCTGTTGCATGAAGGAGCTTGGACACTTGTCCTCTTTCTATTTGTGCATATTCCTCAACCATTCTCTACCATTGATCTTCTTATTTCTCCTCAACCGTTGATCTCTTCTCTTCTGAGTCTATAAATTGAACCTTATTCCTCCATTTCAATCATCCAAGCTTTCAATACAATTACTCTGTCAAATTACCAGCATGCCTTTGGCACCCCCACTATCATACATTTTCTTGAGATCACTCCCATTGCTTTGAAGCTCATCTTCATAGAAATAAAGTATCATAGTCATTTCTCCATCGCCATCTTGAAGAACAAAGCAAGGAAGTAAGCTTCCTAAGGGCAATTTTCATCACAAAAGATCTATTGAGACGAGGCGAACAATGGAAGCCGCAGGATAACAAGGTTTCATGTGAGGTTTATGCTTTATTTGTTCAATCTTGTTATTCGCTATTTCTATTGATATTCATTGGTTTATTAATGATTTTATGCTGTAAACAACAATTTCTAATAACAACATCCATTAGATTATTGCTTTCTGTTGCTATTACTTATGATCTAGAGGTTGAGCAAATGGATGTGAAAACAACATTCCTTCATGGTAATTTGGAGGAGGATATTTATATGACACAACCAGAGCACTACATGATGAAAGATAAAAGTAATTTGGTTTGTAAATTGAAGAAATCTTTTTATGGCCTCAAATAGAGTCCTAGGATGTGGTACTAAAAAATTGATACATATTTGTTGAATTTGGGATTTGAGAATTCTAAATTAGATCACTCTATTTATTATAAATTTGATGGTGATCATTTCTTATTTATTGCATTATATGTTGATGATATGTTATTTATTGGTAAAGGGGAAGGAATTATTTCTTAACTAAAGTCTCAATTGCAACTAAATTTGAAATTAAAGATCTTGGTGTAGCTAGACACATTCTTGGGATGGAAATCATAAGAGATAGAGTGAATAGAAAACTATGGCTTGGCTAGAGTAAGTATGTCAATTCAATTTTATAGAGGTTTAACATGCATGATTCTAGACCATTGTGTGTTCCCTTTATAGTTGGAATGACGTTATTTGCTTCAAAATGTCCAACATCCCCATCAAAGATGGAAGAAATGAGAAGAGTGCCTTACTAGAGTGCATTTGAAAGTTTGATGCATGTTATGGTCTGCACTAGACCAAACATTGCCCAAGCAGTGGGAATTATTTCCAAATATATGTCTAATCCTGGTAGAGTTCATTACAATTTAGTTAAAAGAGTCTTCACATTGGAATGTAGTTAAAAGAGTCTTCACATTGGAATGTAGTTAAAAGAGTCTTCAAAGATTCGCAGGGTACCTTAGTTTATTCCTTGTGTTGTCATGGTAATTTGATAGGAGACATGCATTACCTTGATATTCATGGTTATGTAGATTCTGACTGGGCAAGTGATGTTGATAGCAGACGATCCACTAGTGCTTATGTGTTTACTTTATTTGGTGTTGTAATTAGTTGTATGAGTAAGTGACAAGTTGTGGTTGCTTTGTCCACCATTGAAGCTTAGTATATGGTACCTACTCACACTTGTAAAGAAGCCTTTTGGCTTAAGAGACTATATTTAGATATCAAAATAAAAAGGGTGTAGTGATAGTTTATTGTGAAAGTTAGAGTACGATTTGCCTAACTAAGAACTTGACATTTCATTCCAGGACAAGGTACATTGATGTACAATATTATTGTGTCAAAGATATGCTCGAGGATGGTAGGGTGAAGCTAGTTAAGGTAGAGACTTTGATGAATGTTCTAGATTCATTAACTAAGCCTTTGAGCACAAAAAAGTTTAGACGGTGTTTAGAGTCTATGGGCCTCTCGGCCCCTAGCAATTAAATCATGGTGTTGATACTCCCTTTGCTCTTGCAAGGTTTTCTATAAGTGGGAGAATGTTAGGAAATGTGTCTCAACCTTGAAATTACAAAAGGTTACTATTTATAGTAAGTTTGCATTTGAGCCTGTATAGGTCTGAAATTCTCACCAAAGCTACAAAATTTCCAAATAAACATTATAGGTGAGTTTTGACCCAAGGTCATATCTGGATGTCGAGATATTAAAGTTTCTAGTTATTTAAAACTCTTGAAAAAGTTTTCAAGTCAATTTTTAGGCATCTAGGGGTCATTTTTGGCCCCAAAAATTGTCATAAATAACCAAGTTTGTTATAGATTGATAGATCTCTTCATGAGATTTCCAACACATCAAACAATTCATCAATCAGCCTCCTAGATCAAAATTTATTGCCTCTGGAAGTTGGGTCTCCTGTATTGGAAAATGTGTTGGACACAAAAAAGAGCTGTAAGGGGGAGTTACACATGTTGGTGTGTGTTTTGACACATCATAGGGCATCTTTGATTGGAGATAATTTGGGTGCTACTTTTTTGGTTGGTTTTAGCTCATGGTTTTGTAATTACCATTTAACGGTTTCATGTATTGTATCTCCTATATATTGGATTCTTGAGATGGAGGTTATGTGTGAGAGTCTTTTACATGTTGAGTTTCCTCTAGATCTCTAGTTGGTGATACTCTTGTGAAAGCTTGCTCTACAAGTATATTGTAATCTTGTTGATTTTTGAATGATATATTGGGTAGCTTTTGGAGTGTGGGGTTTTTCTCCTAAAATGGTTTTCCCCACGTAAGTCACTATGTTGTGGTATGATTGTTATTTATGTTTATTTCTGTATAATTTTTGTGACTCTTGTAAAGATCTGGAAAGTTTTGTATAATCCTCCTCCCAAGATTAGTATAGGAAGTTATTCCACTACCTTAGCTTCCTTACATGGATGAAGGGGTTGGATATATTGAAATTGAGATATAAAGAGCCATAGGCTCCAACACAACAATCACTCATTCACTTTCAACACTCAAATGATTACATTCTATGGCTTTATAAAGCCACTCAACTTACTAACTACCCAAACCACTAACTACCAACTAACACATAACTAATAACTAACTAAAAACTAACATCTAATAAATTAACATTAACATATTAATTTATTATTCATTACATTATTATACATTTCATGCACTAATAATTCCTAACACTCCCCTTTAATGCTAACATAAGGACTTTATTCTAGTGTTGCAGTATATCAATGGTTGGCCTATCTCATATTTGCCCCCTTAATGAAAAAATTTCTTTGGATGTCAATTTCTACCGATAATGCATCCAATTATAATGTGAAAATATAAAATCTATTACACTCTTATGGCTCCAAAATCCTTATTTCTTCATTTACATAATTTTGAAAAAATGATACAATTTCACCTCTATCTTCTGCATCAAACTGCTCAATAAATATTAAGATCATTCTCAAATAATTTCTGGGTTTTGTTCTCCTCTTTATCATCTTTCCAGAAATTTTAAATTTCTAAATTTTGTTACAAAATGAGAAATATATCATCGTTTTAGTGAGACTAATATAAAAAACTTTCTACAACACCATAGATTTCTGCAACTTTGAATGTATAATTTTTATTTTTATTTTTATTTTTTGATATGAAAATAAATAAAATGGAGTGAAAAATATGAAAATAGTGAACAATATGGAGAGAGAGGAGAGAAACAAAATGAAGGAACAAGATGGAGATAGAAGAGAAACCATATGTAGATGGATGATGAATGTGACAAACTTGCACATGGTCCACACTATGCCTCTGTTGACAAAATGCAAGAATGGTGAATGGATAACAATGAATTTTGCACATGGTCATCACTACATCATCATTGAGCACTACTTTGGAGAAGGAAATGCAAGTGACTGGATGGTGACCAGAGAGATCCAAGACTCCTACTCTAATAGCATTTTTTGATGGCTTTTGTTGTCTATACCTAGGAGTTTCTCTTCATTTTAGATAACCATCAAAGTAATGGGAGATCTTATGACTATGGGACTCTTTTGCAAATCACAAGATAACCTCTAGGATTTTAGAAGCTAGCTCTTCCTAAGATTCTCATTAATTTTTTCAAAAGTCTATGGGAGGAAAGAGAAGAGAGAAACTTAAAATAAGGAAACTAAACTAAGGTGATGCACCAAAAAATATATTTTGCAAATAAATGCATGATTGCAACCTATGATCAATAACTATAAGTTCAAATAAACACATGATTTCAACCCAAAATTGAATAGGTTAAAGTACAATAGGATCAATATCATCCTAATTTAGCCACCTAGGAAGTTTAGATGAAGGAATATGGTAACTATAACCATTTTTTTTAATACTTAGATTTCAAGGACAAATTCCCCTAGGAGGTGAATGTAATACCCCCTTTGTTCCTAAACTTGTAAAGGGATAGTTATTAGATGGGAATTTTGAAGACTGTATAACTAATGTCATATATAAATTTCTTTAAGATTACTCCTAAAAATGGATAGTGATTTTAATAAATTATCAATTTGCCATTAAAGATGACTAATGAGCATTTAATTGAGAATTTTAGTCTTAAAATTTGGATTAAACAATTAACATAAAAATTGTTACATAATAAGGATGGATGGCATGTTTTGTTGGAAAAATATTTTTATTTCTACAGTGATATTCAAATGGATTAGACTAACACCATTTTCTAATGATGTCCTAACAAATCTACCAAGTGTTCAAGCAATCGATGAAGCAAATGGGTTGACCAAGCTAAGGGGGGTTTGTGTTTTCACTAGGAATTTGTGAGCACTAATATGAGTTAAGGTGAATAGAAAGTAGGCAAGGAAGGATTAAAAAAAGGTATAAGCTCTATCTAGATACTAGTGTTGATGAATTATGATGAGTATGCCAAGGCATGATCTTGATGTTATTATTTATTAGAGTCATATATGTACACATCATCTCCTTTAGCCTCTCCTATATAAACTTAGCTAGGTCTCATTCCACTATAAAGCATCCTTTATGAAAAGTATTTTGAGGGGTGTTTCTATGTGGCCATAACTCTTTACAAATATTATATAGTATCCTATTCAAGTCCTAAGAAGCCTATCAAGTTCTTAAGGAATTTAGAATAGACCACTCCACAATAGCCTTGATTTTATTGGGATCAACATTACTTCTTAACTAGACAATTATACTTGGCAATTAGGATGATGTAGATGATGCAGACCGTCTTATTCATTCATCCACTTCATCCTAATTCTTCCAACCAAATCTATCATCCATCCTAATCATTCCCTTGCATCATAATCGACCATCTAATCATCTTATCCCAATAATCTTTTTCATCCAATCAAGTTCATTCCTAGTCATCCTACTCATCTATTGTTCACCTATCCTAATCATTTCTGTTATCAATTTCATATCTCTAATCATTCATTTTCACTTATCCTAGAATCACCCCATTTTATCCTAATCACATGATCCCTCTTATCATAATCATCCAACCAATTTGGAAAGCCAAATAATTGCATGGCATGGGAGTATCAAAAATGAAATAATCCCCTATCATTAGAAACATGAACTAAGTGTTCATTTTGAGAATTTATTGAACTACCCTAATTGACCACTGGGGTCCTAGTAGGAGGAGCTCAAAAGACTGCATAAATACTTGAAAGATCCTTGTTGAGGGTTGTTGAATTATGAGCACTAATATGAGTTAAGGTGAAGAGAAATGAGTCAAGGAAGGATATAAAAAGGTATAAGCTCTAGCCAAATACTGGTGTTGATGAATTATGATGAGTATGCCAAGGCAAGATCTTGCTGCTATTAAATTAGAGTCATATACACATAATCTCCTATAGCCTCTCATATACCAAATTAGCTACCTCATTCCACTAGAAAGCATCCTTTCTAAAAAACATTTTGAGGGGTGTTGCTATGTGGCCATATCTCTTTACAAATATTAGATAGTATCCTATTCAAGTCCTAAGAAGCCTCTCAAGTCCTTAAGGGTTTTAGAATAGGCCACTCCACAATAGCCTTGATTTTATTGGGATCAACTTTACTCTGATTAACTAGTCAATTATACTTGAAAATTAAGATGATGTAGATCATCTTATTCATTCATCCACTTCATCCTAATTCTTCCAACCAAATCTAGCATCCATCCTAATCATTCCCTCGCATCATAATCACCCATCTAATCATCTCATCCCAATCATATTTTTCATCCAATCAAGTTCATTCCTAGTCATCCTACTCATTCACTATTCACCTATCCTAATCATTTCTCTTATCCATTTCATATCTCTAATCATTCATTTTCACTTATCCTAATCACCCCATTTTATCCTAATCACTTCATACCTCTTATCATAATTATCCAACCATCTCATTCTAACTAATCCTTTCATCCAAGCTAATCATCCCTTAATCATTTAACCCTATCCTAATCATCCAACATCATCAACCTAATCATATTTTCCATCCATTATCCTAATCATAATCTATTATGATAATCCAATATCATCCTACATCATTTTCCTAATACAACTTCATCCATTTGTACTACATTATCCACAATCAAAATCCATTAATCCTCATCCAATCCTATCATTCGTCATTTCCCTAAATGTCCTCCATCCATAATTTATGAAGATCTTTTATCCATAGTGAAAGAATCTAGATCAGGTAAGGTGAACTACCAACTCTCAATTCTACTTTTATTTCTATAATACCAAAAGAAGATAATGCTTGTGGGTTTGGAAAGTCTATGCCCATATCTCTTTATAATATGTGTGTGCAAGGTTAGTGTGTCTAGGTTGTCCTCTTTCTCTAGTTGTATGTCATTATGGTGGAAGCTTTAATCTATTTTCTTTAAGAATGCAAAGGAACAAGGATAAATAAAAGGTACTTTTTAATCACCTCAAATGTGTGTAATTATACTAATTCCTAGTTTAGTGATGACTCGTTTGTAATGGGCTATGGTTCAATGGAAGAAACTAGATAATTAAAGAAGAATTCTTGAAAAAAAATGTTTGGCCACTTAGGGGAAAGTCAATGCAATAAATTCTACTATCTTTGCCTATAATTTCTCCTCTATGCATAGTAAGAAGCTTACTCAAATTTTTGGTTTTAATGTTGCAACTATGTGCTAACCGATGTTGTCATTGATGTCAACATGCTTAGGTTGTCATTGGTGTCAACTATATCTTCTGTTATTTTTTATTGTTACTTGATTGAGTTGTCATGTTAAAGTGATTTGAATGCTTATAGAAGTGCTGATGATGTTGGTATAGTGCTCTTGTTGCTGAGTTTCTAAGTGCTTTTGGGAAAAATTACTCTCTAAAGGAAATAGTGTGTTGTAGAGTATTCAAGCTTGTAGGATAATGTCTGAGTTTTTGCTCCGTGTTTCTTCAATGTTGAAGACCAGAGTGTGAGATTTGGATATGTTTTAGAGAAGTGTTTGAAGATGTGAAATCCAAAATTTGGTGGTCTAGATTACTGTGTAGTAGAAGTTATGTTCACCAGTTTGAAGACTGTAATTGACAGAGTTTCTAGGTTGTGCAGATGTGTCTGAGAGAAAGTATTTTGCTCTGCATTTCTCCGCAAAGTTGTTTCAAGTGATGCAGTTCTAGAAATATGTTTATAAGGTCCTTATCTATCTTCATTCCAAAGGATTTGTGATTTGGTTTTGTTGATTGTAAGTTGTCTTTGAGTGAGATTTATTGTCTTCAAGTGAAACTTGTTGTAGCTAGATTTGTTGGCTCCCAGGTGATTTTATGTTATTTGTGGATGTATCCAGATCATTTTAAAGGCTTTTTCTTTATTTGTAAGTTATGGCTGTGCTCTTGGAAGCATGTGCCTAAAGATCCTAGTACTAACACCACTTTTGGCCGACCTAGTTGTTTACACTCTTTACGGATGTGCTTCGTGGATTGTGGAAGTGTGTTGAAGTGTGTGAAGATGTATTTAGGTCCAAAATAAGGTATGAAATGTTCTACCTTCATTCCTTTGCTTCACAATAATTTTTAGGTCTAGACCTAACTTGAATTATGTATGTTTTCCGACCTTAAAGATTGTTCCAAGGGTTGTAGAATGTATTACTGACCTTGATGTATGTTCTAAGGTTGATGATTGATATAAATAAGTGTAAAGAATTCATGTGTTTGGGATGTGATGTGAAGATGTGAAGATAAAGATGTTTGTGTAGTAAGGCAGCGAAGGTGATATGTATTGTGCTTTATTGGAACTAAAATCAGGCATGTAGTAGATGCTATCATATCAGTTCATGGTAGTGATCCACCTCTCTTGGTAGTTAACCACCTCTCTTGGTAGTGAGCCACCTCTCTTAGCAGTGAGCCACTTCTTTTGGTAGTGGGCCCTTTTGGTAGTGAGCCACCTCTATTGGTAGTGAGCCACCTCTTTAGGCAGTGAGCCCCTCTTGATAATTGAGAGGGGGGGTGAATCAGTTATCCTACTATTATTTTCTTTCTTAACTTTCTTAATAATCAATGCAGCAATAATTTAAATAAGCAAACATAACCATGAAATGGAGATACACAAGACACAATATTTTTGACGTGGAAACCCTGTTAAGGGAGAAAACCATGGGGTGATTAACCCAAGATTGTATTCTCTATTAGAAGAATGGAAATACAAAAATGGCATTTGCCAATTAGGGCTCACTACCCGAGCACACTGCTCACAAGAGGCACACTGCCTACAAGAGACTCACTGTCTACAAAAAGAGTGTTTATACAATACTTGAACTGATTGGGAGCATCTACATATGCTGGAGTTCAGTTCTGGTTAGGCTCAGTATACTGATCTGTTGCACTTCATCTTTCTTCTTCTTTTATGCTGCTTTCCTTTCACATACCGGACCTTCCTTACTGCTTTCCCTCTACTCTTCTACTTTTATTCGCACATAACCAACAACAACAACAACTCTCACAATTAAATCCATCTTGTATATATATCCACACAAGTGATTTCATCACCTTTCTAGTCAACACCCGGAATAGTCAAACTTCTCACAAACTCTGATCTCTCGGCTGAATCCTTGCACATCAAGTAATGCGGATCAAGCATATACTTGTAGAAGTCATCAATCATGTCGGCCAAACATAACTTATGCCTTAAGAACCTTTTCCATCATCAGTAGCACATCTAGAATGATGTCTGATGTTTTGCCAGTCAGTTCTTCCTCTGTCACACTACCAATCAGGACCCCGATACTCAAGTGATCATATCTTTTTCTTCATCTATCATCAGAGGCTAAATCCTTGGATTCTATCACTCAGGATAGTCCTCTTGACTTACCCAAATTTGCACTTCACCAAGATACTTCCTCTGAGAGATCTGGACATTTCTATCAGATCTTACTGACTGCTCTGTTCCTGCTTACCGGACCTCAATACTTTGCAATCTATCTTCCGGTAAAGACTCATTATGTCCTATGGATGTGTGGGCTAACCTTTGTTGCCATCAATGACAACAATCATGAATCCATATAGTGTCTCTTGCCAACAATCTCCCCCTTTGGCATTGATGGCAACACTTAGTGAAAAATGACTAAGTGTTTACACTATGCTCCCCCTTGGCTAATGCTCTATTTTTATATACATATTTTGGAGCTCCCCCTTAGTTGGATTCCTCATTTTTCACTACTCCTCACTCCCCCTTTGACATCAATGGCAAAGGGTAGGGTCTGCATACCAAAATTTTCAAAAATTTAACTATACTTAGCCGTATAAGTATATACATATGGAATACTTACATATACTGCAGTATGTCAGCAAAAGTTGTTTTCAGTTGAATGAATTCTGTAGCCCAACTTTGCTTCATTCTATCCAAAATTGATATATGACCGCTCAATAGAAAAGCAAACGCATCTGCCCTTTTTAGATCTGTTGGATCATTTGTCTGAGCTATGATTTGAGCTTCTTTTATGACCTCATGCATGGCCTCTAACTTAGGGACAATTTTCAAGCTTCTTAATCTCATTCAAAACTGTAATCATTTGACATTCTTGATTTATTATTGATGTAGAAAGTGGATCAAAATTTTGAGAAAGTTTTAACAGTTTATCCTCCTATTCTTTCATTTTCTTCTCAATCTCCACTGTTGCTTTGGACCAGGAAATACAAAATTTGGATACTTCACCGCCATCTTTAAGAGCATTTTCTAAGCTCTTTATCCCAATATTCATATTTCTCCTATCATTACTTATCAACCCTTGAACCTCTGATAATCTTTTTGCAAAAAATTCCTTCCAGACCTTATCTTCTACTGACTTCTCTAGTGAATCAAAATGTGTGCTAACACTATTGACTAGAGTTTTGAGATTACTAGATGAGGAGGCTATGGGATCCTTTTGAAATGACGGCATAATCTTTTCTAGCACTCCGGAAGCAGCTTCTATCAACTCACAGTCTTCCATGTGAGACTTTAGGAGTTTTTCTTTAGCCTTTGCATTAGCAAATGAGGTTATCTTCATTGTCTGTACCGGAGAAAGTGAATCAAAATTAAATGGTCCTTATAGAAGCTCCGATTCATCAATCTCCATTAATTCCTTGCTCAGGAATTCTTGGATAGTTTTTGCAGTGTCTCTTGCCAGAGATAGATGTTTCTTCTCTTCTGCATTCTTAGAGCTGTCCTTTTGAGCTTTCTCTCCTTCTACATTCTCACCACTAGCAGTTGTGGTCTTTTCTATTGAGGTCTTCTCTCCCTCTACAACCTTGGTACTGTCAACTTCTTTTTCCTTCACTCCTACTTCTTTCTCCTGTATTTTGTCTTCTTCTTTAGATCCGGAGACTGTAGGGGAAACCAGAGGAGAAATGTTAGTTTGTTCAAGGCCCACCTCTTCTGTCATTTTCTCAGTAGATTCTTCTGCAACATTTGAAGCTGAGGGGTTAGCACCCAAGTCCTCTATGATAGGAAGATTAAATCTTTTGAAGGTTTTCTAGAGAATCTCTTCTGTATCCTTGGCTACCTTGTCAGTTTCACCAAGCATGAGCTGATTCATCCTTGATTTACTCCTGAACTCATCCTTGCAATCTTTGAATATCATGTTCATTGTCTTGGGATCGATTGCAGAATATAGCTGAATAGCTATCTATTCCTGAATCTCAAGGTCTTTTGCCATGGCATTAGTTTTTCTCATTTCTAATTCCTTTTCTAGGCTCTTGGGAATAAGAGATATAATTTCAATAAAGGCCTTATTATATATGTTCAGATACCTAACTATAGCTTCCTGCAAGATCTTTTGATCAGCCTCATTATAATCATCATAGAATTCAGTTAGGGGTTGCAAGCTCCCATCCACAGTGACTGCTTTCACTACAACATCTAAGGATAGAGTGGGCTTTTCAATAAATTCCTCTTCCTTCTCTTCTTCTCCTTGATCGGTAGAGTGTTCACCGGATGATTTCTTCTTCTTCTTAAGTTTCTTTATCTCCTCATCTAATTCAGTTTCCTCTTCATCTCTTTGACTGGCATAAGCCCTTGTGGCTTTTGTCTTTGATCTTTTCTCTCCTTTGCCGGATGCCTGTACTTCTAGTTTTGATGTTCTTGAGCTTTTGGCTATGATAGGTGCAGATCTCTTTGATGATCTGGTCCGGGTTGAGGTTTCTACCGGAGCACTTTCCTCACTTTTCTTTTCTACCTTCTCTTCTCTTCCTCAGCCTTTTGCCTCTTTTCCCTGTTGGCATCAAGTGCCTCCTTTGAGATGCCAAGGCCTTTGGTAATATGTTCTACTTCTTTTCTCACCTTCCTCTTGAGTTTTGGTTCTCTGAGTTCCACATGAATCTTTACACTTAGCTCCTCAAAGGTTCCAAATCTTTCTACCTTTGGATCCTTTGGCTGACTTAGCATGTGTTGAACATGCAGCTCCATAATTTGTTCATCAACCTCATACCCCATGGGCATGATCCATATAGTTCTTGGTTCTACTGCCTCCATTAGGCACTGATCAGTCTCTACCATAAAACAAACTGTGTCTTTGTATTTCTCAACAAGAGACTGGGGAATCCTTTCTCTTTCTTGCATCATGTTTTGAAAGTTCTTGAAATATCCCCACAGAGCTGTATTTTGTGCTTTATTGGTACCAAGTCCATGCAAATAATCTCTGATTTGGATAGCTACTGGTTTATCATTCTCCCACACCCAGCCACTAGATCTAGGAAGCTCATTCATAAAGTAGAAGAATAAGCACAATATCAATCCACCATACTTGAATGAATTCTTTTTGTCTTTCTTATTTTTCTGTAGATTCTCCAAGAGTTGGTTCAAGAGAAGCTAACAAAGATCATAGTCTGCATCCTTTCTCAGCATTTCATAAGTAGTGTAGATGGCAGTTCCAGGTACTGAATTTTCCCTGCTAGAATGGTATATTTTATATCCAATGATCATGGAGGCAAACTTGACATCCGGATCAGAGATGTCATCTACTGTCATTGCTCTTTTGTCAAACTTGGATTTGGTAGCCTCACTCATAGTTTGATTCTTCACAGATTTAAGAACGGGAATCCCACCGGATGAGTGTAATCTAGTAACTGCCCTGATGGCATATTTTGTGATTTTGAATGGTCCATTTAACCACATGAAGTTGTCATGTATTCTCCTCAAAATGTACCTGATCCATTCATCCTCGATAAAACAAGGGAAATGCATGTATTGTGTAAAGTGCTTATTCTGGAGGCCCTTGTATTGGGGTTGGAGCTCGAATGAATCATCTAATAGTTGTTTGTGATAGATATCTCTAAGTTTGAATTCCCTAAATTCTTCAACATTTGCATGTATGTAAATCCTAATATCTTCAGTGTGCAAAACGCCATGCGGAACACTAGAAAATGCTCCTAGGGGATCTACCTCCAAGGATTTGTATGGATGTTTCTTAAATGTGGGGCGAGGTCTATCAGAAATCTTTACTATATTTGGAGTAGCCATCATCAAACAATCTTACTAAAGGATATCAAGAACGAAAAATACCTTTTACGCAGTTTAGGGCACACGATGAAATCCAAATAGAGCTATATGAAGAATTGTCTAGATCTTTTGGGGGAAGTTGTTTGCAGAGCTCCTTTTCTTTCTTCTTCGCAAGTGAGTGTACAAATGTGTAAATGACAAATGAATGAACTCTTGTATTCCAAGAAGCCCTAATTTTCACCCTGCAATAAATGCGCAACCTAATTCATTCTGGTTTGCCTTATTTTCCTTGTTCAAGGAGGAAGAAACTCATCTAAATCATTATGATGCCTTTGTGATTGATGTTAGTGTTGAATCATAATGTCCACTTCTTCTTCTGATCATTTCATATATCTGTAGATCAAGCTGTTTCAATTTGGATCCATACTGGGCCAATCTTGTGAAAAACCTATTTACCCGGGAGACTTGTTTAACCGGACCAATTCTGAAGGAATTAAGCTTTTTAAAATTTCTTGCAGATCTCTCAAATCTTTACCTAACCTTCTTTACATGTTTCTCTAGAAAACCATTTAATCTGTAGCTTCACATGTGCCAATTTTAGGCACCAATTGACTGGCTGGGGGAACAGGGTTTTCTTTGTGTCTTCCCATGAGCCAGAGCTCATCTCTTAATTTTTGGAAGGAATATCAGCACCAGAGTCTGGTGTAGATCCATCCTCTACATTCTCTGTACTTTTCTTCACCCAAATCTTGTTCATCTCTCTTTTAACTTCATCTGCATTCACTTTTTGTTTACCCTTATCTTGATTCTGATTATGATATACCGAACCTCTTTTGTCCTGATTCTTGCTTCTACAAAATTTTTCACTATGACCGGATCTATTGCAGATTTGGCAAACAACATTTTTTTGTATATTTGACTGATATCCTCTTGATCTTCATTGATTAGCCATATGACCTATTCTATTGCATGCAAAGCATCTACCATTGAACGATTTGTTCATTTGCATATTTTTGCATTAATGAGATTTGTGACCATACCTTTTGCAGTTAAAGCACTATCCAGAGAAGGATGAATTAGTCTGACTCATTCTCTTTCTACACTGATTAGCTTTGTGACCAAAGTTATTGTAGTTGTGGCAGTATCCATTGAAGGATGGATATCTTTGAGCATTAGGTTGTCTTACCGGAGGTCTTCTAGGCCTATTCCTTGGATTTTCTAATCCAAAATTCTTCTGACCGGATCCAAAACTTTCTCCTTTCTCATATCCCAAACCACACTTGTCGTCTACCTTCTTTTGACTTTCAAGAAGAACTTCAAGTTGAGCAGAACTTATCTTGAATTTCTCTTTATATTCATTTGTTGTTTGAAGATCCCTTTTGAGAGAGACAATTTGATCCTCAAGTTTTTCTTCATTATTTTTAGCATCTTCAAGATCAGATTCAAGATGTCTGATAATTCTATCCATTTGGTGGCAATCTTCTGATTTCTCCTTGAGAGATTGTCTTAGATTATCTTTAGTTTTTCTTTTCTCTTCAACTTCTTGGGTGAACTTCATAACTCCTGATTCCATTTCATGTCTTACCATAATGATTTCTTTTGATAACTTTTCACATAACTTGGTTTTCTCATTCAGCTCTTCATTTGCATCATTTGCTTCACCTTGTCTTGCCAATTGCTGAAGCAGCTCCTTTCTCTTTTTCATAGAGAGACTTAATTTGTCTTTTAGTTCTCTCATGAAATCATCAGCTTGTTTGAGTCTTTCCTTTAATTCATTAACTTCAGAGTTTGACTGTTCAAGATCATCAAGGGCAGTCTTGAGTTGCTCCCTTAAACCATATGCATCCATTTGGATTCCCAAATCTTCCTCAAGCTGTTAGACTTTATTAGGAGGAACTTAGCTCTGATACCAATTGTTGATAACTGAGAGGGGGGGTGAATCAGTTATCCTACTATTTTCTTCTTTCTTAACTTTCTTAATAATCAATGCAATAATAATTTAAATAAGCAAACATAACCATGAAATGGAGATACACAAGACACAATATTTTTGACGTGGAAACCCTATTAAGGGAGAAAACCACGGGGTGATTAACCCAAGATTGTATTCTCTGTTAGAAGAATGGAAATACAAAAATGGCACTTGCCAATTAGGGCTCACTGCCCGAGCACACTGCTCACAAGAGGCACACTGCCTATAAGAGACTCACTGTCTACAAAAAGAGTGTTTATACAATACTTGAACTGATTGGGAGCATCTACATATGCTGGAGTTTAGTTCTGGTTAGGCTCAGTATACTGATCTGCTGCACTTCATCTTTCCTCTTCTTTTATGCTGCTTTCCTTTCACATACCAGACCTTCCTTACTCCTTTCCCTCTACTCTTCTTCTTTTATTCGCACATAAACAACAACAACTCTCACAATTAAATCCATCTTGTATATATATCCGCACAAGTGATTTCATCACCTTTCTAGTCGGCACCCAGAATAGTCAAACTTCTCACAAACTCTGATCTGTCGGCTGAATCCTTGCACATCAAGTAATGTGAATCAAGCATATACTTGTAGAAGTCATCAATCATGTCAACCAAACATAACTTATGCCTTAAGAACCTTTTGCATCATCAACAACACATCTGGAATGATGTTTGATGTTCTGTCAGTCAGTTCTTCCTCTGTCACACTACCAATCAGGACCCCGATACTCAAGTGATCATATCTTTTTCTTTATCTATCACCGGAGGCTAAATCCTTGGATTCTATCACTCAGGGTAGTCCTCTTGACTTACCCAAATCCACACTTCACCAAGATACTTCCTCTAAGAGATCTGTACCTGTCTGTCAGATCTTACTGACTACTTTGTTCCTACTTACCGGACCTCAATACTTTACAATCTGTCTTCTGGTAAAGACTCATTATGTCCTGTGGATGTGTGGGCTAACCTTTATTGCCATCAATGACAACAATCATGAATCCATATAGTGTCTCTTGCCAACAGCCCCTTTGGCAATGGGCCTCTTTGTAATTTAGTTTTGATACTACTATTTATTATGAGCTAATCTTCAACATGGTTTTTCCCTTTTAGGGTTTTCCAAGTAAATCCGGTGTTCTCTTGTGCATTGTGTTGATGTGATTAAGTTTTTATTATCTACTTTTCATGTTTAAATATCATAAAAGAACTAGGGTTTATGTGAATTGATGTGGATGTGATTATGTTTGTGAAGACTTAAAATTTTTGATACAACTGATTCACCCCCCCTCTTAGTTGTATTGTGTATTCAACATTTAATTCTATGGATTTGAAGTAGTTTTTCACTTTTCTTTGTGTTCCTATTATCCGAAGAAAGCATGCTAAAAAGTAGTAGGAAGAATTTGTTAAAAAAATATGGACATATTCAACTTGTGGACTCATCGCTAGTTGACTTTAGTTGGAATTTTTTTCTTGATTAAATATGTGTTAACTTCCATTCCCATTTATTTTTTGTCCTCAATTCATGCTCTTGTTGACACAGTTTGATTTATTGACAATATCATCTAGTTCTTTTTTGTGTAAAGGGGTTAAAGTCCAAGGAAAAATGAAACTCCACCTTGTTAAATGGGATGTGGTTTGTATGCCTAAATGTTGGGGTGGACTGGGCATTAACATTTAACCCTTTTTCCAAAAGTTTATGGGTTTAAATTAATTTGGATCTTCAATTGATTTCTAAAAAATACTCTGTGTGGACTAGAATAATTGTGAACAAACACATTAGAGGAAGATCTCCTAAGTTAACCCTTGTTTTGAATGAGACACTGCTATAAATTTGTTGTATGGATTAACATGTCTATTATGATTTCTCTTTTCAAGAAGGGTTGTTCATGGTTTGTGGGAGATGGAAAGAAAGATAATATTTGGTTGGATAACATTAATTATTTGCCTCATTTAGGTGGTATTTTAGAAATATTTCAAATTCATAACTTTTTTACAAACCAAGGTATTTGCAAAGTGGTTGATTGTTTCAAGAAAGACAATCTTTCTCATTCAAGATAGGTGGTTATTCTATGAAAATGTAGGAGGACTAGAATTATCATGAAGGTGTAGTATGATACCTTCTCAAACTCATTGAAAGAGATGAAGATCAATATAAGATGAAATTGTGTGGCGAGATCTTAATAGATCTAGGAAATATCATGTGAGATAGGGTTCTAATTTGCTGTTCTATAAACAATTTAGCCATTTGTTTTTAAAACAACATATAGGAAAGCTTTGGGCTATCAAATTACTTTCCAAAATTGATTTATTCAAGGGTTTAGGGTTTAGGGTTTAGGGTTTAGTGTTTAGGGTTTAGCTTTTAGTGTTTAGGAACCTTTAGGGTTTACTGTTTATGGTTTAGTGTTTACAATTTAGGGTTTAGCATTTACGCTTTAGGGTTTAAAATTTATGGTTTAAGATCATGAAAAACAACTAAATATCTATCTAAAAAGCACTTAGGTTTTCAAATGAAATAATAATAAAAGAAAATAACAAAAATAAGAAAAAATAATAAATAATAACAAAAAAGCATAGAGCACCAACCTGGCATAGTTGATAGACGGTCTAGAGTAGGTGAGGAGGTCCTGGAGATAGGTGGTGGGGTTCAGGCGATGTGGGTACCCATTTTTTGGCATCCTATTTCATCCTTGTCCGCAATCTGTGGCTGTTAAAATGAAGCCACGGGACTGTTTCAAAAAAATAAACACTTTTCAAAAATAGGTACTCACTCCTTTTGTACGTGCTCATTTCATAATTGGTGCCCATTTGTCTTTGGGTGCCCAATCCTAAATGGGAGCTCATTCCTTAATGGGCACCCATTTAGGTTGAGGCTCCTGTTCTAATCACATTTTTTATTGTGTGGAAAACTTCCATAAAATATGTACTCATCTATGTGCACTCACTCTTTCAAACCAAAGGAAGATCAAACAAAACCTATTTTCCCTCAATAAAGAATATGCCCAAATCCACTAACCATCTCCTTTTTCTCTTCAAAACACATTGATCTCAAAACAACTTAAGATCCAAACATAAGGAGATAACAAATCATAACCATGTATCTACTCCTCAAATAAGTCATCTAGAACTAACATCCATAGATCAAGACTCAAGCATACATGAGAAGAAAATACATAAAGAAAGAATGCATCTAAAAATTAGGTGGGAAATACCTATTAGATCATTCACCATCGAGAGGACCAATGAGTGGGGAATGAAATTGCTCCTCTAGGACACACCATGCCACAATGAATCTCTATAAGAACAATCTCCTTAATAGGTCCATTTTGAACTGATGTCCAACCTAGTTGTAGGTTCCTTGGTCTTCCTACTAAAACCTAATCAATGAGTAACCATCTCAACACATGATCTCCAAGAATAAGAGATCTCTAGCCTCACCCAAATCTGAAATAGGTGTACAACCAATCATCTCATACCAATTGAAATCCAATGCAACACCACAATAACCAAAATATCACAATAAAAATGATGACACCACTCATCAATCAGATTATCACAAATCACCTCTAAAACTCCAAATGCATAATCAAAAACTCATCATGACACCATGATATACAACTCCTAAAAGGAAGATCATATGTCTCAAATGAACATATTTTCTCCAAAGAGAACTTGCATCATGCAAAAACTCTAACATATGATCAAGGGTCTACCAAGGAACAATAGCATCCATCCTATATGCAAGGATCATCTATCAAACTAACAAATCATAATTGCCACCTCAACCAAAGACTCCAAGAGTTCTCCAAGGTATCAAGATGTAAACATCTCCAAATCACATGAAGATAACCATTTCCTATCAATAGAACTCAAGATGTAAAAGAACTCTCAATATATACAAGAAATAGGATCTAAGAGCTCTTCCATGACACCAATAACCACTATAGAAGATCATCCATGATGAATCAACATCACTACCAAAGTTCCTATTGAATTGTGATATTGAGCTATACATGGCATCATGATAACCATCTCCTAACTAAAGAACACCCATGGTTCATGCACAATCAAAACACTCAAATGCAACATCAATATCTCTAGAGAATAAAGTAGAACCAAGATCTCCAAACCAAGAAGATAAACCACCACCTACAATCCAAGAGTCAATCCAACACCACAAACAATGCATCTGCATAACAACCATGTTGTGCCAAAGATCCAAGCATACAAGGAACCTCCATGACACCATGATCACCACCCAATGTGCCTACAACATGACTAGGTCCCACAACATGGTTGTAACAAGTACTATTTTTTTCTACCTAGTAATGACAACCAAACCAATAACCAGATGACCAAACTAGGCCAACCAAATAGAATCTACATAAACACTAAAATATGTATGGGTATAGACAACACACATCCAATTTATCCATGCAACCTATAAGTATTGATAACATACAATACTACAAAATTCATACATCTTACAATGCAACATACAAATTCAACCATACATTAGTAACCATGTTAAACATAAACAACTAGAGGTAAACATGTAATTTTTACACAACTCAAACACCAAATCACCTCTAGATTCGATTTTCTGCCATAGTCAAAGGAACCAACAAATAGCTCAAATAGAAATGTAAGTAAAAACACATATCAACATCTCCAAACCTAATCCACTATGAAGTGCTCAAACAATGATCTCCATCACCTAAAAGAAGTCCAAAATTAGACATTGTGGGCACAAGATATGACCCGATGAATCATTGAGAGAAAACTTAGATTTAAATTAGCATTTTTAACCTAAAATAGAAAACTATGGAAAAACCACTGATACCATAGTGCATAACTCAAAAAAATATTTCTATCAACTATAAGAACAAAAAAATTAGACATGTTGGGCAAAAGTTATACCTCCCAAATAAATTCCTCCATTAGGCTTAACAAAACAAGTGTTGCACATATGCTACCTAATGTTGTCACTGTTGTGGTTGCGTGGTTGTCATTGATATCAACACTCAGTTTGGAACACTCAGTTTGGATTGTTACTGATATATTACAATGGTGTGCTAATAGTGGTGTTGTTTATGTTCATGGTTGGATGTCGTGCCTTTTTTAATATCAATTAAGGTTGTGTTAAGTATGCTTGTTGTCAAAAGAGATGATATCATGATGATATATTAAGATGGGAATTAGAAGCATTAAGATGATGATTAGAAGTAATGTTGAAGTTGAAGAGATGTTGTTGATGATCTGTAGCATGTTGTATGCTCTCTCCTATTGTTCCTAAGAAAGTATGCACTACTACAAGAAGACTCTAGTCTCTAGATGTTGGTGGAAGTTTCTACTCTAGCAAGTTACCTAGAAGACTACCTAGTAAAATGCTCCGCATTCCTTCACATTTGAAGATAAGGTCATGCAATTCAGAAGTTGAGTTCAGGATTTTGTGAAGGTATTATATCCAAGGGTTCAAGTCATTATACATTTAGCAGTGAAACTTGCAAGTGATAGAGTTTCAGTCTGTGCCTCTAAAAGAGTGAAGTGATGATGAAGGCTTGTTGGAATGCTCCACATTCCTCTTGATGTGAAGAATTTCTCATGTGGTTTTGTAAACATGTTTAGGGATGTTCAATGCATACTACTTTGCAGTATCAGGTGACTTGGTCCGTAAGTTTAGTTTTCCAAATGACAGTGAGCTACAGATAGTTCTAGATGCCTAATTGTTCTCAGAATACATGTTGAAGGTGTTTGGCAAAAAGTTGTTACTGTGTGGATTTCAAGGAGTGTTTGGAGATGTTGTGTGGGTCATATCGACTCATCTGGGAGAAGAATAAGTATCAATTAATCATTCATGAGTACCACCAAGTTGTAATGACCAATGTGCTACAAGCTTCATGTTTTCTTGCTTAAGGGAGACCTAATTTAATTTTGTGAAGCATGTGTATGTTATTCTATGAAGGATGATGATGTGAAGGATGTTTAGGACTGGGTTAAGCATGTGTTGAAATCCACAAGGCATGTTTCTCTTCCTGGAGTTTCATGTAGTTCATGTTAGGGCTTGCCCTCTACATGTTTCATGTTGTGTGATCTCTAGCCAACTTGTAAATTGTAATATTCTTATTGTATTAGCTGACTTGTAATGAAATCAAAGTAATATCATGCATATATTGTAAACCTAGTTGATCTAGGTGAAGCATGATTGTGAATATGAGTAAGTGAAGAGCAGAATATGAATATGATATGCATTATGATGTGTGATTGAAGGAGAAAGAGAAGAAGCAATAAGGCATGTCTTGATTCATCTTGAAGACATTTTTGAGACAGAGGAGAAGTGAAGAGTGTGCCTAACTGATTACCGGAGGTAGTGAGCCAAATGCAAAACTTCTTGAAGTTTGAAAGTAGTGAGTCAGTAAGCTGTAGAGAAGACTATTGAAGAAAGATCATTCATCAAAAGAGGAGTGTCAAAGAAGAAGTGCAATCATCAAAGAAGTGAGCCTCACTGTCACTTTCAAGTAGTAGGACTGTCATACTATAATTATTTTTGAGTTTGTTCTTAGTTCAAGTAGTAGAAGCTTCCTTGGATTGTAGCCCTAAAACAAAGTCTGTAGGGAGTTTTAACTTCCTTGGGAGTGACCCTAAAACCTTTCTTTAGGGAGTAGTAGCTTACTTGGGTTTTAAGCCTAAAAACAGTCAGCAGGGAGTAGTAGCTTCCTTAGGTTGTAGCCCTAAAACAAAGTTGTAATCTTTTATAGCAATAAGCATAATATATTGTGAGTTAATCCTCACCGTGGTTTTTCCCCTTTTGGGGTTTTCAATGTACATCTAATGTTATATGTTGTTGTGTATTGTGTTGATCTTTTATGTTTCTATTAATGTTGTAACGTTTAAGTTTTAATATGCTCCACAGGATTTGAGATTTGTTTGGATACTAATTCACCCCCTCTAAGTATCTTGGTGTGTTCAACAATTGTATTAGAGCTAAGTTACTCAGAAGAAGCTTAACTGGTTGAGGAAGGTTTGGGATGGCTCATAATGGATCTCACAAGGCACCTATGTGTGATTGAACAAATTATTCCTTTTGGAAGCTAAGGATGGAAAATTATCTATCTTCTCTATGGTTTGGTGTTTCGAAAGATGTCAAGAATAGTTACACTATTCTTGCTTCTGATCCTACATATGTTGATGAGATTAAGTTGTATGATAACAATGCCAAGGAAAAAAGTGCTATCATGAGTGGGCTAGCTGATTCAAAACTTCTAAAGGTAATGAGTTGCAAATCTGCTAAGGATATCTAGGTAAAATTTGGTAGCACTTTTGAAGGAGATAAGAAAGTGAAGCAATCCAAGATGCAAATCTTCAAGAGAAAATTTGAAACCCTGAGGATGACAAAAGAAGAAGATATTACTAATTATATGCTATGGGTGGATGAAGTAGTTAATGGCATCAGAGGTCTTGGTGGAGAAGTGAAAGAAGATGAGATTGTGAAGAAGATTCTGAGATCTCTCCCTAATATTATAGTCATAAGGTATCTTCTATTGAGGAATCTAAGGAATTGGATGCCTATACAGTAGATCAATTGTTTGGTGCTCTTACAACCTTTGAAATGAGAGAATTTGACAAAGGTGCTTGAAAGAAGGAAGATACATTCAAAGCTAGTAAGAAGACAGAAGATGAAGCAATTGATCAAGATGATGACCTTGATGAGGTAGAGAGAAACTTTGTAAGAAGATTGAAGAAGGGCACCAATAAATACAAAGGTAAGTTTCCTTTCAAATTCTTCAATTGTGGGAAACATGGTCATTTTTCTTCTAAATGTTCTTTTAAAGATTCAAAGCATAACAACAAAGGAGACAAAGTCCAAAAGAATTTTGTATTCCATGGAGAGCAGTTTCTTTTTAGAGGACAAGGATCATGATGATTCAAATGATGAAACACTTTTCATGGCCTTGAATGTTGGTGACATAAAAGGTGATATTAGGAAATGTGAAAAGTCTGATACCTTGTAGGATGACCAAGATAATGAAAAATCAATGGTTGTACGGACTACCTTTAATGCAAAAGAAGTCAATGATTAGGTAATTGACAGTGGTTGCTCTAACCACATGACTGGTGATAAGGAGAAGTTTATTAGCCTCAAGAAATGGAATGGTGGAGCTGTTAAGTTTGGTGGTGATGAGTCAGCTCAAATCTATGGAAAGGCTGCTATAACTATTGATGGGAAGAACATGACTGAGGATGTCCTCTATGTCAAATGGCTAAAGCACAATCTTCTTAGTGTCAGTCAAATGTGTAGTAAAGGATACAATCTTACTTTTCTTTCCAAAGGATGTGAAATCAGGAAGAAAGGGTCTGAAAGACTTGTTGTAGAAGGTATTAAGACATATGGAGATATCTATCATCTAAAGGAGGTAAATGGAAGAACCTATTTATTGGCTCAATCTAGTGAGTGTTGGTTGTGGCACAAGTTAATGGGACACATCAACTTTGATAATATGGTAAATATTAACTCTATTCATGCAGGGATAGATATGCCTATGATAACTAAGCCTGCAAACACATTATGAAAGGAATGTCAAATGGGAAAGTAGACAAAGACAAATTTCAAGATCAAGGAGTATTACTCTATAATGTCTCTAGAGCTGATTCACATTGACCTATGTGGCCCTACAAGAACAAAGAATCAACAAGGTGAAATGTACGTCATGTTGCTTATTGATGATTACTCTAGAATGACTTGGGTTAATTTATTAAGAGAAAATTTAGAAGCCTTTGATAGGTTTAAGATTTTTAAAGCAATTGTTTAGAATGAAATGGATGCTAAGATCAAATGCTTAAGATCTAATAGAGGAGGTGACTTTACTTCAAATGAATTTGAAAAGTTTTGTGAATATCATGGCATTAGGAGACATCTGTCTACTCCTAGGACCCCTCAACAGAATGGGGTAGTGGACAGGGAGAAAAGGACTATGCCATAGATGGCTAGGGCAATGTTAAAAGATGCAGATCTACTTGATATGTACTGGAAGGAAGCAATTCACATTACTATCTATCTGCTTAACAGAGTAGGACTGAGGGTCAATAGCACTAAGACCCCTTATGAGCTATGCTATGGAAGACCTCTTACTTTCAAATACTTCAGGATCTTTGGTAGGAAATGCTACATCAGGACAGATGAAGAAGACCTTGGAAAGTTTGATGCAAGGTGTGATGAAGGGATCTTTCTTGGTTACTCTACCAGAAGCAAGGCCTAGAGATGCTACAACAAGAGATTGGGCAAGATGATTGAAAGCACAAATGTCAAGGTAGATGAAGACTTGTATCAGATCTCACAAGAGCCAGAGGACTGCAGATCTAATATACCTCACTACATTAAAAAAGAAGAATAAGAGAAGAAAGAAGAGAAGGAACAAGAATTAGAGCAGATCCCTAAAAATCTAGCAAAGTATGTTCATAGGAATCATTTGGAAGATCAGATCATTGGGGATAAGAATGAAGGTGTGTAAACCAGGAGAAGGTTTTCAAAAGAAAGTGACCAAGTGAATTTGTGTTTACTATCAAAGATAGAGCTCAAAACCTTTGATGATGCTAGCAAAGATGATGGATTGTTAAAGGCAATGGAAGAAGAATTCAATCAGATAGAGAAGAATTAGACATGGGAATTGTTTCCTAAACTTGCCAATAGGAATGTTATAGGAACAAAGTGGGTGTTCCAGAACAAATTGAATGAAGATGGTGAAGTTGTGAGGAACAAAGCAAGATCGGTGTGTAAGGGTTATTCACAAGTTAAAGGCATTGATTTTGAGGAGACTTTTTCTCTCGTAGCCAGGATGGAGGCAATCAGGAAGTTTCTTGCCCTTACTGCTCACATGAACTTCAAGGTTTATCAGATGGATGTCAAGTCAACATTCATGAATGGTGTTCTAGATGAAGAGGTCTACATTGAGCAACCAGATGGTTTCCATCTATCAGAAGATCCAGACATGGTGTACAAACTCAAGAAAGCTTTGTACAGACTCAAGCAATCTCCTAGAGCTTGGCATGCTTAGTTGGATAAGTACTTACTTCAGCAAGGTTTAAAGTAAGGTACTATAGATAGTAATCTTTACATTAATGAAGAGGGAGACATGATTTTGATAGTTGCAGTAAATGTTGATGACATCATCTTTGGTGGAGATGATAACATGTATAAGAGGTTTGCAGAAGAGATGCAGAAAGACTTTAAAATGTGTATGATTGGTGAGATGTCTTTTGTCATGCCCACATTTCCCATGTGGTCACGATACCCAACACATGTGGCATGTCCACATTTGACATGTGGTCATGACATGAAATACGAAAAACTTTTCTACGTGCCCCTAGGAAGCCCCTCACACGCGTCTGTGTGCTCAGTGGCAATACGCATGAGGCATAAATATGTCAAATATATTCAGGGAAGTACATCTTCCCACACCATCCCCTGCATGATGAAAGCCATCTAGGGGGTATGTGACATGATGTGCACCACTTCTAGGGTTAGAACAGTTTTAATCTGAACCCTAAGTTTCCTAGGTGAAGAGGTGATTTCATCAACATTGAAACCAAACCCTAATTCTAATGCATAAATGAATTCAAATAAATAAACATGAAAATCAATGGCTTAATGGTCATGTAAAAAGATGGAGTGATAAAATAAAAGTCAATAAAATACCATAAAAATTAAACCCTAAACTCTAGGAAAAATTCAACAGCATAACACATTATCAATAATTGAAATAGATTTAAAAAAAAAAAGATTCTAAGAAGAAGTTAATGCAAAAATTAAAATAAATAATCATAAGTCATAGTAAATAAATTTTCAAGGAAAAATAAAATTTGCCACTCAACAAATAAAACTCGAAATTAAATAAATGATCAAATTAAAGAAAAAATCAAAGGTCAAGTCCATTAATAAATATAACTTAAACAATCATATTTATTAATTGACTTGCATTAAATAATTAAAAATGGAAATAATTAAATTATCCACTTAGGAATGAAATAGATAAAATTAACATTTAAAATTAAAATTCAATAACAAAAATTTCCCAACACATTAAATTTAAATGGACGATTAATTAAAGTGAACACCAAAATAAATAAGAACAAAGGGATAAAGTATCCCACAAGAAATAAAACAAATCCCATCCCACCAATTTAATTCCAAAGGGATTAAAATAATTCAACTCCCAAAGAAATTATCAATCAACTAAAATAAACACAGAGTTAACAAACCAAAAATGACTCCAAGGGAAAAGAGCGGGAATTATAAATTCTCGTGCCCATGACAGAATGAAAAAAAATAGAAAACTTAAAAAAAAACCTCTAATTTCCCTCTCATCCAAAAAAGCCCTAATTCATTATTCTATTATTTCCTTTAGGGAAACCCTAACCTAATCTTATGTTTTCCTCTCTCATTGTTTTATTTTCTCTTCTTGTTTTGCTTGATTCTCCATTTGGCTGTAGGTTGAAGGTTTGCAAAAGGAAGTGGTAGCCATGGGTATACCTCGCTGAGGTAAATTTAGTGTTTAAATAACATAGAGTTTTCTTTTCTTTTGAAAGAAAATATATGCATCTATATATATCTACTCAAAATATATACAGATGATATATGTGATAACTGAGAGTAATGTGTTTGTTTTCAAATACAAAATACTTAAGAAGGAAAGAATATATATATATATATATATATATATATATTATTACCATATAAATATACTATTAAATGAGAAAATGGAGAAACGTCATTGCAAGTTTCAAGGGGCAGAAGGGGCTGATCGAGGGTTTGGGCCGACGGCCCACAAGCTATATTCTTGCCGCTGAAGGGAGGTTGAAGGGGAGTAAGGTGTGGCGAGGGTACGGAGTGGAGGACGAGGTTGGAGTGTGGGGCAAGGGGGGGTGTGGGTGGAGGCAACTCCTCCTCCCCACACCCATCAAACAACCAATGGTTGTGGGCGGCGGCGCCACCCACAGCCCTCTGTATTTTTTTTTACCTCTTGCCATTAACAAAAAGAAACCTGAAAAAATAGTAGCGTTTGGTCCTGAAAAATTTCATTTCTGTTTATCCTTGCATATTATTTAAATATATATGTATATATGACTATATATATATGCACATACAGATTTTACAAGCCAACAATAAAATATGAGATGTCTAAGCAGTAATATAAACACATCCATTACATAACTATATGCAATATATATATATATATATATATAATGTATTATATACATATATATTATATTATATATATAATTATAAGTAGCCTTGCAATGGGATAAACTAATAGGTTTACAAGTTTTTTTAAAAAATACCATTAGATATCATCTTTCTCTTGAAAAGCAAAACCAGATCTATTAAAATATAATTGTTTCTCTTTTCTTTTTTTTAAATGACTCCATTTACATAGAACATTCCTATTCAAACTTCAAAAGATCAATATGAGCACAAATATAGTTGAACAGTAATTTTCTTTTCTTGAATAAAAGACAAACAACATCTATATTTTTCTTTCTTTCTTTTGTTTAAATGCACCCATTACTAAAACAACAATATCATTTACTGTAAGACAACAAGAAAAGGTTTCTTTGCCCACTTCTCCAAAAATCAAATATGCACAACAGCAAAATGGTAACAAGTAATTTCATTACATCCATAACAACAAAGGCATATTTTCTTTGGCATTTTCCACAATCACAAGAACACAACAACATAATATAGTAAATAGATTTTGAGTAAGTTTGAAGAGTACTCACTATATTTTCTTACAACAACCAACACATAGGGTAGTAATGGTTTGAAAACAAAATACAATAAGGCCTCAAGGCCATGGCTCCAACAGCCAACTAAAATAAAGCAAGTAAGGCAAGAAAGAGCTCCTTCAAACTTCCTTTTCATCCACAATAATCCTACAATAAACAACACATCAAAGGGGAAACAAGCCACGAAGGAATGCCCTCCTCCCTACCATAGACTCACAAGTGGGTCACCCCCGAGCTAGGGAGGTAGGAATCACACGGTTGCACACACACCACAACAAGCAATTTTTTTCCAAACACACATAAAGCTTCCCAAGGGTTTGTACAAAACTTAAACTCATGAAAATGAGTTTGATGGGGGTAGGGGAATGGAATCCTCAACTCAAGAGGCCACTCCATGATCTCAAATCACCAAGTCTCAAGACCTCAAGCCATAACCACCAAAAATACATATCTCCAAATAACTCAAAAACTATCATGGCACTCTTGCCATAAAAAATGTTCTCAACATCAAGAAAATCCCTCAAGGCTATAAGTAGAACAAAATAAGGAGGTGACCTCGAGGAGGTGACCTCGAGGAGGTTCACTCTCCCCTACCCCATACAAGTTGAGCCTTACCTCCAAATGGAGGTGCTCTCACCAAACTCCCAACCCACACAAAAAGAAAACAACCAACAACAAAAACCACAATACAACATAAATGAAATATGCAAGCGTAAATGGCCATAGCCATGGAGCTTACCTTCAAAAGCCCTATAAATGGAAGCACATTTGGTGAAGAGCTCCAAGCTTCTCCAAGTCTTTGAAACTCCAAATTTCTCTAACTCCCCCCAAAAGAAACTCCAAGAATAGAAAGAAAAATATGCCAAGTGCAAGAACCCCACACTCCTCTTCAAGAGGAGGTAATATAGGCCTTCCAATTTGGCCTTGAGGAATGAGAAGGTGGCACTTGTCACCTTCTCCTTCCTCATCCCATGCCACTTGCAAGGGAGAGGAAGTGTGAGGGTGACAAGTGTTACCTTCCAATTCCATCCCATTCCTCACCTTATCCACTTGTGCTCTCACATGTGTGAGAGACCAAGTGGTGAGGTGGCATTTCCCTTCAAGCCTCCATGAGAATAAGGGATGCCATATGGCATCCTCTTATTCTTCAGGAGAGCCATCTCCCTCCAAGATGCTCTCACACATGTGTGAATGTCTTGGAGGGAGATCCCACACACTTGGGAGTCTTGATGACCTTCCATGTCTTCTTGGTGAAGGGATCCCCAAACTTTGGTAAGGGTGATCAGTCTTTCCCAAAGCATGACTCATCTCCCACCCTTAGGCATTTCAAAATTCGTCACTTTGACTAAACCTCAGTTTAGAATGACCTAAAGTGGGTTACCCCAAGGTTTAGTTAGTCAAAATTGACCCTAGACCCATGGGTAACCACCTAGGGTAAGTTTAGGGACACTAAGGTACACCTAGGGAGTCATAAATTCACTTTAAATGGCCCAAAAAATGAAAACAATACCAAGTGGTGTAAAACAATAAAAATATACAACACATGATATAAATTAATTTTACAAAGGGGTACTAGGCCAAAATACTAAAACAACAAGTACTTAAACAACATCCAAATCAAACGTGATCCTCATCCCTCTTGGGAATGGATTGGTTTCACAGGGAATAACATATGTGTGAATACTACCTCCAATTTCCTGTGGCCTGGGAATATAATCTTGCACATCTAGATCAAGTGTCAATCATATCATGAATAATCATAGCCAAAGAAATTGGAATCAAATTCATGCCATTATATACAGCATTAATCATTTACAACATAATACAAGATTAAACTACATTTTCTATCTAATGTCACATAATCATCACCAATTAATGAACCCACATAATGAACTAGAAATCACATCTATAATCATCACATAATATATCTCACATGTCTAATCTTAGCATAGCATCAAATATGATCAAATTGAATCACCATATGTCTAATCCATGTCAAATCAAAATCCAGAGATATAATCAAATCTGCATAATGGAACAATAATCTCTAAAAGTCTGATAATGTCATCAACTAAAATGTAAAATAATCAAAATAGGGAAGGAAAATAATCAGCCTCACATGCTCCCCCCTAAGACTAAACTTCCTCCTGGAAGTCATCAAAAAGGTCAGGATAGAGTACCCTCAAACTAGCTTCATCCTCTCAAGTCACTGTGACCTCATCATAACAATCCCACTTGACCCTAACTTGGTCCAACTCTTGACCTTGAAGGCCCAACGTCTGATGAGCCAATATGCGAATTGGCTCCAATGCCAACTACCCGTCCACCTCTACCTATAGAGCACTCTAGTCCAATACATGAGATAAATCAGATATATATCACCTCAATACAGAAATATGAAAGACATCGTGGATATGCGATAGGCTAGGTGGCAACGCTAGATGGTAGGCAACAGGTCCTATCCACTCCAAGATCTCAAAAGGTCCTACAAACCGTGGTGTGAGCTCAGAGCCCTTTCCATAATGGATTGGACTCTTGTGTGGCTGCACTCTAAGGAATACTCTGTCCCCAACTGAGAAGCTCCGATCAAGTCTCTTAGCATCAACATACTTCTTCTGTCTATCCTGTGCCTCCTGAAGTCTCTGCCTAATCAGTGTGACCTGCTGCTTCATATCTTGAACCAACTCTAGACCAATGGCAACCCTATCCTCTATCCGATCCCAACTTAATGGTGTCCTGCATGGTCTGCCATATAAAGCTTGAAAAGGAGGCATACCCAATGAGTTGTAATGTCCATTATTGTAGACAAACTCAACTATATACAGATACTCCTCCCATCTAAACTAATGGTCCATAACATACATATGAAGCATGTCCTCCAACACCTAATTCACCTTCTCTGTCTTCTCATCTGTCTCGAGATGATAAGCAGAGCTAAAGTTGAGCTATGTACCCAACGCCTATTGCAAATCTCTCCAAAAAGCTAAAGTGAACACAGAATCCCTGTCAGAAATGATGCGGCAAGGTACCCCATGTAATCTCATAATATCATCCAAGAATACTCTCGCCACTGCTGGTGCATTGTACATCATGCGTACAGGTGAGAAATGGACCACCTTGGTCAACTTGTCAACTGTCACCATGATGGCATGATGGTGACACAAAGACATAGGAAGACCAACAATGAAATCCATGGAAATGGTGTCCCATTTCCACTCAGGTATCTCGTGGGGGTATAAAAGACCCACTGGATGCTGATGCTCGGCCTTGAACCTCTGGCACTCAAGGCATCAAGCAAAAAACTCTGCAATATCCCGTCTCGTACCTGCCCAATGGTAAAAATGTCATAGGTTGGCATGCATCTTCTTCACCCCAGGATGTGCTGCATATGGTGCTCTATGAGCCTCTGATAACACTACAGTATGTAGGTCACTTGCACAGGGTACATAGATGCACTGTCGATGATGAAGTAACCCATTTGCCTCAAGTGAGTACCCTGCAAACTTGCCCACAAGGGCCCTCTGTGAATGGATCTCCTGTTGCACCTCAATAAACCACTCATCATTAGGTAGATGCTAAACAATGCTTCCTCTCAAGTCCACACTCAAAGTCAAGGTCAAGATCTCATGGCACCTCTAACTCAATGTGTCAACAACCATGTTCTTCTTCCCTTTGATGTAGTGGACATCAAAGTCATACTTGCAAAGAAACTCCATCCAATGTCATTGATGGGTGTTCAAATTCAGCTATGTAAATATATACTGAAGACTATGGTGATCTGAATGAAACTTAAAGCAATGACCAAGTAAGAAATGTCTCCAATGAACTAGAGCATGAACCACTGCTGTGAGCTCCAAATCATGAGTGGGGTAGTTCAGCTCATGGGTCTTGAGCTTTCGTGACTCATATGCAATCGCTCTACCACCCTGCATAAGTACGTATCCCAAACCCTCAAGTGATGCATCCGTACAAACCATAAAATCTGCTGCAGAATCAGGAACTACTAAAATGGGAGTACTAGTAAGATATTCCTTGAGAACCCCAAAGGCCCTCTCACACTGCTTAGTCCATAGAAAACTCTTCCCTTTCTGCTAAAGGGAAGTGATGGGTTGCGCTATCTGAGAAAAACCCTCAACAAATCTACGGTAATAACCAGCTAACCCCATACAACTCCTAACCTCTGTCACACTCGTGGGTGCTGGCCAATCTCTGATAGCCCTAATCTTCAATAGATCTACTGAGATTCCATTGCCAGATAGGATATCCCCCAAATATTGTACCCCTGTCCTGAAAAATGTACACTTCACCAAGTTCCCATAAAGATTCTATTCCCTCAAACACTATAGAACCTAACGTAGGTGCTCCTCATGCTCCTCCTCGGTCCGCAAATAGATCAATATATCATCAAGGAAAATGATCACGAACCGATCCAAGTAGGTATGGAACACCTCGTTCATGAGACTCATGAACACTGCAGGGGCATTTGTCAAACCAAAGGGGACCACAGTGAACTCATAGTGGCCATATCGAGTACAGAAGGAAGTCTTATGGATGTCTACCTCCGTGATACGCAACTAATGGTAATCAGACTTCAGGTCAATTTTAGAGAACACCCTAACTCCCTGCATCTAATCGAAGAGATCATCAATCTTGGGCAAAGGATAATGGTTCTTCACCGTCACCTTATTCAACTGCCTATAATCCATGCATAATCAAAGAGACCCATCCTTCTTCTTCACGAAGATGACAGGAGCACCCCAAGGTGAAATGCTCAGTCAGATGTGCCCCTTCTTGAGCAAGTCCTCATGCTATAACTTAAGCTCTTTAAGCTCATGAGTGGTCATCCTGTAAGGTACATGAGACACAGGCTCGGCACCAGCACTAAGTCAATATGAAAGTCCACCTCACGGTAGGGTGGCATCCCTAGTAACTCTACTGGAAACACATCAGCAAACTCTCTCAGAATGGGATGATCATCCAAAGAGGCCTCAGGCTCATCATCTGATCTGTCACTCACTATGATAGCAAGCATCTAGCATCCCTTCTGCATGCAGTGCTTAAGTTGTTGAGTGGATATCATACGCACTGCCATGGGCTTTTGAATGCCCACTATCTCAACTGATGTACCATGATCATCTAAGAAGCTAATCATCTTTTGGTGACAATCTAGCTTGGCTCAATGAGCCGTAAGCCAGTCCATACCCAAAACCACATAGTAGGATCCTAATGTCATAACTCTAAGGTCACAAACTGTGGCAAAGGGTCCCAAAGATATCTCACAGTCGTGGACTAAGGCATCTACTGTCATCTTGGCCCTTGAGGCCAACTCAACCACCCACCTATCACCCTGCCTATAGGTCACCAGCCTGCAACATTCCACTAATGATGGAGATATGAAAGAGTTAGTAGCACCAGAGTCAAAAAGAATAGAAATGGGGACACCCCCTATCATACCTGATGTCTCGATCACTAATGCCTAAAAATTAGCCTGGCAGTTATCAACCGATGCGAACATATGGTGGGACCTACCCACATTTCCAACCATTTGCTCTGATCCTCCTGAACGAGGCTGTCCCCCTACTGTAAAGCCTTGTGTACACTCTTTGGCTAGATGTCCTACTCCACCACACACATAACATGGACCCCTAGCCTGTACCTGTCCATTCTGATTCCTACTCGACTACTGTTGTCTAGATATACCTGTGGACCCCTGTAAACCCATGTATGACTGCTACGACCTAGTAGGTCCCACAGGTGGTCCCTACTGCCTTTGATCTCTACGCGGGCCTTGCTACTGCTAAGCTTGATTATGCCCCCCATGTGCCCTCTACTGTGGCTGGGATCTCTGCTGCTACTACGGCTACTGTTGTTGTGGGGGCCTAGGAGGTAGGGATGTGGAACTAAATCCTCCTCTCTGAGGTGGCGATGGTGATCTACGGTAACACTGTTGATGCTGCTACTGCCCATGGTCTTGATACTGAGGGCATGAACTCTACCCTCATCCCTATATCTCCTCAGCTATGTATGCCTTCTTAGCAGCATCACTCAATGTCTGGGGGTCTGCCATGCATACAAGCCCTGCATGCTATGGTTCAGTCCTTTGATAAACTTATGAACTAGGAGTTTCTTGTCATGGAGATACTCTGCATATCAAGACAACTCAGTGAATCTACCCTCATACTAAGCAATGGTAAGCCCTCTCCACCGGAGGTCGTGAAAATCGTCAATGCAATGCTGCCTGTAGTGATTTGATAAATATCGCGCATTGAAGCACTCAATGAACATCTCCCATGTGAGTGTGTCCAATGATAGATGGTGTTTGCACTCCTTAGTGTGCCACCAAGTAGCTGCTACATCTCACAACAGGTGGACTACCACACGTGCCTTCGTGTTGCCCTCATAAGGACGCAACATGAAGCATCTATCTAAGCTAATGAGCCAGGGCTCTGCCTTAGCCCCTCTATGGTCCTGACGAATGTAGGAGGATTCAACCTCAACAAATCCCTGATAGGGTCTCCTTGATCTCTATTCCCTCTAATAGGCTCATACACATAATAATCATAAGGCCTATGAACAATCTGCTCCACTCACACTGCCTCCTCACACCTAGCATAACATGGAGGGCTCCTGCTATGGGCCCTGTCGGTTGATCCAACCTCCTCTGCCGTTGTATCTGGTACCTCAACATATGGCTCAACATAGGGCTCCACACGTGGTTTGACACGTGACTTTGCTCGTGGTTCCTCTCACGAATCAACACGGGGCTCAACACGTGGATCTATGCGTGGCTCAACTACAGCCGGTGGTAGCCTATCTAACACTGCCTATAGAGCCTGCAATATCTAGAAAAATAGGGCCGGTGGTGACTATCCCTTAGCTCAAAAGTCACTATGAACCTCTACGGACTCTGTGCAGCATGAACGCGCTCGCCGAACTTATCAGAGAGGCATCCTACAAAAATGAGGTAACCACAAATTAATCAAAGTTGCAAAATAATAATGTGCCTTAAATAAGCCTAGTGTTTAAACTTGGGCTCTAATACCAATTGTCATGCCCACATTTCCCATGCGGTCATGACATGCAACACATGTGTCATGTCCACATTTGACATGTGGTCATGACACAAAATACAAAAAATTTTCCACATGCCCCTAGGAACCCCCAAATGTCATGCCCACATTTCTCATGCGGTCATGACACGCAACACACATGTCATGTCCACATTTGACATGTGGTCATGAGACAAAATGAAAAACTTTTCTACATGCCCCTAGGAACCCCCTCGCACACGTCTGCGTGCTTAGTGGCAATACACGTGAGGCGTAAACATGTCAAACATATTTGGGGAAATGCGTCTTTCCACACCATCCCCTGCATGATGAAAGCCATCTAGGGGGTATGCGATGTGATGTGCGCCGCTTCTAGGGTTAGAATAGTTTTAATTTGAACCCTAAGTTTCCTACGTGAAGAGGTGATTTCGTCAGCTTTGAAACCAAACCCTAATTCTAATGCATAAATGAATTCAAATAAATAAACATGAAAATCAATGGCGTGATGGTCGTATGAAAAGATGGAGTGATAAAATAAAAGTCAATAAAATGCCATAAAAATTAAACCCTAAACTATAGGAAAAAGTCGACAGCATAACGCATTATCAATAATTGAAATAGAAGTTAAAAAAAAAAGATTCTAAGAAGAAGTTAATGCAAAAATTAAAATAAATAATCGTAAGTCATAATAAATAAATTTTCAAGGAAAAATAAAATTTGTCACTCAACAAATATAAAACTCAAAATTAAATAAATGATCAAATTAAAGAAAAAATCAAAGGTCAAGTCCATTAATAAATATAACTTAAACAATCATATTTATTAATTGACTTCCATTAGATAATTAAAAATGGAAATAATTAAATTATCCCCTTAGGAATGAAATAGATAAAATTAACATTTAAAATTAAAATTCAATAACAAAAATTTCCCAACACATTAAATTTAAACAGACGATTAATTAAAGTGAACACCAAAATAAATAAGAACAAAGGGATAAAGTATCCCACAAGAAATAAAACAAATCTCATCCCACCAATTTAATTCCAAAGGGATTGAAATAATTCAACTCCCAAAGAAATTATAAATCAAAGAGTCAACAAACCAAAAATGACTCCAAGGGCAAAGAGAGGGAATTATAAATTCCCATGCCCATGAGAGAATAAAAAAATAGAAAACTTAAAAAAAATCGCATACAAAGCCCTAATTCATTATTCTATTATTTCCTTTAGGGAAACCCTAACTTAATCTTATGTTTTCCTCTCTCATTGTTTTATTTTCTGTTCTTGTTTTGCTTGATTCTCCATTTGGCTATAGGTTGAAGGTTTGCAAAAGGAAGTGGCAGCCATGGGTATACCTCTCTGAGGTATATTTAGTGTTTAAATAACATAGGGTTTTCTTTTCTTTTGAAAGAAAATATATGCATCTGTATATATCTACTTAAAATATATACAGATGATATATGTGATAACTAAGTGTAATGCATTTGTTTACAACTATAGAATACTTAAGAAGGCAAGAAATATATATATATATATATATATATATATATATATATATATATATATATTACCATATAAATATACTGTTAAATGAGAAAATGTAGAAATGTCACTGCAGGTTTCAAGGGGCAAAAGGGGCCGATCGAGGGTTTGGGCCGACAGCCCACAAGCTGCATTCCCGCTGCTAAAGGGAGGTCGAAGGGGAGTAAGGTGTGGCGAGGGCACGGAGCAGAGAACGGGGTTGGAGTGTGGGGAAAGGGGGGTGTGTGTGGGTGGAGGCAACACATCCTCCCCACACCCCTCAAAAAACCAATGGTTGTGGGCGGCACCGCCGTCCACAACCCTCTGTATTTTTTTTTTACCTCTTGCCATTAACAAAAAGAAACCTAAAAAAATAGTAGGGTTTGGTCCTAAAAAATTTCATTTCTATTTATCCTTGCATATTATTTAAATATATGTGTATATATGACTGTATATATATATACAGTGATATGCATATATACAACTTTTCCCACAATAAATATTTACATATATATAAGAATCTATCTATATATATATATATTTGTATATATATATCTCTGTATATATGTATGTATGTATATATATATGTATGTATGTATATATATATGTAAAATAGTAAAATATGAGATGTCTAAACAACAATATAAATACATCCATTTCATAACTATATATATATATATATATATAATGTATTATAGACATATATATATTATATTATATATATACTTATAAGCAACCTTGCAATGGGATAAATTAATCAGGGTCACAAGTTTTTTTTTTAAATACCATTAGATTTCATCTTTCTCTTGAAAAGCAAAACTAGATCTATTAAAATATAATTGTTTCTCTTTTTCTTTTTTTAAATGACTACATTTACACAAAACATTTATATTCAAGCTTCAAAAGATCAATATGAGCACCAATATAGTTGAACATTAATTTTCTTTTCTTGAATAAAAGACAAACAACATCTATATTTTTTTTTCCTTTCTTTTGTTTAAATGCATCCATTACTAAAACAACAATATCGTTTACTGGAAGACAACAAGAAAAGGTTTCTTTGCACACTTCTCCAAAAATCAAATATGCACAACAACAAAATGGTAACAAGTAATTTCATTACATCCATAACAACAAAGACATATTTTCTTTGTCATTTTCTACAATCACAAGAACACAACAAAATAATATAGTAAATAGATTTTGAGTAAATTTGAAGAGTACTAACTATATTTTCTTACAACAACCAACACATAGGGTAGTAATGGTTTGACAACAAAACACAATAAGGCCTTAAGGCCATGGCTTCAACAGCCAACTAAAATAAAGCAAGGCAAGAAAGAGCTCCTTCAAACTTCCTTTTCATCCACAATAAGCCTGTAATAAACAACACATCAAAGAGGAAACAAGCCATGAAGAAATGCCTTCCTCCCTACCATAGACCTGTAAGTGGGTCACCCCTGAGCTAGGGAGGTAGGAATCACACGGTTGCACACACACACACCACAACAAGCAATTTTTTTCCATTCCCAAGGGTTTGCACAAAACTTAAACTCATGAAAATGAGTTTGATGGGGGTAGGGGAACGGACCCCTCAACTCAAGAGGCCACTCCATGATCTCAAATCACCAAGTCTCAAGGCCTCAAGCCATAACCACCAAAAATACATATCTCCAAATAACTCAAAAACTATCATGACACTCTTGCCATCAAAAATGTTCACAACATCAAGAAAAGCCCTCAAGGCTATAAGTAGTACAAACTAAGGAGGTGACCTCGAGGAGGTTCACTCTCCCCTACCCCATACAAGTTGAGCCTTACTTCTAAATGGAGGTGTTCTCACCAAACTCTCAACCCACACAAAAAGAAAACAACCAACAACAAAAAACACAATACAACATAAATGAAATATCCAAGGGTAAATGGTCATAGCCATGGAGCTTACCTTCAAAAGCCCTAAAAATGGAAGCACATTTGGTGAAGACCTCCAAGCTTCTCCAAGTCTTCCAAACTCTAAATTTCTCTAACTCTCCCCAAAATAAACTCCAAGAATAGAAATAAAAATATGCCAAGTGCAAGAACCCCACACTCCTCTTCAAGAGGAGGTAATATAGGCCTTCCAATTTGGCCTTGAGGAATGGGAAGGTGACACAGTGTGAGGGTGACAAGTGTCACCCTCCAATTCCATCCCAATCCTCACCTTATCCACTTGTGCTCTCACACATGTGTGAGACCAAGTGGTGAGGTGGCATTTCCCTTCAAGCCTCCATGAGGATAAGGGATGCCATATGGCATCCTCTTATTCTTCAAGAGAGCCATCTCCCTCCAAGATGCTCTCACACGTGTGTGAGAGTCTTGGAGGGAGATCCCACACACTTGGGAGTCTTGGAGACCTCCCAAGTCTTCTTGGTGAAGGGATCCCCAAACTTTGGTAAGGGAGATGAGTCTTTCCCAAAGCATGACTCATCTCCCACCCTTAGCCATTTCAAAATTCTTCACTTTAACTAAACCTTAGTTTAGAGTGACCTAAAGTTGGTTACCCCAAGGTTTAGTTAGTCAAAATTGACCCTAGACCCATGGGTAACCACCTAGGGTAAGTTTAGGGACACTAAGGTACACCTAGGGAGTCATAAATTCACTTTAAATGGCCCAAAAAATGAAAACAATACCAAGTGGTGTAAAACAATAAAAATATACAACACATGATATAAATTAATTTTACAAAGAGGTACTAGGCCAAAATAATAAAACAAGTACTTAAACAACATCCAAATCAAACGCGATCCTCATCCCTCTTGGGAATGGATCGGTTTCATAGGGAATAACATATGTGTGAATACTACCTCCAATTTCCCGTAGCTTGGGAATATAATCTTACACATCTATATCAAGTGTCAATCATATCATGAATAATCATAGCCAAAGCAACTGGCATTAAATTCATGTCATTATATACAACATTAATCATTTACAACATAATACAAGATTAAACTGCATTTTCTATCAAATGTCACATAATCATCACCAATTAATGAACCCACATAATGAACTAGAAATCACATCACATAATATATCTCGCATGTCTAATCTCAGCATAGCATCAAAATATGATCAAATCAAATCACCATATGTCTAATCCATGTCAAATCAAAATCCAGAGATATAATCAAATCTGTATAATGGAACAATAATCTCTAAAAGTTTGATAATGTCATCAACTGAAATGTAAAATGATCAAAATAGGGAGGGAAAATAATTGGCCTCACATCTTTCTTCCTTGGGCTTCAAATTGTTTAGCAAGATGATGGTATCTTTGTTTCTTAGGCTAAGTATCTTAAGGAGATGTTGAAGAAATTTGGTAATGATTTTTATCTGAGTGCTTACACTGATGCTGATTGGGTTGGTTGTGTTGATGATAGAAGAAGTACAATTGGTGGTGATTTCTTTTTAGGAAGTAGACTAGTTTCATGGCATAGTAAGAAACAAGATTTGGTATCTTTATCAACTGCAGAGGTAGAGTATATTGGAAAAACATGCTACTGTACACAAGTATTATGGACAAAGAAAACATTGAAAGATATCAAGGTACAATATGATGAGCCTATTCCTATTTTGTGTGATAATACAAGTGCAATCAAAATTTCCAAGAATCCAATGATGCATTCTAAAACCAAGCATATATCAATCAAGTATCACTTTTTGAGAGAGAAGGTTGTAGCTAAAGAAGTGAACTTAGAATATATTCCAACAAAGGATCAAATTACAGATGTTGCCATAAAGGCTCTTGCAAAGGATACTTTTGAGCATCTCTAGTAGAAGTTAGGGGTAATTACCCCTCCCTCTTCGAGCTAGATGCATAGTTGGTGCATTTGTCTAGGGTGAGTAATTCATGCTATATCTTTTGCCTAGACTGATGGTGGCTACCTCTTAGGGGGAGCAAGTAGTAGTTGTTACTGATAGGGGGAGACAGTTGAAAATGAGAGTTTTTTCCCTAAGGAGAAGAAGTTGCCCTTTATCCTTGATGTCAAAGGGGGAGAATGAGAAAGTGTGTGTTGCCATCAATGTCAAAGAAGAAGATTGTTGTACATATGCTACCTAAGGTTGTTAATGATGTGATTGTGTGGCTGTCATTGATGTCAACACTCAGTTTGGACTGTCACTAATATATTACAATGGTGTGCTAACAGTGGTGTTGTTGATGTTCATGGTTGGATGTCATACCTTGTTTAATGTTAGTTAAGGTTGTGTTAATTATGCTTGTTGTCAGCAGAGATGATATCATTATGATAGATTAAGATGGGAATTAGAAGCATTAAGATGATGATTAGAAGTAATGCTGAGGTTGAAGAGATGTTGTTGATGATCTGTATCATGTTGTATGCTCTCTCCTATTATTCCTATGAAAGTATGTGTTTCTACAAGAAGACTCTGGTCTCTAAATGTTGGTGGAAGTTTCTACTACAGAAAGTTGCATGGTGAAATGCTCTGCATTTGAAGATAAGGTCATACCGATTAGAAGTTGAGTTCAGTATGTTATGAGGGTGTTATTGTAAGCTAGGGTTTCAGATTTCAAACATGCAAAAAATGAAAGTATAGCAAACCCTAACTACAATAGAAAGCAATCTAGCCTAGGAATCCATCAAACAAGCATGCAAAACAATTAAAATCTAAGCTAACATTGACTAACTTCTATTGTCCTCCTTAATCTTGCATTTTTGTTCTCAGATTTGCAAATACATGCAACATCATGAGAAGCTCATGAGTGTGGACAGCAAGATATTGGAGAGTTACAAGCTATGAGAGATGAAAAATGAACTAAAAAGCATGAACATGAAAACCAGAGAGGAAAAATGAGAACTAAGAGTCCATAAGGGGGCCAAATGAGGCTGAATAAGTGGTTTTATAGAAGAGATGATTTGAATGGAGGGATAGGATTCATTGTTGAATTTGGAGGCAAATCAACGGTGGAGATGAGTTAGGGTTTTCTCCTCACAAGAGGACAAAAGTGAATTTAAAATTCACAAATACGATGAGATGGAGGAGGTTTAGATAAAATAAACTTAGTTAGTCTATCTAATTTATTTGAGGAAGGGGACATGTGAAAAGGGATTTTGATGGGATTTGATTTATTTGTTTAAATAAATCAAGGGGACATTAGGAAAATGAATAATTAAATAATCAATTAAGATCAATTATTTAATTATAGAAGAAATATGGATTAAAAAGGATTTTGAATTAGGGCATTTGCAGGAGAAAATTGTCATGTTGCATTTGCAACAGGAGGACATTTTTAAGTGTCTACATTTTGCCCCTCTTTGAGATGATGTTGCAACCAAGTAACATCATTTCAAATAAGCTAAGGAAATGGATAGAGGAAAAGGATGATGATAGAAAGATAGGGCGATGATGCCCCCTTGAGAGGATAGGTGGGTTGGACAAACATGGGTAGGCTCTCGAAATGAAAGGGATTGGTTAAGGAAATGGATAGAGGAAATGAAAGGTATGGTAGGCTATAATGAAGGTTGAGGAATGAAGATGCGAGAGAGAGAGAGTGGTAGAGGAATGAAAGACTGGCTAAAAGAATGGAAATGAGATCTTTCTTTGATATATTTTTGAGCTTCTCACTTGCAATTTTATTCTTCTTATCATCATAGAACTTATTATGTCAAAGGACGACAATCACCGTTGCATGACATAGGCCAAAGTGGAAAGTGTAGTCCCTTGTGAAACAAGAACATGACAGACAAGGGATGCCCTGACTCAGACTAGTAATTGTGATACCTTGTTGGAACATGTGATGAGATAACTATGAGGTGTGTGTGTCCTTATGCAAGGAAGCAATTATTCTTTCCAATGCATAGGATGTCTTTGATTCACACCCAATGGAATCCTGAACACATGCAAGGCACCAAGTTGCCCAAGTCATTTTGCCAAGACAAACCACAAGAAGCAATCAAAGAAAAAGGTCTCACCCTATCCTCACTTCTCTTCATCACTTAGGGACTGCCTTGAGAAGCATAAGAATGAGACTACAAAAAACAATTTAGTAAAAGATAAGACAAACTAGACCAACAACCAGTAGATCATTTGCCAAGTGATATGTGTTTGATTGATTGATTATGGTATGATGGAAAAGGAGCCTAGTTTTAGGATAGAAACATGTCGTATAAGATGCCTGGTCTGGTTTCAACAATGCCCCTACCTATCTAAGGAAAGTGATATGAATGATTGACACTAGTGTTGTTGGTCATACAAGAAACACCAGGGTTTGATTGGTGATGTTTAATAAATGATGCATGTTGTATAAGGAACAGAATCATGGTTTCAATGATGCCCCATTCCATATGAGAATGTGATGGTTGACAAGGATAGTGACATATGATTATCACAAGGCAATTGATTGATTTGGCTTATTGGAATAGCTTCTATTTTTTTGATGTTTGGGATTGGTTTGAAGTGCGTGTTGCTGTGAAATATTGATTATTTGATCAAAGTATCCATCTCATGAAGGGACAACTTATTATGAGAGTGGATAGGATGGGCCCTAAGGGACTAATCTAATGCCTCAGGGGCTCATCGAAGATGGCCTTGCCTACATGAAAGCTCAGAGGCGACGTAGTTTGACCATGTGGATGGTGGATGATTTGAAGAACTAATTTGAATGTGAAGACATTTGATGATTTGGAAGAAGTGATTGAAGAATTGATTTGGTTGGAATGATGTGATGGATTAAAGTGATTTTTTGATAATGTTATGATTTTTTTTGTGTTTTTGGAAGGTTTTGATTTTTTTGGATTTTTGACTTGTTTTGATTTTTTGGGATTTTTAGATGTTTTGATTTTTTTTGTATTTTTTGAGGATATTTTGATTTTTTTGTATTTTGAGGATATTTTGCTTTTTTTTTTGTGTTTTTGGAATGTTTCTATTTTTTTGGATTTTGACAATATTTGAATTTTTTTTGTATTTTTGGACTATTCTAGGGGATGGCATTGGATCACAATTTTGATAGCCTTTGTGCTAGATCCCAATGACAAGGGGAAACTAAGTCTAGGTGTAAGGATAACATATGTGATTGGATGAAAAGGTGGGCGATAATGAATGGAATGGATACATAAGAGGGCAAGGATGTGATCTGCAAGGACTATGTCGCATAGAGTAACATGCCCCATTGTAGGTAGTATGCTTTAGGATTTGATATGATAAGGTTTATAATGATAGGATGATGATAGTATAATGAAGGATTTACTTGGTATGGAGGGATAAGGTGTGTCAAGAGACACCCAAAATATTTGTTGACATTTTACCCCCAATCTTCATCAAGATCAAAAGGAAGAAGGGTAGATGGATGGGTTTGATATGATAGCAATGTGTATGTAAATGATAAGAAGGAAATGATAGTGTGGATGAGATAATGTGCCCCCAAGTGCAGGTGACATAGAAGATCAACTTACACATGACGCCTATTTGCTAGGTTTTCATCATTGGAGGAAGGGATTTCTCTTTACTTTTTTGAATTTTTTTGATTTTTTTTTTACTTTTTTGAATTTTGAATTTGGGAGAAAGTGGAATATGGGAAGGAGGGACTCAAGTGTCTAGTGCCATGAAGGTGATAGTCTCGTTTGAGAGTGAAGTCATCACAAATGGACCATGTCAAATGTCATTATGCTCATCGATGTTGGTAAGGAAGAGTGCATGAAAGTTAGATGGATTAGTCCAATAGTGGGTTATGGAGGGAATGAATGTGGATTATGTAGGAACAAAAGTGGATTATGATGTGGATTATTTAGGACTTATGCATGGATGGATGACAAGCTTATGCAAAAGCATGGACCATAGGGAAAGGATTGGTGAAATGTGGAGGATAATGAATGAAAGATGGGGAGATGAAGGTACGGAAAGGAATCGTGACCAATGCTTGCACACACTGTGATAAACATGGAAGCTTGTGATTGGAAGGTGTAGGAAGCAATGGACATGTTTGCTTAGTGGATGGATGATGTAAGGATTTTGGGACCCACATGTACTTAGTATTTGTATGACTTTTACTTTTCATGTGGGGTGGAGGAATTTGATATTTTGGAGTTGAATGGATGGAAGAGGGTTGGGCTTTTTGTGATGTGGATGCCTCATTTGACTTGATTGCTTTTTGTTTAGGAACCCATACCATTTTAATTCTTTTGACTTTTCATTTGGGGGTATGGGTTTGGATATATTTTTGAATGTACCATACTTTTGATTTTTTTTGAATTGATGTCCTAAGGCATGAGGGTCATTAGGATTTTTGGATTTATGAGTGAAGGCATCCAAATGTTTATTTTTTAATCCCATGGGATGAATGGAAGCGGGGTGGGTGGAACGAGTGGAAACTTCTTGTTTACATGATGTGTTTGTTGTTGGTCATGATTAGGATATTGAGGTGATTTATGAATGATTGGTATATTAGGTGTTGGAAGCAATGGTGGCAAAGTGGATGGAGTAAAATTAGGATTCGGAAGGAGTGGAGGCAAAGTGGATGGAGGAAGTTGTATGGTCACATGCTCTTGACATTTATAGGATGAGGGAGGTGGAATGGCAACATATGTCTTTGGAATATGATAGGATGTGTGATGGGAAGTGGACCTAGGAGGAGTGGAGGTGGTACCAACATCATTAGATTGTTGACCTTGGGGTGTGTATCCAAGGCCATATGAGTGAGGGGGGAACTTTGACATGTATCAGCTCCATAATACCTAATTTTGGAGGATGGGATTGATAATGGGACTATGTGTGGTATGGACATTAGACACGAGTTAGTTATTTGATGAAGAAGGTGAAACAGACAAAGGTTGTTGTGTTCCTAAGAAAGAACACTCATGAATGAAGGTGGATAGGCTAAGTGGATATGATGGTGGACTTGACATGGAATCGATGGTGGATGTGGAAGGATCATTAGGATCGTGATTGTGCTCATTAGGATCCAATTTATTTGTTTGATCTTACATGTTTATGTGTTCTTGGGAGGCACATGTCTCATCATGACAAGTGGCAGTGGTTGGATCATGAATGGGTGAGGTGGCAAGCTCTTGACTATGGTGCAGAAAGTAGGCTAAGTGGATCATCATGGTCTTCTTGATCATAGAGGGGATCTTGATCATAGATGGGAGCTTGATCATGAATAAGATTAAGTGCACTATGAATGGGTGGATTGGAAGGGGTTTGATCTTGATGTAGATGAGGGGGTAATGTTTCCTCGTGCCTAGGAATATACCCTTGACATATCTCTTGATTTTGAGTGGAAGCGGATGACTCTTGGATAGGGTCGATGGTTTGTGGACCACATGATGGGATTGAAGGAATGGACATGACATTTGACAGCTCTTTGGTAGGTTCAAGCATATGTGTTGGATGATGTAGAGATAGTTGATCCCTCGCTAGTAACCCTTGTATCACATCCTTTGCAGGTGGATGCGCAATGAGGATAGATGGTGTGGACTTGGATTAGGAGTGCAGTGGTAGAATGTATTTATAGGATAGATGAGGTAGACTTATATTCCCCTTATCAAAGGTGGCATGAAAATTCAAAGGCTCTTTGTCTTGTTGCCAAGGTGGACTCGGATAGGCTTGTGAATGGGCTTGGGGTGATAGAACCTTGTTTTCTAGGATTGGCATGGAATAACATGTGTCTTCATATCGTTGTATGTCATCTTGTGGGGTTAAGATCATGTTGTTCTTTACTAGGATGAATGGTGAGATGGAATGATTAGGATGAATGAGATGTGATAGAGTGTGGGATTGATTGGATGATTAGATGTGTGATTAGGGATGATTAAGGTATGGTTAGGGTATGGATATGGTGACTTAGAAAGGATTAGAATATGATTAGAGGTGATGTCGAGTGGATGATGTGATTACAAAGGGTGATTATGATGTGAAGGTTGAATGAAGAAGATATGAGTAGGATGTGATTATGATGATGTTGATTGAATTAGGTGTTGGAAGGAATATTTAGAATGTTTTGAATGATGCATATATGAGGGATGACTAAGAGGATTTAATCCCTTTCTCTCCTTTTTCGCAACCATTTCTTCACCAAATGAGACTTGTGAAATGTGGGAATTGTGGGATGCTATGGGATGTTGATGCAAGGTGATGAGGCCCGAACTATGATAGAGGCTGATGATAGTAGTCTTCAAAAAGTCTAGCTCCACGAGGATACTCTTGTCTACTAATGACCTTTCAAAGAAAAAATTGGTTTTGTCGAGACCTTGAGGTATAGAAGAGATGATTGATTAAAGTGAACCCATGAGTTTCAGAATTCACTTGTAAGGATGGACTTAAACTAGCCGTGGAGTATTAAGCCAAAGTTTTGATTGATGTGAAAAGATGTCAAGGCCTCTTGGTCTGAATTTGTACTTGTGATACAGTCAAGCTTTGATAGTTTCTCCCTATGTTTTGACCTTAGGAAGACTAATGTTTGGAGTCCTCTATAGCTGTCAAGGGCTGAATTCTAGTGAAATATTGTGATGAAATTTGATCGTAAAGGAATGAAATGAAATATGTAGTGGAATGAAATGGTTTTAACACGGTTGCAATTGATTTGATAGGGAGTGTAGATGCTCAAAGTTTTCCCTATGGTTATGGTGTATTGTGATTGGGAATAATGAAAGATGAAATGGATTGGATAATGAATGAATGGTTGGATATGATTGAGACGTGATCGATGGGATTAGAATGAAGGTGATGATGTGTAATGATAAGATGTAGAGGACATGAATGGATTGGGATGAAGTGGATTGGATCATGAATGAAGATGACTAGGATATGATTAGGATAGATCGAATATGATTAGGGATGATATAATTGGATGACTTGGATATGAATTGGGAATGATGATGATGACTTAGATATGTTTAGGATATGTGAAATGTGGGAATCAAGGGAATTGTGGGATGCTATGGGATGTTGATGCAAGGTGATGAGGCCTGAACTATGATAGAGGTTGATGATGTTAGTCTTCAAAAAGTCTAGCTCCACGAGGGTACTCTTGTCTACTAATGACCTTTCAAAGCACAAATTGGTTTTGTTGAGACCTTGAGGTATAGAAGAGATGATTGATTAAAGTGAACCCGTGAGTTTCAAAATTCACTTGTAAGGATGGACTTAAACTAGTTGTGGAGTATTAAGCCTAATTTTTGATTGATGTGAAAAGATGTCAAGGCCCCTTGGTCTAAATTTGTACTTGTGATACAGTCAAGGTTTGACAGTTTCTCCCTATGTTTTGACCTTAGGAAGACTGATGTTTGGAGTCCTCTATAGCTATCCAGGGCTGAATTCTAGTGAAATATTGTGATGAAATTTGATTGTAAAGGAATGAAATGGAATATGTATGTCCATAAGCTTTTAACACGGTTGCAATCGATTTGATAGGGAGTGTAGATGCTCAAATTTTTCCCTATGGTTATTATATACACCTAAAAATGGCATGACTATGTCCAAATAAATATTCTTAATATTTATTTAAGTCAAATTCCTCTATCAATAAATAAATAAACAAATTTATTTATTTGATTCATATTCTTCCAACAATTAAATAAAATCAATTTATTTAATTAAATTCCCAAAATCCTCCAACAAATTAAATAATACTAATTATTTAATTAGTTTTTCCAAATTCATTCTAAATTAAATAATACCAATTATTTAATTGTTTCTTCCAATAATATCTTCTCTAAATTTAAATAAATCAATTATTTATTTAAGTTATCCATTTCTTCTAAATTGAGTTATCTCTAAATTTAATTCAATCCTTGTGCAAATGCAATTGAATATTCTAAATATTTAATTGAGCTAAAATATCTTCTCATCCTCATGCAAATTCCATCTTCTAGTTCTATTCTCTTAACCGATTAATCTATTCTTTTAATTGATTAATCTCTTCAGTTAACTCATTCTTCTATTTTATTAATTCCTCTTATGCAAAATATAGGAAGACACGTGTCTTGTTCTTATTCACACACATTCTCTCAAGTTTTCTATACCATTGATCTTCTTATTCTTTCTATACCGTTGATCTTCTCTCTCACAAGTCTATAAATTGAACCCTATTCTTCCATTTCATTCATCCAAGATTTTAGTATTGTTACTCTGCAGGAATTACATCGTGCCTTTGGCACCCACATCATTCCTTTTTTCTTGCAATCAACTTATTACCATATCACTACCATTGTTGTGAAGCTCATCTTCATTACAAAGCATTATCATAGCCATTCGCCATTGACAATCTTGGAATAGCAAGGAAGTGCACTCTCTTAGGGCCTTATTCATACATGCAAGATTGATTGAGATAGGAAATCAATGGAAGCTATGAAGTATTGAGGTTTGCAAAGGTTTTTCATCTTTGTTTTTTTGATCTTGATTATTTCCCTTTTCGTTGAGTTTTGGGTATTATTGATATTGATATATTGATTATTCATGTTTACTCCAATTTTCTCTTAACATTTTTGGCACCCACCATGGGGCTATCCCCAAATTTAACCCAAAAACTAAGTTTTTGTGTGTTAGAAAGCCATACACAGGAGAATCTACGCATTTGACCCATCCTAACATGCATCTGTTGTCTGTTTCGGCGCATCCAAATCTTTTAGTGCATACAGGCTCTATTTTAGCACATATAACCTCTGCTACGGTGCATCTGTTGATTCTTCACATATACTCTGTATTCCTATGCTTTTGACCTCTATCTTAGCGCATCTATACTTTTGCGGTTCTGAGCTCTATTTTTGCGCATTCAGACTCTGAAGCTGCACATCTAATTTAGGCAATGATTTTTAGGGTCTCCTTGTGGTTTTCGCTAATGCTTAACACTTTTTTATAGGAAATCTCTTGGATTTATTTCACAGGCTAGGCACTGGTTTAATCACATATAGCTGCACTTGTTAACTCACACTTCAATTTCTAAAAGGAAAGTAAATAGATGCTCATGCAAATCTCACGTAGTCTTAACTAGGAAGGTGGTAACTGAATCACTGCTATCTTGTTATCACTTCAAAGTTAGCAAATCATTGCTATCTGGGTAAAATTGAACCATTGCTATCTTGTTATCACTTCAAAGTTAACAATTTTTTTTGCTTGCCCAAGTAGATAGCTCATTTAGTCTTTTTTTCTTTTTAACTAGGGGAAAAGAACCACTATCTTCTGTGTCTTTGGGAATGATACCAGGCCTATGCTCTCCCCTATCTTGGGTGACCAAAGTGCCAGACATATCATTTTCGCATGTGTTTTACCTTTAGAGAGGCCTGCCCTTGGATACCCGTCCATCCTTGGGGAACAACCTTAAGTGGTAACAGGCTAAAGCCAAGCCCTGCCGATCCACTATAAATAAATTGTGTTTGGAGCAAAAGCTTCAAACAACGAGTGAAGTTGTGTTATACCAATAGCCAACCTCCCCCAAAATCCTCCCAGGTGCAACCCTTGCAGGCTGGGAGACTCCATAACGGAGAGTAGTGCTGCCGCATGTATAACCACTCGAATGGTTGCACTTATTAAACACCTTTGTTCTAGTGGCCAAAAACCCCTATAAGCTAGTGTAGGGAAGGGCGATTATCACTTCCTAAAGGTGCTTCATTAGAGATAGCGAGAATTCAATTTATATTGTCTTTTGAAACTTAGGATTGTACTTGCTTTCTTTTAGTCCACAAAAGAGTCCAAAAAATTACAAAAAAAAAAATTCAAAAACCATGAAAACATTCTTTGTGTTTGTTGTGTCTTCTTGCCATAATTAAGAAAATTAGATCAAAAAGACCATCTTGCAACCAAGAAACCAAAAACATAAAAAAAAGTGCCAAAAATTGCAAAAGCAAGTATAAAAACTAGAGCTACGCATTTAAACCGACCTGCTGCACTTTGGTATCACCTTCCTACACTTTTATCACCTGTTACCATACATCTGCTTTTTACCAGTACTATGCATTTGTGTCAACTTTCTGCACTTATATCCTCTGTTGTTGCACATCTATTTCTACGCATTTGTGAAAGTGAGTATTTCCACACACTTGGAGAAAAATTTGTTCACCTTTTTGGATACCCATTTCAGTCTTGTGTTAGTTTCTATAGAGATGACAAACCAATTAGAAGCAATTTCTCAAGAACTCCAATACCTGCAAGAACAAATAAACTTTGATATCTCGCCTCAAGATCATAAGCAATTGCTTAAGAACTCCAAGTGATACAACAAGAAATGGAAATCTTACAAGCTGAACAGGCTAGTACTAGCTACGCCTCACCCCAAAATTATTCATTCTCTACCCATGTTAATGATACTCGTGACAAGGCAAGCACCACCTCAGGTTGGAAATCATATACCACTCTGTCTACTAGTCTTCCCTCACCATCTCCTATAACACATGGCCCAAAGTATACTAATCCTACCATGGAGAACTCTAAGTCCACCTATCCATTACCTCACTCCTCTACTTATACACCTACCAATGATGTGATCCAAGGGCTACTAGAAGAGAGTCAACCATGTCCCCAAATTTTGGTCTTTGGCCTTATCAACAATTCTTCCAATGCTATGTCAAATCCTACAACCCCATGATGGAGTCTGCAACCCCTTGAGCATATTGAAAAACCTCCTACCATGAACCAAAGTTAAGCTCTGTCATACTTTCATGTTGTTGACCAAAGTCCTATCCAAGAGGCCTCTACCTCCACTTCAATTCAAGAACACCAAGTGTTATGTCAAGAGCACACTTTAGAGCATGTGGAAACATCAACCCCTTGTCTAAATCAAGATCAAAGCACTCCCATCCGACCCATACATAACCTCTATCTTTTTGATGATCCTATACATATACATGAGCAAGAGATCTAATTTCCAACCATGCATAACCTATATCTTTTCCATGGTCAAGATACTACCTTTGATGAAGAAGCTATCCATGAGCAACTTGATCCTATACATGAGCTAGAGATCCAATTTCAGCCCCTCCATAACCTATATCTTTTCTATGATCATGATATTATCATTGATGAAGAACCTATACAAGAGAACATTAATCCCATCACGCTAAATCCTATCTATGATCAAGATCCCATCTATGATGAAGAGCCTATCTATGATCAAGCAGAGAAGATTTTCACCCTTTATGAGTACCCATTTCAGTCTTGTGTTAGTTTCTATGGAGATGACAAACCAATTAGAAGTAATTGCTCAAGAACTCTAATACCTACAAGTGTAATTAAACTTAGGTGCCTCGCCTCAAGATCATATAGCAATTGCTCAAGAACTTTGAGCCATACAACAAGAAATGGCAATCTTACAAGCTGAACATGCCAATACTAGCTACACCTTGCCCCAAAAACACACATCCTTTTCCCGTATTCATGATACTCTTGACAAGGCAAGCACCACCTCAAGTGGGAAATCATATACCAATTCATCTACTAGTCCTCCTTTGCCATCTGCTAAGACCCATATCCCAAAGCATACCGGTCCTACTTCAACACCGCCATCGAGTTCCCCAAGCTCTAAATGGACAACTAAAAAATCCTTGGATCATTTTTGGGAAAGATGTTTTCCAAATATATGCAACAAAAGAAAAGCTATGGAGAACTCCAAATCCACTTATCCTTTACCTCATTCATCTACCCATACACCTATGCAGGATGTGATCCAAGGGCCACTTGAGCTTATTGAAGAACCTCCTACCATGAACCAAAGTCAAGGTCCATTGTATGTTGATGTTGTTGACCAAGAGCCTATCCTAGAGTCTTCTACCTCTACTTCAATTCAAACACACTGAGAGTTATGTCAAGAGCACACTTTAGAACATATGGAATCATTCGACCTTTGTCTAAATCAAGATCAAAGCACCACCATCTGACCCATGCATAAACTTTATCTTTTTGATGATCCTATACCTATACCTAAAAAAGAAATCCAATTTTAGACCATGCATAACCTATATCTTTTCCATGATCAAAACACTACCTTTGATGAAGAAACTATCCATGATCAACATGATCCTATACATGAGTAAGAGATCAAATTCCAACCTCTCCATGGCCTATATCCTTTCCATGATCAAGATACTATCATTGATGAAGAACCTATGCATGAGAACTTTGATCCCATCACACTTAATCCTATCTATGATCAAGATCCCATCTATGATCATGAGCCTATCTATGATCAAGATCCCATCTATGATCAAGCCTATATATAATCAAGAAGACCATGATGATGCTCTTAGTCCACTTTATGTGTTCCATGGTCTTGAGCTTATAACCCCATCTGGTCCTATCCATGATCCAACAACTTCCACTTCCCTTGATGAGACATTTGCCTCCCAAGCAAGCATAGAAGATCAAACCAAAAATACTCCACCATCCATTATCGACCATGCTGTAAATCCCCCACCATGTATCCTTGGTCTTACTGCCTTCATTCATGAGTGTTCCTCCTTAGAACACCAGCCACCATTATCCTCTATCCCACCTTTATCCAATAAGGAACTTGTGTCTAGTGTTCCACCTACACATAATCCCACTGTCCACCGCATACTCCAACATATGAACTATCAAGGTAAAGGCTTAGGCCTTCACAAACAAGGTATTTTGGGGCCTGTCCATGTCAATGTTCCTCCTCCTTTATATGGCCTTGGATACAAACCCCAAGGTGAACAATCTCAATATGTTTGTACTTCCTCCACTCCTAAATCCCCCACTTTTCATCGCAAACCCTATCATATCCCCAAAACATATGTCACCATTCCACCTCCATCATCCTATAATCATCAAAAGCATGTGACCATACACCTTTCACCATCCAATCTACCTCTGCTACTTCCAACTCCTAATATCCCTCTGTACAGTTTACCACCACTTCTTCCAATACCTTATCCATCCATCTATGAATCTTCTAGCAATCTCAATCATGACCAACAAATGCACATGTTGTCTAAACAAAGGGCTTCCTCCAACTCCACTTCCACCATCCCATGAGAATTCAACAATAAAAATATGGATACCTCTACCTATAAAGTCAAAAATCCTAAGAGTCCTCATGACCTAGGATACAAAAGCCCAAAATCAAAGAAACGTCCTTCTCAAGAGCTACATACACCCACACACCTATATGCCAAACTAAAAAAGGTGTGGGTCTGCATCCAACAAATGGTTACCTCCAAAGCTGCACAAAAGCTACATACACCCTAGCCCATACCTTCAAAGGTACTATCTAAAAGCAAAATGGTTTGGGTGCCTAAGCAAAAAGCCATCAAGTCAAATGAGGCATCCACCTCTCAAGAATCCCAACCATCCACTTTCCCCCATTCCATCCAAAAGTCTCAAATTCTTCCATCCCACATGGCAAGAAAAAATTAGAAAAATACTCAGTCTATATGGATCCCTACATGCCTAAATCTTTTATCCACAAGCAAAAGTCTCCATTGCTTCCTACACTATTTTCCCATCACCAGCTTCAATGTTTATCATAGTATGTGCAACCGTTTGTCATGATTCCCTTCCATCCCATGACATTTCCACATACCTCCATCTCCCCTTCCTTCCACTATATACCTCCTACATATCTTCCCCATCTTATTCCTATGGTCCATGCTTTTGCATAAGCCTTTCATCCATCTTTTAGGCATAAGTATTTCATAATCCATATCATAATCCACTATCTACCTTCTCCATCTCACTATCATGCAATCTCCTACCAACATCTATGAGAACACTTGACATGGTCCATGAGCCGACATCTTTCTAGTGGGACTGTCACTTTCGTGGAGCCAAGTACTCTGATGCAGAGCATCTAGGACAGCAGGACAGTAATATTCATAGACTGTCATAACTTGAACAAATCAACTTTATACTAGTATTTTTCATTACACAACTTGACCAACACATGGTCTCTGACCCAATAACTTCAATCTGCACCTTCCAAGATGTCTAATTCCTAACAAGACTCCCTCTAACCCACCAAACAGGGTCTACAGGACAGCAACCTTGTCAAAGTCTCCAAAGGACATTCATAGCATCTCTCTGCTCCATGAGAAGGGCAGTCACACTAATCTCCTTATGGTGATCTCTATCAAGACAAATTCATCTTCATTGTAGCATGACAAACCTATCACATGCCTAACATGCCTACTGCCTCATTATCAAAGTAAACAAACTCACCAAACTTACCTAGTTGCTGCTGTCCTCTCCCAATCTTCCAGTATAAGGCTTCTGCAGAATCATCTACATGCCAAACTCAATCCAAACTATCCTCCTGCCCTTACAATCCTTTTCAAGACCATGCATTTATTAATATCTAACCCATTCCATTGAGTGAAAACAGAAAAATGCCAATGTAATGACAAAAAAAATCCATGGGACTATCAAAAGAAGCCTAAACAATGTTTCAGAACAGCTTATTACAAACCAACGGTTTTCTCACTCCTAACTTGGTGTCAAACCTCCAAACAACTTGGAAAGGCTAGATGACTTCCCCTACTAACCAACCAACACAAGTTTCATCCACCACCATGTCATACAGGTACGGTTTTATTGCTGAAAACAGTGAGTTTTTGAAAGGAACAGCAAATTAAAAAAAAATAGTTTTGGGGAAATTAGCAATATCTTCCACCTAGTTTTGTGTTAAGCCTCCAAATAAGATTCAAATCCAAGCTACCTTGATCCTCTAACAGTCCATTGGGCTCTTGTGTTATGATAGTGCCGTACAACTGAAATGTACAGACTGTTGCAAGATGTAAGTTTAGAAAATAGTCACCACAGAGCAGTTTTAGGAAAACTTGGATAACTTTCTTATTATCTACTGCAAAGATGTCTAACCAATTGCATTTGGAGGTCATCTCACCCCTTTACACATGAAGTACAAATGGAGACCATGAATGTTCTGTACAGGTACGGAAAACTCAAAAAAATAGCGAAGAAAACAGAAAAAAATAGGAAAAAGAAGAAAAACAGCATTCCTTTGTTATTATTTCTCAATCTATTGAATCTCTCTTCACCATACAATCTTCCTTGGCTTAATACTAGCCTTAACATTTTCCAAAAATGTTTTGTATTCCCAAAACCATCGGCCTTTCTTATCTTTTTCTGATTTGTAACTACTGTTCTTTGAAACTGTTTTAGGAACTTTGTTTTGAAACTGCCCACCGATTGCTTTTTCCATGATTAGAAAGCTTTTTAAACACAAGGTTTAACTTATGAAAAGGTTTTAAACACCTTTCCATCCTTGACATGCCATTATAGGGTAAAAGCATGAGAATTTAAACACTAACCTATAGAAATCTAAATGACTCTTTCAAACTACCAACAATTACAAGACTGTCCTAACTAGGACCTACCACATAGAAAAAGATTCCTTAGATATTTGGACAAATTCCTATTACAACATGGCTACAAGACTTATTACAACATCTAGATGGTCTCCAAGACCTCATTAAACAAAACAAAACACTTTGAACTTTAACCAAAATTTAGACATCTAGGTGCTCCTACACCACACTCGAGTCCCTCTCTTTTGTATTCCACCTTCTCCTATCCAAAACAAAACAAAAAAAAACAAAATACAAAATCAATCAAAAAAGTCAAGAAAAAAATCCCTTCATCCAACGGTGAAAATCTGGCAAACAGGCACCTTGGATAAGTACCATGATGAAAACCTGGCAAACCGGCGTGATGTGTAAGTTGATCTTCTATGTCACCTACACTTGGGGGCACCTTGTCTCATCGGCCTATCACTCTTCTCCTATCAGTTTCCTTTTGTACCATTCCCATCCTATCCTTCCATCCCCTACATACCTATCTTATTGATCCATCCATGCTAAATCTTCTCTTCCTCCATTTTGCTTGATCTTGATAAATATTGGGGGAACAATTTTGATAAATGTTTTTGATGTCTCTTGACATACCTTATCCCTCCAAACCTTGCAAATCCTTCATTATCCTCTTATCCTCCTATCGTCTTAAGCATTGCCATGAAAAATCCTAAGTATTCTACCTACAATGGGGCATGTTATTCTTATGTGACATAGTCCTTGGAGATCACATCCTTGTTTCCTTCTACCTAACCATCCGTATCTACTATCACCCATCCATCTGCCTATCTGTGGTGTTTCCTTGTCATCAGTATCTAGCATTAAGGCTATCCATAGTGTTCCCTTATCCTATCATGGATTGACACTCTATCTCTTTATGTCGCCTTGTCAACTAAAGCCTTATCCAGTATCTTATCCATAGTGTCAGCCTAGCATGGCATCTGTCGTTAGTTTTCATAGGGTCAATCTCAAACTACATTGCCTCTGTGTTGTCACGTAGGCAAGGCCATTTTCAATGCACCCCCAAGGCTTTCCCTTCCATCCCATATCTTGTCATCTTTCCTCTAGTCCATCCATGGTCGAAGTCCTAAACTACGTTGCCTCTATGTCATCATGTAGGCAAGGCCATTATCAATGCGCCCTCAAGGTACTAGGTCAGTCCCTTAGGGTCCATTTTTCCCCAATAAAGATTGTGGAACCTTTTCACCAGATGTAAGCGCGCACAAGAAAAGCCCATTTCCAAGAAAAAGAGTTTTGGCACAAGACATCAACCTATCCAAAGAAAAGCAAAAGCAAGAATTATCCAACCCAAATGATTCTATCAAATTATGGCAAGAAACAAACACATCTAAATGCAAAAATGTTTTGTGGTTGTGATCAGGTTAGGTTACAGCATCTTGATTTTTGTTATCATGTCTTTCTATGCTACTCAAGGATGCCAAAATCTAGAGATGCTATGATGGGGGTGTTAGCTACCATTGCACCAAAAGATCGACTTGTTAATGCCCGATACAACCACTTGACTTAACAAGCACGTGAGGCGGTTAAGCCCTTGTCACAAACCACCACAGCGCAACACTAAACAAGAAGACCAAGGGTCACACCTTGCAACAATCCCCCCCAGTGCAAGCATAGGGTTTGAACCTGTGACCTTGGCTCTGATACCAATTGTTAGCTGTCATTGCACCAAAAGATCGACTTGTTAATGCCTGATACAACCACTTGACTTAACAAGCACGGGAGGTGGTTAAGCCCTTGTCACAAACCACCGTAGTGCAACGCTGAACAAGAAGACCAAGGGTCACACCTTGCAACAGGGGGCATGAATATTTTCTTTGTTTGTTGTTTGTGGATTAAACTTTAGTAATGCAACGCCTTGTCTAACAACATGATCGACAAAAGATCATCGAGGACATCAAAGACTAACATGAAAGGGGGCAATCCTTGTCTATTGGTACGCAAGGAATACTCAAGTCATCTTGGTTCAATTATACCTTGATGCTTGTATTAACTTGCTAAATCAAAATACATGTAAGCGATGCTTAGGTCATCTCAGTTCAATTATACCTAGATGCTTGTATTTTCTTACAATATTTTAAAAACACACAAAAACAAAAAAGCCCAATGATGAAATAAGCATTTCAAAATACTTGCAATATCAAGATGTCAAAAAACCACTCACATCCACAAAGCATCCACAAGCATCCATATCCCATGCAATAAAAATTTCCAAAGCATCTGTATCCCATGCAATAAAAGATCCAAACCGCAGAGTATCAATATGTACAAATAAAAGCTTGTGATGCCTTCTATTGAGTCATTCTTCTGTCAAATTAACATTTTGTCTATCATTGTATCTCTCGTCAATAGTTCTAGCTATCAATCTGAGAAATGATCCAAATGCAAGTTTGCCCTTAATCCATACCAATCAAGTCAAGTCAATCTTGTCAAATGATCCAATCACAATCAGTGGTCTTGATCCTTGTCTGGTCGTAAACCAACTCGATTAGTTAATCAATCAATTGTCTTATACAAGATGTAACATTGTCAAAATCAGACCAACACACGCATCTTACACAACATGTTCCATCTTCCTGAAACCAAACATTATCCTTCATGTTTGCTCTAGGGATCTATCGTTCCTCGCCATGACAACACGCTTGCCGTGTTGGTCTAGGGATTTATTGTTCCTCACCATGACAACACTGTCATATATAATTATCAATATATCGTTGGTTTACCGCTTGACAGGGGCAATACCTTGTTTGTTCTTGTATCATTTGTGCATACTTTCTTACTTGCTTGTGTGTTTTTTCATTCTATCTTGCATAGCGTATCATTTGGCTCTTTCTTCATCCTTCTTCTTCATGAGATTGTCCATCTCACGCCTTCTACCTTCTTCCTGTCCAATCTCCTGAGGAGGCATCCTATCATCGTTAAACCTATACCAGGGGCAAACTGGGGCATGCATCATTATCACAAATTCTATTCTTTGAAGCAATGCCATAAATTGCATTGCATCAAAGAGGGACAAAATGTATACACCTAAAAATGACACGACTCTATCCAAATAAATATTCTTAATATTTATTTAAGTCAAATTCCACTATCAATAAATAAATAAATAAACAAATTTATTTATTTGATTCATATTCTTCCAACAATTAAATAAAATCAATTTATTTAATTAAATTCTTCTAATTCCTCCAAACAATTAAATAAAATCAATTTATTTAATTAAACTCCTAAATTCTTCCAAAATCCTCCAACAAATTAAATAATACTAATTATTTAATTAGTTCTCCCAAATTCATTCTAAATTAAATAATACCAATTATTTAATTGTTTCTTCCAATAATATCTTCTCTAAATTTAAATAAATCAATTATTTATTTAAGTTGTCCATTTCTTCTAAATTGAGTTATCTCTAAATATAATTCAATCCTTGTGCACATGCAATTGAATATTCTAAATATTTAATTGAGCTAAAATATCTTCTCATCCGCATGCAAATTCCATCTTCTAGTTCTATTCTCTTAACTGATTAATCTATTTTTTAATTGATTAATCTCTTTAGTTAACTCATTCTTCTATTTTATTAATTCCTCTCATGCAAAATATAGCAAGACACATGTCTTCTTCTTATTCACGCACATTCTCTCAAGTTTTCTATACCATTGATCTTCTTATTCTTTCTATACCATTGATCTTCTCTCTCACAAGTCTATAAATTGAACCCTATTCTTCCATTTCATTCATCCAAGCTTTTAGTATTGTTACTCTGTAGGAATTACAGCGCACCTTTGGCACCCACGTCATTCCTTTTTACTTGCAATCAACTTGTTCCCATATCACTACCATTGTTGTGAATCTCATCTTCATTACAAAGCATTATCATAGCCATTCTCCATTCACAATCTTGGAATAGCAAGGAAGTGCACTCTCTGAGGGCCTTATTCATACATGCAAGATCGATTGACATAGGCAATCAATGGAAGCTATGAAGTATTGAGGTTTGCAAAGGTTTTTCATCTTTGTTTGTTTGATCTTGATTATTTCCCTTTTCATTGAGTTTTGGGTATTATTGATATTGATATATTGATTATTCATGTTTACTCCAATTTTCCCTTAACAGTTATGGTGTATTGTGATTGGGAATAATGAAAGATGAAATGGATTGGATAATAAATGAATGGTTGGATATGATTGAGACATGATCGATGGGATTAGAATGAAGGTGATGATGTGCAATGATAAGATGTAGAGGACATGGATGGATTGGGATGAAGTGGATTAGATCATGAATGAAGATGACTAGGATATGATTAGGATAGATCAAATATGATTAGGGATGATATAATTGGATGACTTGGATATGAATGGGGGAATGATGATGATGACTTAGACATATTTAGGATATGTGAAATGTGGGAATTGTGGGATGCTATGGGATGTCGATGTAAGGTGATGAGGCCCAAACTATGATAGAGGCTGATGATATTAGTCCTCAAAATGTCTAGCTCCATGAGGGTACTCTCGTCTACTAATGACCTTTCAAAGAACAAATTGGTTTTGTCAAGACCTTGAGGTATAGAAGATATGATTGATTAAAGTGAACCCATGAGTTTCAGAATTCACTTGTAAGGATGGACTTAAACTAGCCGTGGAGTATTAAGCCCAAGTTTTGATTGATGTGAAAATATGTCAAGGCCTCTTGGTCTGAATTTGTACTTGTGATACAGTCAAGCTTTGACAGTTTCTCCCTATGTTTTGACCTTAGGAAGACTAATGTTTGGAGTCCTCTATAGATGTCAAGGGCTGAATTCTATTGAAATGTTATCATTAAATTTGATCGTAAAGGAATGAAATGGAATATGTAGTGGAATGAAATAGAATATGTATGTCCATAAGGTTTTAACATGGTTGCAATCGATTTGATAGGGAGTGTAGATGCTCAAAATTTTCCCTATGGTTATGGTGTATTGTGATTGGGAATAATGAAAGATGAAATGGATTGGATAATGAATGAATGGTTGGATATGATTGAGACGTGATCAATGGGATTAGAATGAAGGTGATGATGTGCAATGATAAGATGTAGAGGACATGGATGGATTGGGATGAAGTGCATTGGATCATGAATGAAGATGACTAGGATATGATTAGGATAGATCGAATATGATTAGGGATGATATAATTGGATGACTTGGATATGAATGGGGAATGATGATGATGACTTAGATATGTTTATGATATGTGAAATGTGGGAATTGTGGGATGCTTGGGATGTCGATGCAAGGTGATGAGGCCCGAACTATGATAGAGGCTTATGATATTAGTCTTCAAAAAGTCTAGCTCCACAAGGGTACTCTCGTCTACTAATGACCTTTCAAAGCACAAATTGGTTTTGTCAAGACCTTGAGGTATAGAAGAGATGATTGATTAAAGTGAACACATGAGTTTTAGAATTCACTTGTAAGGATGGACTTAAACTAGCCGTGGATTATTAAGCCCAATTTTTTATTGATGTGAAAAGATGTCAAGGCCACTTGGTCTAAATTTGTACTTGTGATACAGTCAATCTTTGATAGTTTCTCCCCATGTTTCGACCTTATACCTTCAACAGTGAAAGTTGCAAGTGACAAAGTTTTGGTTTGTGCCTTTGAAAGAGTGAAGTGATGATGAAGGCTTGTTAGAATTGTCTGGATTCCTCTGAATGTGAAGAATTTCTCATGCAGTTTTGTAAACATGCTTAGGGATGTTCAATGCATACTACTTTGCAGTATCGATGACTTGGTGATCCGCAAGTTCAGTTTTCCAAATGATAGTGAGCTACAGATAGTTTCATATGCCTAATTGTTCTCAAAATGCATGTTGAAGGTGTACACCACAATGTTGTGTTGTGTGGAGTTCAAGGAGTGTTTGGAGATGTTGTGTGGGTCATGCCAACTCATCTAGGAGAATAAAAAGTATCAGTTAATCATTCATGAGTATCGCCAAGTTGTAATGACCAATGAGCTACAAGCTTCATATTTTCTTACGTAAGGGATACCTAATTCAATTTTGTGAAACATGCAAATTTTATTCTATGAAGGATGATGATGTGAAGGATGTTTAAGATTGGATTAAGCATGTGTTGGAATCTTCAAGGTGTGTTTCTCTTCCTGGAGTTGTGTGTAGTTCATGTTAGGGCTTTCCCTCTACATGTTTCATGTTGTGTGATATTTGGATGACTTGTAAATTGTTATATTCTTATTGTATTGGCCGACTTGTAATGAAATCAATGTAATATCATGTATATATTGTAAACCTAGTTGATCTAGGTGAAGCATGATTGTGAATATGAGTATGTGAAGAGAAAAATATGCATATGATATGCATTACGATGTGCGACTGAAGGAGATAGAGTAGAAACAATAAGGCATGTCCTGATTCATCTTGAAGACTTTTTTGAGATAGAGGAGAAGTGAAGAGTGTGCCTAACTAATTGCTAGAGGTAGTGAGCCAAAGGAAAAACTTCTTGAAGGATGAAAGTAGTGATTCAATAACCTATAGAGAATAATGTTGAAGAAAGAGAAACCATCAAAAGAGGAGTGTCAAAGAAGAAGTGCAATCATCAAAGGAGTGAGCTTCATTGTCAGTTTCAAGTAGTAGAAGGACTATCATACTGTAATCATTTCTGAGTTTGTTCTCAGTTCAAGGAGTAGTAGCTTCCTTGGGTTGTAGTACTTAAATAAAGTCTTTACGGAGTTGTAGCTTCCTTGGGAGTGGCCCTAAAACCTTTCTTTATGGAGTAGTAGCTTCCTTGGGTTGTAGACCTAAAACAAAGTCAACAGGTAGTAGTAGCTTCCTTGGGTTGTAGCCCTAAAATAAAGTTGTAATCTTTTATAGCAGTGAGCTTCATATATTGTGAGTTAATCCTCACCATGGTTTTTCCCCTTTTGGGGTTTTCCACATACATCCAGTGTTATGTTTTTTGGTGCATTGTGTTGATCTTTTATGTTTTTATTAATGTTGTAAAGTTTAAGTTTTAATCTACTCCAGAGGATTTGAGATTTGTTTAGATACTGATTCACCCACCTTTCAATATCTTGGTGTATTCAACAAATTGTATTAGAGCTAAGTTACTTAGAAGAAGCTTAATCAGGTAGGAAACTCCATGATGGCTCATAATGGATGTCACAAGGCACCTATGTTTGATGGAACAAATTATTCCTTTTGGAAGCTAAGAATGGAAAACCATCTATCTTTTCTAGGATTTGGTGTTTGGCAAGCCATCAAGAATGGTTACACTGCTCTTGCTTCTGATCCTATAGATGCTAAGGAGGTTAAGTTGTATGATAACAATGCCAAGGCAAAGAGTGCTATTGTGAGTGTGCTAGCTAATTTAGAACTTCTGAAGGTAATGAGTTGCAAATATGCTAAGGATGTCTGGGTAAAACTTGGTAGCATTTATGAAGGATATAGTAAATTGAAGCAAGCCAAGATGCAAATCTTCAAGAGAAATTTTGAAACCTTGAGGATGATAGAAGAAGAATAAATTGCTAGTTATATGCTCCAGGTAGATGAAGTAGTTAATGGCATCAGAGGTCTTGGTGGAGAAGTGAAAGAAGATGAGACTGTGAAGAGGATTCTAAGATCTCTCCCTAAATCTTACACTCATAAGGTATCTGCTATTGAGGAATCTAAGGATTTAGATGCCTATACAGTATATCAATTATTTGGTGCTCTCATAGCCTTTGAAATGAGAGAATTTGACAAAGGTGCTCCAAAGAAGGAAGCTGCATTCAAAGCAACCAAGAAGGTAGAAGATGAAGGAACTAATTAGGATGATGGCCTTGATGAGGTAGAGGCAAACTTTTTAAGAAGATTGAAGAAGGGAACCAACAAATACAAAGGTAAGTTACCTTTCAAATGCTCCAATTGTGGGAAAATTGGTAATTTTGCTTCTAAATGTCCTTTTAAAAATTCAAAGCATAACAATAAAAGAGACAAGTCCAAAAGAAGTCTATATTCCATATAGAATAGTTGCTCTTCAGAAGATGAGGATAATGATGATTCAAATGATGAAAGACTTTTCATGGCCTTGAATGTTGGTGACAAAAAGGGTGATATTGGGAAATGTGAAAAGTCTGATACCTTGCAAGATGACCAAGATAATGAAAAATCAATGGTTGTATGGACTGCCTTTCATGCAAAAGAAGAAGCCAATGCTTGGGTAATTGACAGTGGTTGCTCTAACCACATGACTGGTGACAAGGAGAAGTTTATCAGCCTCAAGAAATGGAATCGTGGAGCTGTTAAGTTTGGTGGTGATGAGTCAGAACAAATCTATGGAAAGGGTACTATAACTATTGATGGGAAGAACATGACTGGGGGTGTCCTCTATGTCAAAGAGCTAAAGCACAATCTTCTTAGTGTTAGTCAGATGTATCAATAAGGATACAATCTTACTTTTCATTCTAAAGGATTTGAAATTAGGAAGACAAGGTCTGAAAGACTTGTTGCATAAGGTATTAAGACGTATGGTGATGTCTATCATCTAAAGAAGGTAAATGGAAGAACCTATTTATTGGATCAATCTAGTGAGTGTTGGTTGTGGCACAAGTGAATGAGACACATCAACTTTGATAATATGGTAAAGATCATCTCTATTCATGCAGTGAGAGATATGCCTAAGATAACCAAGCCTACAAACACATTATGAAAGGAATGTCAATGGGAAAGCAGACAAAGACAAATTTCAAGAGGAGTATTCCTCTACAATGCCTCTAGAGCTGATTCACACTGACCTACGTGGCCATACAAGAATAAAGAGTCAACACGGTGAAAGGTACTTCATGTTGCTTATTGATGATTACTCTAGAATGACTTGGGTTAGTTTATTATGAGAAAAATCAGAAGCCTTTGATAAGTTTAATATTTTCAAAGCAATTGTTGAGAATGAAATGGATGCTAAGATCAAATGCTTAAGATATTATAGAGGTGAGTTTACTTCAAATGAATTTTAAAAGTTTTGTGAATATCATGGCAATAGGAGACATCTATTTGATCCTAGGACCCCTCAGTAGAATGGGATAGTGGAGAGGAAGAATAGGACTATTCAAGAGATTGCTAGGGAAACATTGAAAGATGTAGATCTGCTTGATATGTACTAGAAGGAATTAGCAGTTCACACTACTGTCTATCTTCTTAACAGAGTATAACTGAGGGTCAATAGCACTAAGACCCCTTATGAGTTATGGTATGGAAGATATCCTAGTGTCAGATACTTCAAGATATTTGGCAGCAAATGCTACATCAAGAGAGATGAAGAATACCTTGTAAAGTTTGATGCAATGTGTGATGAAGGGATCTTTCTTGGTTAATCTACCAGAAGTAAGGCCTGATGTGGTAAAAATAACCTTATTTTTATCATTGATCTCATGACCCGTTCTGTGCCATAAAATACCTTGAACCATGCCAATTTATTAGTCTTCTATGCAATAATTATTTATTTTGAAAGAATGTTGTACAAATCTTCGTTCTTGAATTGACTAGATTTTGGTACTAATGTTGACATGATTTTGTGACAAGATCTGTGTATTGATATAGGTTTTTGAGTATGGTGAAGTGGGTGGATTAAACATGAATGCAGACTAGAGTTAGCAGTGCTAGAATAATAGGGCACCAAAATTTTAGGAGATACATGATCAAGGACTTCAGTCTTTCATTACCATCCAACCACTTAGTAGTTATCCATCCTTTCTGTTGTTTTAAAAAGCACTTATGACATTTAATAGATCCACTCAGAGCCTTTGTTATATTGTATTTAAAATACAGCTAGTTCAATTAAATTTTGTTTTATCTTGTTGAAGACTTTTTCAGTGGCATTGATGAGTTGCCCTAGTATCTAGGATTTTGGTAGTTCTAGAGCCACTTTCTATAAAGAGGAATCCTAGAGTTCCTGCTTAGTTTATAAGTTTAATATTAATCGATAGTGCAAATTTAGATTTAAATAATTTCCTTCTTTCTAAGATTAGAACGTTTCTTTTAAATTCATAGTTTAAAGTTCATGTGCTTCATAGATTAAATTCATATGCTTTATAGGTTAAGTTCAAATGCTTTGTAGACTAAGTTTGTATTCTTTCTACTTTAAGTTTATGTTGTCAAAACTTTCCTAAAAATCTAGAAATCCATTGCTAAATCGAGATGTCCAAACCAATCCCCTATTGCATACAACCTTGGACACTACCCGGTTGGCAAAACTAATACATTTTCAACTAAAGTGTTAGGTCTTAATGACAACCTATCACTTTTTGGCACCGTTGCTGGGGAACCCTTTCTAGTGTTATTAGGATAACATTTTTATACCTCTTGTTAGTAAAAACAAAAAATAGACGTTAAACTTATTTTTCTGCATGGTCAAAAAATGAGGTCCAAACAAAATATTTATAGCAAAAACCCCCCAAATAGTAGTCCCAACCGAGTCTAGAGAGGTAGAAGTCTTAGCCAAAGAACTTTTTCACTATGAATTGATCGACAAGGATCAACCTTAGACTTCCTAACATACCTCAGATACTCAGCCACAACAACAAACACTTAGGGAGGAGAATATTCCTTCGGATATAATGGCTAATAACAATAATGATCCTTTCAATCACCAAAATAGAAGGAGAGGAAACAATCAAGATGATGATAACCTAGAAATCCTTGGAGAGTAGCCTAAACATTCACTTATCCTATTGCTCTTAATCTAGAGGAAGACTTACCGATGAAAAATATTTCACCTTCTATCCTACCTACCTTTAAAGGTTTGTCCTTTGAGGACCCAGACTAGTTCCTTTTTAAATTTAAAGTTCTATGTTAGACATATGACTACAAAACAGATAATCAGAAACTAAAACTTTTTCCCTCTACCTTGAGAGACTCCACAATGTGATGGTTCATGGGGTTGGTTTCAGGATCAATAACCACTTGGGATGATATGAAAACTATCTTTTTGGACAAATATCAAAACCACTATAGGGTCAGTGATAGGAAGGAAGAACCATTTAAACTAAAAAAACAATAAGATGAAAGCTGAGAGGAACCTCCTGCAACAATATAATAAAAATGCACAAAATAGTAGAAATATATAAATAGAAAAAACACAGAAGGAATTTATTGATCATAGGCCACTTCGAGGGGGCAACCTCCTTTGAGCAAGTGTAATACAATAAATTTGTGCATGCTTTCATTGGCCTCAACACGTACTTATATACTAAGTCTAATCTAAACAACTATTACTTCCCATGAATGTGGGATAATACAATATACTCACAGGATGACTTACAAAGCATATGTGTCCAAAATTAATATACTAACAAAGTAAAGAGAAGGGTTAAACATAGGTTCCTAACATCCCCTCCCTCTTAGAAAATCTTTGTCCTCAAAGCTTAAGATGTGGAAATTGTTGCTGAATTTGAAGGAGTGGTTCCCATGTAGCATCCTCTAGTTGCATTCCGTGCCACTGAATTAATATCTCTTTGATGGATCAAGAGTGACATTGACGAGTGCGCTTGTCGAGGATTGCCTCTGGCTCCAAAATGATGGATCCTTCATTATCCAATTCTAGTAAAACAATTTGTGCTCTGATGTTGGTGCCAAGAACTTTCTTTATAAAAGAGACATGAAATACTGGATAAATGCGGGAAGAAGGAGGAAGCTCTAATTTATAAGCAACTAACCCAATCTTCTGAAGAACCTTATATGGCCCATAGAAATTTGGATCCAGCTTATGATTCCCTTTGAGTTTTAGGATGATTGATTGTATGGATGTAGACGAAGAAAAACTATATCACCTACTTGAAAAGTGTGCTAAGAATGGTTTTGATCAGCTTGTTGTTTCATTCAATTTCTTTACATGTGAAGATTGTCCTGCAAGATGCAAAGAATCTGATCCTGAGTTTGGAGAACCGTGTCAACAACTTGAACTGGTAAATTGCTGGGGGTGTATGGAAGGAGCACTAGCGGTGCTTGACCATAGACTACTTCATATGGGGTCATTTTAGATGCAGTGTGGTAGGAGGTATTGTACCACCATTCAGTGAGAGGGAGCCACTTTTCGTACTGATGATGTTGTTATGAGGTGAAGCAACGAAGCGAAGTTTCCAAACATTTTTTGATAATTTCAGTTTGACCATCTATTTGTGGGTGATACCCCGAACTCATCTTCAGTTTGATGTCAGTGTGTCAAAATAGTTCTGTCCAAAAAAGACTGGTGAAAGTTGCATCATGATCTGAGACAATGGAAGAAGGGATGCCATGAAGATTGAAGATCTAGTCCATGAAAATTTATGTGATTGAGGAGGCGGTATAGGGATGGCTAAGGGTACAAAAATGACTATATTTGGAGAGGCAATCAACCACAACCAAGATCACTGTATTCCCTCCAGATTTAGGGAGCCCCTCAAAGTAATCCATCAAAATATCTATCCAAATCCATGTAGGGATGGGCAAGGGTTCAAGCAATCTAGGAAGGAGTGCCGTTTCACCCTTGTTGCATTAACAAGTATCACATTCAGCCACCATCTATTGAATTTCCATTCTCATTCCCTTCCAAAAGAAGTTACTCCTGCACCCGCTCATAAGTTTTGAGGAACCCAGAGTGTCCTGCCGATGGAGAAGCATGGAGTTCATAGAAGACATTCTGCTGAAGTTATGTGTACTAGGGAAGCACTAGATGACCCTTGTATCTCAGAGAAGCACCATCCCAATAGTAATGTGGTACAACATAAGGGTTATTGGTCAACTATTGAATTATTTTAGATAATGAAGAGTCATTGACATAGCCCTGTTGGACAGATTCCAACCAATTTAGAACATGCATAGAAATAGCTGAAAGAGAAGCTTGGTCATCAAAGGTGCGAGAAAGAGCATCTGCCACAATATTGTCCTTACCCTTCTTGTAAGTGATCTCATAGTCATAACCATGAGTTTGCTAACCCATTTATATTGTGCTAGGGAGGAGACCCGTTGTTCTAGGAAATATTTCAGACTCTGGTGATCAATCTTGATGCAGAAATGATTCCCTAGTAGGTATGGCCGCCACTTCTATACTGGATGCAAAATAGCCATCATTTCCTTCTCATATGTAGAGAGTACTAAATTCTTGCCAGAAAGGGCTTTGATGGTGAACGCAATGGGATGTTCATCTTGAAGGATAACAACACCAAGTCCATTGCTACAAGCATCACTCTCAATAGTGAAGGTCTTAGAAAACTTTGGCATAGCTAGAACAAGTGTAGTACACATAGCTTGTTTTAGTTTTTCAAATGCACACTCAGCAGCATGTGTCCACGTAAAAGCATCCTTTTTCAATATAGTTGTTAATGGAGCTATAATCTTCTCATAATCCTTGACAAACTTGCGATAGTAGCCAATCAGTCCCAAAAAAACACAGAGGCTCTTGAGTGTCTGAGGATGTGGCCAATTTTTCATGGCATCTATTTTTGTAGGATCCACTCGAACCCCTTGGGCTGAAACAATATGCCCGAGATACTCCACTTCTTCCTAACCAAAAACACATTTAGACTATTTTGCATAGAGATGATGATTAGAGAGAAGTTGTAGTATGAGATCCAGATGTTGGAGATGCTCAGCCCATGTTTTACTATAGATGAGGCTATCATCGAAGAAGACCAGAATGAATTTCTGTAGGTAGGACCAGAATATTTTATTCATCAATGCCTGGAATGTTGAAGGAGCATTAGTGAAGCCAAAGGGCATGACCAAAATCTCATAGTGGCCATCTTGCATGCAAAAAGCCATTTTAGGGACATCATCCTCATGAACCCGAATTTGGTGATACCCAGAATGAAGATCCAACTTGGAGAAAAAATGAGCACCATGAAGCTCATCAAGAAGCTCATTGACAACAGGAATCAAAAACTTATCCTTGATTATGTTGTGATTAAGTGCTCAAAAGTCAATGCAGAGGTGCCATGACCCATCTTTTTCCAGACAAGAAGAATTAGTGAAGAAAAGGAACTGGTACTAGGGAGAATAATACCTTGCTTCAGTAAGTCTCGAATGAGCATCTCAATCTCTGTCTTTTGGTGAAATGGGTAGCGGTAGGGGAGGAATGCTTCTAGGAAGGAGCTAAATATGATGCTCCTCTAGTCATGAAGGTGGCAATCCCACTAGTTTAGCCAAGACGCATGCATACCTATCCAAAATTTGTTGGAGATCCAAAGGAGTAAAGGAGACTGTTGATGGTTGCATCTAAATGGAATAGAGCTGAGTGATGACACCATGTGAATTCTTCTTAAGAAGATTTTCCATGTGATGTGAACTTATGATGTTGAGAGACCTTGGTTGTAAGCCCTTCAATGTGTGCTTTTGCCCATTGTCTGAAAACTGCATCCAAAGTTCAACAAAATCTCATAAGATGGATCCAAGTGTGTGTAACCATTGGGTTCCCAAAACCACATCACATCCGCCTAAGGGCAAGGCAAACATGTAGAGTGCAGGTTATAATATCCAATAGAGATACACACATTGTGACACTTCCTTTTGCAAGGTAATGTGCCCCCATTGGCAATCATGACTTCAAAGCTGGAGCAAGGATGGACAAAACAATCAACCTGTTTGGCGATCCGAGGATCAATGCAGTTATGAGTGCTACCAAAATCAATGAGTATTGTAAGAGGGAGCTTCTTGAAGTAACCCTTGAATCGCATGGTTTGTGGGGTGGTGATTCCTGCTAAAGCATGGAGAGAGATCTCTAGGTGGTCTTCCTAAGAAGTAGGGTCAACAGGCGGCTGCTGAGTTTTGACCTAATCATCTATTGTATCATGATCATCTTCATAAACTTTAGTTGTAGGTAGAGAATCCACATCCAAGAGATAGAGCTTTTTCTCAACACATCTATGTCCCTAAGTGAATTTCTCATCACAATTATAACAAAGCCCTTTTTATCTATGTGCCTGCATCTCGGCTTCAGTGAAATGCTTGATAGGAGTTATTCTAGGAGCTGGAGTGATTGGAGGTCTTTGGGAAACCATATTTCTAGATGGAAAAAAATTGGATTTGGATTACTGTTGAGCTATGATTTTGTCCTCCACCAACTTAGCCAACCCTAGGGCTTCCATCATTGTGCTGGGATGGAACATTTTAACCTCAGATCAGATTACATCCTTCAGACCACTAACAAACCAACTCCTGAAGAATTCATCAGATAATCCCTCGGTGTGATTGGTTAGTTTTTCAAATTATGTCTGATATTCTTGCACGGTACCTGTTTGGCAAAGTTTAGTGAGTGCTCCTATGAAGTTGTTAAAAGCACTAGGGCCAAATTGTTGCAAAATGAGTTTGCAAAAATCTATCCATTTGGCTCTTAATTAGCCTTGATGTACCAACAGAACCATTAAAGGGCTTCATGTTCCAAATGAACGGATGCAAGTGGGACTTTGTTGACATCAAAAGTATTATACAGACTGAAATATTGTTCCACTTGGTATATCCATCTAGTTAGATCATCAACATTGAAGCGAGGAAAATCAAGCTTCAGCCCATGAAAATTGATGGAAGAAGAGAAACTAGTGTCTGCAGAAGACTCTGGCTGCTGTCTATTGTTCATGGCTGAATGCTAAAGATTGAGGTTGAGAATTTTTTAATCCATATCTTGGAGTTTGGTCTTGAGGGCTGCAAGTTCATCCTCAATGTTTTTTTCTTTTGTGAGGGTGACAACCATAACTAGTAGTTTTTTTTTGGGGAATGGGTAGAAAAACAAAAAAAAAACTTTTTTAGTAAGGGAAAATTTGGATTTGGGAAAAACTCCGATGGGTAATTGGGGTTTGACTAGGTTTCAGACACTTTCTGAGGGAAAGGGAAGCAAAAAATGGAGATTTCAGAAGCAGGGTGAAAGAATGGGAAAATTTGTCCAAGAGGGACAAAGGAGCAGAAATATGAAATGAACACTATGGTAAAATTTGAAGGCTATTGGGTGAGAATCGAAGAAGTTATGACAAACCCTAAAAATAGACAAATGTGGGATTTTCAGCTTCGATAAGTGGAATTTGGGATAGGGTCCTCAAGGAAGGAAATATGTAGAATGAAATTTCAAGGGTTCCAGTGAATTTTGAGAGGAAATGGAGCTAAAGCAAGGAAGATATGGCAAAAAATGATCTGCCAACTGCTCTGGATGGATTCAATATGCAATTTGCCAGCTGTCAATAGATATGGGCCCCAAGTATGTTCAGCTTCCTAAAGGTTTAGGGGAGTCACTCGGCCACCAATGCTATCTAATGGCTTGTGTATTGGGGTACCCCTCACTCCACAGCATAGTTAAAACTAATACCCGCTTTGCCACAAATGATAGCTTTTGGTTTACCTCATAGATGGTAACTAGTCAATCAAGTAGGGGTAGTTGCCCTTTTCGCTAGCAGGTCCTCTCAATGGACCAGCTACTTCGAGGTTCATGTGGTACTCCTCACAATGAGTTTTAGGGCTATATGCCCAGGCACTTCCCATAGTTAAATGGATAGGGATATTCCCTGATCCGAACCTACAATTGAAATGAATAATACAGATGTGAAAAAGAAAGAACTATTGCAATAATCACAGTGCCTAGAGACCACTGCGGAAAAAAAAATTGACAGAAATTCCACCCAGTGAGCCCAAGAAAGTGTTTTGATACCAAATGAGAGGAACCTCCTGCAACAATATAATGAAAATGCATGAAATAGTAGAAATATATAAATAGCAGAAACATAGAAGGAATTTATTGATTACGGGTAACTTCGAGGGGGCAACCTCCTTTGAGCATGCTCAATATAATAAATTTGTGGATGCCTTCATTGTCCTCAACACGTACTTATATACTAAGTCTAATCTAAACAACTATTACTTCCCATGAATGTGGGATAATACAATATACTCACAGGACGACTTACAAAGCATATGCGTCTAAAAGTAATATACTAACAAAGTAAAGAGAAGGGTTAAACACGTGTTCCTAACAAAAGCCTAGAGGACTTTCTAGATAGGTTTATCTTTCTAGTAAAATAGTACGGAGAAGAAACAATGAGCCCAAAAATCCTAAAGACCATATTCCTCAAGGGACTTGAAGAGGATGCTCAACGAAGCTTAGACTTGATGGGAAAAGGAGACATATCCCAACTTGACCTTAGAGACATTTCTGAGTTGTGCAGAAATTTGTCTCAGACTCGTGGAGGAATCCGTAAGTCTAGCCTATTGCGAGGATCAAATGAAATGGGCTAATTGTGAGAGGAAATAGTGAATCTAAAGACTGATATCTTTGTTCAGTTGAACACCACCTTGGATGGAATATAGGCCAAGACACACAATCCTAAAATTTTATCCATCTACTGTCCCATATGTCGAAATAAACATCTGCTAAGGGAGTATCCTTTGGATAAAGAGGACAGTTGTCAAATTTGTGAGAAAAATCATGCCATCGACCAGGGTGATATACTCAATGCAATTAAAAAGTCAAAGAAGAAATCATCTCACACAGAGGAAGAAGTCAATTATGTGGGCCAAAGACCAGGAGGAAATTTCTTCTATAGTCAAAACTCAAACTCATCTTGGCACCCTCAAAATAACTGGAATAAAAATTACTGGATGACACCTTAGCCTCTAGCACCGCCTAATTGGGGACCTTATCCTTAGGGACCGCTTGAGTGGGCAAACCAGTCCTAGGCAAATCTTCAATGGGAAAATCAAACTCAACAACAATGGTACCCTTAAAATCCTACCCCATAATGGAATCAGCCTTCAAAACAATTCTATCATGGTTTGCGGTGAATGCCAAACCCACAACAAAATCTCATATTGGCTCCCCAAAATACTCAACATAACTAGCAAATCAATCAACCCTAGCTACCAGCACAACCTATTGCTAATCCAAAGAATAATTGTCAAACTGTACCACTGTACTCCACTGAGTAGGAAAACATGGCTGGGGTTAATGCTATTTATTGTGGGAACTTACAGTTAAGGTCAGGAAAAATGCTCTAGCAGCCTACCATTGTTGAAATCCTGGAAGACCAAAATGAGAAGGCAATTGAAGGGACAAAAATGACTCCCATACCTTCAAAGAAAACCATAGGAAGTAACCAAGATATGCCTACTAAATCCTAGGAATATAACTATGAAGTTCCCTTGTCATCTTCTCAATTGATGCAGAGAAAGACTCAACTAAACCAACTTGGCACAACTGAAACAATGATTCATTAGCAACAATGACTTTGATGCATCCTAGTTCATCTTTGGAACATTGCCAACATGGCATAATAGGCATTCAACAAGGAGAACAACATCATGTAAGAGTTCTTGGACACTTCAGCCCTTTCATAACATGTCTCCTTGATTCTACACTCAACCATGATCAAACTATTCAAAGATTTGTTTAATCACCAAGCAACATAGGGTTTCTTGACTATTTTCAAGCAAATGAGATCACACTTTCATTCATTCCTCACACGTGCAAACATTTAAAGTCTTGATCCCAAAAGGGTTTTTAGATATCCTTAAAATAGAACTTTCTACCAATTTTCATGGGTTTTTGATGGTGACAAACAAATATATGATTTTTTTTTGTGTTTCTGGAAACCCTAGTTAGGGTACAAGGCTGTCATCACTAAAAATGCAATAACTTTCACAAAAATAATGAAATGACTCCAAAAAAAGGAAAAGGTTCTTTATTTCATAGATTTATCATCCACATTCCTTCCCTCAACTATACTAGGTCATACAAAATCGTACCAACATGTTATCCTTGTTGTTTCACAGTAAAATTCTACAATTGTTAACACGAAAATGGCCATAAATTCTACAAAACATAATAAAAATCCATGAAAAAAAGCATTTAAAATAGGAAAGGTTCCATCAACTTCTCTAATTAATTTCTGGGCCTTACTCAACCATACAAGGTCATACAACGTGAACATGTTTCACACATAAAAATGCAAGTGAAACATGGAAAAAATGAAGTTCTTTGCATTCTAACCTTCTCCAACCTTGGTACCCATGGTTACATTGCATATTTATCATGTCACAACCAATCCTAACTAAAAAAACTGACCTCTAACTACTTGTTAACACAAATGACCACATTTACAACTTTTTTGACAACATTTTGACAATATTTTGCAACTTTTGCAACTTGACTCCAAAACATTACACAATGGATTTAAATGACACCAAATGACTCCAAATGGTCTTACATGACCTTATTGACACCAAACAAATTAAAAATCAAAGCTTAGCACATGACAACAATTTGCATCAAAAAAAGTGCATCAGGACTCCCATACCTTCAAAGAAAACCATATGAAGTAACCAAGATATGCCTACTAAATCCCAAGAATATTCCTTTGAAATGCCCTTGTCATCTTCTCAATGAACTCTACATAAATCTTTGGATTTACTACTAGAAGAGACTGTCAATAAACATTCACCAAGTCTTCCAGAGAAGTACCCCAACTCAAAGAGGAGAACTCAAGCACCTTTTTCGGAGTGACTTAAGGAGACATCACCAAAAAGCCCTCCAAAAATAGCCTTGCCAATTGAAATAACTTTAATAAAGGAAATTAAATGGTTCCACATTGAGATTCCATTATTACAAGCAATCAAAGAGATTCCCAAACTCAACTAGTTAGTTAAACAGTTGTGCATAAAAACACCAAGGAGGAAGAAGAAACAAATAAACATAGTGCAAATCAATGGATATTTGGCTAACCTTCTGATTAGAGAAATCTCTACTCCAGAATATGGTGACCCAAGTAACGCACTCATAATGGTGACAATCAATGAGGTAGAAATACCCAATGCACTTGTGGACATAGGGGCAGCTATTAATGTCATGACTGTGGACATCATAGAAAAACTAGGGCTCACAGATTTATGCCCCACAACCATATTGCAAATGGCAAACTAGTCTATAGCTATTCCCAAAGGTGTCATGGAAAATGTCCCTGTCAGAGTTGACAATTGGGAATATCCAGTGGAATTCTAGGTGATTCAATCCCACACTCCTAAGGACAGTTATCTATTGATATTAGGAAGACCTTGGATGGCAACTATTGCAGCCAAAATTGACTACAAAGCAGGAGGAATGACAATTTAAAATGGCCTTAAAGTCCCTATATCCTCCTGCTCAACTTGCTGTGAACAAGCAAGTTTGGATTGATGAATTAAATTGCTCTAATAGGCAAGAAAATCTAGCCTCACTCGCAATGGTAGTCATTAAACAACACGGTGAAGAAATAGAAGATGAACTGGAAAATGACATGCAAGGTATCACTATAGATTTGAGTGATGAAGAAATCTTAGAAGTTGAGGAAATCTTAGGACACATGACCCAAACTGACGATATTGAGCATGCACACAGTAGCATCTAGATATCCTTCGCATTGCTTCCTTGCCCTCTAGCTAATATCATTCCAAAGACTAATCACTTCTTTGAGGATATTGCCAAATTTGATAAAATCATACCGCATAGCTGTCTGCTCAACACATTAACTAGAGAAGTTCACACTATCACCTCCAACTACCTAGGAACCAAAACTATCATGTTATTACCAGGAAAAACTTTAAAAATCAATAGTTGGTTAATAAAAGTAGATAAGCTCAAGCTATTTGACATATTGATGAACAAATCCAAAGATTTTGATTGGGACTACACAAATATGAGAGGAATACATCCTAGTGTCTATACTCACCACATCTATATTGAAGATGTTAGACTAATTCGTTAGCCACAACATAGACTTAACCTTTCTCTTCAAGACATTTTCAAAATAGAAATTGAAAAACTCCTACAAGTGGGATTCATCTATCTTACCTCTAACAGCAAGTGGGTCTCGCCTTTGGTGGTTGTTCCAAAGAAAAATGGGAAATGGAGAGTGTGTGTAGATTATAGAGAACTCAATAAAGAAACCTATAGAGACTACTTTCCACTACCCTTCATAGACCAAGTCTTGGATAACTTAGCAGGGAGAAAGTATTTCTCATTTCTGGACGGATTCAGAGGATATAATCAGATACAAGTAGTAGTGGAGTACCTAAACCAAAAAATTTTATTTGTCCTTGGGGAATGTTCACATATTGAGTCCTTCCCTTTAGATTATGTAATGCCCCTGCAACATTTCAGAGGGTTGTTCTTGCAATCTTTGCTAAACTTGTAAATGATTGTGTGGAAGTCTATATGGATGACTTCACTGTATATGCTCCACTTTTGACGAAGCACTTAAAAACTTAGATAGAGTATTGTAGCAATGTGAAGACCATCAGTTATCCCTGAGTCATGAGAAGTGTCTAATAATGGTAGAACATGGGATAGTGCTGGGACACCATATCTCAGCTGAGGGGATAAAGGTAGATCCTAAAAAAATTGAAGTGGTACAACAGCTAGATACCCCAAAAAACCAAATTGATGTTAGAAGCTTCTTAGGCCATGTTGTATACTACTGAAGGTTCATAGAAAATTTTGGTAAATCACAGACAAGGCAAATAACTGAGAGGGTGGGTGAATCAGTTATCTCAAAATTTCCTTAAATTTCTTTTCTTTTGTTATCTTAATAATTAGTGCAACATCAAATCATATAAGCATAGGTGATCATAAGAACAAAAATAAAATTAACACACATAACACAAGGATTTTTACATGGAAAACCTTGTTAAGGGAAAAACCACAGGGTGACTAACCCAAGATTGTATTCTCTATTAAAAGAATAAAGGAGTACAATATGGCACTTGCCAATTAGGGCTCACTACCCGAGCACACTGCTCACAAGAGGCACACTGCCTACAAGAACTTACCAATTATAATTAGATGTTTGAACTAATGAGAAGCATCTACAAATGCAAGAGTTCAGTTCTGGTTAGGCACAATACACTGATTTGATGCACTTCATTCTTCTTCTGCTTTAATACTATTGCTCTGTCACATACCAGACTTGATCTACTTCTTTCACACTTGTCCTTGCTTTTCTTCGCACTTATTCCCTCACTTGTATTTGTTCACATAGCTACACACTAGAATCCATCTGGTATATATATCCACATCAAGGATTTCATCAACTTTCTAGTCGGTAACAGGAACACTCAAGATATTTACAAGTTACTGATCTGTCGGCTGAATACATGCTTGATTTGTGATGCATATCAAAAGCATAGGCATAGAAGTCATTAATCATGTTGTCCAACGATGTATAATCCCCCAAATAGCTTAATCAACACCTTTTACGCATCTAGGTTGAATTCTAAAGCTCTATCATCAGTTCTTTCTCCATCTGCTCTGCTTGTCTGGAACCCAACACTCAGATGCTCATATCTTTTTCATGCTTTATCACCAGAGGCTAAATCTCTGGAATAGAGTAGTCATGATATCCCTCTTGACTTATCCAAGTTCATAACTTGCTGAGTTACACCATTTGAGAGGTCTGGACCTGATTGTTGGACCTTGTTGCATACTCTGTTCTTGTTCACCAGACCAAAACAATCTTCAATCTGACTTCCGGTATAGGCATACTATGTATTGCAGATGTGTGGGATAGACTTTGTTGACATCAATGACAACACTCATGAAGCCACATAGTGTCTCTTGCCAACAATCTCCCCCTTTGGCATTGATGGCAGTACTTAGTGAAAAATGGCTAAGTCTCGCAGTAACTCCCCCTTGGATGATGCTCTATCTTTTGCACTATTTTACTAGAGCTCCCCCTTAGCTAGATTCCATATTTTTCACTACTCCTCACTCCCCCTTTGACATCAATGGCAAAGGGCAGAATCCGCAGACCAAAATTTGTAAAAATTAACCTATACATGGCCGCATAAGTATATATATATATATGTTATACTTACATGTACTTAAGTATATCCACAAAAGTGGCCTTCAACTGTACACATTATGTGGCCCAGCTCTACTTTATCCTATCCAAAATGGAGATGTGACCACTCAACAAAAATGCATATGCTTCTGCCCTTCTTAAATTTGTTGATTCACTGGTCCGGGTTGTGGTCTGAGCATCTGTCAAGGCCTCATGCATTGCCTCTAACTTAGGGATAATTATCCCTCTGATTTCACTCATTATGTTTATTATATCCTTCTTTTCTTTATTCAGCCTCTTTATTTCATTTATGATGACAATGGCCTGGCATTCTTGATTCATTAAAGAGATAGTAAGGGGATCAAAATTTTGAGATAAACTTGACAGTTTACCTTCTTGTTCTTTCACCTTCTTTTCAATATCCTCTCTCACTTTGGACCAAGATAGACAAAATTTATACATGTCCCCACCATCTTTAAGAGCATTTTCAAGGCTCTTTATTCCAATGTCTAGGGTCCTCCTATCATTAGTAATGAGTACCTGTACTTCAGTGAATCTTTTTCCCAAAAACTCCTTCCGAACCTTAGCTTCTACTAATTTTTCTAGAGATTCAAAGTGAGTGGTAACAGAATTTACCAAAGATTTAAGGTTGCCAGATGGTGAGGCTGAAAGATCCTTTTGGAAAGATGGCATGATCTTCTCCAGCATCTTGAATGCCATCTCCAACAGTTCACAATCTTCCATGTGACATTTCAGGAGTTTTTCTTTTGCTTTGGCTTGAGCAAAAGATGCTATTTTCATTGTCTGGACCGGAGAGAGAGAGTCAAAATTTAGTGGCCCTTGAAATAGTTCAGGTTCATCTATCTCCATCATTTCTTTGTTCAAGAAGTTCTTCACTGCCTCTGCAGTGTCTCTTTCTAGTGATTGAGATTTCTTTTCTTTTGGGGTATTAGAACAGTCCACATTAGTCTCTTCTGCTTGTTCTTCTTTTCCTCTGACCTCTTCTTCTTAACTTACTTTCTCCTCTTTTCTTCCTTCTCCTTCAACTTCAAAATCTAGAATGTCTGCAGTGGGATCCAGAGGAGAGATATCACCTGAGATTACTACTTCATGACCTTCCTCTTCTGAAATAGAGGAATCCAAGTCCTTAGACTTCTCTTCATCTAGCTCTTTTGATCCTTCTACATCTTTTTCAGAAGATTCTTCATTGGTTACATTTAATCCTTCAACATCCATGGTAGAAGGTTCTTCATCTATTTCCTCTACAATAGGAAGATTAAAAAGCATTCCAGAGGATGTCTTTTGTTTCTTTTGCTACTTGGTCAGTTTCTCCAAGCATAAGTTTATTCATTCTTGCTTTACTCTGGAATTCATCCTTACAGTCCTTAAAGATCATGTTCATTTATTTTGGGGTGATAGAAGGATAAAGCTGAATTGCTATCAGTTCCCAGATCTCTAAGTCTTTTGCCTTTGCATTCTCTTTTCTCAGTTCAAGTACTTCTTCTAGACTCTTAGGAATTAAGGATATAATTTCAATGAAAGCTTTATTGTAAATATTCAGGTACCTGATAGTAGCTTCTTCTAAAATCCTCTTGTCAGTATCACTGTATTCATCATAGAATTTTATTAATGGCTACAGGTTCCCATCCACAGTGACTGCCTTGATGATGTCATTAATGGAAAGAGTAGGCTTTTCAACAAATTCTTCTTCCTTTTCTTCCTTATATTTACTGGCAGAGAATTCTCTAGATGATTTCTTCTTCTTCATTTTCTTGATTTCCTCATTAGATTATGTTTCTTCATCATCTTTGAGGCTTGTATATGACCTTGTGGCTTTGGTCTTTGTCCTCTTTTCTCCTTTTCTAGATGTCTTAACTTCTGGTTTGATGGCCCTTGAGCTTTTAGGAGTGGCAGTACAATGCTCTTGGAGGATCTAGTCTGGGAGGAGGCTTGTACTGGAACAGCTCCTTTCTTTGCTTCTTGTTTCTCTTTCTCAGCCTTCTCCATTTTCTCTTTGTTTGCATCTACTACCTCTTTTGATATGCCAAATCTTGTGGCAATTTCCTCAACTTCCCTTCTTACTTTCCTCTTTATCTCTGGTTGTCTTAACTCGACGTGTATTTTTACACTTAGTTCTTGAAAGGTTCCAAACCTTTCTACCTCAGGGTCCTTAGGCTGGCTCAACAGGTGTTGAATATGTAACTCCAAGATTTTCTCATCGGCCTCGTATCCCATTGACATTATCCACATTGTTCTGGGCTCAACTACCTCCATTAGGCATTGACCATTGTCAACCATGAATCACACTGTATCCTTGTATTTCTCAACTATGGATTGAGGTATTCTCTCTTTGGATTGCATCATGCTTTGGAAGTTCTTAAAGTAACCCCAGAGAGATGTGTTTTGAGCTTTAGCATCACCAAGTCCATACATATAGTCTCTAATCTGGATTGCAACTGATTTGTCATTTTGCAATACCCAACCACTTGATCTAGGTAGCTCATTCATGTAATAAAAGAATAGACACAGTATTAGACAACCATATTTGAAGAAATTCTTCTTATCCTTTTTGATCTTCTGCAGGTTTTCTAATATTTGATTTAGGAGAAGATCACATAGGTCATAATTTGCATTTTCCCTCAACATCTGATATGTTGCATATATTGTAGTCCCAGATATAGAATTCTCCCTTCTCGAATGATAGATTTTGTAGCTAATTATCATTGAGGCAAACTTGACATCCAGATCAGTGATCTCATCTATGGTCATGGCTCTTTTATAAAATTTAGATCCGGTGGCTTCAGTTACTGTCTGGTTCTTGACAGATTTAAGTGTAGGTAACCCACCGGATGAGTGCAGTCCAGTTACTGCCCTGATGGCATCTTTTGTTATCTTGAAGGGCCTCATTAACCACATGAAATTATCATGCATCCTGCTTAGGACATACTGGACCCAATCATCTTCTACAAAACAAGGGAAGTGTATGCAATGTCCGAAGTGTTTGTCCCGGATGGCCTTGTATTGAGGTTTGAATTCAAAACTCTCATCTATTAGTTGTTTGTGATAGATGTCCATCAATTTAGAGTCTCAAAATTCCTCAATGTTGGCATGGATATAGACCCTAACATCTTCTATGTGCAATACCCCATGCAGAATACTAGAAAATGTGCCTAAAGGATCAACTTCTAGAGATTTATAGGGGTGTTTCTTGAATTTTGGTGCGGCCTATCAGTGATCTTAACAACCATTGGAGTATCCATCTTGCAACAGATTTAGAGAGAGATTTTCATAATGGAAGTACCTTTTTATGCTTTAGGGTTTGAAATAGGAGCCAGAACAAATCCCTAGTTGAATTTAATTTTGCAGTTGATCTTTGAGTGAGTTGTAGAAACTTTGATGCAGAGCTCTTCTTTTCTTCTTCTTGAATGTAAATGTGCAAATAATGAGTGAATAAACCCTTTTATCCTTGCGCAAACCCTAATTTCCTTTTGTAATAAATGCACAACATAAGTTATCCGGTTGCCTTGATTTGAGAGAGATCTTCTCAAACCACTTTGCTGAACTTAGAATCATTGTCAGTGAGGATTGACAATGTATCTTCTTTTCTTCAATCATGTCATGGGTCCATAGATCAAAGTATTTCAATTCTGAATCATACTGGATCTGTCTGTAAAAATCTTGCTTTACCAGATGACTGTCAACCGGATCAACTTGTGTGGTTAAACTTGTGCAAAACTCCATGCGGATCTTTCATATTTTTCTTGAGGGTTATTTAGATATTTTTTTGAGAACCCTTTAATCCGCAGCATTCCATGTGCCGAGTTTAGGCACTAATTGACTAGCTGGGGGAATTTGTTTTTCTCTGTGACTCCCCCTGAGCCAGAGCTCACCTTTTTAGTTTTTAGAAGGAATATTAGCACTGGATTTTGGTGCGGATCCATCCCCAATATTTTTTGTAGTCTTCTTCACCCAAATCTTGCTCATCTCCCTTTGAACTTCATCCACATTCACTTTACCTTTACCCTTATCTTGTTTTTGATTATGATGCACCAAACCCTTTTTATCCTGATTTTTACTTCTACAGAATTTGGCAATATGACTGGATCTATTGCAATTGTAACAAACAACATTTCTTTGCATATTTGATTGATATCCTCTTGATCTGCACTGATTAGACATATGTCCCATTCTATTGCATGCAAAGCATCTACCATTGAATGAATTGTTTATTTTCATATTTCTGCATTCATGAGATTTGTGACCATACCTTTTGTAGTTGAAACATTGTCTGGAGAAGGATGGATTAGTCTGATTCATTCTCCTTCTACACTGAGTTGCTTTATGACTAAAATTGTTGCAATTGAAGCAGTATCCATTGAAGGATGGATATCTTTGAGCATTTGGTTGCCTTACCAAAGGTCTTCTAGGCCTGTTTCTTTGATTTCCTGATCCAAAGTTCTTCTGACCAGATCCAGAGCTTTCACCTTTCTCATATCCCAAGCCACACTTGTCATCTACCCTCGTTTGGCTTTCAAGAAGAACTTCAAGTTGGGTTGAGCTTATCTTGAATTTCTCTTTGTATTCATTTGTTGTTTGAAGATCTTGTTTAAGAGTGTCTATCTGATTCTCAAGTTGTTCTTCATTGTCTCTAGCTTCTTCAATATCTGAATCAAGATGCCTAATTATTCTGTCCATTTTGTGGTAGTCCTCTGTTTTCTCCTTGAGGGATTGTTTTAGATTATCTTCAATTTTCCTTTTCTCTTCAATTTCTTGGGTGAATCTCATAACCCCTGATTCCATTTTATGCCTTACCATAATGACATCTTTTGACAGCTTCTCACACAGCTTATTTTTCTCATCCAGATCTTCATTAGTATCATTGGCTTCACTTTGATTTGCTATTTTTTGAAGTAGTTCCTTTCTCTTTTTTATAGAGATACTCAGTTTTTCTTTTAGCTCATTTATGAAATCATCATCTTGTTTGAGTCTTTCTCTCAAGTTATTGACTTCAGAGTGAGATTGTTCAAGATCATCTAGGGCAAACTGAAGTTGTTCCTTCATACCATATATATCCATTGAGATTCCTAGATCTTCCTCAAGCTGTTAGGCTCTGTTTAGAAGACCCTATCTCTAATACCAATTGTTGGAAACAAGGCAGATAACTGAGAGGGGGGGTGAATCAGTTATCTCAAAATTTCCTTAAATTTCTTTTCTTTTGTTATCTTAATAATCAGTGCATCATCAAATCATATAAGCATATGTGATCATAAGAACAGAAATAAAATTAACACACATAACACAAGAATTTTTACGTGGAAAACCCTATTAAGGGAAAAACCACGGGGTGACTAACCCAAGATTGTATTCTCTTTTAAAAGAATAAAGGAGTACAAGATGGCACTTGCCAATTAGGGCTCACTACTCGAGCTCACTGCTCACAAGAGGCACATTGCCTACAAGAACTTACAGAAGGTAATCAGATGTTTGAATTGATGAGAAGCATCTACAAATGTAAGAGTTTAGTTCTGGTTAGGTATAATACATTGATTTGATTCACTTCATTCTTCTTCTACTTTAATACTATTGCTCTGTCACATACCAGACTTGATCTACTGCTTTCACACTTGTCCCTACTTTTCTTCACACTTATTCCCTCACTTGTATTTGTTCACACAGCTACACACTGGAATCCATCTGGTATATATATCTGCATCAAGGATTTCATCAACTTTCTAGTCAGCAATAGGAACACTCAAGATATTTACAAGTTACTAATCTGTCAGCTAAATCCATGCTTTATTTGTGATGCGTATCAAAAGAATAGGCATAGAAGTCATTAATCATGTTGGCCAACAATGTATAATCCCCCAAATAGCTTGATCAACACCTTTTACTTATCCAGATTGAAGTGTAATGCTTTGTTGGTCAGTTCTTTCTCCATTTGCTTTGCCTGTCTGGAACCCAACACTCAGATGCTCATATCTTTTTCATGCTTTATCACTAGAAGCTAAATCTCTGGAATATAGTAGTCATGATATCCCTCTTGACTTATCCAAGTCTGCAACTTGCTGAGTTACACCATTTGAGAGATCCAGACCTGATTGTCAGACCTTGTTGCATACTCTATTCTTGTTCATCGAACCAAAACAATCTTCAATCTGACTTCCCGTATAGACATACTATGTATTGCGGATGTGTGAGATAGACTTTGTTGCCATCAATGACAACACCCATGAAGCCACACAATGTCTCTTACCAACACTATGTTCACCCTTCTTTAGAAGGATGTGGAATTTTCTTGGATAACATAAGGTCAAACATCATTTGACATCATTAAATAAAAACTTACTTCTGCTCAAGTATTACAATGACTCAACTAGAACCTTCCCTTCCATATTTACGCAGATGCTTCCAATGATGCAATTGGGGTAGTTTTAGGCCAGGAAGATGAGAATGGAGGGAAGTATGCTATATATTTCATAAGTAAGAATCTGACTCCCACTGAAAGGAACTACACCACTACGGAGAAAAATCCTTAGTTGTGGTTCATACAATCAACAGATTTTGACATTAGATTATAGGGTACAAGGTAACTATTTTTACAGACCATTCATCCATTAAGTACCTAATGAACAAACTTGCAGTGAATGGAAGGATAATTAGATGGTTATTATTTCTTCAAGAATTCAATGTAACCATCATTGATAAGCCTGGGAAGTTTAACATAGTAGCATACTTTTTATCCCGAATCAAATAGGACAATGGAGACTGTACTACTATTCAAGATGAATTTCTAGAAGAAAACTTATTTTCCATCTCCATTAAAACATTCTAGTTTGCAGACATAGCCAACTATTTAGCTACCTCTGAGTTTGTACCAGGTTTTACATTGAAATAGAATAAATGCCTCATCAGAGAAAGTGCCCAGTTCAAATGGATCAATGGTATGTTGTTCAAGAGTGGGTCTGATTTGGTTTTATGCCACTACATCAAATCAGATGAAACATATAGTATAATGAGAGTGTGCCATGATGACCCCTCTGATGGCCATTATTCAACAAAAAGAACCTCCCACAAAATCTTAGGCGTAGGATACTATTGGTCATCTATGCACAAAGATGTAAATAATATGTCTGCCATTGTGATGAATGTCAACAAGTAGGGAGACCCATAGCATCCAGCAAGATACCTCTTCAACCACAAATAGTTTTTAAAAAATGGGGACTAGATTTCATAGGGCTCATAGATCCTCCTTCACAGGGTAAGGAATACATCTTGGTTTGTACTGACTACCTAACCAAATGGGCAGAAGTTCAAGCACTGAAAGTTGCTAGGGAAGAACAAGTAGCAAATTTCCTTTATAACAAAATCTTCCTCAAATTTGGAGCTCCCAGATCCATTGTCACTGATCAAGGACCACAATTTGTGTCTAAAGTTTTGTTGGCATTCATTGACCATTTCCAAGTAAGTAATAAGAAATCTTCCCCTTACCACCCACAAGAAAATGGTCAAGTGGAAGTAACTAATAGAGAACTTGAAAACATCTTGACAAAGACAATTTCATCAAGAAGGAAAGGTTGGGCTAGAAAAGTAGTTTGGGCTTATAACATAGCTTGGAAATCAACCACCAACCTCTTACCTCCTATGAATTGGTTTTTGGAAAGAAACCTCTTCTACCCATTGAATTTGAATTACAAATGATGAGAACAACAATGGAAGTAGGTTTGGACCTTGATCAAGCCTAAGTTGAATGAGTCCTACAACTTAGTGAACTAGATGAACTCTGCTTGGAAGCCATTCACTAGATTGAGTTGGTTCAACAATAGTGAAGGCTTGGCATGACAAGCATATAAAAGAAAGGGAATTCCACAGCAGTGATTGGGCATTGTTGTTTGACTCCAGATATAAAGATCAAAAAGGTAAACTTTGAATTCATTGGTTGGAACCATATGAAATTTTTGAAGTATTTCCAAATGGATCAGTGCAGCTAAAACCCATAGATGGTGACACTTGAACACTTCTAGTCAACGGTCATAAATTGAGGATTTACCACAAACCTATAATAAAAGAGGAATTTACAAATATGGCAGAGATACAAGGAGAGAACCAATGTAGCAACTCTACCTTGGTAGAAGATACATCAACATAATAATAAAAAAAAAATTATGTGTGTGTTAATTTTTGAGTATTTGTCTAAATTGTTGTGTATTTATCTAAGTTAATTATCTAAATTTTAGTATTGTTTTGCAGGAATTTTGCTTGAGAATAGTGCTAAGTTTTGGGAGCATCTTCACTGATGCTCTGGAACTTCATTCCTATTCATGCTAAGTTTCGGTAGCATTTTCACCGATGCTCTAGAAATTTGTTCTTGTTCATGCTAAGTTTTGGTAGCATTTTCACTAATGCTCCAAAACTTTGTTCATGTTTATGCTAAGTTTCAGTAGCATTTTCACCGATGCTCTAGAACTTTGTTCATGTTCATGCTAAGCTTTAGTAGCATTTTCAATGATTCTCTAGAACTTCATTCCTATTCATGCTAAGTTTCAGTAGCATCTTCACCAATACTCTGGAACTTTGTTCTTGTTCCTATGTTTTGGCAGCATCTTTCAACGATGCTCCAGAACTTTGTTCCTACATTCCAGTAATATCTTTCAGTGATGCTCTAGAACTTTCTTCCTATGTTCTGATGGCATCTTCTAGTGATGCTTTGGAACTTTGTTCTTGATCCTGCTTTCCGGCGGTATCTTCTAGTGATGCTCCAAAACTTTATTCCTGCATTCCGGCGGCATCTTCCAATGATGCTCTAGAACTTTGTTTGTGTGTTCCATTGTATCTTTCAGTGATGCTCCAAAACTTTGTTCTTGCATTCTGGCAGCATCTTCTAGTGATGCTCTGGAAATTTGTTCCTGTGTTCCGGCAGCGTCTTCCAGTGATGCTCCAGAACTTTGTTCGTGCGTTCCAGCGGCATCTTCCCGTGATGCTCTGAAACTTTGTGCTTTCATTCTAGTAGTATCTCTCCCAAGTACTTTAGAACTTTGTCTCCTTGTTTTTGTTATGTTCATTTTGATAGCATTCCATTCTGATGCTCTAAAACTTGTTAGCCCCTTGCAAATACTCCAAAATTTTCAAAACATACCTATTCATATAATTTTTTCCATCCAACTCTTTTGTACCAAAGCATTCATTAACATGAAATCCTTATGCCACCACCCTATATCATAATAAGTAAATATTATTATGACCACTTAAAAGTCATAATAATTAAACACCCTAGCCATGTCATCAACTTCATTAATAAATCCATCGAAACATTTTTGCCATCCCATCAAAAGCTTCACATTAATGATTTGTAAAATCATAAATGTGACCATTACATCAGTAAAGGTGAAGCAAATTCAAATCAATTTGGGAATGTAAGGTACATACAAGTTCTTTCTTAATTAAACAATAGATTGTAAATAGGATTTAATAAATTGGCACACTTTTACCCCTTTTCCCAAAATTAGAAATCTATGGGAATTGTACTTCGACTAGAGGAAATGGCAGTGCACTAACTCCACATCATACAAAGTAATAATGAATAAAAGGTTTGGGTTGGCATGTTGAGTTGAAAGATGGAATATCACCTTCATCCCACTTAATTGTTTTTAATGAAATTGCAATTAGCTATGAGTTTGGTTTTCATTACACTTGGTCATTTAGTTTAGTAAGCTTAACATTTGGTCACATTGGTAGTCATAACAATTTAGTGAGGAATTCAATCAGAATTATTAGAGGAATTAACATGGTGGCAAAGTAGAAATCAAAACCTAATTCTCTGGAGAAGCTTTTGACCCTACAAAACATTTCAGAAATGTTTCAAAAGGTAGGGTGGCTGGAGTTTGTTAAGAAATTCAAGGGGTACAATTTGGAGTTGGTCAAGGAGTTTGTCAAGAATTTTTCAAACGGGCATTCCATAGTGCAAGGGCAGAAATTCAAGCTTAATTGGCAGGACAAAACTAGAGAGTATCTATAGGTAGAGAGGACAGTTGGACTCCTCATGAGGCACCTATATCAAAAACCCTTTGCTTTCAAAACCTAGTTCAGAAGAATTAAGAAGTATGAGGCCATGCATGAAAAATATAATGAAAGTTTAAGAATCTATTTTAAAGATTTCAAAATAAATGGGTCAAACTTAATAGACAGGGCATGGAGTGCATGTGAGGAATGGTATACCCCTTTGCCAATGTACCTAAAAAGAAGAGAGATGATCTCTCCAACTAACCTCAGGTGGTCATATAGGAGGGCAGAAGCCTTGACATAAATATTACAACAGATTAACACTAAATGGATAGGCATGAGGTATAGATCTTCTTTGATTATTCAACCTCAACTTGTAGTCTTGGTTACTACAGAACAAGCCCCTAGAGATCTTCAAGCATGGAAAATGAGAGTGAAATTGTATAAGGTTTTCTTAAATACCCTGATCATCAGGATCCTAAAGTAGGGGACATGTATGACCTTAGTGCAATGTTTGATGAGCTCAACAAAAAAAGAGAAGCAAAGAGACAAAGGAGCCACTCATAGAAAATAGCAGGAGGACCTGCTTAACCTTAGAAGGGGGAGAGTGATGAGGTAAAAATAACCTCATTTTTATCATTAACCTCATGACCCTTTCTATGGGCCACTAAACTACCTTGAACCATGCCAATTTATTAGTCTTATATTCAAAATAAATATTTATTTTGAAAGAATGTTGTACAGATCTTCGTTCTTGAATTGACTAGATTTCATCACTAATGTTGACATGATTTTGTGAAAAGATCTATGTATTGATAGAGGTTTTTGAGTATGGTGAAGTGGGAGGAATAGACATGAATGCAAACTGGAGTGGGAGGAATAGACATGAATGCAAATTGGAGTCAGTAGTGCCAAAACAATAGGGCACCAGAATTTCAGGAGATACATGATCAAGGACTTCAGTCTTTCATTACCATCTGACCACTTAGTAGTTATCCATCCTTTCTATTGTTTTGAAAAGCACTTAAGACATTTAATAGCTCCACTTGGAGCCTTTGTTATATTATTTCAATGGCATTGATTAGCCACCCTAGTATCTAGGATTTTGGTAGTGATATAGATTATCTTGTTACTTTTCAAATGATCATGCTATGAATGAATCGAATCAGATTTTGTTTTGTGTCAAAATAGTCTTATTGAGTAATGTGTATGCGAATTGGAATTTGAACTGTTGATGGTGGATGTGATTTGAATCAATAAAATATCTCTGGAGAGATGGCCACTTAAACAATTAGAGATAGATAAGTATTTTGGTGTTTTGTGCATGTGTTGTTTATGTTTTGTTCTGTGATTGTTTTGTTCTGAACTATTATAACTTTTTGTTTCATGATGATATGGTAGAATAGTGTTAATGTTAACCCACAGGGTATTATGTTTAGTTATTTTTAGCATAGTGAAATCTTCAATTGTATTTTTTTATGATCTATGTGTTGTCTTGTAATTTCTAAATTTATGGAGTTGCTTTCTATAGTGTAAATTTGGATTTAAAGAATTTCCTGCTTTCTTAGATTAGAATTTTTCTTTCAAATTCATAGTTTAAAGTTCATGTGCTTCATAGATTAATTTCATATGCTTTATAGGTTAAGTTCAAATGCTTTGTAGACTAAGTTTGTATTCTTTCTAGTTTAAGTTTATGCTATCAAAACTTTCCTAAAAATCTAGAAAATCATTGCTAAGTCAAGATGTCCAAACCAATCCCCTATTGCATATAGCCTTGGACACTACCTGGTTGACAAAACTGATACATTTTCAACTAAAGTGTTAGGTCTTAATGACAACCTTTAAAGGCCTATAGATTCTACTATTACGTAATTGTGCATTTCTGCTCAATAAGGTTAGGTTGAGACAACACTAATGTTTTTTGCTTTGCAGGAGGAGACAGGATCAATGGAAACTTCAGCCAGGTTGTCTAAAGTAGGAGGAAAAGAGGAAGAGTAGATACGATGAAAGCTTACAACCTACTGTGGAAGGCCTACTACTCAAGTAGAGGGCCTCCCCTATGGTCACTTTTACCAGATTCATGTAGCAATTCAATAAGAGTTTCTACACAAACCAGATAAAAATGGGAAGGCATCTTACTGGAGTAGGAGGCATTTTGGGGCAGGCATAATTGAAGGGAAGACTTACCTATGAGTTGTAGATTGTTTTCATGATCCATTCATTAGAGTTGATCCAATTGTCAAATAAGAAAGGTACACAAATTTTGCTAAATCCACTCATGATTATGAACATCTATATCATGCAATAGTTTTTAGTTTTCTATATGCAATTGATTCACAAAAGAGGAGCAATATACAAAAACATTACATAAAATAGCTATTCCTATTCATAAAGAGAATGTGCTCATAGTTTCCCACACAAGCCATGGGATTGACTGTACAAAATGCAATAAAAGAGAGCATGTACATCTGAAATAAAAAAAATGGTAAACATATAGAAGGGAAAAGAGATCCGTCATTGCCTAAATGATGAACCCCACTGGCATCTACCCCATCTTCAGATCCTCCATGGAATGTCATAGGTACCTGCAAGAGAGAGAGAGAGAAAGAGAGAGAGAGAGAGAGAGAGAGAGAGAGAGAGAGAGAGAGAGAGAGAGAGGAGGTCTGTTAGAGCTCAAGATTCTTTTCACTACTATATGAAACAATATCAAAATGTACATGCTACCTTTTAGAAGCATCTAATTAGGAAGATGAAAGAAATAAATAGTCCTTAGAACTAGATATACAACTATAAGAGAATACAAGAAAACAAAGATCAGACAATCAAAAGAGAGGCTCTTAACCTCTATGTTTTCTCTAACAAGTTTCCTGAGTGTGCAGGTACAAGTTATTGAGAATCCTGTCATGAAGTAGAAATATGAGATAAAGGGAGTAATTAATTACTGATTGACATCAAAATAATAGCATACATGAGTAGTGAAAGCACTTGGATAATACAACATACAGGTGCAAAGGCATGATAAATAAATATCTAAGACAATAGATAAAATGGAGTTGTCAAGTGCAACAGGGAATGGCATGATTGGAATATACATGTATGTAGTGCTTAAAGGTTCAATAAAATAGTCATCCTTATGACTACCCCACTATAGTAGAAGAATACAGTCATACAAGAAAGATAAGCTTGCATATGAACAGTTACCCATAACATGTGAACACAATGATGAACATCCAGAAAAATTAAATGGGTACAGTCTTGTTCTCTAGGGGAAGTAGTAATACAAGTAAAGACATCAGCTTCACTATCATATAGAAGAAAGGAAACAACACTCAAGATGTAAAGGAGGGTAGCTGATAGAGACACAAAGATGACAGTCATAGTAAAAGGGTAGTCAAAAGGGCACATTTGATAGAGGTTTAGATTCCATGGTAGACATGAGATTAGATGCACGAGTGTACATGCAAATCAAAGAGAAGATGATATTCAGTGAGCTCCAAGATGACTGCTAAGAACATAAATGGAAAAGGACAGTCTTGAATAACTGATTCATCAGAGTTAAAGAATAACATTTTTGTTTGTAGCATCAAAGTGATCAAACATGTTAGAGCCTGCATTTTACACAGAGATAGTATTTGTTGATGCAAGACAACATTTACAAAGGTAAACTGAGGAGGTCTGTAATCTCTAAGTTTCCTACAGGATACTAAGGTAGCCTAGGGAGAAACATTCACACAATGCAAAGATAGAGGGGACTATCACCATTTAAGGAGAAGAGCAGGGACCAAGACAGTTCAAATCACTTGATCTCGGCTAAAGACAAGGTGGACAATGCCACAACAAGGTGTGAAAAAAGGCAATGAGGACAATCCTTAGGTTTTCTCAAAAGGATAGTCACGAAAGGTGCACAAAGGATACTGTGTACCTCATTGAAAGGTTTCCATGGTTATGCATCTACTGATCAGGTGAGAAGGAGGCATATCAAGGGGGCTTTGATAAGGAGTGATTCATATTAAGGACTTGAAACAAATCTACTAAATGCTTTTGAAATCTACGTGAGCCCTAACTGATCTTGCACAAACCTATGAGTGAATGCAGTCATCTGTGATAGTGTAGTAAAGACAAAATGAGACAACATGCAGTGATCTAAGTAATGCTCGATATTGTCCAAGGAGGATGCTTGTGCTAGCACAAAGGCATGAGCTCTGTCAAGTCAGGGACAGTGAAGAATTGTGATAGGTGGAGATACAAATCTAGTCCAAAGAGTTGCAGAGGGCACAAACATTGAAATGATAGTCAAAGTGGTCATGGGATTGTAATGGTTTTAGAGTTTTCAGGGTGGCATGTGCTAGAAATGATGAGGAACAACAAGAAAATTACAAAAATACATAAGTTTTTCCATGCAGAATAGTGCATGACAGTCACAACAACAATATAAGATGGAACAGTCGTAAGTACAAAGGCAAGAGCCACACAACATAAAGTAACTTGTGAAGGAGAGATCTTAGCACAATTTACATCTTTCCAAGCCAGAAATTTGTAGAAACAGGAAGCAGTAACTGGAAATTTTACATATCTTACAACTGTCTTAAGCATTTTCCTGCACTATTTTTTTCCTTTAATAAAGTAATATGTAAAAAAATAGATGGATTTGTTCTACAGTTCATATGTTTCATTGAATCAACATCACATAGAAACAACAATCCTAAACCTGCATATGGTAGAAGTACAAGACCTTACAAATCTTGCATAAATAATAAGGTAATGATTAAGTGAGCAGCTTCATACCAATATTGATAACATGGTCAAGTATAAGCCATCTATGAACATAAAGGTTAAAAGAAATTTCAAAAGTCCAGAACAAGTTGAGGGTTTGGAGTGATTCTATGCAGAGTTCATGTATCCCTCAGAAGCTATGAAAGCTAAGATGGTAGTGGAATTAATGCTATTGAAAGAATAGGATCATAAATGGTTGAAGCCTTGAAGACTTAAACTATGAGAGAGAATAATCACCAGGAAAGGATTTTTAGTAGTTATTATTTACAAGGACTTTCAAAGATATGAGGAGTCTATACAATACAAAGGACATTAAAACAAATCTTGTAGGGTATGGGCCGTAAAAGTTCTTGTAAATACAAAAGCCTAGACAAAGCTTCACAGAGGTCTTCTTTCTCTAACAAGAATGCCACTAAACAAAAATATAGCGATATGCATGGTAAGTTAAAGGATGTTGTGATGCGACTGTTTTCTTAGCTAGGGCAGGAGCTGTGAACAATGAAAGGGGGCACAATGCAGGTTTCCAATATTTTATTGGCTGCCACTAGTGAGGCTAATGAAGGGCCTTCTTTGGCTATTCAAGTTCTTACCATGGGTTCATGACTATGTGTGAAAAGTTTTGAGCATCTTGTGGAGATTAAAACCAATCACAAAGAGCCTTTCACAATGATGATAATAAAAACCCTAGCAGAGGAATGCAGTTTAAAAGAGAAAAAATTCACTATCTTCTTAAAGAGAAAGGAACAACAAGATGAAGAGATGTGCTTACCAGTCTTCAAAGGGCAAAAAATTAGTTGAGAAGAATGTTAAGTGAAGCTTCAGAATGCAGACCATCTTGGCGGCACTCTCCAAACCCCATAGCAGTAGATAGAAAGGTAGAAAGGTAAATAAGCTCCCATTTACGGTTTACATCCTTTTTGTTCATAGATGAGTCCTAAAACCAAGTCAAAGCCTGATACAATGATGGTGATTCTAAAGTATTTTTGTGACTTTTGAGAAAAGAAAAAATTAAATGTAACCAAGTCGTGGTCTAACACTAACAAGTGTTGAGGCTTAGGTTTCACATGAGGAGCTCATGGGTGGAAGGGAGCTATAAGGAGTTTTGAAGGTTTTTAGACTTTTTAAAGTTCTCTTTTAAACCTTAAGTCAATCAAAGAGAAAAATATGATTAAGGTTTGAAAAGAGAGAATCCATGATTGCCTTTTAGGTTTTGCTTTTGACTTAGGTCAATTTGAGTAGGTTTGGGGTCTTTTCACAAATTTAGGCATGATAGAAGCATTATTTTAAGCCTTGTGAATTTTAGCAAGGGTTGAAGAGGAAGGTTAGTCATATTGTAATCATGTGGACCCCTTGTATCTTTTACACGTTTAGAAGCCAAGAATAATGTATCTTAACACTTATTAAGGGTAATATTTTATAAATTACCTTAATATTTGTTTCATAAAACCAAAGAAGATAGTTACAAGACACTTATTAAGGTAAAACACACACATGGATTGTCCTTAATACTTGTTAAAATAATGCATTTTTTCATTCCAAACATGTAAAAGAGTGAAGAGGAGACAAACAAGAGTTGGAGACTCATGTAGGAGGTTATTTTTCTTCTATTTTCGACTTTTGGTCAAACTAGGCTATTTTTGGAAGTCTTTTTGGTCAACCACCTAGAGAGGAGTTCTAAGCTAAAATAGCTCAATTTGGAGCAGTTATGTGCCCTCTAATTTATACATTTTCCTCTTGCTCACCCAGCAACTAGGAGTTAACTATTTCTGAGGTTGAGGATCTTTTCCCAACCTATTCATGCATCAGTTGGAGTCTAGTTAGACAGGAGATGACTTCCCTTTGCCTTTTTGGGGAGATTTTTGTATTATAGGAGAAAAAGCTTGTGCTTTTTTCTCAGTTCTTGCTTTTTATCTTGTCTTTGCACATTGCAGAGATAGATTTTTAGTATTGTAACTGAGCATTTTTTTTTACAGATTTTTATACAGTAGCCGCTTCATTTTTTAACATATTTTATAGTTATTGTAGAGGTATTCCTACATTTTGCAATAAACTCAAGTGTTTTCCTTCTCAGATTTAGGTGTCTTGTTCTCTTTTGAGTGATTTTGATGAAAGTTTATTGTGTTTTAAACATCAAATCTTTAAATTTATGTCTCATTCATTGAAGCATGTATACAGAAAAAGTAATTCATTATCACAGGTTGTAGGTTGTGCAAGTGATTTTTCTTATCTCTCTAAGTTATGAAAATACCAGTTTCCCTTCAAAGAAGATAGAAGTTTTCAGGCCTTTCTATGAAATATTTATGTGCTATAAGTTGTCCAAACTGAGTTGTGTGAGCAGATATATTGAAAGATAGTTGTGAATCAGGTTGCAAGTTAGAATACAATCATTGGTACATCACCTCTTAGGATTAATTTCAATTTCATTAGTTACCTATCTCTCCCTTTTCCTTGAAAAATACCAAATCCAGGAGGCTTTTAAAGGGAGCCAGCTCTTCTGGATGTTCACTGTCACTATAGACAACCCACAGTCAGAAAGTGATCCAATGTGTCACGGGATTGTTAGGCTTAGTGCTTAACAAGGGTGTAATCCTTTGTGACAAAAACTACAAGAGATTGGGAAAGATGATTGAAAACACAAATGTCAAGGTAGATGAAGACTTGTATCAGATCTCACAAGACCCAGAGAACTGCAGATCTGATATACCTCCCTACATTGAAGAAGAAGAAGAGGAGAAAGAAGAGAAGGAACAAGAATTAGAGCAGATCCCTAAAACTCCAACAAAAGTATGTTTAGAGGAATCGTTCGGCAGATCAAATCATTAGGGATAAGAATGAAGGTGTGAAGACTAGGAAAAGGTTTGCAAAAGAAAGTGAGCAAGTGAATATGTGTTTACTATCAAAGATAAAGACCAAAACCTTTGCTGATGCTAGTAAAGTTGATGGATGGTTGAAGGCAATGGAAGAAGAATTGAATCAGATAGAGAATAATCAGGCATGGGAATTGGTTCCCAAACCAGCCAATAAGAATGTTATAGGAACAAAGTGGGTGCTCCAGAACAAACTGAATGAAGATGGTGAAGTTGTGAGGAACAAAGCAAGATTGGTGTGTAAGGGTTATTCACAAGTCGAAGGCATTGATTTTTAGAAGAATTTTGCTCCGGTAGCCAGGATGGAGGAAATCAAGATGTTTCTTTCCCTTGCTCATCACAAGAACTTCAAGGTTTATTAGAAGGATGTCAAGTTAACATTCTTGAATGGTGATCTAGAGGAAGAGGTCTATATTGAGAAACCATATGGTTTCCAGCTATCAGAAGATCCAGACATGGTGTGTAGACTCAAGAAATCTTTGTATGGACTCAAGCAAGCTCCCAGAGCTTGGTATGCTTAGTTGGATAAGTACTTACTTCAACAAGGTTTCAAGAAAGGTACCATAGATAGAAATCCTTACATTAAGGAAGAGGGAGACATGATTTTGATAGTTGCAGTATATGTTGATGACATCATCTTTGGTGGAGATGATAACATGTGTAGGAGGTTTGCAGAAGAGATGCAGAAAGAGTTTGAAATGTCTATGTTTGGTGATATGTCTTTCTTCCTTGGGCTTCAAATTGTTCAACTAGATGATGGTATCTTTGTTTCTCAGGCTAAGTATGTTAGAGAGATGTTGAAGAAATTTGGTATGGAAAACTCCAAACTAGTAAGTACTCCTATGATTACAGGTTGTCACTTGAACAAGATTGATGAGTCACCTGAGGTTGATCAGCCCATTTATAAATCTATGATTGAAGGACTATTGTACTTGATCTCTTCTAGACCTAATATTATGCATGCAATATGTGTGGTTGCCAGATTTCAAGCTAATCCTAAGAAAACTCATGAGTAGGCAATAAAAGGAATATTCAGATACTTGAAGGGAACTTTGAATTATGGATTATGGTATCCAAGAGGTAATGATTTTGATCTAAGTGCTTACATTGATGCTAATTGGGCTGGTTGTGTTGAGGATAGAAGAAGTACAAGTGGTGGTGCTTTCTTTTTAGGAAGTAGACTAGTTTCATGGCATAGTAAGAAACAAGATTTGGTAGCTTTATCAACTGTAGAGGTAGAGTATATTGCATCAACATCCTATTTTACACAAGTATTGTGGATGAAGCAAACATTGAAAGATATCAAGGTACAATATGATGAGTCTATTCCTATTTTGTGTGATAATATAAGTGCTATCAATATTTCCAAGAATCCAGTGATGCATTCTAAAACCAAGAATATATTAATTAGGTATCATGTTTTGAGAGAGAAGGTTGCAGATAAAGAAGTGAATTTGGAATATGTTCCAACAAAGGATCAGATTGTAGATATTTTCACAAAGGCTCTTGCAAAGGATACTTTTGAGTATCTTGGGTAGAAGTTAGGGGTAATTTCCCCTCCCTCTTCTTGCTAGATGCATAGTTGGTGCATCTATCTAGGGGGAGTAATTCATGCTATATCTTTTTCCTGGACTAATGGTGGCTACCTCTAATGGGGAGGAGGTAGTGGTTGTTGCTGATAGGGGGAGAAGGTTGAAAAGGAGAGTTTGTACCCTAAAGAGAAGAAGTTGCCTTTTGTCCTTGATGTCAAAGGGGGATAATGAGCAAGTGTGTGTTGCCATAAATGCCAAAGGGGGAGATTGTTGCACATATGCTACATAAGGTTGTCACTGATTTGGTTGTGTGGTTGTCATTGATGTCAACACTCAGTTTGGATTCTCACTGATATATTACAAGGGTGTGCTAACAGTGGTGTTGCTAATGTTCATGGTTGTATGTCATGCCTTGTTTTATGTCAATTAAGATTGTGTTAAGTATGCGTGTTGTCAATCGAGATGATATCATGATGATATATTAAGATGGGAATTATAATAATTAAGATGGGAATTAGAAGCATTAAGATGATGATTAGATGTAATGCTGAGGTTGAACATATGTTGTTGATGATTTGTAGCATGTTGTGTGCTCTCTCCTATTGTTCCTAAGAAAGTATGTGTTGCTACAAGAAGACTCTGGTCTCCAGATGTTGGTGGAAGTTTTTACTACAGGAAGTTGCTTAGAAGACTTCTTGGTAAAATGTTATGCATTCCTTTGCATTTGAAGATAAGGTCATGCGGTTCAAAATTTGAGTTTAGTATGTTGTGAAGGTGTTATATCCAAGAGTTCAAGTCATTATACCTTCAGCAGTGAAATTTTCAAGTGACAGAGTTCTGGTCTGTGCCTCTGAAAGAGTGAAGTGATGATGAAGGCTTGTTGGAATGCTCCGCATTCCTCCGGATGTGAAGAATTGCTCATGGGGTTTTGTAAAAATATTCAAGGATGTTCAATGCATACTATTTTGTAGTATTAGGTGACTTGGTGGTCTGCAAGTTCAGTTTTCCAAATGACAGTGAGCTACAGATAGTTCCAGATGCCTAATTGTTCTGAGAATACATGTTGAAGGTGTGTGCCAAAAAATTGTTTTTGTGCAAAGTTCAAGGAGTGTTTGGAGATGTTGTGTGGGTCATGCCAACTCATCCTGGAGAAGAACATGTATCAATTAATCATTCATGAGTACCGCCAAGTTTTAATGACCAATGTGCTACAAGCTTCAAGAAAGGGAGACCTAATTCAATTTTGTGAAGCATGCGTCTATTATTCTATGAAGGATGATCTTGTGAAGGATGTTTAGGACCAAGTTAAGCATGTGTTGAAATCCGCAAGGCATCTTTCTCTTCCTAGAGTTGCATGTAGTTCATGTTAGGGCTCGCCCTCTACATGTTTCATGTTGTGTGATCTCTAGCCAACTTGTAAATTGTAATATTCTTATTGAATTGGCTGACTTGTAATGAAGTCAATGTAATATCATGTATATATTGTAAACCTAGTTGATCTAGGTGAAGCATGATTATGAATATGAGTATGTGAAGAGAAGAATATGAATATGATATGCATTATGATGTGCGACTGAAGGAGAAAGAGTAGAAGTAATAAGGCCAATCCTGATTTATCTTGAAGACATTTTTGAGACAGAGGAGAAGTGAAGAGTGTGCCTAACTGATTGTCAGAGGTAGTAAGCAAAAGGAAAAACTTCTTGAAGGTTGAAAGAAGTGAGTCAGTAAGTTGTAGAGAAAATTGTTGAAGAAAGAGCAATCATCAAAATAAGAGTGTCAAAGAAGAAGTACAATCATTAAAGGAGTGAGCTTCATTGTCAGTGTTAGATAGTAGAAGGATTATCATACTGTAATAATTTCTAAGTTTGTTCTCAGTTTAGGGAGTAGTAGCTTCCTTGGGTTGCAGCCCTAAAATAGTCTGTAGGGAGTTGTAGCTTCCTTGGTAGTCACCTGAAAACCTTTCTTCAGGGAGTAGTAGCTTCTTTGGGTTGTAGACCTAAAACAAATTCAACAAGGAGTAGTAGCTTCCTTGGGTTGTAGCCCTAAAACAAAGTTGTAATTTTTTTTATAGCAGTGAGCTTCATATATTGTGAGTTATTCCTCACCATAGTTTTCCCTCTTTGGGGTTTTTCATGTACATCTGGTGTTATGTGTTGTTGTGCATTGTGTTGATCTTTTATGTTTCTTTTAATGCTAGAGAGTTTAAGTTTTAATCTACTCTAGAGGATTTGAAATTTGGTTGGATACTAATTCACCCCCTCTCAATATCCTAGTGTGTTCAACAATTGGTATCAAAGCTAAGTTACTCATAACAAGCTTAACTAGTTGAGGAAGGTTCAGAATGGCTCATAATAGATCTCACAAGGCACCTATGTTTGATGGAACAAATTATTCCTTTTGGAAGCTTAGGATGGAAAACTATCTATCTTCTCTAGGGTTTGGTGTTTGGCAAGTTGTCAAGAATAGTTAGACTGCTCCTATTTCTGATCCTATAGATGCTACTAAGATTAAGTTGTATGATAACAATGCCAAGGTAAAGAGTGCTATCATGAGTGGGCTAGTTGATTCAAAACTTCTGAAGGTAATCTGTTGCAAATCTACTAAGGATGTCTAGGTAAAACTTGGTAGTATTTATGAAGGAGATAGTAAAGTGAAGCAATCCAAGATGCAAATCTTCAAGAGAAAATTTGAAACCTTGAGGATGATAGAAAAGAAAGACATTTCTAGTTATATGCTCTAGGTGGATGAAGTAGTTAATGACATTAGAGGTCTTGGTGGAGAAGTGAAAGAAGATGAAATTGTGAAGAAGATTCTGAGATCTCTCCCTAAATCTTACAGTCATAAGGTATCTTCTATTTAAGAATCTAAGGACTTGGATGCCTATATAGTAGATCAATTGTTTGGTTCTCTCACATCCTTTAAAATGAGAGAATTTGACAAAGGTGCTCCAAAGAAGGAAGCTGCATTCAAAGCAAGTAAGAAGGCAGGAGATGAAGCAGCTGATCAAGATGATGACCTTGATGAGATAGAGGCAAACTTTATAAGAAGATTGAAGAAGGGCACAGGTAAATACAGAGGTAAGTTATCTTTCAAATGCTTCAATTGTGGGAAAATTGGTCATTTTGCTTCTAAATGTCCTTTTAAAGATTTAAAGCATAACAACAAAATAGACAAGTCCAAAAGAAGTTTGTATTCCATGGAGAGCAGTTGCTCTTTAGAAGATGAGGATCATGATGATTCAAATGATGAAACACTTTTCATGGCCTTGAATGTTGGTGACAAAAAGGGTGATATTGGGAAATGTAAAAATCCTGATACCTTGTAGGATGACTAAGATAATGAAAAATCAATGGTTGTAAGGACTACCTTTTATGCAAAAGAAGAAGCCAATGCTTGGGTAATTGACATTGGTTGCACTAACCACATGACTAGTGACAAGGAGAAGTTTATCAACCTCAAGAAATGGAATTGTGGAAATGTTGAGTTTGATGGTGATAAGTCAACACAAATCTGTGGAAAGGGTGCTATAACTATTGATGGGAAGAAAAAGATCGAGGATGTCCTCTATGTAAAAGGGATAAAGAACAATCTTCTCAGTGTCAGTCAGATGTGTAGTAAAGGATACAATCTTTCTTTTCATTCCAAAGGATGTGAAATCATGAAGACAAGGTCAGGAAGACTTGTTATAGAAGATATTGAGACATATGGAGATATCTATCATCTAAAGGAGGTAAATGGAAGAATTTGTTTACTGGCTCAATCTAGCGAGTGTTGGTTGTGGAACAAGTGAATGGGACACGTCAACTTTGATAATATGGTAAAGACAAACTCTATTCATGCGGTGATAGATATGCCTAAGATAACCAAGCCTACAAACACATTATGCAAGAAATATCAAATGGGAAAGTACATAAAGACAAATTTCAAGAGCAAGAAGTATTCCTCTACAATGCCTCTTGAGCTGATTCATACTGACCTATGTGGCCCTACAAGAACAAAGAGTCAACAAGGTGAAAGGTACTTCATGTTGCTTATTAATGATTATTCTAGAATGACTTGGGTTACTTTCTTAAGAGAAAAATTAAAAGACTTTCATAAGTTTAAGATTTTTAAAGCAATTGTTGAGAATGAAATGGATGCTAAGATCAAATGCTTAAGATCTGATAGAGGAGGTTAGTTTACTTCAAATAAATTTGAAAAGGTTTGTGAAGATCATGGCATTAGGAGACATCTATCTACTTCTAGGACCCCTCAACAGAATGGGGTAGTGGAGAGAAAGAATAGGACTATGCAAGAGATGGCTAGGGCAATGTTGATAGATGAAGATCTTCTTGATATGTACTAGAAGGAAGCAGTTCACACTGCTATCTATCTTCTTAACAGAGTACAATTGAGGGTCAATAGCACTAAGACCCCTTATGATCCATGGTATGGAAGACCTCCCACTGTTAGATACTTTAGGATCTTTGGTAGAAAATGCTACATCAGGAGAGATGAAGAAGACCTTGGAAAGTTTGATGCAAGGTGTGATGAAGGGATCTTTCTTGGTTACTCTACCAGAAGCAAGGCATAAAGATGATACAACAAGAGATTGTGAAAGATTATTGAAAGCATAAATGTCAAGGTAGATGAAGACTTGTATTAGATCTCACAAGAGCCATAGTATTGTGGATCTGTATACCTCCCCGCATTGAAGAAGAAGAAGAAGAGGAGAAAGAAGAGAAGGAACAAGAATGAGAGCAGATCCCTTAAACTCTAGCAAAGTATGTTTATAGGAGTAATTCGACGGATTAGATCATTAGGGATAAGAATGAAAGTGTGCAGACTAGGAGAAGTTTTGCAAAAGCAAGTGACCAAGTGAATCTATGTTTACTATCAAAGATAGAGCCCAAAACCTTTGTTGATGCTAGCAAAGATGATGGATGGTTGAAGGCAATGGAAGAAGAATTGAATCAGATAGAGAAGAATAAGACATGGAAATTTGTTCCTAGACTAGCCAATAAAAATATTATAGGAACAAAGTGGGTGCTCTGGAACAAACTGAATGAAGATGGTGAAGTTGTGAGGAGCAAAGCAAGATTGGTGTGTAAGGGTTATTCACAAGTTGAAGGCATTGATTTTGAGGAAACTTTTTCTCTGATAGACAGGATGGAGGCAATTAAGATGTTTCTTGCCCTTGCTACTCACAAGAACTTCAAGGTTTATCAGATGGATGTCAAGTCAGCATTCTTAAATGGTGATCTAGAGGAAGAGGTATACATTAAGAAACTAGATGGTTTCCAGCTATCAAAAGATCCAAACATGGTGTGCAGACTCAAGAAAACTTTGTATGGACTTAAGCAAGCTCCTAGAGTTTGGTATGCTCGTTAGATAAGTACTTACTTCAGCAAGGTTTCAAGAAAGGTACCACATATAGTAATCTTTACATTAAGGAAGAGGGAGACATGACTTTGATAGTTGGAGTATATGTTAATGAAATCATCTTTTGTGGAGATGATAACATGTGTAATAGGTTTGCAGAAGAGATCTAGAAAGAGTTTGAAATTCCTATGATTGGTGAGATGCCCTTCTTCCTTAAGCTTCAAATTGTTCAGCTAGATGATGGTATGTTTGTTTCTCAGGCTAAGTATGTTAGAGAGATGTCAAAGAAATTTGGTATGGAGGACTCCAAACCAATAAGTACTCCTATGGTTACAGGTTGTCACTTAAGTGAGATTGATGAGTCACCAAAGGTTGATCAGACCCTTTACAGATCTATAATTGGATGAATATTGTACTTGACTACTTCTAGACCTGATATTATGCATGCAATATGTGTGGTTGCCATATTTCAAGATAATCCTAAGCAAACTCATGAGAAGGCAGTAAAAAGAATATTCAGATACTTGAAGGGAACTCTAGATTATGGGTTATGGTATTCAATAGGTAATGATTTTGATCTGAATGCTTACACTGATGTTGATTGGGCTTGTTATGTTGATGATAGAAAAAGTACAAGTGGTGGTGATTTATTTTTAGGAAGCAGACTGGTTTCATGGCATAGTAAGAAACAAGATTCAGTATCTTTATCAACTACAGAGGTAGAGTATATTGCAGTAGCATCTTGTTGTACACAAGTATTGTGGATGAAGTAAACATTGAAAGATATCAAGGTACAATATGATGAACCTATTTCTATTTTGTGTGATAATACAAGTGCTTTTAATATTTCCAAGGATCCAATGATGCACTCTAGAACCAAGCATATATCAATTAGGTATCACTTTTTGAGATAGAATGTTGCAAATAAAGAAGTGAAGTTGGAATACTTTTCAACAAAGGATCAGGTTGTAGATATTTTCACAAAGGCTCTTACAAAGGATACTTTTGGGTATCTCCAGAAGAAGTTAGGGGTAATTGCCCCTCCCTCTTCTTTCTAGATGCATAGTTGGTGCATCTGTCTAGGGGGAGTAATTCATGCTATATCATTTTCTTAGACTGATGGTGGCTACCTCTTAGGGGGAGTAGGTAGTGGTTGTTGCTGATAGAGGGAGAAGGTTGAAAAGGAGAGTTTGTGCCCTAAGGAGAAGAAGTTTCCCTTTGTCCTTGATGTCAAAGGGGGAGAATGAGAAAGTGTGTGTTGCCATCAATGTCAAAGGGGGAGATTGTTGCACATATGATACCTAAGGTTGTCACTAATGTGGTTGTGTGGTTGTCATTGATGTCGACACTTAGTTTGGAACACTCAGTTTGGACTATCACTGATATATTACAATGGTGTACTAACACTGGTGTTGCTGATGTTCATGGTTGGATGTCATTCCTTGTTTAATGTCAATTAAGGTTGTGTTAAGTATGCTTGTTGTCAGTAGAGATGATATCATGATGATATATTAAGATGGTAATTAGAAGCATTAAGATGGGAATTAGAAGCATTAAGATGATGATTAGAAGTAATGCTGAGGTTGAAGAGATTTTGTTGATGATCTGTAGCATGTTGTATGCTCTCTCCTATTGTTCCTAAGAAAGTATGTGCTGCTACAAGAAGACTTTGGTCTCCAGATGTTGGTGGAAGTTTCTACTGCAGGTAGTTGTCTGGAAGACTTCCTGGTAAAATACTCTGCATTTCTCCACATTTGAAGATAAGGTTATGTAGTTCAGAAGTTGAGTTTAGTATGTTGTGAAGGTGTTATATCCAAGAGTTCAATTCATTATATCTTCAGTAGTGAAATTTGTAAGTGATAAAGTTCCAGTCTGTGCCTCTAAAAGAGTGAAGTGATGATGAAGGCTTGTTGGAATTCTCTGCATTCCTCCAGATGTGAAGAATTGCTCATGCAGTTTTGTAAACATGTTCAGGGATGTTCAATGCATACTACTTTGTAGTATCAGGTGACTTAGTGGTCTGTAAGTTCACTTTTCCAAATGGCAGGTAGCTACATATAGTTCTAGATGCCTAATTGTTCTTAGAATACATGTTGAAGGCATGAGCCACAAAGTTGTTGTTGTGCAGAGTTCAAGGAATGTTTGGAGATGTTGTGTGGGTCATGCTAACTCATCTAAGAGAAGAACAAGTACTAGTTAATTATTCATGAGTACTGCTAAGTTGTAATGACCGTGCTACAAGCTTCATGTTTTCTTTCTTAAGGGGGACCTAATTCAATTTTGTGAAGCGTGTGGATGTTATTCTATGAAGGATGATGATGTGAAGGATGTTTAGGATCGGGTTAAGCATGTGTTGGAATTTGCAAGGCATGTTCCTCTTCCTAGAGTTGCATGTAGTTCATGTTAGGGCTTGCCCTCTACATGTTTCATGTTGTGTGATCTCTAGCTGACTTGTAAATTGTAATATTCTTGTTGCATTGGCTGACTTGTAATGTAATCAATGTAATATCATGTATATATTATAAACCTAGTTGATCTAGGTGAAGCATGATTGTGAATATGTGTATGTGAAGAGCATAATATGAATATGATATGCATTATGATGTGCGACAGAAGGAGAAAGAGCAGAAGCAATAAGGCATGTCTTGATTCATCTTGAAGACATTTTTGAGATAGAGGAGAAGTGAAGAGTGTGCCTAACTGATTGCTAGAGGTAGTGAACCAAAGGCAAAACTTCTTGAAGGCTAAAAGAAGTGAGTCAGTAAGCTACAGAGAAGATTGTTGAAGAAAGAGAAATCATCAAAAGAGGAGTGTCAAAGCGGAAGTACAATCATTAAAGGAGTGAGCTTCATTGTCAGTTTTAGGTAGTAGAAGCACTGTAATACTATAATCATTTCTGAGTTTGTTCTCAATTTAGGGAGTAGTAGCTTCCTTGGGCTGTAACCCTAAAATAAAGTTTGCAAGAAATTGTAGCTTCCTTGGGAGTGACCCTAAAATCTTTCTTCATGGAGTAGTAGCTTCCTTGGGTTGTAGTCCTAAAACAAAGTAAACAAGGAGAAGTAGCTTCCTTGAGTTGTAGCCCTAAAACAAATTTGTAATCTTTATCGCAGTGAGCTTCATATATTGTGAGTTAATCCTCACCATGGTTATTCCCCTTTTGGGGTTTTCCACGTACATCTGGTGTTATGTGTTTTTGTGCATTATGTTAATCTTTTATGTTTCAATTAATGCTGTGAAGTTTAAGTTCTAGTCTGCTCTGGAGAATTTGAATTTTGTTTGGATAGTGATTCACCTCCCTCTCAGTATCCTAGTGTGTTCAATAACAAGCATAAGTGGCTATTGATGGTCCTTTGGTGGTGGCACCAAATGGGTAGTGGATGAGGTGGTGGATTGGTGGCTAGGACTAGTGTTAGTGGCTCTGTACTAGGCAGTGGTGGTGCTTCTCCAGTAGCATGGCCATTGCATCACTCGAGGGGTGTTTAGCCCCCACGGGATAGCCGTAATTGCCCACTAGGCATCCAATATCTAGGGGTTGGCCCCAAGAAGGTGGTTCACCATGAGACCAATGGATTGCCCCGAAATTTTAAACATGTGCCTATTGAACTACCTTTGATGTCACCCTAGTGCAATATTTTTTTTAAAATATTTATTTATAGATTGTACCTTGCTGATGTCATGCCTACACAGGTAGGAAAATATTCTACAAATATTGATTGTAATATGGAGAATATATCAACTATACTTGACATAGTCGTATAACCCTACAATTGTACATAATCTTTTTTGTGAAGATTCCTCCATGGCCCTAAAAATGGCTAAAATCTTTTCTTCTCCAAACATAGTTGAGTTTTATATGGATCTATAGGTTTTTGGGACTTCTTGACTCAATGGCGAGGTTTATTTTTGTCCATGAGGTCTCTAGAGAAATATCAACCCTAAAACCTTCATAGAAAGAGCCCTAATAGAAAACCCATTTGCCAAATCTCCATCAAACCCTAGATCTATGACAACCCAAGTTTACAAACACACTTGTGACCTTGAAAATGCCTTCATTCTCTTCCTACAAGGCCATGGATTTAACTATGCACAATAATCTACTCATACCAAGGGTTATAAATACCTAAGAGATCTCCTTCCACAACCTAGAAACTAGGCTTTGATATCAAATGAAAGGAAATTTGTAGACATAATAAACTATTTCCACATAACCCCAAGAGAGAAAAATATACAAACAAGTATTCAGAATCCACAATACAAAAGAATAGACAAACATACCATCAAGATGACACAAGATGTACCTTGGGAAAACCCTCACGAGGGAAAAACTTAACCTCCAAAAGCATTCACACTCAATGTATTATCTCATGAATAAATATCACAATACACTTACAGAGTCTTTATGAATGCTTCTAAAAAACAAAGCTCCATAATTGCACTCCATGTGAACAAGAAAATGAGAAACATGTTGTAACCACACATCCCAATCCATGCTTCTTCACCTCACATATGAAACCTACAAGAGATTCTTAATAAAAATGACAACCAACCTCAACAACTACCCATGTGCTTTCTTTTATAGAAATAATCTTGCACAAAACCACCAAGTGGTATTACATAACCATGCCCCTCAAAACCATAAGATCACTTAACCATGTACCCCTGATTTACTTTTTGGTACTAAGTTTTCTCAATATTAAATGTTTTTACAATGTGCAACCCACATGAAATATTTATCCCAATTTTACATACAACTTTCAAGTGGCCCCAAGAATGCTTCACTCATTGTGATGTTCACATCGCTAAGATGTACCACAATTAAATATTACATTTTACATTATAAACATTATGCAAGGTGTACAACACACATTTCCCAACAAGAGGCTCCCTATTATAGCAGCAAAGAGAGAAAATACTTAGCTAGCATAGCAAAGATAGAAAATATTGAGCTAGAGAATCTAACTCAAAAGGTTAGGTGTAATATCAAAATTTGAGAATCAACCTTAACATCAAGTTTTAATAGCTTAGCTATACAAAAGTGTGTCATCTTCTAACTTATGAATAGGCATGCAAGATAATATTTATAGAAGATAAGACCCAACCCATAATGGTTTTCCCACTTAAATTACATTTAAATTTATAATCAATAGAGGTAAAACATCTTTGAAGATTCTACCACCTTAATGGTTCTTGTTGGTGTTTGGGCACAACCATGAGGTCCTCTAGTACTTTCCTCATGAAGTCTACCACCTACTACTACACTCTCATAGCCTTGGTAGGTGAAACTTCCTTCTTTGGGTGATGTGCAATTGTTGGCCATGAATTCTTGGCCTTACCTTTGTGGAAAATTTAAGTTTTGGATGTGGCTGACTCCACCACTACTACTCTAGTGTTGTAGATCTCCTTAGAGTGATGTGGGCAAGACATGGATGTCAAAATTATGTTGTAAGAGTGTAGGGTGGAGCAATTCTATATAGAAATGGCTATATGTCTCATAGATCATTGGATGAACCTATTAGTGGAAGATCAAACGATCTATGATCTCTTTTGAGAAAATTTCGCTCTTCTTTTCTACAAATTCCTAGGAGTGTGCCACATTGCCTTGGTTAAGTCATGAATTAACTTATCCTACAAAAGAGGTGGAGTCCACAATAATTAAGTATAGAATGGTCTTGAACTTTTTTGAATGACCACACTACCATATGTCATGACACCAAGAATTTTCAATGAAAGTCCTATTTACCTTTTTTGAATCTCTTTTGAGCAATTAGATAAGATTTGACTTGGAGAATTAGATGGTGCATGTGTTTGTTGAGACTTAGAAACTTACTAGAACTTCATGAAAACATACAAAACACCAAAATGGATGAAAGCAAGGTGACTCGTGAATGTTGTGGGGCACTCTTATTGGTTAGAATGTAAAGCAAGATGAATTTTCCTATAGTGAAGGATTCATGCTATATTAGGTTTAAAATCTTTTAGCCTTTGTTTAGGTGGCTTAGTGTAGGTTCTCCTTATGTGCAGTTGTGTGTGAAAACTAAGTGTGAATTAAAGTTACCTAACGATACCTCCAACTAGCCTAATGATAATTTATAACCACAAGAGCTAATACTATCAACTAGACTAGAAATTGGACAAACTATGCAAACTTGGAACATGTAGGACTTGGAAATTGAAAAATGACAATTTGATTATGTATTGGAAATAAAGAATAGTAAATAAGTGGGTTTAGATGCACCTTTGAGATGAAGTGATTGAAATGGAAGTTTCTCAAAATCTTTTTCTGATGTTGCCTATAAAATTTGGGAGTCACTAGATGAAAAGGACAAGGACGCCCTATGGAAAACAACCTACTTAACTACATTAGTAAGTCTTCACTACCACCATGACATCATTGTCTATGGGGGAAAACCTTGACCAAGGATTAGGTGGAGACTTGAAAATTTTCAAGGAGCTTCTTGACAAAGTGTCCTTAGCTCCTTAAAAGTGTTCAACTATTAGTGACCAACATAAATCATGTGATTTGCAATAAAAATCAAGTGGTACTCATTAACATGAAGGATAAAGAGAGTGCAAGTTAAAGAATTGGAAGTGTTTCACCTAGTAAATAGAATGGTAGAGATATGGAATAAGTGGGGATCAATGGTAAAGCCATGACTCAGAAGAATCCCAAGAGATTTCAAATCCTAATATATAATAGAAACATAGAAACAAATAGCAAACCTAGTGTTCCTGATTCACTAGAAAAAAGTGAGATGTAATGGACAAATTTATGGATTTTTTTCACCTAATAAAACTCTAGTTTTTATCATGGATATGCCCCTATGAGTAATATCGACCTTTGATAGTAAACTAGACTAAAAAATATCAGTCTTGGTCCTGAAAATAATAAATGGCATCCTGCTGAGCAAGCTTGACCATTCTTGATAGCTAATAACACAACATGGGCATCCTAGGGCAGGGCTTTGACCCTATAAAATATTCCTCAATTAATTTTATGAGGGGTTATTTAGATAATTTGAGGGGTACTTCTGAAACTTTCTTTGGAACTCTACAAATTTTTTGGAAACTGACCTACAAAGGCACTTTTATGAGAGGGAACCCTACAAAAACAAAGGTTAAAAATCTACCTCAGTCAATCCCATTGTGGGATTTCAAGCATGATTCCACATGAAATTACTAATAAATACCATGCATTAAAATTGATCTATGCTAATAAATTATTCCATATCAAAGCATAATTGTGAAAACCTATAAAATGATGGCAAATGACACATGGAAACTCAAAAAAGCAACTAGAGTGGGAGAATAGTTTTGGGAACAACTTGTGATGGTTTAGTCCAAAAGAGTTTTAGGGATTCAATGAGGGTTGATATATAAATGGGAAAAAATAAGTCTAAATCTCTCAAGTGAGAGTTTGATATGACAATAACTAACAACTCCTAGAGGTGTTAAACAAAGGCTTGCATTCAAAAAGGGTGATGGGAAACATCATGAAATGGTAAAATGACTCCATGGTGAATTAATTGAAATGAATGAGGATGGGATAAGGTTTATAAATCTAAGGTATAAAGGTGGGTTGGTGGTGGATTTGAGAGAAAATAAGTGGAAATGGAAAGGCACTAACGTAAATGCATCAACAAAGGAAATGGGGAGATGGAAAATGGATCAAAAAGATATTAGAAATGGATGGTGATGGCTTGGAAGGGTGTGGGGGAGAGGTATGAATAGTGTTGGAAATATGTATATAGTGTTGTCATTGATGTCAGCCCATAGTGATGTCTATCCATAATATGTAGAGTTAGCATTACTGAAGTATGGAAGAATGACTTGAGGTGGTATTCTTATCTTTTCATCCAAGTGCTTTTGAGAAAATTGTCTAAGGCATGAATATAGTATTTTCCTAAGGTCCAGGGGATCAATAATTTGCTCTGCACTTCTCTGCATTGCAACATCTTGGTTTGCGATTCTATAATAAGCATTTTGAGTCTTCAAGGAGTCTAATTCCAAAGTTTCAACTCTCAACTCCTTCTGAAGTGAAAGTTAGAAGCAACAGAGTATCAAACTATGCAGACAGAGCTTGGAGTTATAGAGATCAAATTGGAATGCTCCTCATTCCATCACATTTGATCCCTTTGGCATGCAATCTTTAGGAGATAATCAATAGTAGTTGAAGATCACTCTATCCAAATTTCAGAGTGTTTGGTGTTTCACAAGTACCAATTCTCATGAAAAGCTAGTTGTTTCTTGCTTTATCTTCACTGGCATCTGTGTGCAGACTTGACCTAAGTGACTTAGTGATTGTGCATATGGATAGCTGAATTACAAGAGTTATTGAAGAGTGTGCCAACCTATTTTGATGAAGTTCATGTTATGTTGCATCTCCACAAGTTCACATGGTGATGTTTTGAAGTGTGCATAGGCGGACTTATCACAAGCTACATGTTTCATCTTTTTGGCCAGCCTAATCAATGCTTTGAAGTATTGCAGAGGATATTTATAGAAGATCAAATTCATTTTCAGAGGTGGAGAAGTGAATGCGAAGATAGTAGAGTAGAGTGCAAAATATGAAGTTTGTAGAATCAGTTTGAAGATATGTATTGAGTAGAAAAGGTAGACTGCATTATCAACATAAGTCAGATGTCCTTTTTGTAGCAGTCCATTTTGTAAATCCTATTTCCATGAGGAGAACACCTAGGGAGTAGTAGCTTTCTTGGGTTGTAGCCCTAAATCAAAGTTGTAATTGTTGTAAGCACTAAATCAGGGAGTAGTAGCTTCCTTGGGTTGTAGCCCTAAAATAATGTTGTAATACTTTTGTAGTGAGCATACTATATTGTGAGCTAATCCTCACTGTGGTTTTTCCCTATTTTAGGGGTTTCCATGTAAAATACTTATGTTATGTGTGTTGCATGATTTCATTTCAATTCTTCAAAGTTTTTCAACTTTTATGCAAATATTTGTTTAAGTTTTTGTGTGTGTTGATTCATCCCCCCTCTCAGCACCTCATTGTGTTCAACAAATAGTATCTTATAGATAAACTAGATAAATAAACTCATTCAAATAAAATCCATAAAAAGAAATGGTTCACCATGTTGAAATCCTTGAAATTAGCTACCTACTATCAAAGATCCCATTGCAACATTGTCCAATGGAAAAATAAAAATTATTAAAGACTTTGGGGATGAAGGTAGCTCACTCCTATATTTTTTGAAGCAATGTTAGGTTGTCATCAATGAGAATAAATAGCTAAAACTTGATGGAGTTAGGTTGTCATTGATGTCAAAAAGGTATTGATAGTTCCGAGTTGTTGCTTCATGATAGGATGTGTGTTGCTTTAGTGTGTTCATATTGATAATATGTTCTCAAGAGCACAATGTGTCTTCACTAAGTTGTTCTTTGTTTAGATATGATTTCAAGAATGCAGAGTGTTTTAGGATATCTTCAGAATGAATATTTGATATCAATATGGTTTTGAGTTTGAATTGGTGCCTATGATCATACGAAGCTTCAGGATCTCATGTAGACTTCATATTGTTTGACTTCATTCTTGATCACCATGTTTATGACTGGTTCATACTTGTTTGTGTTAGTCATTTCAAGAAGTTCAAGCATTGTTGATGCAGGATGTTCAAAGAAGATATCAGGACATAAGTTTGTCATGATTTTATCCAAAGAGGTTACATAATATAGATGTTGATCACATGGGGCTAATACAGATGTCGTTATTTTGGGATCATTAGGGCTTGCACTATTGTACATAGGTTTTGCAGGATCATATCTTTCACAATTGTTCACTCTATCAGGAACATCAATCAGGAGTTTATGTGGTGTGTTGATGAGGTATTCATCTTGAACTTCATATGGTTAAGTGGATCTCAGGTTGTGCTCAAGACAAGATATGTAGAGATGTGAGCTTCATGGTTATGCAGATATGTAGAGATGTGATCTTCATTCATGGTTTACTTGGTTGTCTTCACAATCATCTTGGAAAGAACATCATGATTAAATATCATGCTTTCAAAACACTCAGTTGTATAAGTGTTGTTTGAACTTACATGAAGATGTGTTGACATGATGAAAGTAATTAATGATGTTTGTTGCATTAGCAAGGTTTATATTTCTGAGTTATGTATTCAGTATATCAGAAGTTTATGATAGAGTTTAAGGTCTATCTCTCATGACATAAATTATTGTGGCATGTCATAAATTAGTGTTAAATCCTATGAACACTATGTAAATGTGTTAAGATCTAAATATCCTTACCTTTAACCATTTTCAAATGATGCAGTTTTCTTTTATTCATTTGTTGACTTGTTATCACAAGTCATGGTCACTTATGTGACCGATTGAAGGGTGTTTGAAACATTTGAAAACCGGTCCTCTTTATCCTTGACACCTGTTGGAGTGGTCTCCACATGAAAGAAAATGGGCGGTAAAAATATTTGTTAAAAGATTGAAAGAGCATGAATTGCTCATAGAAAAAGCATCAAATGTTTTTTTAAGGGAAATAACATAGAGGAAAGCATGCTTTATGGTATACATCGAATGGGGAGAAAAAGGCATCGGTTTTTATGGGAAAACAAAAGCATCAAATTTGCTTTTGGGAATTTTGATTAAAGTTTTTTAAAATTAGAAATTCCTTATCTCCTATTTTATTGCCTCCCTCAATGAGGTCAAGTTTGGAGTTTCTTTTTAACAATAATTTTTTTTCTAATTTTAAATCTTCTCTTCACATTTAGAAGATTTATGAAGGATTTTTTTTCTTAAGGAATTTTTATGAAGAGATTATTTTGAAGTGTGAAGAATATATTTTTTAGAGTAAGTTAATTACAAACAAATTGGTGAAAAGTTATTTTTTGCAGAGATGTGTTTAAGAAAATGAAGGGTTTGAAGAAGATGAAAGAGATTTTGTTTGAGAAGATGAAAGTTCTCAGAGATTTTATTGATTATATTTTATTGAAGATATTTGTGGACTTCTTTCATGATTTTGTTTATGCAGGGCAGATGAAAGAATGAAGATTTTTTATTTTCTCCTACAGGACACTGATTGAAATGTTAGAGAAGATGAAAGGTCATAAAAAGATGAAATTGATTTTGTAGATTGAAGGGAATTCCAAAATGAAATGTTTTTTTATGTCAAGACAATTTGATATTATTTTGCAGATAGAGGAAGATGATTAGTCATTCAAAGAGAAGGGATATGTTTTTAGAATGAAATTGATGGATGTTGTTTTGAAGAGAAGAGGAACATCAAAAGTCTTTTCTTTTACAATAATTTTTCAGGTGCATTGATGCAACTTTATAAATAGACAGAGATGAAACATACAAAATATGCAGTGTTGTTGAGTGGATCAGGATATAGGATTGATTTTGAATATCTGAGTTTTGTATATGATTTGGGTTGATGAAAAGAATGGCCATTTGATAGACACATGTGAGAGAAGAAATGTTTTGTATTGAAACAGAGAAACCCTCTGAGTTCATGTTTTTTAATTTGTTCTGTATTAGGGGTTGGTGCTCCTTGAAGTTGGTGCTCCTTAAAGTTGGTGCTTCTAAACATTGTAACCAGTGAGGTTTTTCACTTAAGCCAGTGAGGCAGTTTTGAGTGGTTTTTCTACCCAAGAAGGGTTTTCCACTCGTGAAAAGCATGTGTCATGTTTAATATTGTTTTCATCTGTATGTGTGTATATTAGTGCTTTCCTTATTAAGTTTTGTTCACATCCTTCATTATTAATTTTGTGCACAAATCATTAATATATTCCTCTCTATTTGTTCTATAAGAGAAAGCTTACAAAAAGTTGTAAAATATTTGGAATCTAATACAACACTGATTCACCCCCCCTCTCAGTGTTGTCCTGGACTCCTACAAAACTATGCAAGAAACTTAAAATTTCTCTTTTTCCATGTAAAAATGAGGCATAGTTGGTTTGTTTTAAAGTGCTTTCTTTGGGAATTTGAAGATGGAAACTTAGAAGGTGGAAATCTCTAGAAATTAATTATCTTGCATTTGAAGATTGTGACAGGAGGATGAAATGTTAAGGCCACCCTATTAGGGGGCAAACTATGGATATTGTCTGCAAATTAAAATTAAGTTCAATTTCCTAAGGGACCTCAAGCTCAAAGGGGGCAATCTAGTGTTGGGTGCTTCCATTAATTTTAAGATCATTAAAGTTGGACTAGAAAGGATAAAGGTGGGGTTTTCACATAGGATGGGGCTTAGCACAACATTTAATGGTTTGACAAGGGGATACATGGGGATAAATCGAAGAGAAATTAAAGGTGGGGTTAGGTCATGAGATAGGGATAACAATTAAATGAAGAGGAACACATAGGAACTCTAAATAAGACTGTTGGAATAACATAAGAAGGGGGATATGGATGGTTAGAGGTGACATAGGTTAGCAAAACGAGTCAAAACAATAAAACCACATAGATGTGCTAGAAGCTAAAACGGACATAAAACATAATAAGGAAGTTACAAGGTATGCAAATTCTATTATTATAGTTAGGTAGAGATAAAGTATAAATGAATAGTAAAGAGCCAAACTCTAATCCATAAAAGAGTAATGAAGCACAAACAAAGAGTAGATCCAAACCCTTATCATATTTCTAATGAAAGATAAATAATTAGATAGTAGATCTAAAACCCTAATATAGAAGGAATGAATCCTAAGGGCAAAACCCTAGCGGTGTAAGAAAGTTAGGTGCACCATTTTTCATAATGAAAGCCTAAAATTTTGAGTTAGGACTCTAACAAAAACTAAAATTACTAAAATTTAAATAAATAAAATTTGATACTTCATTAGAAGTATGGATGGAGAAATATACTAGTGAAGATGTTAGGAATCGATTCACCAATGTGTAGAAAAATAGGGTTTTTTTCAAAATGAATGACTTTGAAATTGTAAAATGAATGTGTCTCTTTGGTTAATATTTGCAGGTACAAAAATGATCTTTAGACTTTTGGAAGTTTGGAAATGAACTTGATGAATATAAATGAACCTTACCTATATAAATGAACTAGTAAATAATTCATGAATGTAACAAATGTGTCTTTGCTTGTTTTACCTATGCTCAAAATATGGGTGTGTTGAGAGATACTATTTGAGAACTTTATAGGTAAGGATTTACTTTACTTTGGTCAAACCCTTGAGTGGACCAATTTCATACTAATGAAAAAATATAAAAGACAAAATGAAAGCATGCAATATGCCTAGGATGACATTTGCAAATTGATACTACAACTAGGATGCTCTATGATGCTCTCACATGAATGCTCATGATTTTAAATCTAACCAATAATAATGAATTACGGCATACCATTAAATACACCACCATAATGTGCAATTTGAAATAATACGTAATTTAGTTGGCTCATAATGTTTAATGGGAAAGGAGAAACATGGATACATAATTTTAAATTTTAAATTATGGGGTTTAAATATATATGCATGGAAGTGAATTGCCCAGAGTCATGAACGATGAAGATATAATATTAAATTTAAATCCTAAGAATAAGTAATTATGTAATTAAGCTCTAGGATAAAATTACTTGACTTCTTTTACACAAAAATAGACCAATTTACTCATAATTATACTAGAAATTGCACTTGAGTGTGTAGTGGGTACATCAAAGTGGTCTTAAAGGTGAATTATTAGATCCTTAAGAAAATGATGTGTTGGCCTGAGTGTAGCTCCCCATAGACACATGCCATCTTTGGATTGTTGACATGAAATAACTTATTGAAAGTCAATCTCTCTTTTCTCCTTCTCACCTTGCTCCCCCCTCTCTATCCCTCTTTATCTCTCTATCTTTCCTCTCTCTCTCTCTCTCTACCTCTTTCTGTATATCTTTTTGTCTCCCTCGCTATTTCTCTCTCTATGTCTCTCTATCTCTACCTCTATCCCCTTCTCTCTCTTTCTATATCCCTCTTTCTCTGTCTTCTTCAAGTTGTCTTTTGCTCCTCTTCTCCATCCTCTCTATCTCACTTCCTCTGTCTCTCTCTACATGGACTTATTTACATTATTTACATGGGCTTTGGACTAAAGCAGGGCTAATGTTGTCTTCAACAACTTCTTCAATCGACATAAATCAATCCTCACATTTTTTCTAACAAACCTACTTTCTTGGTGGTGTCCCAATAGTTGTTGAACATTGTGTCTTCTTCTATTGACATGATAATTTTAAGTGTCTCCATGAGAGTCTCTCTATCATACTTTAATAAAATATAGTATGTAATAAATATAATTATATTACATTTTTTATATATAAAATAAATATAGTTATATTATATATAAATATAATAATATTTATATTATATGTATTTTTATTTTATAATATTATATTAAAAAAATATTTAGTCTTATATTTTAGTACAACTTACAACGTATGTTTCAAAAAATTACGTAAGCAACAACAACAAGTTGAACCAATGAAAAGTTATCGTGTTGATAAATGAGTTTCTGACATTTACGACGCTGAACAAGGCAATTTAAATTAATGTGTAAGTTACCAGGCTCCATGGTCATCGCAGTTAGGGCTTAAATTTGATGACCGTATGCTCGCATTTGGCTATTTTTGTTGCAAAATACAAGAATAGTACGTCAAAATCTCTATAGAATTATTTTGATATATGTATTTAATTTATATATAATTTTTTTATAATAAAAAAGTGTCGTAATATTTAAAAGGCAAGTTTGAATAAATAATCGTCATGAAATCAAATTTAGGCCCTCATCGCAGCGGACAAGGATCAACAATATGTACCCAATAGAGAAATATAGAGAACGTGATTTTTAGGGTTTTGACTTAGGAATGGCCTTACGTGTAAAGTGCAGATACATTCTAGAAACTTTAGATACGTGTAAGGTGCAGATTATAAGTAGTGCAGAATCTAATACAGCTTCGCCGTTGGTGCCTTGCGACAGGGTACTCTCTCTCATAAAGGGAACACAACAGGAAACTAACATTATACAATTTTCAAAGCGTAAATTTCTCAGTTTATTTAAACATATTGTAATATTTTATGGGTGGTGGAAGTACTCGAGGAAGCTGGCGAGGAGGATTTTGCCACTTCCAGGTTGGAGATACCTAATGTATTTACGTGGTAGGTGAGTTTATTAAAAAATTGGAGTTCGATTCGAACGAAGAGCCGTGCCGCTCTTTCCTTTTCTTTACCCCTAAACACGTTCACTTCACCATCACCATGCACATCCAAACCTAAAGTTGCATATGCATAAATAAATGACAGAGGTCTTAGATTAACGAACCGTGTCGCGCTCTCCAACATGCTTTTTACGCGTGGAAAGAATCGAATATGCATGCCAACTACGCACACGCCATTCTGTGCTGTATTTGCATTCTTTATAGCTCCCCACTTTCATCTGCAGAGAAACCATACTGTAAGATCCGTTTGTTCAGAACACTTTTTCTAAAAAGTCCAAACTAAAATGATCGTTTCAACTGAGCGTCGCCAGAGCCAAAGTGTGTCCTTCGGCATCTTCAAACCCGAGGAGGGCTGCGATATCGACGATGCAGTCGCCCACATGGCCACTGTGGCCGCTGTGCTCGAAAAGACCCACAATCTCAACGTCGCCATTCTCAGGTGCCTTGACTTTTCATGGGTATGTACCCTTTTTCTTTCTCAATATCTCCTTGGACATTCGTTAGCTTAGTTTCTCTGTTTTAATGGCTCCCCAATTTATTTATTTCTGCAGGCTGCTGTATTTGCGGCAGGGAAAGAGGGGTCACAAAATGAAGACAAATCGACCTTAAATCTGCCTGAGGTATGCTAGATATTCATCGTTTTAGATAAAAGAAGTATGTTTGAGAATGGAATGATTATGAGATTAATGGTGTTGTGGGTGTGCAGGCAACAGCATTCACCAGGGGACTGAAGTCTGCAGTGAGAATAGTTGACTCTGGCTGGTTCCGCCTCACTTCACAACAAACAGATAAAGGGGTGCCCTTTGCAGAGCTTCTGCTGGGAGACATCGTGAGTATACGCAGAATATACTGCAGTTGGAAGAGACAGGACATTCTCTCCTACTCCTGCCTCGCCATTCTCAGATCTTACTTTAACTGCTTCAAAGGAATCATCTCCGCGTCTTTCTTTGATTCCTTGGACGGGAAGCAGATAATTGGTTTTGGTGTATGGGATAAAGTAGAATCCGCATTGGCTGTGGAAAAAAATCAACACAGAAATCCTGCACTTGCATATTGGAGAGATGTAGGGGCGAAGGAGGTGAAGTACCATGTATGCCAGGTTGTTTATGTTACCTACGCAAGGCTTGCCCAAAATGCCATATTAGGCTTTCGGATATAGTTTTGACTGCTTCGACTGGCTCTGTGCAATTATTGTGGTGAGAAACTGCCAGATTTTGATAGTTTTGGCAGTAATTATTTATTTAGCATATGTATATAAATGGTCTTATTGACCAAGCATCCTTTTTATAACAATATGGTGATTTTGATAAATCAATGTATCATAATTTATGAATATCAATAATAATTATTTGTAACAACACCAATAATAGCTACTAACAATTGCACCTTGGTGTGCAATGGGTTGTGGAAGTGCAATTTCCATGTATTTAAGTGGAAAGAGTTGCGGAAGTGCAATTTCCATGTATTTAAGTGAATGATGATTGTTTTGTATTTCTATGGTCCATGTCATTATTTAGCATGTCATTATTTAGCATTGAGGATGTATTTCAAGATGTTGCGATCTTTGTGGTATCTAATAGATCCGATGAACCAAAACTCATAATCATCTAAAATACCACTTGAATATTTTTTTGCGGGATTGTTTCTCACCTTTTCCATGGGTATCACCACTTCCATCCAACACAAGTGACTATTTTCCCTCATCTAATAGAAATTGTGGGGCTCCTACTACTCAATACTGGGATTTCAATTGATACATGAGGTAGTGAATGCTTTAGAACTTGTAGGTGTTATTCATCCATAGGTGCTAATAGTTCGAAATTGTTGATGTAAAAGTACAAACAAAGGTACATGGTAGAATGAATGGGTATGATTATTTGAAGCATTTTGTGTCGCTCTAGTAAATTGCCAGCCATTGATATCTCAAAATATCTCATGAAATCTTTGGATCGTTGGCATGTAATGACTGATCGAAAGTCACTCTCTCTTTTCTTTATTGTTGGATTGTTGGCATGAAAAGCACCATTTCATGCTCGTCTCAAGTGGACCTAGATGATCTAGACCAACACATACCAAGCTCCATTTGTTACATTAAAAAGTACCATAGCCTGATATTTAAATTAGGGTTTTCCATTAGAATGCTTGATTGTAGCCCTAAGTCTATCATACAACATAATACTTTTTTCCACTATGTTTATGTAGTTAAGCTTAGTTTTGGAAACCCATGATGGCTAATGATTTAGTGTTTTAGGAAATGTATCTTCAATTGTCATGGGGGGTAAGGGTAAAATTTGGAAATAATTATTCATAGGAAGGTTATACATGTAACCATGTTTTGTACTTGAAATTGAAAGTGTTATGTCGTAGATTATAAATCCATTATTTTTCATATCCAAGTTCTCATCCAAATTGAAGAGGCTACTAAAAATGAGTATTTAAAATTATGGACATTATTATTATTTTGATTTATTTGTAAAATCAATCTGTATTGTGTGAATTTGATTTAACATGGCCAACGATCTAAAAATTGGTTCACATTGCCTTGTGCAATAATTAGATTTGTATTATTGATGAATACATTTGAGGAGCTTCATCATCCACTATACCTCCCAAAATTGCACTTTTCTTTTCCCTCTAACTCCTTGCTTGGAGATTGGGGTTCTTTAGACTTCACCCCTTATTACTTTGGCAAACGTAAATCACCTCTCCGTGAATTTAATATTTATGATTTACACATTGAACCTCATAAATACTATTTACCTCTTCACAATACGACCAATTTTCCTTCATCTAGTGACCCATCCTCTTTAAAACCTATTGATTGCTTGGGTGCTAATGGATCTTTGTTTAGAATTACTCCTATCACTATAGGTCAATATAAAGTTAATATCACAAATTTCAACATTCTTGCATTACATGTTTTTGATTAAAAGTAAAATAGAAGATTCGAAAGGGCCTCTTCCCTTTTAATAGTCAAGAATAAAAAACAACAGTGTAACAAACATACAACATCCAAGTATCAGGCATAAATAGTAGCCCCAACATTATGAAACATTTGAAAATCAGAAGTAATGGCCAACATCTTGACAATTGAGATTGAGAAGTCCAGTCAATAAAACTTTGAGTTGTGGAAATCGAAGGTTGAAGATCTTTTAGTGGAGAGAGATTAGTGGATCATAATAATTTTTACACTCAATTTTCTACCATCAACAATGGATCAAGATGAATGTGACAAGTTGGATAGAAGAGATAGATCTACTATTAGGTTGTGACTTTCTAAATTAGATGAATGTTTTAGTTCAAAACATTGCTAAGAGTTTATGTGATAAAATTATTGCATTATATCAAATTAAGTGTCTTGTAAATAAGTTATTTTTGATAATAAATTTGTGTTCTTTTCATCTAGTAGTGAGTCAACTGGCTCCCATATATGTAAAAATGGAAGAATAGAAAAATGTATCTCTTTGATTTGTTCATTATGTTGGCATAATAGTCATTGTTACTTAAATAAAGCAAGAGTTAGATAAATGTTAGTAATAAATTATTTTTGGGAAGTTAGGAAGTTATTTCTCATAAGAAGTTATGTACGGGAATAATAAGGCTTTAAAAAGCCATTGAATTGTGTTGCAACAGCATTCGAACACATTAATATATTATTCTATATTTCTGATATTTAAAGCAATAGTTATTACATTTTTAGCAAACAATAGTTAGCAAACAAATATATTTAAGGCTTTAAGTTATTACATTGTTAGTTAAATAAAGCAATAGTTAGCAAACAATAGTTAGCAAACAAATATATTTAAGGCTTTAAGTTATTACATTGTTAGTTAAATAAAGCAATAGTTACATAAATGTCAGTAATAAATTATTTTTGGGAAGTTAGGAAGTTATTTCTCATAAGAAGTTATGTACGGGAATAATAAGGCTTTAAAAAGCCATTGAATTGTGTTTCAACATCATTCGAACACATTAATATATTATTCTCTATTTCTGATATTTATGTGCAATGGTTTAATATATTTGTTTGCTCCACCATTTTTAATATGGTATCAGAGCGCAATATTTCCTTGTACCTGTGTGTTTGGAGGGAAGAAAATGTCTAATTTTGTGCAATATGAGTGAAGAAATTTCTGCAGCAATTTAGATGGTAGGGAGAAAGTTTGAAGGAAGATGGCAGAGGCGTGAGGTAATCTGCACAAGTTCATTTGAAGAAGAAAGCATAACTGAGGCACTTCATTTTTATTTTTTTAGAAGAGGCATTTAAACCTATTAATAAAGGCCGATGTGTACTGATTGTGAAGAGATAAGACAAATTTTTGAAGGAATTTGAAGGTTTTAGAAAGCTTGGTGACAGACTTGTTGGAACATGGAGTACAAATTTATTTATCAAAGGATTAACATCTGTTTGAAGGTTTTCATATTTGTTTTATGATTTTCCATCGATCATAAATGGCGCTATAAGAAGCATCCATCTTGCTGATTCCTGTAAAAGGTTTGATCTGCATTTGGGTTTGCTTCCATTACTCTTGCTCTTGCTATTGGTGATTACCAGTAACCATTAGTAGATTAAAGGTCAAAATATGATTAGAGCTTCTATACATCAGATAAAGGTGTGCCCTAAAAGCTAAGGGAAAGGTATGTGTTGAAGCGTATTTATTTGTGGAAGTGTAAAGTTTATAAGAGCAGATATATTTAATTCTAAGTCAAAATTATTGTATGTATTTTGCTTTGGAGTTATAAGGTAAGAAAAAGTTGCTTTTGGTTCTATTTTGAAGTGGCACATGAATATTTTAAAGTGGTGGTCAGAAATTTAAAGAGGGATCTTAAATTTTGAGAAAGTGTTGGTCAAAAATAATGAAGGTGGTTGTGAAATTCTAGAGTTTTTATTTTTACTTGGAGAAATAAGGGCCTATTTTTTAAGGAGAATTAAGGGTTTGAAGTTATTTATCAAAGTCCACAAATCTATTTGGAGTAATAAGGTAAAATTTGTTGAAGGCTTAATTTGATGTATGTTTAATAATATCTTGGAGATATAAGGTTATCATTGGTTCAAATTGACATTATCATCATGAATACACATATATCAAAGATCGCTTATGCTTTCGAGGCCATCTTTTCTATTCTTGATGAGACCTCCAAAGACTCATCTTAGACATCAGTTGGTTAAAGTGTAAGAGAGTCATATTGGAGGCAGGTGGCATAACAGGATGGAGGATTTTCCATCATCTCAAGTTAGCTTCTCACTTTGAGATGATGCTTTGCATGAGAAGAGTTTTTGGTTTTGGTTGTTTTGCTTTTCTTTATTGATGCTGATGGATTTGAAGAATGTATGTTTTGTGAAGATTTTATTTTGGAGACAGGTTTGGGATTTGGTGTTGAGCTCAATATGGATTGTTGTCCAGTGAGCTTCAAAGAGTATATGATCGAGAATTATACCCCTTCGCAATCACTAGACAATTGCAGAGATCTGTCGTATCTCTTAGGGTTCATTGTCGAATAATTATAGACTTTGTGATTTAAGAGCTTGGGACTAAAGAGCTCAAGAACACAACTCAAAGCTACACCTTTTTGAGGGTAGATGAGACAGCATGATGGAGCCCCGCTTGGTTCAGGATTTGTTCTTTGGGAGAAGATCTTCTATAAAATATGTATTCATATTATGTAATCAACTTTTTTTAGTATGTTAGCATTCAGGGGGGGTCCCTTGGTACTATTGCAGGAACAATGTAATAAGGGGGGGAATGTGGGCATAATAGTCATATAGTATTACATTGTTAGTTAAATAAAGCAATAGTTAGATAAATGTTAGTAATAAATTAGTTTTGGGAAATTAGGAAGTTATTTCTCGTAAGAAGTTATGTACAGGAATAATAAGGCTTTAAAAAGCCATTGAATTGTATTGCAACATCATTCGAACACATTAATATATTATTCTATATTTCTGTGCAATGGTTTAATATATTTGTTTATTCTACCATTTTCAATACATTATAGGATACCATCTTTCTATTTTGAAGCCTATCTATCTAAAGGGGATCAATATCATTTATTTTTTCTCTAGAACTAAAATGTGTAAAGAAAACAAGCTTATCCTCAAAAGTTGGGTGAAAAAATACATAAAAAGTGTAAATTGATTGTGGTGAAAGATGTGTAGAATTTGACAAAAGAAAGACTTGATGAAATGATTAATTCAATTGGAGATTTTGATTTGATAATAGGTGGAAGCCCCTATAATAACCTGACAAGAAACAAAAGGAACACAAGGGATGGCCTAGAGGGGAAACATTCCACTATTTTATGAGTTTTCATGGATTGTGAATTATGTAAGGCATGCAATCCATTTAAGTGTAATTTGATAGACTAATGAAACCTTCATTTTGTACTAATTTAGAATTCAATAGATTATAAATTTATTATTTTTCATATCCAAGTTCCCATCCACATTGAAGAGGTTACTAAAAACAAGTATTAAAAATTATGGACATTATTATTATTTTGATTCATTTGCAAAATCAATTCGTATTGTGTGAAATTGATTTGACATGTTCTGCGATCTAAATGTTGGTTCACCTTGCCTTGTGCAATAATTACACTTGCATTATTGATGAACACCTTTGAGGAGCTTCTTCATCCACTATATGTCCCAAAATTGTAGTTGTCTTTTCCCTCTAACCCCTTGCTTGGAGATGATTTGGGTTCTTTATACTCTACCCCTTATTATTTTGGCAAAGGTAAATCACCTCTCCATGACTTTGATACTTATGATTTACACATTGAAGCTCACAAATATTGTTTACCTCTTCACAATACCACCACTTTTCCTTCATCTAGTGGCCCATCCTTTTTAAAACCTATTGATTGCTTGGGTGCTAATGGACCTCCTTTTAAAATTACTCCTATCACTATAAGTCAATATCAAGTTAATATCACAAATTCAAATATTCCCGCATTACATGTTTTTGATTAAAAGTAAAATAGAGGATTTGAAAGGGCCTCTTCCCTTTTAATAGTGAAGAACAAAAAAAATAGTAGCCCCAACATTGGGTAGGAGAAATAGAACAAAAATCAAGTCCTACAAAGCATTACGAAACAAAATTAAAATGAACCCTAAAGATTAAGTAAGGTAGCATCCTCTCCTACATTACATGTTGACCAACAGACTCAAAATCATTTTCCCAAAGATCCATCTTCATCTTTTCCTTCCTCTTCACATAATGACATTAATTCAACCAACCACGCTATCTCAAATACCCCTTTCTCTTCCCCTAAACTTGAAAAATTCTATGGAAATTTATTCAAGATGTTTGTAAACTCTTCATATAAAAGAAAATACCTCAACCCTCATGATTATAGTATCATTGAACCTATTCAAGTTAAACCATATCTACGTAAAATTAGTCTTGGATATTCCCCTCCTACAAATTATTCAACTCCATACCTTTACCATCTTATACACTTTAGAGTTTCAACACAATAGTATATTTCATTAATTATATCCCTAGCTTATACACTATAGGAAAAAAAAAACTTTATTAACACTATGTTGCTATGTATCCTTGATCCCCTCCACCACATATACTTCTCTAGCAAATTGCCTACTTTATCCATACCAGTATTAGCCTCATTATGATTTATTTTTCTTGCCATGATATTTCATTGACCTAATCATAAATTATTTTTGGATCTTCAAGCCCTTCATGTTCCATTTTGCCATTACCACATTTATATATACATTCACCACCTTACATGTAGGCTTGTTTCCCTCTCTTAATAACTTGACATTTTTATTTTCAATCTAAATATTCATCAAACTAAATTATCTATATAAATAATAAAAAATCATATAAATATAGAAGGTACTTAAATAGAAAAGAATCCAAAAATTCCCCTATTTTGAAAGATATTAAAAATAATCATTACTATCAAATTACAAAACTTAAAAAATATCTAATCAAAACATTAAATCTTATTTTTTGGGGTTCTTAAATTAATATAATTTGAAATATTTAATAAAAGATATTTTATATAAAAGAAACATATAAATATATAAATAAATAACGTCTATATATACGTTGAGCTCTATCTCCCCTTCTCTCTAAATCTCTCTTCTTTCTCTCTCTCTTACCATCTCTCTTTCTTTCTCTCCCTCTTTATCTCTCTATATCTCTATCTATGTTTCTCTTCATCTCTATCTTTCTATCTCTCTCTATCTATCTATTTCACTTTATCTCTCTCCATAATATCCTAAAAGGAATATTATCAATATAAAATAATATTTTGATTTAGATTTTTTCTTTAGTAAAAAATGTCATGTGATTTCGACATTTGTTGATTTAGATTTTTTTTTAAATTCTTTTATGATGTAAGACTTTCCCCTACATTCACGAGCTTTCCCCTTGACTCTTGAAAATTGTAAATGTGGACCCCACTAAACTAACACTTAATTTTAGATGCTTGTGAGTATGGCCTTCGGCTTGTAATTAACTAAATGAGACTTCTTCTAACATGATTTTTTCCTGGCGTGACAACAACTGACAAGCTTAGAAAATTTCCCAGTGTGAAAAACAACCGACGAGTTTAGAAAATTTCCTGGCTTATGAATTTTTTGATAAGCCAACAAAGTGCTTTCATTTATTTCTTTCTTCATTTCTCGAAAGAGCCTGTTGATCGAGATCAAGATCCAGAGCCCTTAGTTAGTTACAAAGTCCCAAGTAGCTTCACCGATCGACCCACTAGAAGCAACACAGTTTCCTTCATGGACCTAACAGACCATGAATGTGAACCAGTAATAGGGCGACAGAGAAGGAGAAAATAGGGATGACGGCTTGATAAACGGTGATGGAAAAGAGACACTTGGGATGGTTTCAATTGTCTTGCCGACTGATGTGGATAATTTTTAACAGTTGATTCACCAAGTCAGCCCATCTTGTTCACAAAGGGAACGCCTTTGGCGTAATGAAAAGTATCAATCACAAGAGTTTTAATTTATTTAATTTTCTATCAAGTAATGTATCTTTATATAATGCTATAGTTTTTTATTAGAAGTAAAATAGGTTTTGAACGGATCCCAAAACTTTTTACAAAAGGTTGAAAAACAACAATATCATAGTCAAACTACAACAAAACATTCACCAAAGTGAACCCATAGCAAAAAATCAAACAGAAGAAAAAAAAGAAAAAGAAACATAATAGGAAAACTATAGATGCTTTAAGGATTTGGAAGCCTCTATCTCCTACTGATAGAAAACTTCATGTAATTTGACAAAGCCCAATAAATCTTTTTTTTCTTCCTCGAAATATTTCTTCTTGCTAGCTCAAGTTCTAGTGCTTGGTCTAGTATGATCATTTTTAACAACTTTCTCAGTCCCCTACACAAACTGACCTTCGTGGAGATTTTTGAGTTAAGATTTTTATACCTGCAACACTATTTTGAATAGTGCACTTACTCACCTAAACTACTCATTCCAAATTGTCTTTGGTGGATTTCAATTCCTTTCTGAAACAACAACCCTATCATTGATATCCCTCTTCCATTTTTCCACAATGATTAATTCTTCCTTGAACTCATTGTTAAGATTAGCCAAATCCCCCTCAATTCTCTCGAGTTTTGGGATTGCTTGCCACCCCTGTAGAATACTAACATCTTCCCTCAGGATTTGGTTTTGACCTTTGAGTCTCATTTGAAGATTAGTCAATTTAATGTTGATGCAATTTATCTCCACATAAAACCACTTAGTCATAATATGTTGTGAAGAAACAACCTCCTTCACTGTACCTAAGACATCTAATAGTTCATCACGAAAAGACACATTCGAAACAAACACAAAAAAAATCCTCTGCAATGTCAGGGGTAGCATCAAGGATTGCAAGGGATGGAATCCCAACCTCTAGCTACACCAAGATGGACTTCCCCTTTCGACTATCTCTCACATAAGCATTTTCTTCTTTTCCATCCTTTACCATACCCTCACCACGTTTCTTCTCATTACCAGTCTTTGAATCCTCAAATTAGGTGACTTTGCTCTTCCACTTCCCCCTCTTAGCTGATTAAGGCTTAGTTGTAACTTCATCATGAAACTCATTATGTTTTGGATCAGATGAAGGACCTGAAACCTTCTGGACATAATTCCCTATGTCCTCACCACTCTCCCAACCTCCTTGAGTTCCTTCCTCCAAAGATTTAGAGGATGAAGTATCAGTATAGTCCACAATTCTAAGCTTGGCTTTCTTCCTAAACTTATCCCTATCACCAATGGTATTTCTATTGGGAGTATGAGCTTTCATATAGTTAACTATTAGGAGCATGAGGCCCTAATGGAGAAGCGCCATATTAGGTGTCTTTCTACTCTCTTTCATTGAGTGTTCCATAGAGGCCAAGAGAAAAAATAGAAATGAGACATGCATTTTATGATGGAAGTGGTTGAGTAAAATAAAATGATACACATAGATATATTTAAACCTCCCTTCAAGAGAAACATACCTTATGATAGTCTCTATCATGCCTGTCCATACCAGTTTTAGGGATGTACACTCATACCCTAAATGTAGATTGACCAACTTGTTCCTTTCATCACCAACCTTCCTATCCTTGAAAACCTTCCTACCATCTATTTCAGAAGACCAATAATTTGGGCAATAAAATCCTCATTCAATGTACATTCACACCTAAATACAAACACCATTCTACTATAGTACAAACATATCTTATTATCAATTGGAATATATTATGTATGATACAAACATATGTTACAAAAAGGTGACCAAGACATTTAGAAAACAAGCACAACACGAATTATAACAATATACCCTATACATTGTTATTGTCTAATTATAATCTATTCATAAAATATATTCAAAATATGTGTCACAAAATCTAAAATAAATACATTTCTCTTTGTACATAAGAGACAATTTTGTTACCATGTATAATCTATGTTCACGTTTCATATAAAAAATACAATGTAAACAATTCATAATTTAGATTTATATGAAGGAAAGTTTACACTATTAAGATGGAATCCAATAATTAGTAAGAGGCGACATCAATTATATAAAGAAATTGATTCAACTTAATTTTAATAGAAAAAAAATTATGTTAGGGGAAATAACTAAATTCAATTTGAAAGTTTGTAAAAAACAAAGTTCATACTTCAAATTAATTAAGAATTTAAAGAAGATTCCAAGGAAAATCCTACTACCTAGGGATGGTGTATCTAGCTTCCAAATTGTGGATATTAAGTTAAGATGATGCCATCAAATTCACAAACTTATTAATTAAAAAAACAATCTTATTTTGATAAATGTATGTCACCATATTTATGTGTTGTAAACAAAACAATCTTTTGTAAAAAAATATAGAAAATATAATTCATTATTGTAACATGTTACCTCCCATTACCCAAAATTAACCATAGATTAATAAAGGTTGAGAAATACATCATGATTAACATAATCACAGTTAAACAAGAATGAATCAATATCATCACAAAAATTTAACATGCTTTTCCTTTTTAGGATATTTCAAAAGTTTAGATTACAACAATCCAACATAACTCACTAGTGAATAACTTTCACTATACAAGTACAAAGCTATGCTTATGGCATCATTTATAAAAATATACATAATAACTGACTATTAAGTCATATAAGAATGCATTGTATCTGGAACTTTGACATCTGTCTTCATAAGTCTCGACTTGTCTTCTGCTTGGGAAGGAGAGCATCATCCGAGTGCTTTTCGTCCAATCACAGACTGACAGTCCCCTGCACAACTTCCTACCTGGAAGCAGCCCTACCCTTCATGGAAGGTATAGATATAAGGAACCGTTAGGTTTGCTATCTAAGTATCTAGTGTTGTGTCCTTCATAATGTCTCTCGATCATACAACTATAGATCCACTCTAACTATGTATGACACTACTGGAAAAACTATGCCATCTGGATCATTGTGGACCGACTAATGCATGCAGAGATAGATTTATTACTTTGGCCAAAGATTTACATACATATACATTTCGCAATGAACGTAGTTGTATGTCCACCACCTCGACTCAACTTAGAAGTTGTCTCATCCTACAGTAGATTCATAGTTTGACCTCTCTAGGTCTAGAAAAGGAAAGTTCAATTCATTCTTAGTCCAATTCTAGGACAATCTACTCCTATCCTAGGAGTACATTTATTAGTGTTACATTGTTTTCACAATGGGGAACCTGTGACTCCACATCACTCTATTCCCATCCTTTCAAAATGACATTTTCCCAATCATGTTTTCTGACTCATGATCTTTCTAGGCTCAGGATTTCATGTTTACCTTATCACAAGGTTTACATTCAAATTCATATCATCTACTTAAGACTTATATCATAATAGTCTAATAATTTAGTCTTATTAAAAAGACCCTAACTCAAAGAATCCACATGAGTTCTTGATATCTTATACCTCATTCATGAAGTGTGGCCATTCAAAAAAAGATGGTTTTCATATATATTAAAACACAAGAGTTTTCATACTAAACCTAGTATTCATTCTCATAAGAAAATAATTATCAAGGATGAATAACTTCTCCAATAAACCTGGCATGCACTTGTTGTTGTCTAGATACTAATACAATTTACCTCTTAACAAATTCTCCTTCTTCAATGAGGATTCAATATATATCCTTTTAAATACATAGGATGCACCATAGTTATCATAATAACTATTACTAACAGTTGAGCACTGTTGTTTGTAGTCCTCGAGATCGGTATAACAGGTGCCATAGGCACGGTCGAAGGTTAAAGATTAATGATAATGTTATCATGGCGTAAGTAAGGCTCTTGACCTACTCCAAAGCCAACTTCATAACACACATGTACAACAGTCATTATGTTTCAATACACTCTTGATAGTGAGCACAGTTGGCTCGAATCATAACAATGAGAGAATCAAGAAATATATGATATATTTTATAACACTTGCCATATTGGCATTCAAGGCTTCTTGCATGCAACAACTACGCACGGGCTCAACCTTATGGTCTCAGCTAGGTTAAATACCAAACAAAGTTTACAAGCTTTCCAACAAAGATACATTTACAACCTTGAAGGCCTTTAAAGACAACTTAATAGTATATGAAATATCACAGTTTTATCATAGCAATGTCTATAGCCTTGAAGGCCTTCAAATGATAACAAGAAAATCATTTACTATCATATGTTGACACAGTTGACCACATATAGAATGTTGTAGCAATATCTTACTTTCCATACCAAGTATGAGTTCATTTTGAAGTCTAAACTTCATACCTATTGAGGATTATATAGTGGAGTTTAGCTTGTTGAGGAATGACTCCCGAGTGCCTTTCAATGGCTCTAACCCAAGCTTGCTTGCACTCCTAGCTCGCTACTTTTGTAGAAATCTTTTCTTACAAAGCCCCTGTTTCCCCCAACCTATTCTTCCCCAGCATAAGTATACACCAAGCTTAACCCCCAAAAACAATTAGGAACTTCGATACTCTTGCATGCATCCCATGTAACGAGATCTGCAACCTTTTTCTCCACATAGTGGTGAAAATTGATAACTAACCTCTGCCACCCCACGACCTTCAGGATCCAATAGTCCATTATCATCCATAATGGAGTGGGCAGTGAAGATAGAGATTAAGATAGGTTCAAATCAGCCTCCACTCACTCCACTCATCATTGGTAGTGGTCGGCCAATTAAACATAAGTCATATACATTAATAATATTAAGGTGTCTAATCATAAGGGCTAGAATAATATATCACACAAAGTTTTGCTTGCATCTAAATGATGTTTAAGGGTAAACAAAATAATCCAAGGCATCACCAATTGATAACATCATTGATAGGGTGGCACAACCAAAATGTGACTTTGGGGTCAAGTACCACCCTCCTTCTTCACCATATGACCATAAGTAATATACAAAAATAAAAATAATCACAAAATCCTAATAAGGAAACAAGGAAGTACTCAACAACCTGACAAGATTGTCCATTGACTTACGTTGATGTTCTAGGAACATCGTTTAGTTGAATCGACGTAGATGACGTCGAGATAACTCAAATTGTCACGCTGAAACATAAGTGAAAATGACTAACAAGGGAAAGATGAAACTCACTCTTCCTTGCTTGGGTTCTAAAGGACTAAATCTGATACTCATATGGCAATCTGACCTTTTCCCAACATCTATCTCCTCCTCCCGTATGATACTCTCCTTTCATCTTTGAAGGAAGATTCTTTTCCTAATCATACTCACAATCATATAACCACGATTAGTGTATCATCATTTGATTCGCAAATCAAAATAATTAAATAATTGTATCAACATGTAATCTCTTGTCTAACTAACATTAGTCAATATTCATATAATCAATGATTCTATTTGATATTTTCCACAAACATCAAATCATTAAATTATGATTAATCATCCTGATTACCACACAAAAGCAAGATTAAACTAAATCATAAGTTGGGGATGTAACATATCTCCCCCCATAAGAATCATCATCCATGATGATTAAATGTCTTCAAATTCAAACCAACATAATAAGAAAAGTGTTGTTTTTGCATAGTAAAAAGCTTTTCAAAAGAGATGGGGAAATCTCGCATGAATATCCTCATAGTTTTCCTAGGTGGCATTTTCCTCTGCATATTGGTCCCACTGGACCTTGCATTGAGTTATCTCTTTATTATGTAAGCGTAGCTTATGCATTTCGAGCACCTTGATGGGCTCCATCATTACCACCCATGGGTCCTTCACTCCTATAACATTCCAATCAAGAATAGGGATATGATTCCAGAAATAAACTTCTTCAAATAGAAAACATGAAAAACATTATGCATCATGGCAAGGGCCAGCGGTAGAGAAATTTTGTATGCGACTAGGTTGACCTCTTCGAGAAATTTGAAGGGACCCATGTATCTAGGCACCAGTTTGGATTTCTTTCCAAACTTAATGAAGCTCTTTTGAGGTTTTACCCTTAGAAGGACTTTTTCTCCCACTGAGAAATGTCTTTCGATGCATTCTGCATAACTTTTCTGCCTATCATTGGCTTCTACTAGCCTTTTCTTAATCAAATGGACTTGCTCTTCCATTTCTGATAGTATTTATGGACCAAGGCTAATCCTATCTTCTAGCTTATCCCAGCTTATAGGGGTTTGGAAATTTCTTTCATATAATGCTTCAAATGGAGCCATCTTAATAGCAGATTGATAGGAATTAGTATAGGCAAATTCCACCAGAGGAAGATAATCTTCCCATTTGTATTACTGATCCATGCAATACATTCTTAATAAATCCTCTAGCACTTGGTTTACCCTTTTAGTTTGGCCATCCGTCTCGGGATGATAAGCAGAGCTTATATTCAACTAGGTTCCAAGTGAAGAAAACAAGGTTTGCCAAAACCTTCTTAGGAATACCATGCACTCTAAAAATTTCTTACACAAATTTGTGGGCTATAAAAAGTGCCCCATCTATTAGATTCCTGGGTATAAAATGTGCTTCTTTGGTCAGTCTATCCACCACAACCAAAATAGTATTGTGCCTATTCCTTGAGATAGGAAGTCCTTGCACAAAGTCCACGCTTATGATTTGCCATTTCCATTCTAGAATTTCATGAGGGTATAAAAGTCTTGTCGGGTGATGGTGTTCTGCCTTCACCCTCTGGCATTCTATACATGCAACGACAAACCTTGCAACATCCCTCTTCATTCCTTTCCAGAAGTATAAGGGTTTCACATCAACTAGTAACTTTGTTACTCTAGGATGTCCTGAATAAGGTGCGGAATGTACCTCTTTCCACACAATATTCCTTAACTCCTCAGAGTTCAAAACATATATCCTTCCTTTATACTTTAATAACCCATCTGGTTCAAGGAAAAATCCATCATATTTTAGATTCTGAGGATTTTCCAAAAGGGCCCGTTTTACCTATTCATAAAACTCTTCACCCTTAGACTTCTGTAATACCTGATTATTAAAATCCAAATGTATGGAGATCATTGAGGAGATATGTCTTCTCTTACTTAAGGCATCTGCCACTCAGTTTTCCTTACCTTGAATATATTTGATCTCAAAGTCATAATCTAAGATTAACTCCAACCATCTTCTTTGACAAGCATTTAGATGCAGTTGGGTGAATAGATATTTGAGCCCTTGACAACCTGTTTTTAGTTCAAAGGGTTTTCCTAGCAAGTAGTGTCTCCACATTTGTAGCACATGTATTACCACTGCTAAGTCCAAATCATAAGGGGCATAGTTTTGTTCATAATTTTTTAGTTTCCTAGATTCATATGCAATGAATTGTCCATCCTAGACTAGTACACCACCTAAGACTTCCCCTGAAGCATCGGTAATGACTACAAAATGACCTTCCAGGTCCGGCACTTTCAAGATAGGTGCTGAAGTCATTTTTTCCTTTAGTTGGTCAAATGCCTCCTGGCACTTGGTTGACCACTCAAACCTCTTGCCTTTTCTCTACAAAGAAGTTATAGGATACATAATTTTTAAAAAGTTCATCACAAATTTCCTATAGTATCCTACAGGGCCCATGAAACTTTGGACCTCATGTACATTCCTTGGTACCGGCCATTCCAATATGACTTTAATCTTGGCTGGGTCCACATCTATTCCCTTAGCTAAAATTATATGGCCCAAATACTACACTTCCTTTTGAAAGAAAGTACACCTGGAGAGCTTGCCATACAGTTTATGCTCTCTCAACCTCTGAAGAACAATCCTTAAATGCTAAAAGTGGTATTCCTCAATCTTAGAGTAGATTAGGATGTCATCAAGAAAAACTAGGACAAACTTTTCCAAATAGTCTCTAAACACACTGTTCATTAAGTTCATAAACACGTTGCAGGTGCGTATGTTAATCCAAAGGGTAGGACAGTAAACTCATAATGCCCATACCTTGTTCTGAAGGTTGTTTTGTTGATATCCTCATCCTTTAGCCTCAATTGATGGTACTCAGATCGAAGATCGATCTTAGAAAACATGTTTTATTGTTTAGAAGTCATGGCATTATGACTTAGTCTTTAGAAACCTAGAAGATAGACTGCCAAAGCTCTGTATATGTTATATTAGACAACTATAACACCAACCTAAGTCAATGAAGGCAATGCCAAGGATCTTTAATGAAGAGAAAGCAATGGCACAAATAGATAGAATTTTCAAAATAGACTCTATATTATTGAGAAGAGTAAGGGGAAACCAAAAATTACATCTATAAACTATTGATGAAAGTAAATAAAAGGAGGCATTTCCCCTGCCATGTATTAAGTGCATGCCATTTTCAATGCATAGAATGAATAATCATTACCATAAAGATCCACTATACATGAGCTAATGTAGAATGGGGAATAAAGTCATGCCAACCAATATAAGAATTACATTGAAGCATCTCAAAAAGAAATTATTAAATTTATTTACAATTACCACTAATAAAAGAGTGAATGCTTCTAATAGAATATTCTCAACTTAGAATGCCTACTGAATGGTTTTGTAAAAGGTGCCCTTTATTTAGAATACAAAAACCCATATAACCTTAAAGTCTAAATGAACATAAATAATTGAAGTATTCGTAAAATATGTTAACATTTAGTCTTATATATTGGGGTAGACAAAGGTACTAAAAACTAATAGAGAATCGATGAAAGAGTAGCACATTCTAGAATAGAGATTTTCACAATTTAGACAAAGAAACAAATTATCAAGTTCCTAAAGTTGATATTCTTAACTTTGAATGCCTATTGAAAGGTTTTGTAAATGGTACCCTTTATTTCAAATACAAAAAACCCATATAACACCCCAAAGTCTAAAATGCATGGAAAAAATTGGTGAATTATTAGTAAAATATTGTAACATTTAGTCTTATATAGTGGAGAAAACAAAAGCTATTGAAAACTCATAGAGAATCAAGAAAAGAGTACCACATTCTAAAAAAAACATGGCATATTCCATTATACTCAAATGGCAATGGGCCTATCCAAGAATCAGGTGCTTTAATTCCTCTCATTCTGACATCTTGGATAATCCTGCACACAACAATGTCTTCAATTTAGGTAAGACAAAATAGTTGAAGAAAGCTTTTTCCAAGGATTGTTTAACTCTATTGTAGATAGGAAGAAGCTTTATGATTTCTCTTGACAATAAAGGGCTTAGCCTGTGTTAGGTCTCAAAAATGTAGGTTGCTAATCCTAAAAGGATACCAGGCTCTATGCTTAGATTCACAACATTTTTGAACTAATGCGACATAATCAACCTTTAGGGATTGATGACTCCCTACACTTTAGGTCCTACTGCACCTAGGTAGGTGAACCTTGGAAATTAAAGTAGACTGAATGTAAATATCTTGACTAAATAAATAAATCTACCTACAGTGGCAAATGGTGTAGAATAGATGAAAGCTTACTAACTAATTCTATATCTAATATCTGATGAATGGTTGGTATAAATTGTATAAGCAATATCAAGGTGTGCTTGACAAATAAAAGGAGTTTTTAAGTGATGAATTAAAATAAGACCAATGCCCTGTTGGGTAAACAGAGTCAAATGAAGGACTAGGACTAGTGGCTTATAGTGGGCAATAATTCTAACTGTTTGGCACAATATTTTAGTTTATAACTTGTATAAACATGCAAGGAAATGACTGACAAACTCTTCATAACAATCCAACCAATATAATCAGATCTCTTGTAATTCACCAGAAGGTAATTTAATCCTTTCTTGAAGGAAACAATTGAACGAAATATGCAAGAATAACAGATAATATTAACTTGGAGACAGAATGACAATCCTAATTATATGGTTCTTCTTAGTAATCCAAACTAACACTTCCAGGTTACTGTCATTGATCAGAAGGATTTTAAGTCATCTAATGGAAACCAATTTATTCAATCACACAGATACAACAAATGTGCATTGACAAATTAACTATAGACTTGATATATTAATTTGAATAACAAGAAAATATTGAACTGGGGACAACCACACAAGTGAGTAATCTTAACAAACAATTGATGCTAGAATAGAACCACAGAATCAGAGAACTTCAATTTACTTCTTCAGTAATAAACTTGCAACTTGGTCTTTGAGAAACATTGTAAACTTTATGTATTATATTCTACTGCTCATGATAATTCAGCATCATATGTCCACCTTATAGAGGAATACTTATGAAGAGACATAACTCTTCAAAGAAGTCTTTTGGGAATTAACAAACATAACAACAATAAAATAACCATGCTTAAATGCTCTATTTAACCACAAGTACAGCTGAGCAATATGATCTAAGTACTCCTATCTGCGATGTGAATTAGTAAATTCAATCGTGTTCCTTGTGATCACATCCATCGTAACCATCCTCTCCAAATGTTTGCAGGCTTCCTTGGATGCAGATTCTTTGTCCTTAAGAGCTTCTAAAGCTTCATGTAATATCACTTGATAGTCTCTGCTCCATTCTTCTTTGCTCTTTAATTCTTTATCACTCTTGAACAATGTCAGCACTCCTGCTTTTGAGGCTTCAACACACTCTTTGGCATCAGTCTTAAGTTGATCATAATACTTCTGATGTTGCTCAGTCAACTCTTTTGCATTGGAGGCACCTGCAATGTCAAAAGTATCTTTACCCTGTGTCTCATTTAATTTCTCATGCAACCTTTTGTCAAGCCTTTCATGCTCTTGGATCGCCTTATAATTTTGAGAATAATTATCCCAAATTTAGTTCAGCCAATGTATCATGTTTGTATTCCTATTTTGGAGTATTGTGACAAGTGTATCCATCTAGATTTGAGCTATCTAATAGATGGATGGTGATTGGTCGCTCTGTGAGATTTCACCCTGAGTTAGTCTCTTTACTGATCCCCCAAAGGTACTCTTAACAGCATCTTTCAGATAGTCATTTTCTTTGGTTAATCTCACACAACTCAGTTTGTATGCATCTCTTTCCTTAATTAACATTTGAGCCTGTGCCTTATTTAGCTTTGCAACATTGATGCCAACATCTGTAGTTATCAAGGGGTCAATCTCCCCTGCCTTCAAAGTCATGACATGGCCCAAAGTTTTCTCAGTGTCTATAATAGCTGTATTTTTGTGGGGAGGATACATGGCCCATATCATCAATGAATTTTTATCATTATTCTATTTGGTGCCCATATATACCTCATTGACACCTTCTGGAGTGAGCTTGTATTTATCATCCGTATTATGCAGAAAACTATCAAATACTAGAGCAAAATTCAAATCAAGTCTAGGAAAGATCATAACCCCTACTTCTTTGAGTAGCTATCTACCCTTACTAGGGGTCAAATCTTGCAATTCATTAGCCACTATTGCTTTCAACCTATCAAGTAATTGTCTGTCATTGTTGGCAGAGACATCATCAACTAAATCTTTGATTTCTTTCCCCTTGCATTTATATCAAAATGATTTGAATTCTTTAGAATGAATAAATTTATCATCAGAAATAAAAGAATCATATGCTATTTGTCTTGGGTCTTCATCAGCAGGCCCCTCCTCATCATGTGCTATGACAGGAGGCTGATATTGTTGCATTTTTCTTTTGGACATTCTTGTTGTCTATTGATGTGGCTCCTCTTGTTCTGCGGGTTCTTCATCACTAGAAGATAACACCTCAATCTCTGCAAGATGTTTCTTCTTTTCATCCAAGTCCCTATTGTATTTCTCAACCACTAGTTCAACCGTAACCTCCTCCAAATTCCTGATGACATCATCGTGTTGATAGGGAACATGTGTGTACCCACTGAGGTTTTGTTTTCTCTGAACAAGGTCAATAAAACCTTCAAGATCAAATCCTTTTCTCACCTTAGCACCCCTCATATTGTAGTGCTTCAATTTATCTATAATGTGACCATATCCCTCCTTGGATACCACAGTGAAGTGTACAAAACACAGAGTACTAGGCATAAAAGACTGTTTATCATGGGAACTCAAGTGCATCACATTTGAACAATTCATTTGCCTAACTATTTCCAAATAGGAAATTCTGTTAGGGATAGTCTTAAGCAAGATAAAAGGAGCATCCTCAAAACTATAAATTCTAACCATAGTGGCATCCTCAAAACAATACTAATCTCCCCAGTTGTGAGTAACAATAAGAGGACCACCAAAATCCTTTGGTCTAAGAAACCTCTTTATTTCATTTGAGATTGAGTACTCACAGGCATGACTGAAATATCTATATAATACTTTGACACAGTATTCCTCAAATTGCACATAACTAGAATGGGCATATCTACTATCCCATATTCTGGTCCACATCTGCACGGGTGGCTTTTGCCCCCTCTGGTCTATTGGAACAACCTTAAATTCAGTTGGCCATAACCCCACTTCCTGACCATAATAGAGCACCATGTGCATGAGAAGTAAATAATATTCAAAGGAAATTGATGGGGCATTGTTCTTTATGGAAGTCAGACCAGAGTCAATTCTATTAAAAACATAGGTAGCATAATCGAATTGCCTGGCATTGTGGCACTAGATGTCTATAGCAATGACCATAAGAGGAATAGTCATGAAGTTAGAGACCTCTAATCCTAGGACCTGGCCTATAGAGTAGTAAGTATATTGTATGTAGGGTTCAAATAATGATACATGAAAAGGAGGGCCATCATCCTCACTGAGAGGCACCATTTCTCCCTCTGCCCTAGGCCTATGAATAGGCAACCTCCATCCATTGTAAGTAGTATCCATTCTCTAGTACTCCTTTTCCAAATCCTCATAAACAATAGGGACAATGCATAAATCATCCAAGTCAAAAACTTCACAAATGGCATTCTTTAACAAGTGTATGATAGGCTCCCCTTGTGGGTTGCATATGGCCTTAAGACTTGGGTTATATTGTTTAGCAAGAAGCTAGAGGAGTTCAACATTCAGAAACACATCAGGAAAAACTAATTTACCCAAATTCAAATGCCATGGGTTTGACACTGGAAAATTCCTAATTCTTCTGTTGTAATGGAATTTGAAGAGCTCATATCCTCTAATTGGAGTCCAAACATTCCCAAGGTATTTACACTTGTCTTCTAATTTCTCCACTTCTGCCCTAAGTTGTGCAGACCTTCGGGCTTTGGGAGTTGATCATGGTAGTTGATCAAACAAGTCTTGGTTCAGTTTTTCTTCTTTTGTTTTCTCTTCAAGAGTTTTATCGATTTTCTATTTTTTAGGCTTACTTGTATCACCCTAGGGTTTTCTGCCCTTTCCTTTCTCCGGAGTCTCCATTTACAATCCTTGATAGAAAAATTCAAATTATAGGCTATAGCACAAAAATTTGTATGTATGTACCTGTTATCAGAGGCTCTGATCGAATTCCCGTATTTTTTGCTTCAAGTCTCCACTTGCTTGCTCTTCTCAAACAATTCTGTTGAACTTAATTGCAATGATTTCGAATGTTATCTCAGAGGATTTCTTCTTCATCTGCAATTAATTATTCAAGTATTTCAATTTTCTTGATCATTGTGAAATGTCACATCATCATAACTTCTCTCATCGGCATGATTTTCATAATGTCGGGGCAATTTTAATATCTTCTTATGGCGTGAACGTTTGTTCATGGGTCAATCGCTGTAACCCTTCAATTGTCTCCTCGACGTAATATTTCATTTGTAAATTTGTATCAGCGAGATATCTTCAAGATCTACCTGATGTAGAAGTAGGCATGGTTATTATCGGTGTGACTTTCTTCATCACTGTGTGAATAAGCTTCTTCCCCGATCTCCTAAGTGTCACTGATTTGATTATCGGGGAGAGTCTCATCGATGAGTGTAATCCTTATTGCTATTGGAGTAAGATATGTTATCAGAGTAACTTATTTCAAGTCACCTGATCGTGGTTATGTCTCCGATAGCCCTTTACACTCCTTATCGGAGAGACCTTCACAACATGTCATCGACATCATTATGAGTATTGCTTTAGCCAGACTTATAAGTTTTGTTCTGATTCATTTTCTCTCACTAATAGTCCTTATTCTTCATACATATCGGTGTAAGCTACGCCGAAGCACTTCTCTTCGATCGGTGAGACTCTAGAGTAACAGAAACTCCTTGATTTATCTTTTCGATGCTTATCTCCTACCGATGACTGCTAGTTCCCTCCGTTCCACTGAATGATTGGTGAGAGTCCTACTAAACTTCTGCATCGGTCTGACTTACACTATCGGGAGGGTTTTCAGAGTATTCTCCAATAGTCTTTCCTTATACCGATCGGCGTGACTGGTAACTTTCTCTCCGACGAAAGGCCATCGGTATCATTTTCTCCATCTGTGACTTTTGAAATCTTCTCCCTGACCCTTATTCTCATGCCAATAGTCTTTTCAACAAGTTTCTCATGGATCGGTATAACTAACATGAGGTCTTGCCGATGTTAAGAAATTGAGGCCCTTTACATTATTTGTGATAAAAGTCAAGATTTTTTGGGATATATCAGTTGTTTATTTTGATTTTGGGAAAAATATTTTTTGGTTTGGTCAGACATGATTGGGTATAAAAATAGGAAAATTTTAAATTTTCATGTCCCAACAGTGGCTCTGTTTGGGATGTATACTTCTTGTGAGCATAACAAGAATTCAGATCTCTTGGGGGAGTAGACCATACATTTTATTTATTTGGGATGATAGTTTTATGAGAATGGGAGATGGAGGTGATAATGATGGGGAATTGGGATGGTCCTATACTACTGTACATGGAAAATATTATATATATATATTTTATAGATTCATAGGATTGTCCATGTACTGGCAGATCCTAATCTCTTTTGATTTCCTTAGACTACTGTGCATGGAATAAAAGTATTCTGAGAATTATTTAAGGGTTTTCCATGCAGTGGCAACACTCAATCCTCTTTGTGCATGATTATGAAAAGAAAGGCTTCAAATATTGCCCATGCACAAGCAGTTCCTGCTCTTCTCTGGACATGTTTTGCAAATGGTAAGAGTCATCACCTCATTTTCCAGTTATAACAAAAGGACCTAGCCATAAAGCTTCAAACTTTCCATGCTTCCCTTTCTCTTGGCACCTAGCATTCCACATCAGTACTAAATCATTTATCTCAAATTTCCTATCTTTGGCCTTTTTGTCAAAAAGATATTTTACTTGAGATTGTAACTTGATATTCTGCCTTTGAGCTAGTCTCCTTGTTTCATCAAGTTCTACAAGATGTTGTAATATTTCCTACATTGGTTCAGGCATGTTTGAATCTTCCTGGAGAACAAATTTATAAACTGGTAGGAGATTTTCTAATGGTATTCTCGCTTATGTTCCATATACTAGTTCAAAAGGAGATCTCCTAATTGCTCTTTTCACAGTATTCCTATCAGCCCATACAGCCATTCTTAACTTTGAATCCCAGGCTTTCTTGTTTCCATCCAACATTCTCTTTATAATTTTTAGAAGGCTTTTGTTGCTGGATTCTACTTGTCTGTTTGCTTGTGGATGATAAGGGGTAGCATAGGACACAATGATGCCATGTGTACTATAGAAATTTTTGAATTCATCAGACTTGAAACACATTCCATTGTCTGTGATTAACCTTACTGGAGTGCCAAATATGAATATAATATTTTCCATCAGAAAGTTAATCACCACCTTGCTTGTTGCTTGTTTGGTTGGGATTGCTTCCACCCATTTAGTGAAGTAATCTGTCACCACTAAAATCCATTTGTGTCCACCACTTGACTTCTCTGTGATTTCTCCTATGAAGTCAATACCCCACTGATAGAATGGAGCCTCCACCTGCATGGGTTTCAAGGGCAATGCTCCCTGATATTTCAACTTTCCTAAAAATTTCTGACATGCATCACATTTCCTAGTGTAATGATATGAATCATTAAAAACTTTAGGCCAATAGTATCTAGCCCTTAAGATCTTGTGGGCTGTAGTCTTTGCTGAAAAATGACCTCCACACATGCCTTCATGTAACTCTTTCATGACGTGTTTTGATTGATGCTCATCTAAGCATAATAGTAGAATTCCATCCTTATTCTTCCAATAAAGATATCCATCAATAAATACATATTTTGAGGCTTGTAATTTAAGTGTCCTTCTTTTGTTATCATCATACCCCTCAAGACATTTCATGTGCTTTAGATAATATATGATGTCCGTATACCATGGAGTATGCTCAATGCTAGAACTTATATTATCAACATCATTAGCACTACATATCTGAGAAGACTTGAGATTACTTTCAGCCATTAACCTAGCAAGCCCTTGTCCTCTTATTAGTTTAGTGATCTAGATTTCAATATTGAACTCCTGAATTCTATTGATCCATCTGCATCTTCTACCTGTGACTTTAGTTTGGACCAATACATCTTTTACTGCAACATTAGGTACATATGCTATGATTTCAGCTCCTACTAAGTATGGCCTAAAGGTTTTAACTGCCTTTACCAATGCATATGCCTGTTTCTCAACAATATCATATTTTAACTCTAAATTTTGAAGAGATTTGTTGAAAAATGAAATGGGTTGTTCATGTCCATCATTATTTTTCTACAATAGTACTGCTACAACTGTATGATAAGAGGCAAATGAAAATAGTTGGAATGGTTTACTGAAATCAGGGGATATCAGGACAGGAGATTCTTTGATTGCTCTCTTAATAGTAGCAAATGCTTCTATTGTTTCCGCTGTCCACTTTACTTCTGAGTTTCTCTTTAACATCTTTGATATGGGACTAACAATTTCTGTAAAATTTGATATAAACCTCCTGACAAAGTTAATTTGGCCAAAAAGTGACTGTATGGCTTTCACATTTTTAGGAATAGGAACTTGGTTAGTTGCCTTTACTCTCTCAGGATCTATTCTCACTCCATCTTTTGAGACTATGTGACTAAGCAACTTCCCCTCTGTTACTGTGAAATGGCACTTCTTATGATTCAATGAAATCCCATATTCTAGGGCTTTGATAAATATTTGTTCCAAATGTGCACAATGATCTTCAACCCTTTTGGAATATGTTGTCATATCATCCTGATATACTATCATGATTTTGTTAATCAATTTAGCAAATGCCACATCCATTGCTCTTTAGAATGTTGCTCTGGCATTAGTGAGTCTGAATGGCATCCTTAAATATACATATGTTCCCCATGGGGTGGTGAATGCAGTTTTAAATTGTTTTGACTTTGTGACTTTCACTTGATTATATCTTGAGAAGCCATCCATCATTGACAACAGTTCACATCCGGTAACCTTTGGTAATATTGCTTCCATATTAGGGAGGGGATAGTTGTCTTTGAGGGAAGATTTGTTTAAATTCCTGAAATCCACACATAATCTAATATCACCATTCTTTTTCCTGACAGGCACCAAATTAGAAACCCAAGAAGAATGCCTGATGGGTTTAATGATAGCTCCACCTCTTAATTTTGTGAGTTCTTCAAGCATCTTAGGAGATAATGTAGGATTGATAGGCCTCTATTTTTTCTTGAATGGTTTAACATCTGGTTTCAATGGTATTTCATTGTGAAAAAGATCCTCCGTATATGCTTTTAAATCATCATATGACAAGGCAAATACGTGTCTATACTTCCTAAGTAAGTTGATGATCCTGCTTCTGATTTTGAGGTTAAGATTCTTTCCAATATATACATTCTTTGGTGCTGCCTATGTCCCCAAATTAATCTCTTCAAGGTCATTTTGCACCACTAGTGTGTCTTTCATTTTAAATCTATCATGTCCATCAAATGCCTTTTCCAATGCTATAAGTCCCTTGGGTATTTTATTTATTTTCAACTGGACTATCTCTTGACCAAAAAGGGTTTCCTTCCCATCATGTTCTTCTACAAATGCATTGAAATCAATCTCTTGATTTTCATAATAATCAGCACAATGTAGGGAGTTGATTATATTAGCATCATTGTCAAACACTTGCCAGTTATGTACATTATTTGGGATAGTGGGTCTGGTTTTGATTTCAACTTCTATAATACTTGCTAATGTGATATCATCTCTTTTCAATGCGATATTCACTAGAAAATCTGCCATAATGTTTTTTGACCTATCAATCTAGTTGATTGAAAAGGCATCAAATAACTCAATATCATCCCAGACTGCATTTCTGTACTATCTCAACCTCTTGTTTTCTGACAGGTATTTCTCTCTCACTTGGGAAGTAACCAATTCAAAATCACCATATACTGCTAACTTTTTTATCTTATGCTTGGTAGCTATATTTAAACCAATGAGCAAATCCTCATATTCTGCTACATTGTTTGTGCATTCAAATGTTAATAGAAAGGAGTATTTGAAAGTTTTACCCGCTGGTGAGATAAATACTACTCCGACCCCATTTCCTATTTTGCTACATGCACCATCAAAGTACATCTTCCATACATCATTTTCTTCTTTCTTAGATTCAACATGTATTGGATCAGTATTCTCTAATTCTAGCTGATTTTTCTTGACCTTAAAGGCTCCCAAATTTGTATCACAGAAGAAATTTATCTGATGTTGATCCAAGCATTCTATAATATTCTCATACCTTGGCTCCCTACATAGCTTGATCTCTTTACCTCCCACTAGTATTGTGGCATATGATAGGTCCAATTGGACATTCCCTCCTATCATTGCAACCCATTGTCTCAATAGAAGCATTCCATAATATGGTGGGATGTCAACCGCGGTGATATCAATGTTATAGGTTGCTTCAAGATATGAAGCCAGTTTTATTTCCACGTCGCTCATAATACCAATGAATGGGATGGATCTATTATCCATTGCATAACACCTACCAAATGTAGTATCAACCCACATTCCCAGTTCTTTCATAACTGCTATTGGCATGATATTCATGGCCGCACCTGAATCAATCATGCAGTTCCTCACTATCCTGTTTTTTATCAACAAGGTAGTGTAAAAAGGGTCCACCTGTGAGGGATTCTTTGTCAATGTATCACCTAGGTATACCTCGGGAATTTGGAATGTTTCTTGATGAACATTGTTTGTTCTATTCTCTAATCCCTTATGTTTTTGATTTGGTATATCTGAAATCAGTTTAACTACTGTATTCCTGTATTTGTCTATCTTCATCATCTCTAGAAGTGGAACTGATATCTTTACTTGGGATATTGCATGAGCAATGTCAAATGAATGGGCCATAGTCTGGTCATTCTTTTCTATCTTTATATTTTCTTTTTCTTGATTCTGTGTTTTATCCTTCGTTTTATTTTTATCAGCCTTTTCTGGTTCTTTGAATGATGACTTTGCATTATTCTTTTTGTAGTTCTGATCTTTGATAAAGACACTCCTAGGTGTTCCTTGTTCAACATTCATTGTCCTATTCCTTAAGTTATAGGCATTTTTAGATTGAGCTATTGCAGCTATTGTAAGAGCTTCTCTTTCATTTTCAGTGGGCTTTCTCCACTAATCATATGACTGATTGTTATAATATGTAGGTTCATCCTCCTGATCTAAGAATACTTCTTGTTTTCCCATATTGATATGATGCCTCTGATTTCCAACATCATATTCATATCCCTCTTCCTCTGTAGAAGAGTAGTCTTCATTCAACATATATGGTGTATCTTGCATCATGTTTATTGTGTGATTATCTCTGTTATAATTATATAATGCTTCTTCTTGTTGTACTATTTTGGCCACCTCACAATATTCAGGTGAATGTGGTAAATTACACACCAGACACCAAGGTTTATCTTCTACCATATGTGCCACATTTATTTTTAGAGGGTCAGGGGTTTCTTTGCCATAATGTTGCTTTCTGTTGTTTTCAATGGGTCTCCCATCTTTCCAATTTGTATTATATGGCATATCATGCAATCTGGGTCTTTCATGTCTATGCTAACCTTCTTGTTTATTCTACTGAATGTTTGGGTTCTCAGGATTTCTAGGGTTATCCCTCTTGCTAACCATACTTGTAGCTTTCCTATTCTTCTCAATAGTTAATGCCACTTTCTGTGCTTTAGCTAGGGTTGCAGGGCACCGGTTTCTAAGTTCGTACCCTATCTTGGGATCAAATGCTTTTAGATAAATGCTCAATGTTGCTGGATCAGACAACATGGATCCATGTGGTATTTTGTTGTGTAATTTGGAAAATTTCATATTGAAGTCATACAGTGATTCATTTTGGTATTTCTGGGTACTTATCAATTCATGTAATGCAAACTCAGGGGCATATTGATTACCATACTACTCCTTGAATTGATTGTGAAAATCAGTTATGGAACTGATTGAAGCATCAGGTAAACTGTTGAAGCAGTCTCTTGCATCTTCAGTTAGGGACATCATGAACAACCTCATTCTAATGTCTTCACAGTCCATAGCAATATCTTGTACGAAAACATTAAAGCTTCTTATGTGATGTTCAGCTGATATTGCACTGTTCCTAGTGAACTTGGGAACTATATTTCTCTAATTACTATCCATAGGATATGGATACAACTGATATCCAGTCAGATCAAATTGGCTACATGTGTTTGTGAGGTTTTGAGGTGGAAAATTCATGGGTGATGGGTTAGGATAGTAATTATATCCACCTAGAGGCTGATGATAAGCAATTACTGTTGTGGGTTTATGTGGGGATTTATATAAGGATTTTGTGGTCTATAATACTGTTGGCCAGGGGGTGGGTAAGGATTAGCCATATGTTGAGAGTTATTGTGTATGGGAGGTGGTCTAGGATTTCTAGGAAGGGTATTTTGATGACTTCCAGATGCTTGTGAATTTGAAGCACCACCTATATTTTGGTGTATATTTTGCTGTAGATTCCTTGAAGTGTTTCCCCTATGTCGAGGTACATATTTTGGGGGAGCTATTTTAGCCCTACTCTTTATCTGTTGAATCTCTTGTTGCAATAATCGCTTAGTTTCCTCTATCTTGATCATTTCAAGTTCTTCCTGGAGCCTAAGCAGATCCTGCTATGCTTTATTCATACCTCCTGAATTCTTTGGACTTTCATTTATTTCTTGAGTTGAGAGTCCATGTTTTATCCCTTCTCCCTGATGTAATGACATTTTAAAATCATATTCATCTTACCTTTGATCAATTTCCCTCATGGCCTGTACTTCATACTCAAGCTGTTCTTGAGGATCTAGTCTGTATTATCCCAATATATCATCAGTTACTCTATTGAGATTCTCATTTGATTCATGTAGAGGTGTAAACTTATTATGAATTGCAATAGTTTGCTTAGCATTATCTTCTTAAGCCTCGTGGTTATTATTCTTGTGAGAATAGTTTTATGTTCCATTTCTCTTGGAGCTATTTCTAATTGGTGGAGATGATTGCAATTTCTTTCCATCCATTTTAGATCTCCTACCATCCATTTGGTATCAACTTTCTGTTATAATAGTTTCTAGAGTCGCCACCTATTTTGTAAATAGGAAAAAGTTTATATATTATCTTTTTGGATTCTACTTGCCAGCAGAGTTACCAAATTAAAATTTTCTAAAATGACTCTATAAAAGGAATGGTTTGTTACTAAGGTCTTTTATTTTTGTCCCTAGTAGAGTCGCCAATATGTTAGGTCTCAAAAATGCAGGTTGCTAATCCTAAGAGGATGTCGGGCTCTATTCTTAGATTCACAACATTTTTCAACTAACGCAGTGTAATCAACCTTTAGGGTTTGATGACTCCCTGCACTTTAGGTCCTGCTACACCTAGGTAGGTGAACCTTGGAAATTAAAGGAGACTGAATGTAAATATCTTGACTAAATAAATAAATCTACCTACAGTGGCAAATGGTGTAAAATAGATAAAAGCTCACTAACTAATTCTATATCTAATATGTGATGAATGGTTGGTATAAATTGTATAAGCAATATCAAGGTGTGCTTGACAAATAAAAGGGGTTTTTAAGAGATGAATTAAAATAAGACCAGTGCCCTATTGGGTAAACAGAGTCAAATGAAGGACTAGGACTAGTGGCTTATAGTGGGCAATAATTCTAACTGTTTGGCACAATATTTTAGTTTATAACTTGTATAAATGTGCAAGGAAATGACTGACAAACTCTTCTTAACAATCCAACCAATATAATCAGATCTCTTGTAATTCACCAGAAGGTAATTTAATCCTTTCTTGAAGGAACCAATTGAATGAAATATGCAAGAATAACAGATAATATTAACTTGGAGACAAAATGGCAATCCTAATTATATGGTTCTTCTTAGTAATCCAAACTAACACTTCCAAGTTACTGTGATTGATCAAAAGGATTTTAAGTCCTCTAATGGAAACCAATTTATTCAATCACATAGATACGACAAATGTGCATTGACAAATTAACTATATACTTGATATATTAATTTGAATAACAAGAAAATATTGAACTAGAGACAACCACACAATTGAGTAATCTTAACAAATAATTGATGCCAGAATAGAATTACAGAATCAGAGAACTTCAATTTACTTCTTCAATAATAAACTTGCAACTTGGTCTTTGAGAAACACTGTAAACTTTATATATTATATTCTACTACTCATGATAATTCAGCATCATATGTCCACCTTATATAGGAATACTTATGAAGAGACATAACTCTTCAAAGAAGTCTTTTGGGAATTAACAAACATAACAACAATAAAATAACCATGCTTATGCTCTATTTAACCACAAGTACAACTAAGCAATATGATCTAAGTACTCCTGGCTGTGATGTGAATCAGAAAATTCAATAGCGTTCCTTGTGATCACATCCATCATAACCATCATCTCCAAATGTTTGCAGGCTTCCCCAGATGCAGAGTCTTTGTCCTTAAGAGCTTCTAAAGCTTCATGTAATATCACTTGACAGTCTCTACTCCATTCTTCTTTGCTCTTTAATTCTTTATTGCTCTTGAACAATGTGCACACTCTTGCTTTTGAGGCTTTAACACACTCTTTGGCATCAGTCTTAAGTTGATCATAATACTTCTGATGTTGCTCGATCAACTCTTTTGCATTGGAGGTGTTGCAAGTATGGGCCTAACCGGTGTTGTCATTGATGTAGTCCTAATTAGGAATAGAGAAGAACAGTGAAGATAGTAAGGTAAAAGTCCAAGATAAGATAAGGATTAGAGGATGCGGTTTAAAGGGTTTGTAGATATGTCTCTTAAGGTGATCCAGTAAAGATGTAAGAGGTTTGCATGGAGATCTGAAGAAGTTGTGGTTGTTCAAGTAAAACCAGTTCTGGCAGGTGCTCAGAGGTGACAGAGTGACACAGACAGGTCCGGTGAGATCCAAAAATACATTATCCTATTCTGTGGATTTGAGGGAGTGTTGAAGAAGTCTTTGTGAAGTGTCAACTTGATTGGTTCATGGTTTGAAGGTCCGTAAGCATCTATTCCTTTGTGACAATGATGACAGACTATGTTCTTGAGGTTCCGAATGAAGGAGAGAAGGATTTCAGTAAGCAGTTGAAGTGTGGATGTTTTTGGTGATTCAGGCAATCTTGTGAAGCTCCTTGGATCATGTCTAGCTTGTTTTGGTGGTCCGCATTAGATTTGGAGCTCACACTTGAAGATTAACTTCTGGATGATGGTGTTCTTCTTGAGACTGGCCAATCAGATGTGTTACACATCCTACGGATGTTCTTGTAGTTGTTTGCCAACTTAGATGATTATTCCTAAGTCGATGTCTTGTATAAATAAGGGATTGTAAAGTTGATTCAAAGTGTGGCTTGTGGAAATGTGAGTGTGGTAGTGAGGAGGAGAGCAAAAGGCAGAGCAAAAGTATTGGACTTAAATGGAACTGATTCAAGCATGGTGAAGATGATATTCTCTAGTTCATGTATGTGATACTTATTATTTTGTAGACAGTGTGTCTCTTGTAGGCAGTGAGCCTCCTGTGACCAGTGTGTTTGAGAAGTGAGCCCTAATTGGCATGTGCCATTTTGTTCTTTCTATTCTTCTAACAGAGAATACAATCTTGGGTTAATCACCCCGTGGTTTTTTCCTTAACCGAGTTTTCCATGTCAAAATATTGGTGTCATGTGTGTTAATGTGTTTCTGCTCTTGATTTAATGCATTATGTTTACATGATTGATTTATCCTTATGCTGTTGAATTACAAAGTAGATTTAAGTGTTTAATTGGGAGAAAGTTTTGTACAATTGATTCACCCCCCTCTCAGTTGTCTGCCCTGAATCTAATAATTGGTATCAGAGCCAAGTTCCTATAAAAGAGCTTAACCACTTGAGGAGATCCAGGATGTCATCCTACAAAAAAGATAGTCTAAAGTTTGATGTAACCAATTTTAATCTTTGGAAAAGTTGCATGAAATGTCACCTACAATGTATGGGAATGCAGTACTGGAACATGGCTTCAACGATGTATACTCCTCCACAGGGTGGCCCAAAAGCCCCAAATGAAATCACTGATGCTGAAAATAATCTGCGGACTATAGAAGCTCTTCTAAGCACATTATTTGATCCAGAGATTTCAAATGTTGTTGACCTACCAACTGCTTTTGAGATTTGGGAAAAACTGGAACTTTTGCATGAAGGAGACAAGTATGTTAAATGTGAAAGGTTTCAAAGTCTGAAAGGGAAATTTGAAAATCTGAAGATGAGAGCAGATAAAAATATCACTACTTTTATGCCAAGAGTAAATGAGCTTGTTTGTGGAATTAGATGTGCTAGTGGAGTCTTGGATGAAGATGAGATTGTTGGCAAAATTCTCAGATCCCTTCCTGCTTCTTATAAAATCAAGGTTGCTGCCATTGAAGAATTCAGAGCCCATACAACTGTCACAAGAGATCAATTGGTTGGTAAATTGGCTGCATTTGAAATGACCGAGTTTGGAGATGCCCCTCCTAAGACTGAATCTACATTCAAAGCCAATGCCTCTGTAAAAGGTAAACAAAGGTTTGATCCAGGAGAGAACTCTTCAAGGAAACTATCATGGTATGAAAAAGCAAGAAAATAACTTGAAGAAGAAGAAGCATAAACTGCTCATCTTGAAGCCCTTATTGCAAAAAGACTGCCAAGAGGATCCGGTAAGTATGAAGGGAAATTGCCTTTTAAGTGTTTTAACTACAATAAGATTGGTCATTTTGCCTCAAGATGTCTAGAAAGATTTTCAAGACAAAATCCTAACAAGACAAGGTTCCAAAAGAACTGTTACCATGTACATGAAGATGATGATAATGAAGGAGAAACAGATGATGAATCAGAGACAAGAAACAAATCTAGAAATGAATGGGTGTTCATTTCCATCAAGGAAGAAGATCCAATGTCCTCTGTATCTGTCAATCATAAGACTATGGAAAGAGCTCTGGCTACCCAAGTTGAAGAGAAGGATGATTGGGTCATTGAAAGTGGATGCTCTCACCATATGACAAGTGAAAAAAATAAGTTCATAGATTTGGAGAGGTATGAAGGAGGAGTGGTAAAGTTTGGTGATAATTCTGCTGGTAGAATCAGAGGTAGAGGAACTATTTCTTTTGATGGAAGGAACAAAACCAGTAATGTACTCTATGTTGAAGGATTGAAGCACAATCTTCTTAGTCTTGGACAGTTGGTTGACAAAGGCTATGATCTTTGATTCAAGAATGGAAAATGCAAAATCTTTAAAAGTTTCGAAACATAAATTGCATCCAGTACTCAAACTAAAGGTAATATCTTCCACTTGGTTGGTACTGATAAAAGTTGCTTATTTGTTCAAGTTGATTAGAGTTGGTTATGGCATAGAAGGATGTGTCATGTGAATTTTGATAACATCATCAAGATAAGCAACACTCAGGCTGTAAGAGATCTTCTAAAACTGGTGAAACCTACTAATAGCTTGTGCAAAGAATGTCAGTTGGGTAAGCTAAGTAGAGTCACATTCAAGAGTAAGGAACTATCCTCTATCGGATTACTGGAATTAATTCATACTAATTTATGTGGTTTGGCAAGAATCAAGAGTGTACAAGGTGATAGATACTTCATGCTACTAATTGATGACTATTCCCAGATGATGTGGGTAACTTTTCTGAAAGAGAAATCAAAAGCTCTTGAGAAATTCAAAATATTCAAGGCTATGGTAGAGAATGAAACCAGATTAAAATTAAAATGTCTGAGCTTTGATAGAGTTGGAGAATTCACATCCGGTGAGTTCATAGAATTCTGTGAGAAACATGGAATACAAAGACAGTTGTCTGCTCCTAGGACTCCACAGCAAAATGGAGTAGTGGAAAGAAAGAACCGAACCATCTAGGAAGCATCTAGGACCATGATGATGGAAGCAAATGTTCCTCAGATCTATTGGAGAGAAGTTGTTAGCACTGTAGTCTATACTCTCAATCGAGTCCAAATCAGAAGCAATACCAGTAAGACTCCTTATAAACTTTGGTTTGGCATCACTCCTACTGTGAGGTATTTCAGAGTCTTCGGTAGAAAATGTTACATCAAAAGAGATGAAGATTTAGGCAAGTTTGATGCTAGAAGTGATGAAGGAATATTCTTGGGTTACTCTATTCAAAGCAAAGCATACCGATGTTATAACAAGAGATTGAGAAAGATTATACAAAGTACAAATGTGAAGGTTGATGAAGGAATTGAAAAACCCTCAAGGTTTTATGAATATGATGAAGATGATCAGAATGGTGTTCTGATTCAAGGAACCCAAGCCCCTTCTGAAATTCAGATTCAAACTGATCTAGTAAATCAGGAAAAAGAGATGAGTTTTAATGAGCCTAATCAAGAATCAGAAGTGCAAGAAATTCCCAAAGTTCCCAGGTATGTGAGACTAAATCACTCTAAAGATCAGGTCATTGGTGATAAAAGCAAAGGTGTACAAACAAGAAGGAAAATTGCTCAAGATTCAGATGAGTATTGTCTGATTTCAAAGATTGAACCTAAGATAGTGAATGAAGCTTGCAATGATGAAAACTGGACTAAAGCAATGGAGGAAGAGCTGATGCAAATTGAGAAAAATCACACTTGGGATCTTGTTCCCAGACTAGAAACAAGAATGTGATTGGAACAAAATGGGTTTTCCAGAACAAACTGAATGAATTTGGTGAAGTAATCAGAAATAAAGCTAGATTGGTCTGCAAGGGGCACTCTCAAATAGGAGTTGATTTTGAAGAAACTTTTGCTTCGGTGGCAAGAATTAAAGCAGTCAAATTATTTCTTTCTTTTTTTGCCTTCAAGGACTTCAAAGTATATCAGATGGATGTCAAGTCTGCCTTCCTGAATGGTGACTTGGAAGAAGAAGTATACATTGAGCAACCGGATGGAATTCAATTGCTTGATCATGGTGATATGGTCTGCAAGTTGAAGAAAGCACTGTATGGACTAAGGCAAGCCCCAAGAGCCTAGTATGAAAGATTAGACAAGCATCTTTTGAAGATTGGTTTCAACAAAGGTACAACTGACAGTAATTTGTATTTCAAAATTGATCATGAAAATATCTTGATTGTTGAAGTATTTGTTGATGATATCATTTTTTGAGGAAGAGATAATATGTGTAGAACTTTTGCAAATCAAATGAAAAGTGAATTTGAGATGTCCATGCTTAGGGAAATAAATTTCTTCTTGTGTCTACAAATCATTCAAACAAAGAAAGGAATCTTCATTTCTTAGACCAAATATGTGAAAGAATTGTTGAAGAAATTTGGGATGGAAGACTCAAAACTAATGAATACTCCCATGGCAACCGGATGTAAATTGGGTAAAGATGATGACTCTCCTAAGGCTGATCAGAAAAAGTATAGGTCAATGATTGGTGGATTGTTGTATCTCACTCAAACTAGACCAGACATTATGAATGTTGTGGGTCTTGTTGCTAGATTTCAAGCTAATCCTAGAGAATCTCATGTCATGGCAATCAAGAGGATTTTTAGATATCTAAAAGGAACAGTTGAGTATGGATTGTGGTATCCCAGAGATCATGATTTCTCTCTTCATGCATATACAGATGTAGATTGGGCAGGAGATGTGGATGACCGGAAGAGTACCAGTGGTGGAGCGTTCTTTTTGGGAAAGAGATTGGTTTCTTGGCTAAGCAAGAAACAAGAGGCAATATCTCTGTCCACTGTAGAAGCAAAGTACATTGTAGCAGCAGGTAGTTGCATTCAAGTTTTGTGGATGAAGCAAATACTAAGAGACATAAGAGTAAAGTATGAGGAGCCTATCACAATCTTCTATGATAATTCAAGTGCAATAAATATATCTAAGAATCTAGTGTTGCATTCAAAGACTAAACATATATCCATCAAGTTTCACTTTTTGAGAGAACAAGTGAATAAGAATGAAGTCAGATTGGAGTTTGTGTCTTCCAAGGATTAGATTGCAGACATCTTTACTAAACCTCTACCTAAAGACTCTTTTGAGTATCTCAGGGAGAAGTTAGGGGATATTGCCCCTCCAGTGATGAACTAAGGTGCATTGATGTGCATCAGTCCGGTGCATATCACAATCATATCTTGTGATCCAGATTGATGATGAAGAGCTGCTACTTAGGGGAAGCAGCTGATATAATCCTGAAATGGTGGAATTACAAGTATGTGCCCTTTGCCATTGATGTCAAAGGGGGAGAGAAGACATGTGAAAAACAAGTGGTGGTTGATCAAAGGGGGAGCAGTAAAGGAAGAGAACACAAGTGAATGGTTGTTGGTGATAGGGGGAGTTGTGTCAGTAAAGAAAATTCTTGTCTTGATGGTCAGAACAGTTTTTCACATCATATGTTGCCATCAATGACAAAGGGGGAGATTGTTGCAAGTATGGGCCTAGCCGGTGTTGTCATTAATGTCAACATACCCCTATTGAATTGATAAAATGGATTGGATGAGCTGAGTGCTAAGGATATTGAGAAAATTAGTCCTAATCAGGAATAGAGAAGAACAATGAAGATAGTAAGGTAAAAGTCTAAGATAAGATGAGGATTAGAGGATGCAGTTTAAAGGTTTTGTAGATATGTGTCTTAAGGTGATCCAGTAAAGATATAAGAGGTCCGCATGAATATTTGAAGAAGTTGTGGCCATTCAAGTAAAATTGGTTTCGGTAGGTGTTCAGAGGTGACAGAGTGACATAGATAGGTTCGGTGAGATCTAGAAATACATTATCATGTTCTACAGATTTGAGGGAGTGTTGAGGAAGTCTTTGTGAAGTGTCAACTTGATTGGTTCATGGTTTGAAGGTCTGCAAGCATCTATTCCTTTGTGACAGTGATGACAGACTGTGTTCTTAAGGTTCCAGATGAAGGAGAGAAGGATTTTAGTAAGCAGTTGAAGTGTGGATGTTTTTGGTGATTCAGACAATCTTGTGAAGGTCCTTAGATTGTGTCCAGCTTGTTTTGGTGGTCCGCATTGGATTTGGAGCTCACACTTGAAGAATAACTTCTGGATGATGGTGTTCTTCCTGAGACTGGCCGACCAGATGTGTTACACATCCTGCGGATGTTCTTGTAGTTGTTTGCTGACTTAGATGATTATTCCTAAGTCAATGTCTTGTATAACTAAGGGATTGCAAAGTCATTTCAAAGTGTGGCTTGTGGAAATGTGAGTGTGGTAGCGAGGAGGAGAGCGAAAGGTAGAGCAGAAGTATTGGACTTAAATGGAACTGATTCAAGCATGGTGAAGATGCTATTCTCCAGTTCATGTATATGATACTTATTATTTTGTAGACAGTGTGTCTCTTGTAGGCAGTGAGCCTCTTGTGAGCAGTGTGCTTGGGTAGTGAGCCCTAATTGGCATGTGCCATTTTGTTCTTTCTATTCTTCTAACAGAGAATACAATCTTGGGTTAATCACCTCATGGTTTTTCCCTTAACTGGGTTTTCCATGACAAAATCTTGGTGTCATGTGTGTTAATGTGTTTCTTCTCTTGATTTAATGCGTTATGTTTACATGATTGATTTATCCTTATGCTGCTGAATTACAAAGTAGATTTAAGTGTTTAATTGGGAGAAAGTTTTGTACAACTAATTCACCGCCCTCTTAGTTGTCTGCCCTGAATCTAACAGGAGGCACCTACAATGTCAAAAGTATCTTTACCCAGTGTCTCATTTAATTTCTCCTGCAGCCTTTTGCCAAGCCTTTCATGCTCTTGGATCGCCTTATAATTTTGAGAATAATTATCCCAAAATTGGTTCAGCCAATGCATCATGTTGGTATGCATGTTTTGGAGTACTATGAGAAGTGTATCCATCTGAATTTGAGCTATCTGATTGATGGATGGAGATTGGACGCTCTGTGAGCTTTCACCCTGAGTTAGTCTCTTTACTGATCCCCCAAAGGTACTTTTAATAGCATCTTTCAGATAGTCATTTTCTTTGGTTAATCTTGCACAGCTCAGTTTGTATGCATCTCTTTCCTTAATTAACATCTGAGCATGTGCCTTATTCAACTTTGCAACATTGATGCCAATGTCTGCAGTTATCAAGGGGTCAGTCTCCCCTGCCTTCAAAGTCATGACATGGCCAAAAGTCTTCTCAGTGTCTATACTAGCTATCTTTTTGTGTGGAGGATACAGGGCCCATATCATCAATGAATTTTCATCATTATTATATTTGGTGCCCATATATACTTCATTGACACCTTCTAGAGTGAGCTTGTATTTATCATCCGTATTATGCAGAAAACTATCAAATACTAGAGCATAATTCAAATTAAGGCTAGGAAAGATCATAACCCTACTTCTTTGAGCAGCTGTCTACCCTTACTAGGGGTCATATCTTGCAATTCATTATCCACTATTGCTTTCAACCTATCAAGTAATTGTCTCTCATTATTGGCAGAGACATCATCAACTGACTCTCTGATTTCTTTCCCCTTGCATTTATATAAAAATTATTTGAATTCTTTAGAATGAATAAATTTATCATCAGAAATAAAAGAATCATATGCTATTTGTCTTGGGTCTTCATCAGTAGGCCCCTCCTCATCATGTGCTATGACAGGAGGCTAATATTGTTGCATTTTTCTTTTGGACATTCTTATTGTCTATTGATGTGGCTCTTCTTGTTCTATGGGTTCTTCATCACCAGAAGATAACACCTCAATCTTTGCAAGCTGTTTCTTCTTTTCATCCAAGTCCCTATTGTATTTCTCAACCACTAGTTTGACCTCAACCTCCTCCAAATTCCTAATGATATCATCGTGTGGATAGGGAACATGTGTGTACCCACTGAGGTTTTGTTTTCTTTGTGCAAGGTCAATAAAACCTTCAAGATCAAATCCTTTTCTCACCTTAGCACACCTCCTATTGTAGTGCATCAATTTATCTATAATGTGACCATATCCCTCCTTGGATACCACGGTGAAGTCTCCAAAACACATAGTACTAGGCATAAAAGACTGTTTATCATGGGAACTCAAGTGCATCACATTTGAACAATTCATTTGCCTAACTATTTCCAAATAGGCAATTCTGTCAGGGACAGTCTTAGGCAAGATAAAATGAGCATCCTCAAAACCATAAATTCTAACCATAGTGGCATCCTCAAAATAGTACCAGTCTCCCCAGTTGTGAGTAATAGTAAGAGGACCACCAAAATCCTTTGGTCTAAGAAACTTCTTTATTTCTTTTGAGATTGAGTACTCACAGGGATGACTAAAATATCTATATAACACTTTGACACAGTATTCCTCAAATTGCACATAACTAGAATGGACATATCTACTATCCCATATTCTAGTCCACATCTGCACAGGTGGATTTTGCCCCCTTTGGTCTACTGGAACAACCTTAAATTCATTTGACCATAACCCTACTTCTTGACCATAATAAAGCACCATGTGCATGAGAAGTGAATAATGTTCAAAGGAAACTGATGGGGCATTATTCTTTATGGAAGTCAGACCAGAGTCAATTCTATTAAAAACATAGGCAAGATAATCAAACTGCCTGGCATTGTGTTACTGGATGTCTGTAGTAATGACCATTAGAGGAATAGTCATGAAGTCAGGGACCTCTAATCCTAGGACTTGGCCCACAGAGTAGTAAGTATATTGTATGTAGGGTTCAAATAATGATACATGAAAAGGAGGGCCATCATCCTCACTGAGAGGCACTATTTCTCCCTCTGCCCTGGGCATGTGAATAGGCAACCTCCATCCATTGTAAGTAGTATCCATTCTCCAGTACTCCTTTTCCAAATTCTCATAAATAATAGGGATAGCACATAAATCATCCAAGTCAAAAACTTCACAAATGGCATTCTTTGACAAGTGTATGATAGGCTCCCTTTGTGGGTTGCATATGGCCTTAAGACTTGGGTTATATTGTTTAGCAAGAAGCTGGAGGAGTTCAACATTCAGAAACACATCAGGAACAACTAATTTACCCAAATTCAAATGCCATGGGTTCGACACTAGAAAATTCCTAATTCTTCTGTTGTAATGGAATTTGAAGAGTTCATATCCTCTAATTGGAGTCCAAACATTCCCAAGGTATTTACAATTATCTTCTAATTTCTCCACTTCTTCCCTAAGTTGTGCAGACCTTCAGGCTTTGGCAGTTGATCCTGGTAGTTGATCAATCAAGTCTTGGTTTAGTTTTCTTTTTTTGTTTTCTCTTCAGGAGTTTTATCAATTTTCTATTTTTTAGGTTTACTTGTATCACCCTGGGGTTTTCTGCCCTTTCCTTTCCCTAGAGTCTCCATTTACAATCCTTGACAGAAAAATTCAAATTATAGGCTATAGCACAAAAATTTGTATGTATGTACCTATTATCAGAGGCTCTGATCGAATCCCCCTATTTACTACTTCAAGTCTCCGCTTGCTTGCTCTTCTCAAACAATTTTGTCAAACTTAATTGCAATGATTTCGAATGTTATCTCAGAGGATTTCTTCTTTGTCTGCAATTAATTGTTCGAGCATTTCAATTTTCTTGATCGTTGTGAAATGTCACATCATCATAACTTTTCTCATCGGCATGATTTTCATAATGTCTGGGTGATTTTAATATCTTCTTATGGTGCGAACGTTTGTCCATGGGTCAATCGCTGTAACCCTTCAATTGTCTCCTCGATGTTATATTTCATTTGTAAATTTGTATCGGCCAGATATCTTCAAGATCTACCTGATGTAGAAGTGGGCATGGTTATTATCGGCATGACTTTCTTCATCACTATGTGAATAACCTTCTTCCCTGATCTCTTAAGTGTCACCGATATGATTATCAGGGAGAGTCTTGTTGATGAGTGTAATCCTTATTACTATTGGAGTAAGATATGTTATTAGAGTAACTTATTTCAAGTCACCTAATCGTGGTTATCTCTTCGATAGCCCTTTACACTCCTTATTAGAGAGACCTTCACAACATGTCACCGACATCGTTGTGAGTATTGCTTTGGCCAGACTTATAAGTTTTCTTCCAATTCATTTGCTCTCGCTGATAGTCCTTATTCTTCATACATATCGGTGTAAGCTACGCCGAAGCACTTCTCTTCGATCGGTGAGACTTTAGAGTATCAGAAACTCCTTGATTTTTCTTTCCGATTCTTATCTCCTACCGATGACTGCTAGTTCCCTCCGTTCCACTGAATGATCAGTGAGAGTCCTACCGAACTCCTGCATCGGTCTAACTTACACTGTCAAGAGGGTTTTCAGAGTATTCTCTGATAGTCTTTCCTTATACCGATCGATGTGACTGGTACCTTTCTCTCTGATGAAAGGCCATCAGTATCATTTTCTCCCTTGGTGACTTTTGAAATCTTCTCCCCAACAGTTATTCTCATGCCAATAGCCTTTTCAACAAGTTTCTCATGGATCGGTATAACTAACATGAGGTCTTGCCGATGTTAAGAAATTGAGGCCCTTTACATTATTTGTGATAAAAGTCATAGGATTTTTTGGGATATATCATTTGTTTATTCTGATTTTGGGCAAAATATTTTTTGGTTTGGTCAAACATGATTGGGTATAAAGATAGGAAAATTTTAAATTTTCTTGTTGCAACAGCCTGCATGGTGGCGTGTCGGCCTGGACTCGGGGTTTTCTCCCTCGAGGCTTGGGTTCGATTCCCGTTGGCTTACCCAATGCATGTGGTTTGTAGGCTACTGCGTGTACCTGCAGGGGACTAGTCTCACCCCAGCTCGCCCCCTCCCGTCCCCAACTTGGCAACTTGTAAGCCCAAGGTAAGGAAGGGTTGGGTCACTGGGCTAGGTCGCGAGGACATCCCTGTAGTTAGTAAAAAAAAAACAACAAAAACAAAATCAAGAAAACACAACATGAAAATTAAGATGCTTTAGGGTTTTAGAAGCAGGGCTTAAATTTGATAGTTGTATAACTGTATTTAGGCATTTTTGCTATAAAATACAATCAAAATTTTATAAAGACTGTATTATATGAAAGGAGAGATTTTGGACAAACTGTCAAAATTCATATAGGATTGATGATATATATATTTGATTTTTATATGATTTACTTATACTAAGGGATGCCATAGTATTTGAATGACACTATTGAATAGATAACTGTTATAAATAAATTTCTTGACAAGCAAGTTTGACTGTCAAATTTAAGCTCTGTTCGGAAGCCTCCATCTCCTACTGATAGAAATTTTCATGTAATTTAACAAACCCCAATAAATTGTTTTTTCCTTCCTCGAAAGATTTTTTCTTGCTAACTTGAGTTCTAGTGCTTGGTCTAGCATAATCATTTTTACCAACTTTCTCAATCCCCTATACAATCTAACTTCTGTGGAGATTTTTGAGATAAGATTTTTATACTTGCAACACTATTTTGAATAGTGCACTTACTCACCTAAACCACTCATTTCAAATGGTCTTTGATGGATTTCAATTCATTTCCACAACAACCCTTTTATTGATATCCCTTTCCATTTCTCCATAATGATTAATTTTTCCTTGAACTTACTATTAAGATTAGTCAAATCCCACTCAATTCTCTGAGTTTTGGTATTGCTTCCCACCCTTGTAGAATACTAGTTCATCTTCATCCCTTAGGATCTGGTTTTGACCTTTGAATCTCCTTTGAAGATTAATTTGATGTTGATATGATTTATCTCCACACAAAACTACTTAGTTATAATATGTTGTGAAGAAAAAACCTCCATCGTACCCATGACATTCGACAATTCATCACGGGAAGACACATTCGAGACAAGCACAAAAAATCCTCTGCAATGGCAGGGTAGGTTCAGGGATTGGAGGGAATGGAATCCCAACTTTTAGCTCCACCAAGATGGACTTCCCCATTCCACTATCTATCACAGGAGCATTTTCGTCTTTACCATCCTTTACCATACCCTCACCACCTTCCTTCTTATTACCAGCCTCTGAATCCTCAAACTAGGTGACTTTGCTCTTTCCCTTCCCCCTTTTATCTGATTGACGCTTAGGGGTAAATTCCTCATCAACCTCATTATATTCTAGATCAAATGAAGGACCTAAAACCTCCTAGACTGAATCCCCTATGTGCTCACCACTCTCCCAACCTCCTTGAGTTGGACTTCCTCCAAAGATTTAGAGGATGAAGTATCGGTATAGTCCATAATCCCAAGCTTGGTTTTCTTCTTAAACTTATCCCTATCACGAATGGTATTTCTATTGGGAGTATGAGCTTTCATATAGTTAACTATTAAGAGCATGAGGCCTTGATGGAGAAGCACTATATTAGGTACCTTTCTACTCTCTTTTATTAAACTTGTTCCATAGAGGCCAAGAGCAAAAATAGTAATGAAGCATGCATATTATGATGGAAGTGGTTGAGTAAAATAAAATGATACATGTAGATATATTTAATCCTACCTTTGAGAGAAACATACCTTATGACAATCTCTATCATGGTTGCCCACACCGGTTTAAGGGATGCACACTCATACACTGAATGTAGCTTGACCAACCTGTTCATTTAATCACCTTTAAAGAATACTTGGAGAGTTTTGTCACTAGCCTTCCTATCCTTAAAAACCTTTTGACCATCTATTGAAAGACTAATAACTTGGGCAATAAAATCCTCATTCAACATACATTCGCACCCAAATACATACACCTTTCTACTTTTCCATCCATAGGGAAAATCCTTAGTAACTGTAGGATCATGACCATTTAATTATTTTGATATACAAAGTTAGATGACCTTCCTCTAGAATTTCCCACACTTGAGGCCTTCGACAGACCCTCGAATAGTTTGGGTGTATTATATAACACTATCTAGTTATTTCAAAGCAATACATATATTAAATTTATATAATACTCATATACAATTAGAATATATTATGTATAATACAAACATATGTTTCAAAAAGGTGACCAAGACATTTAGAAAATAAGCACAACGTGAATTATAACAATTTACCCTATACATTGTTATTGTGTAATTATAATCTATTCATAAAATATATTCAAAATATGCGTCATACAATCTAAAATAAATCCATTTCTCTTTGTACATAAGAGACAATTTTGTTACCATCTATCATCTATGTTCACGTTTCATAAAAAATATACAATGTAAATAATTCATAATTTAGATTGATATGAAGGAAACTACACTATTAAGATGGAAACCAAGAATTAGTAAGAGGCGACATCAATTATATAAAAAATTTGATTCAACTTTATTTTATTAGAGAAAAAATATGTTAGTGGAAATAACTAAATTTAATTTGAAAGTTTGTAAGAAACAATCTTCATACTTTAAATTAATTATAAATTTAAAGGAGATTACAAGGAAAATCTTACTACCTAGGGATGATGTATCTAGCTTCTAAATTGTGGATATTAATTTAAGATGATGCCATCAAATTCCCAAACTTATTAATTAAAAAAACAATCTTATTTTGATAAATGTATGTCCCCATATTTATGTGTTGTAAACAAAACAATCTTTTGTAAAACAATATAGAAAATAAAATTCATTATGTTCTCTTTCCTCCTATAAAGACCTACCTATATTGAGCATTCTAAACAATAAAGAACTTGGTTTTAAGTGAAAAATTAATGACAACTCAGTAAAATTGTACAATAACATAGAATAAGGATTTTAAGCTTTTTCCTATCCTAATAAAAGAAAATCTAGGGCCATGTTATATTTGATAAGATGATAAGGTTAAAAGTTGTATAGTCAATGAAATATCGCTTTTACTATGATGGATGGCATGTAATATATAATGAAAACTAATGTCAATAGAACCTTAATCTTATTGTATTTATAAATGATAGCAAAGAACAACCCAAAAGGGGGAAATATTAGTAGCCTTCCTTGCAAATTATACCCATGATCTATTTGGTAGTGTACCTTAATCTCCACAATAACTTCATGCCTCCATATGTACATTTGAGAATTGCCTATTGCCATCAACAAGGCTAGTACTATTGCTCTAGAAAATGTTAATTTTGTATGCAATATGCATTAAATAAAAAACTATGCTGAGGTATGATATTTGCATATTTAGGAGAAGAAACCTTAAGATACTCAAATATCATGATAGCTTGAAGAAATGCAATTGAAAATTCTCTCATGTTTAAGCACTTCCTCAACTATAATTCAATAACACTACAATTATATATTATTTTTATAGATTTAGCAATTGGATCTTTCATAAAACTTTATTTTCCTTTAAAAGATAGACAAAATATTATATCAGTGAGATTAATAAAATTTGATTTCAATTTCTTTTGTCCAAACTCATTTTTTAAATACCTAGCAATTCCACTTTAGGGTTTATAGTAGGAATGGAAAAAGTATCATAATGGAATAATACAAGAAACTACCCAAAGTAATCATGTTTTATTGTTTAAAAGTCATTGCATTACCACTTAGACTTTAGAAGCATAAAAGATAGACTGCCAAAACTCTGTATATATTATATTAGACAACTATTATTGATTGCATTACCACTTAGACTTTAGAAGCATAAAAGATAGACTGCCAAAACTCTGTATATATTATATTAGACAACTATTGTTGGCATTTGATTGTCATTGATGTCAACAATGGTTGGAGAATGCATTTGATTGTTATTGACATCAACTATGTTTATTGTATGGATGTCATGCACAAGAAGAAGTGTTGCCCAGATCATGGAAGTTTCCCTAGATCATGCACATCTTAGCAACACTCTGATGTTTCCAAGCACTTGGGTTACAATGTTAAACTCAGAAGTACTTATCTTTGAAGAGAAGAAATATTCACTTCTACATAAGCTTTTGTGTCTAAAGGTTGCAAAAACAGCTCTTTCACCACTTCAAAGAAAAAGCATGGCATATTCCATTATACTCAAATGACAATGGGCCTATTCAAGAATCAGGTGGTTTCAAAATTCATTCCTCTCATTCTGACCTCTTGGATAACCCTGCATGAAACAATGTTTTCAATTTGGGTAAGACAAAATAGTTGAAGAAAGTTTTTGCCAAGGATTGTTTAACTCTATTGTAGATAGGAAGAAGCTATATGATTTCTCTTGATAACATAGGTCTTAGATTAACGAACCGTGTCGCCCTCTCCAACATGATTTTTACGCGTGAGAAGAATCGAATATGCATGCCAACTACGCAAACGCCTTTCTGTGCTGTATTTGCATTTTTTATAGCACCCCACTTTGATCTGCACAGAAACCATACTGTAAGATCTGTTTGTTCAGAATACTTTTTCTAAAAACTCCAAACCAAAATGATCGTTTCCACTGAGCGTCGCCAGACCGAAAGCATGTCCTTCGGCATCTTCAAACCCGAGGAGGGCTGCGATATCGACGATGCAGTGGCCCACATGGCCACTGTGGCCGCTGTGCTTGAAAAGACCCACAATCTCAATGTCGCCATTCTCAGGTGCCTTGACTTTTCATGAGTATGTACCTTTTTTCTTTCTCAATATCTCCATGGACATTCGTTAACCTAGTTTCTATGTTTTAATGGCGCCCCAATTTATTTATGTACGCAGGCTGCTGTATTTGCAGCAGGCAAAGAGGGGTCATAAAATGAAGACAAATCGACCTTAAATCTGCATGCGGTATGCTAGATATTCATTGTTTTAGATAAAAGAAGCATGTTTGAGAATGGGATGGTTGTGAGATTAATGGTGTTGTGGGTGTGCAGGCAACAACATTCACCAGGGGACTAAGTGTGTAGTGAGAATAGTGGACTCTGGATGGTTCTGCCTCACTTCACAACAAACAGGTAAAGGGGTGCCCTTTGCAGAGCTCTTGCTGGGAGACATCGTTAGTATACGTAGAATATATTGCATTTGGAAGAGACAAGACATTCTCTCTTACTCCTGCCTCGCCATTCTCAGATCTTACTTTAACTGCTTCAAAGGAATGATCTCCGCGTCTTTCTTTGATTCCCTGGACGGGAAGCAGATAATTGGTTTTGGTGTATGGGATAAAGTAGAATCCGCGTTGGCTATGGAAAAAAATCCACACAGAAATCCTGCACTTGCATATTGGAAAGATGTAGGGGCGAAGGAGGTGAAGTACCATGTATGCCAGGTTGTGTATGTTACCTAGATACAAGTCTTGCCCAAAATGCCATATTAGGCTTTAGGATATAGTTTTGACTACTTCGGCTGGCTCTGTGCATAGTGCAATTATTGTGGTGAGGAACTGCCAGATTTTTTTCCGAAGAGGGTTATGACAATTTTGATAGTTTTGGCAGTAATTTCTTTTTGATGAAAATGCCAAATATCTATTAATTAGAAGATAAGGAAAGCACTTTCACAAAAAATAGTTTGGGTGTTAAAAAGGCACACCCCAAAATGTTTGTCATATGGGCAAAGCCCAGAAAGTTCCAGAAAGTCTATGGGTACACACCCGAAATAAGATAACAGAAATTATAAAAAACAAAATACTAAATAGAATTAAGCTACCAAAGCAACACTAGCTGGTGGGGGATCCCTATCATCCGGGTTACTCCAAATTGCTGCGGGGCCCGGGATGGCATCTGGTGGTGTCCACCCATCATTGTTCTCTTGATTTTCATTCTCTGCAGTAGCTTCTTGGTGATCTGGTGAAATCACCAAATTTAAGCATGGAAAAACTTTGTTGCTATCCCAACTAGTGTTAGTTGGATTGGAAGTACCAGGAGCAAGCCATCCTGTGTTGTCACTAGTAGGCCAGCCTGCATTGTCACCAGAGGGCCAACCTGCATTATCACCTGTTGTAGCCATAGGACGACCCGATGTCCAACCACGAGTACGTGGAGAGGGTGAGCGCCTGCGATGGTGAGGTGCAGGGTGAGGAGGAGGTTGAGAGCGTGGCTTGGTGTCTCTGGTAGATCCACTTCATCGCCGGCGGCCCTAAGGTGGTGAACATGCTCTGACAGAGGAAGGAGAGGGAGGTACCCTTGCCACTGTGCAAAGCGCATTGCCCCAATGCGCATTGCCCCAATGATCCAAAAGTTCCTGTACGTGAGCAACTTCAAGAGCCACTTTGTTTGCTTGAACTTGTATTTGCAGAAGAACATTAGAACATATAATTGCTTTAATATAAAGAGAAACAGTTGTTCCAATGTGATTGTCTGAAAATAGACAAGAATTATGATCCTTCCAAATTGTGAAAAGAATCTCCACCCTGAATAAATGCCAAATTTGAGTGAATCTTGTAGGGAACCTAGGAGAATCACCCAGAAGTATAATCTACCATGAAAGAGGCTCTGGTCTAAAAGGCCTAAAAAAATCATAAATCCATAGCCAAAATTGCTGAGCCTTGGTACAAGACTAGAAGAGATGCTAAAAAGTCTCAACTTGTCCACAAAAAGGACAACGAGATCCTGGACCCTAAGATGAAAAAGCCTTGCTCCAACTGGTAAACCTTGGAATAAAAGGCACCAAGAAAAATGTGCTAACTTTGGCTCAAGAATGGCTAACAAAACAATGGAAAATCTGTTATGCCAAGTAGCTACTGCAGATTGAAGGAGCCATCGCTTATTGAGAGTATCTATCATTGGTAAATGAGGTGAGAGCCATTTGTAACCAAGCCTAGGCTTATAATGATGCATTGGTGTTTGAGGATACCATTTCCAGTCTTTCCACCAAGGCATGATGGAATGGATTCCCACTTTTTGAAGCATTTCTGGTGGAATGACACTGACAATTGCATCATAGGTAGCCTGATCATTCCTTTGAAGGCCAAATTTAGCTCGAAAAGGTTCCCATGCCATAAGGCTCATGGCGGGTCGATGAAAAAGATCCTGAAGACTAGATACCTTTTTTATGAAATCTAAGAGCTTTTATCCCTAGCAATTTGGCTAGTGGCTGGCCTGTAGTGCTCAGAAGAGGTGACCAACAAATGTCATGTTAATTGAATGAGAGACCATCTTGAAACCCATCTCCAGTCTAGGATATGTTGTGACAGTAATTTTTTAGTTAGGATATGTATATAAATGGTCTTATTGGCTAGGGATTGTATGAACTGACTTTTATAATAAGAGACACATTGCGTCCAAGTTCCTGCCAATATTGAAATTATGGTTGGAAGTGAAGATAGTGATAATTGGATTTGTCAAAAGAATCATGTTATAGTATTATAACTTATTACTTTATTCTTATGAAAATGATGATCGTAAAAGAATGTTTGAATTTGATTCATTGTAAACATGTTGGATCTGCGAGTCTAGAAATGTTGATATTTTAATTGCTATGCCTAGCTAGATTCAAACTTGGCTATGCTAGCATTGCATTTGACCACCTTCCTAAGTGTTATATTGGATTCTCACTTAGAATTTGATATATCTTGCTTGAAAATACTATGTCACATCTTAGCAAACCTATTCTTGATTTAAAATATGCTTATACATTAGTATTTCTTTGTATTAATTATATTAATGCAAATATATTATATATAATTAACATATATAAATATATTATATAATTAATATAATTATATTATAGTAATATATATTATAGTATAATTGTTGTCACAAAGATTGCACCCAAATGCTAAATTTGAATGCTCAGTAATCTTGGGAAACATGGAAACACCTTTGAGCCTATGGGTATGCTCATAGTGAAGATGAATCTCTAAATTATGGGTTGGTTCCCCTTTTGATTCTCCTAGAGACAAATGAATTTTGAAGGAAAAGGGTAAGAAAGATGACTGTTTTGAAAATGAAAACTAACTCTAGGAGGTGATTGCACCAAAAAGATATTAAAAGGGTAGACTGATTCACAATTACTACTTCAAAATTTCTTCACACAACTCAATGAATGCAAATTTCATCACATAAGTATTTCAAAGGGAGGCTCAATGATTTGTCTCTTAGAAGGAAAGCTATGTTTCACAACTTGAAAGACAAGATAACTGTTTGCACAACCTAAGACCTGTAATGTCAATTGCTTCTATGTGTTTGCAGTAATGAATGAGACAAGATTAAAGGTTTTGATTGTTTAAAACACATTTAAATTTTATCCAAATCATTCATTAAGGCATATACATGGATATGGGAAGGTAAAATGCATATCTTTTAAGTAATGAAAGGAAAATGCTACAAAAATGACAAAGATATATCCTGTAAAACCTATAGCTGTCTATAAATCTATCAAAAATGAGTTACAAAACTGTATGACTTTTCTGCAATGTGCAAGAAAAAGCATAGAATCAAGAACTAGGAGATAAAACTAAGTTTCTCCTCCTATAATACAAGAAAGAAGCTCCAAGGAACTCTCCTGAGTCAACTGCAGTCAACTCAACTCCACAATATCTCTCTCACGAGAAAAATAGAAAATCCCTTAAAAGAAGGGTCTCAACTGCTCCAATTTGAGCTAAAATAGCTCCAAACTCTCCCTCTCAATCTGTTTGACCAAGAGGAACTCCAAAATCACCTCTGTTTGACCATAAATCAAGGAAAATCACTCCTCTATAGCTCCTAATGCATGGACCAGTCTTAGTTTCACTCCTCTTGTGTTTCTACATGATTTTGGGACAAGGATAAAAAATTAGAGAAAATATTAAAGTAATTTATAAATTATTACTTTAATATTTGTTTACATATTTTATTTTTGCTTCAACCTCATGCAAAACTCAAGGGGAATTTACATATTTCCAATTTCTCTAATTCACCCTTGGTTAATAAAAATAGATAACACAAACACCTTATGACTCCCTTTGACGTTCATGTCTTCATCATGCATCTATGTGATAATACATTCAATCATGTCCCTTTGACTTACAAGGTCACAATTGTTGCTCATGGGAGATATGATTAAAAAATCAAAGCAAAAATCCTTATATCTCCCATATGGCTATCATGCCATCCTTCACATGTATCGACCCCCTAGCCAAGATATAATTGAGGTTTTGATTTAATGTTTAAATCAAACCTTATCATTTGCAAATGATATCATTACCTTAAGGTTTCACGAGGTCTCATGGCATGGCATCATTAGGTTTCAATGACTTTGAAGTCGTGACCCCGCGACATTTGCATGGAAAGGATTTTATGTAAAATAAAAACAAAAAAGCCCATACTCGGGCTAGGGCACTTAGCCAAAACGCAGTGAACCTTAAAAAAACCTATTCATTTTACTTGTATCTTTCTTGGCCATTGCGCTGCTGCCGCCATACCGCCGCCATACATAGGGTTTTTGCAACTTTCCTGTGCTGTTCTTGAAGGATTTCTCTGCTTAGAACTCAATGTACTCCACCTAGTAAGTAATATCTTTAGCCTCTTGGCTTCTTCTTGTCCTGATGGGTACAAAATACATTTTTTTTTGCTTTTTAATATGCTTTTTGTGTACAGAAAAGTGAGAGAATCTTGTCATTCTGTATTTTGCTATTGATATTTGAAGAAACCGTTAAGAAAATCTACATTTTCTTGAATCTTTTATGACTTTACTGACCAATGAAGAAACTACCAGTTACTTATGTTGTTTCCCATTTTCTGATAAAAAAATGAAAAGTCTTTTTCCCATGGCAGTGAACATATATCTTCTAACCACAACACAGTTCCATCACTTTTGCAGCTGACCCCAATATACGCTTTCGTGAAACACGAACCTTTTTCCATTGTATCCTTAATTAGCTGGTGACACCAAGGCAGAAAACCGATACTACATAAGGTCACAACATCTTGCAGTTGATGTGCTAACTTTGAAATTAGTTTGCCACTCAAAAATTCCTCTTGAGGAATGAGATGGAGATCAACTTTTAACTCATCTAGGCTTTTCAATTTTCCTTCTGCAAATGCATCATATAAGCTCTGAGATCTCAAACAAGGAGCTAAACTATTAAGTCCTACAACTCAAAGTAGCAGCAAAATATCATGTGAGCTATCTGACTTTTCCAAATCACAAGGAAGCTTTCTCTACAAAATATTGTCAATAAAAGACATGTTCTTAATAACCATAGAAGTAGAACTCAATTCTTGCAATTCTCTCAAGTTCATTTTGGTTGGTACATCTACTCTTTGATATGGCTACTCTTTAACATGACTGTATTGTTTGATTCACTATGATAGTTCTCTATCTTTGTGAAAACTAATCCTAAGTAGTTGATACCTTTTAGATGCACGTGCAGGGTTTTAAAACCATTGTGATACCTTGGACTAAAAGTGCAGACCTTTGACATGGTCTAATTGGCCTCATTGGCTTTCTGACAGACAACTTAATGACCAGTAGGGTCTCTATAGACTGTACATAACATATGAAAGAGTATTTTTCCATACCTCTACGGGAAAGATATACCTTTCTTCATCACTATTTCATATATTGAGCTAACTATCCTATCATAGTATTTAGGACTGTATCTTTTGATCACCCATTGTCTCTGGTAGACACTCCATAGATCATTGAAATGCTTGACAAACCTTTGACTTTGGACTGCCCCTTGACTGATCTATATTGTCCCTACACACTGTGATGAAGAAAACAAACGACATATGTATCTTTCTATTTCTGAATCCTTGCTTTCTACAGTAATTCTTTCTTTGTTATCTATTTGCATTCTTTAGTTCTAAAGACTTTTGCATCATGGCTTAAATAGGCCTCTAGATATTTATCCTAGATCATTGTCCTACAGTTTCTTGACTGTCTTAGGGTAAAAGTAGATATGATGACAACAAAAATGCGGCAACTCTGCTATATTCTTTGCATGGTGTTGTTCTACTTTATGATTGTTACATTGTTCCTTTGTAGATTTTGACTATCCACTTTGACGATGATATCATTACAAGGATCAAATTGTCTTTTGGATGCTTATGAACACTATCTTCAGCATGTACCTGACAGATTCCACCAAGTAATCCATAGTCTTAAGTGCACTGTGGCTTTGTATACTATGATTGGGGACTTATTTCACCATGAGGATACATGTGACTGCCACTTTGATTCTCTATCCTCATATTCATAGGACTAAATAGTGATGTTTCATAGCCACTATCCCTTTGTCTTCAAGCTCTGTCTTTCTGTACAGACTTCATCTCCTGCACAAAAAGATTGCACGTTGTTTGATTTATGGAGCCTTCAATACCTTATGTCTTCCACCATTTGTTATTAGACTATAGTTAAACATGTCTCCATAGGACTATCACTATCCTTCAGTTGCTTGCTCAACAATGAATGACTATCACCTATCTTTGTTGTCATTGCTTGACTGTTTACCATGATTGTTCTCAAGGTCTATTAGGTTTGTTCATTTATGTACCACTATTCTTTTCCAATGCAAAGGAAGATTGGCGGACCTTATGCTTTGACCTTCCAACTGTATCTTGATATGTCTCCTTGGCTCCTACATATTTATGCTTCTTTCATCTTGGTAGAAATGGTCCATTCTTTATCATTGATGTCTGTATTGTTTCCCCTTAACTATTGCATGGTCTTGTTAGATTGCTCTGGTTGTTGTACACAAGGGTACAAGTGAAACTACTATTGTTTCTTTTGAACTTGGTGGACTGCTCCTATTAGAACCTCAACACTCCTATTGATTGTAGTCACCATCCTTTTAACAATGCACTGTACCTTGCTTATACATGAAATCACTGTACTTTGCTAATAGACTCATGACTGTCCATACACTTGCTAAACCTTGAAGAATCATGTTGTTGTTGTCTCTTACATGCATGTAGCCAACACTTGTCTTAACTTCATACAATATAGTGATTGTACCTTGCATTATATGGCTACTCTATCCATTGTTGACTACCCTTTACCTGTGTTGATAGCAGTTTTTAGTGTGATCTCATTTCACTTTGTATGTGCCCTTAGAGGCACAGTCATTGATGATTGTCCTCGGATGACTAGTGCAACCATGAATGATGGGGCCATGCTTCTTGTTGTTTTCTGACATGACTAGTAACTATCTGGAATGTACTCTTTCAACTACTAAGAAGAGGACAACATGCTGGGCTCAACCCTTGTGGGAGCCACATTTTCTCCACATGTTGTAATTTTCATATGTTATTACATCAACTTGTTCCTTCACATTCAACAAACATGTTAGATATAAAACATAAGGCTAAATCTTCTCCTTGATTTGCATGACATGATGCTTCTCCTTCTTGATTTATCTTCTAATCTGGTATATGCATCTCTTGTTCACCTATTCTAAGAGGAACCTCCTGCAACAATATAATGAAAAATACACGAAATAACAGAAATAGCAGAACACAAAAGGAATTTATTGATTGCAGGCCACTTCGAGGGGGCAACCTCTTTTGAGCAAGCTCAATACAATAAACTCATGGATGCCTTCATTGGCCTCAACACATACTTATATACTAAGTCTAATCTAAACAACTATTACTCCCCATGAATGTGGGATAATACAATATACTCACAGGACGACTTACAAAGCATATGCGTCCAACAACAATTTACTAATAAAGTAAAGAGAAGGGTTAAACATGGGTTCTTAACATCCCCTCCCTCTTAGAAGAGCTTTGTCCTCAAAGCTTAAGATGTGAAAATTGTTGCTGAATCTGAAGGAGTGGTTCCCATGTAGTATCCTCTGGTTGCATTTCATGCCACTGAATTAATACCTTTGTGATGGATAGAGAGTGAAGCTGATGAGTGCGCCTATCAAGGATTGCCTCTAGCTCCAAAATGATGGATCCTTCCTTATCCAGTTCTGGTAAAATAGTTTGTGCTCTGATGTTGGTGCCAAGAACTTTCTTTAGACAAGAGACATGAAATACTGGATGAACATGAGAAGAAGGAGGAAGCTCCAATTTATAAGCAACTGACCCAATCTTCTGAAGAACCTTATATGGCCCATAGAACTTTGGAGCCAGCTTATGATGCCCTTTGAGTTTAAGGGAGGATTTCTTGTATGGCTATAGATGAAGAAAAACCATATCACCTACTTGAAAAGTGCACTCAGAACGGTGCTGATCGGCTTGTTGTTTCATTCTTTTTCTTGCCATGTGAAGATTGTCCTACAAAATGCGAAGAATCTAATCTCAGGTTTGGAGAACTATGTCAACTGCCTAAATTGGTGAACAGCTGGGGGTGTATGGAAGGAGCACTGACGATGCCTGACCATAGATTGCTTCATATGGAGTCATTTTAGATGCAGTGTGATAGGAGGTATTGTACCACCATTCAACGAGAGGGAGCCACTTTGCCCACTGACGCTGTTGTGCTGAGGTGAAACAATGAAGATAAGTTTCCAAACATTTGTTGATAACTTCAGTCTGAACATCTGTTTGTGGGTGATACCTTGAACTCATCTTCAGTTTGGTGCCAGTGTGGTGAAATAGTTCTATCCAAAAATGATTGGTGAAAGTGGCATCACGATTTGAGACAATGGAAGAAGGAATTCCATGAAGATGAAAGATTTGGTCCATGAAAATTTGTGCGACGGAGGAGGTGGTATAGGGATGGCTGAGGGCACAAAAATGACTATATTTGGAGAGGCAATCAACCACAACCAAGATCACTATCTTCCCTCCAGATTTAGGGAGCCCCTCAATGAAATCCATAGAAATATTTGTCCAAATCCATGTAGGGATGGGCAAGGGTTCGAACAATCCAGGAAGGAGTGTCATTTCACCCTTGTTGCACTAGCAGGTATCACATTCAGCCACCATCTGTTGAATTGCCCTTTTTATTCCCTTCCAAAAGAAGTTACATTGTGCCCGCTCATAAGTTTTGAGGAACCTAGAGTGACCTGTCGATGGAGAAGCATGGAGTTCATAGAAGACAGCCTATTGAAGATCTGTGTTATGGGGAAGCACCAAATGACCCTTGTATCTCATAAAAGCACCATCCTAAGAGTAATACGGTACAGCAGAAGGGTTATTGGCCAACTGTTGGATGATTTGAGATAATGAAGAGTCATTGACATAGCATTGTTGGATAGATTCTAGCTAATTTGGAATAGGCATAGAAATAGCTAAAAGAGAATCTTGGTCATCAAATGTGCAAGAAAGAGCATCTGCCACAATATTGTCCTTACCCTTCTTGTAAGTGATCTCATAGTCATAACCCATGAGTTTACTAACCCATTTATGTTGTACTGGGGAGGAGACCCGTTGTTCTAGGAAATATTTTAGACTCTGGTGATCAGTCTTAATGTAGAAATGATTCCCCAATAGGTATGGCCGCCACTTCTATACTGCATGCAAAATAGCCGTCATTTCCTTCTCATATGTAGAGAGTACTAAATATTTACCTGAAAGGGCTTTACTGGTGAACACAATGGGATGTTCATCTTGAAGGAGAACAACACTAAGTCCATTTCTACAAGCATCAATCTCAATAGTGAAGGTCTTGGAAAAATCTAGCATAGCTAGAACAGGTGTAGTACACATAGCTTGTTTCAATTTTTCAAATGAACACTCAGCAGCATGTGTCCATGTAAAAGCATCCTTTTTCAATAGAGTTGCTAATGGAGCTACAATCTTCCCATAATCCTTGACAAACTTGCGGTAGTAGCCAGTTAGTCCCAAAAAACCACGGAGGCTCTTGAGTGTCTGAGGATGCGGCCAATTTTTCATGGCATCTATTTGTTGGCAAGAGACACTATATGGATTCATGGTTGTTGTCATTGATGGCAACAAAGGTCATCCCACATATCCGCAAGTCATGGTGTGTCTCTACCAGAAGTCAGAATAAAGATTGTTGTGGTCCGGTGAACAAGAACAGAGCATGTGGCAAGGTCTGACAGATTGGTCTGGATCTCTCAGAGGAAGTGTCTTGGTGCAGTACGGATTTGGGGAAGTCAAGAGGACTACCTTGAGTGGTATATTCCAAGGATTTAGCCTCCGGTGATGGACAAGGAAAAAGATATGAATAGTTGAGTACCGGATTCCTGAGAGACAGTGAAAACAGAGGATGAACTGACTGATAGAGTATCAGACTACTTTCCGGATGTGTTACTGTTGATGATAAAGGTTGTGAAGGCATGAATCATGTTTGGCCGACATGATTAATGATATTTACAAGTATATGCTTGATCCGCATTGCTTGGTGAGCAAGGTTTCAGCCGACAGAACAGAGTTTGTAAGAAACTAGACTGTTCCGGATGCTGACTAGAAAGGTGATGAAATTACTTGTGCGGATATATATAGAGGATGGATTTAGTTGTGAAGGGTGTGACTATGTTAAGAATATATGCGAAGAAGAGCAGAATAGAGCAGAAGTACCAAGACAGATCCGGTATGTGAAAGGATAGCAGAATAAAGAACAGAGAAAAGATGAAGTGCAGCAGATCAGTGTACTGAGCCTAACCGGAACTGAACTCCAGCATATGCAGATGCTTCCAATCAGTTCAAGACTATGATTCTTATCACTTTGTAGACAGTGTGTCTTCTTGTAGGCAGTGGGCCTCTTGTGAGCAGTGTGCTCGGGCAGTGAGCCCTAATTGGCAAGTGCCATTTTGTAATTTCCTATTCTTCTAACAGAGAATAATTTTGGGTTAATCACCCCGTGGTTTTCTCCCTTAACAAGGTTTCCACGTCAAAAATACTGTGTCATGTGTTTCTTATTTCATGGTAATGTTTTTGTGTTTGATTCAATGCTGCATTAATTAATAAGAAAGTTCAAAAAGGAAATAATTAGGATAACTGATTCACCCCCCCCTCTCAGTTATCAACAATTGGTATCAGAGCTAAGTTCCTCCTAATAGAGCCTAACAGCTTGAGGAAGATCTGGGAGTTCAAATGGATGCATATGGTTTAAGGGAGCAACTCAAGACTGCCCTTGAGGATCTTGAACAGTCAGTTTCTAAAGTCAATGAATTAAAGGAAAGACTCAAACAGGCTGATGAATTCATGAGAGAATTAAAAGACAAATTAAGTCTCTCTATGAAAAAGAGAAAGGAGCTGCTCCAACAGTTGGCAAGACAAAGTGAAGAAAGCAATACAAATGAAGAATTGACTGAGCAAACCAAGTTATGTGAAAAGTTATCAAAAGAAGTCATTATGTTAAGACATGAAATGGAATCAGGAACTATAAAGTTTACTCAAGAGATTGAAGAAAAAAGAAAGGCTGAAGACAATCTAAAACAATCTCTTAAAGAAAAATCAGAAGAATGCCACCGGATGGACAGGATTATCAGACATCTTGAATCTGATCTTGAAGATGCCAAAGATAATGAAGAAAAACTTGAGGATCAAATTGCCTCTCTCAAAAGAGACCTTCAAACAGCAAATGAATATAAAGAGAAATTCAAGATAAGTTCTGCTCAACTTGAAGTTCTTCTTGGAAGTCAAAAAGGGACAGATGACAAGTATGGTTTGGGATATGAGAAAGGAGAAAGCTCCGGATCCGGTCAAAAGAATTTTGCATCAGAAAATCCAAGAAACAGGCCTAGAAGACCTCCGGTAAGACAGCCCAATGCTCAAAGATATTCATCTTTCAATGGATACTGCCACAGCTGCAACCACTTTGGTCACAAAGCTAATCAGTGCAGAAAGAGAATGAATCAGATTAATTCATCCTTCTCCGGATAGTGCTTCAACTGCAAAAGGTATGGACACAAATCCCATGAATGCAGAAATATGCAAGTAAACAAATCATTCAAAGGTAGATGCTTTACATGCAATAGAGTAGGTCATATGGCTAATCAATGCAGATCAAGAGGATATCAGTCAATTATGCAAAGAAATGTTATTTGCCAAATCTGTAATAGGTCCGGTCATAATGCTAAAGTCTGCAGAAGCAAGAATCAGGACAAAAGAGGTCCGGTGTATAATCAGAATCAAGACAAGGGTAAACAAAAGATGAATGCGGATGAAGTTAGGAATCAGAAGATCAAGATTTGGGTGAAGAAAAGTTCAGAGAATGTAGAGGTTGGATCCGCACCAGACTCTGGTGCTGATATTTCTTCCGGAAATTAAAAAGTTAGCTCTGGCTTAGGGGGAGACTCAAAGAAAATCCTGTTCCCCCAGCAAATCAAGTGGTGCCTGATGTGGCACAAGATGCAGAGTAAAAAGTTTAAAGATATAAGTCTTGAGACGATCCAAATAAGATTTCAGAGGTCCGCATGGAGTTATAAAGAAGCTGTGATCGATCAAGTAAGACCTATTCCGGGAGATGCTCCGGTATGACAGAGGATTACAAAAAGGTACGGAGAGATCCGGAAGTGCACTATCTTATTCTGCGGATTGGACAGAGTGTTTGGGATGTTCTTTCAATGTGTCACCTCGATTTATTCATGATTGAAAGATCTGGATGATGTTCACAGATCAGGACTGATCCGGGATACTCCAAGCTATCCAGACAAGGCAAACCAGAATAATATAGGTGAAGCATTTATTGCAAACAGATATTAGGGTTTGCAGAGCAATATAAGGGATTTCTCAAAGATCATTTGCTCATTCTGCACTCAAGAAGAAGCGAAAAGTGGAGCTCTGCAACAAGATTCATCAAGCACACCAAAGATCTCCTGCCGAAGTCATTGCATAAAGAAATCAATCCCACCACTCCGTGCAAACCGAAGGCGCATAAGGTATTCTCCGTTTTTCATTATCTCACTGCAAATCTTTGAAGAATGGCTACTCCAAATATAGTTAAGATCTCTGATAGACCTCGCCCCACATTCAAGAAACATCCTTACAAATCATTGGAGGTAGATCCACTAGGAGCCTTCTCTAGTGTTCCTCATGGTGTATTGCATACGGAAGATATTAGGGTTTACATCCATGCGAATCTTGAAGACTTTGGAGAATCAAAGCTGATGGATATCTATCACAAACAATTGATAGATGACTCCTTTGAGATCAAACCTCAGTACAAAGCCATCCAGGACAAACACTTTGCACAGTGCATTCATTTCCCCTGTTTTGAAGAAGATGAATGGGTCCGGTATGTACTAAGTAGAGTACATGACAACTTCCTATGGTTGAACCAGCCCTTCAAGATCACCAAAGATGCAATTAGGGCTGTAACCGGTCTGCACTCATCCGGTGGATTACCTGTTCTCAAGTCTATCAAAAATCAGACAGTTAGTGATGCAACCGGATCCAAGTTTGACAAGAGAGCTATGACAGTTGATGACATCACTGAACCGGATGTCAAATTTGTAGCTATGATAATTGGTTACAAAATCTATCATTCCAGTAGGGAAAATTCAGTACCGGGAACTGCAATCTACACAGCTTATCAAATGTTAAAGGAGAATGCAGACTATGACTTGTGTGAGCTTCTTGTGAACCAACTCTTTGAAAATCTACAGAAGATCAAGAAGGACAAGAAAAACTCCTTCAAGTATGGCAATCTGATCCTTTGTCTCTTCTTTTACTACATGAATGAGCTTCCCGGATCCAGTGGATGGATATGGCAGAATGACAGACCGGTTGCCATCCAAATCAGAGACTATTTGCATGGACTTGGGGATGCTAAAGCAAGAAATACAGCTCTATGGGGATACTTCAAGAACTTCCAAAGCATGATGCATGCAAGAGAAAGAATACCCCAATCCCTTGTTGAAAAGTACAAAGACACAGTATGCTTCATGGTTGAAACAGATCAGTGTCTAATGGAGGCAGTGGAGCCAAGGACTATTTGGATCATGCCCATGGGGTATGAAGTGGATGAACATATAGTAGAGCTGCATGTTCAACACATGCTAAGCCAGCCCAAAGATCCTAAGGCAGAAAGGTTTGGAACCTTTGAGGAACTGAGTGTAAAGATACATGTAGAACTCAGGGAACCAGAGATAAAGAGGAAGGTAAGAAAAGAAGTTGAGCATATTGCTCAAGGCCTAGGCATCTCAAAAGAGGCACTTGATGCCAATCGGGAAAAGAGGAGGAAGGCTGAGGAAGAAGAGAAAAGTAAAGAAAGTGTTCCGGTTGAAACTCCCACCCGGACCAGATCATCAAAAAGATCTGCACCTCCCACAACCAAAAGTTCAAAACTGGAAGTCTAGGCATCCGGTAAAAGATCCAAGACAAAAGCCACAAGGGCTTATGAAAGCCAAAAGGATGAAGAGGAAATAGAGTCAGATGAGGGAGTAAAAGAAATAAAGAAGCAGAAGAAGAAAGGATCCGGTAAACCCTCCATAGGCCAAGACAAGGATGAAATGGCAGAGGTATCTGTTGAAAAGCCCACTCTATCTCTAGAGAGTGTAATCAAGTCGGTCACAGTGGATGGAAACCTTCAACTAATGACTGAATTTTATGATGACTACAGTGAGGCTGACCAAAAGATTCTGCAGGAAGCCACAGTCAAATATCTGAACATATACAATAAGGCTTTCATTGAGATCATATCTCTTATTCCTAAAATCCTAGAAAAGGAATTAGAAATAAGAAAGAATAATGCTCATGCAAAAGATCTTGAGATCCGGGAGCAGATAGCTATTCAGCTATATCCTCAAATTGATCCCAAGACAATGAACATAATCTTCAAAGACTGCAAAGATGAGTTCAGAAGTAAAGCCAGGATGAATCAACTCATGCTTGGTGAGACTGACAAAGTGGCCCAAGAGACAGAAGAGATCCTCCGGAAGGCCTTCAAAAGGTTCAATCTTCCTGTTGTAGAGGACTTAGGTGCAGAAACAGCTGCGGATTTGGAATCATCTGTTCCGGAAGAAGTGGGCCCTGAACAGACAAACATCTCTCCTCCGGTTTCCCCTACAGTCTCCGGATCCAAAGAAGAAGAGAAATTACAGGAGAAGGAAGCAGGGGTGGAAGATAAAGAGGTTGACAGTTCCAAGACTGCAGAAGAAAAGAAACATCTGTCTCCGGCAAGAGACACTGCACAAACTGTTCAACAATTTTTGAGCAAAGCCACTATAGAAATTGATGAACCAGACCTGCTGAAAGGACCATTAGATTTTGACTCTTTGTCACTGGTGCAAACAATGAAAATAGCCTCATTTGCAAATGAGAAAGTCAAAGAGAAGCTGCTGAAATCTCACATGGAAGACTATGAGCTTATGGAGGTAGCATCTGGAGTGCTAGAAAAGATCATGCCATCCTTTCAAAAGGATCCCACAGCCTCCTCTTCCGGTAATCTCAAAACCTTAGTCAGCAGTGTTAGCACACATTTTGAATCTCTAGAAAAATCTGCTGAAGAAAAGGTCCGGAAGGAATTTTTGGATAAAAGATTTTCAGAAGTATTAGAATTAATCTCTAAAGATAGGAAGATTGTGAGTATTGGAATAAAGAGCTTAGAAAATGCTCTTAAGGATGGCGGTGACATTTACAAATTTTGTATATCCTGGTCAAAGACAACAGCAGCAATTGACAAGAAAATAAAAGAGGAACAGGACAAGCTACAAAGCTTATCTCAAAGTTTTGATCCTCTCTCTTCCTCCATAATAAATCAAGAATGTCAGACTATTGCAGTCTTGAATGAAATAAAGAATCTTGAGAAGGAAAGGAATAATATCACTAATCGGATGGGAGAACTTAGAAGGATTATAATCCCTAAGTTGGAAACTATGCATGAGGCCATCAGTGATGCTCAGACCACCGCCCAAACAAATGATCCGATAGATCTCAAGTGGGCAGAAGCTTTTGCATTTTTGTTGAGTGGTCACATTTCAATTTTGGATAGAATGAAGCAAAGTTGGGCTATAGAAATGATCCAATTGCAGACATCCTTTGCAGACATTCTTCAGTATATGTGAGTATGTAAATATGCGGCTATGTATAGAAAATTTTTGAAAATTTTGATGTGCGGACCCTACCCTTTGCCATTGATGTCAAAGGGGGAGTGAGGAGTAGTGAAAAATGAGGAATCCAATTAAGGGGGAGTTCCGGAAATTGTATATAAAGACAGAGCATCAGCAAAGGGGGAGCATAGTGTAAACACTTAGTCATTTTTCACTAAGTGTTGCCATCAATGCCAAAGGGGGAGATTGTTGGCAAGAGACACTATATGGATTCATGGTTGTTGTCATTGATGGCAACAAAGGTCATCCCACATATCCGCAAGTCATGGTGTGTCTCTACCGGAAGTCAGAATAAAGATTGTTGTGGTCCGGTGAACAAGAACAGAGCATGTGGCAAGGTCCGACAGATTGGTCCGGATCTCTCAGAGGAAGTGTCTTGGTGCAGTGCGGATTTGGGGAAGTCAAGAGAACTACCTTGAGTGGTATATTCCAAGGATTTAGCCTCCGATGATGGACAAGGAAAAAGATATGATTAGTTGAGTACCGGATTCCTGAGAGACAGTGAAAACAGAGGATGAACTGACTGACAGAGTATCAGACTACTTTCCGGATGTGTTACTGTTGATGATAAAGGTTGTGAAGGCATGAATCATGTTTGGCCGACATGATTAATGATATCTACAAGTATATGCTTGATCCGCATTGCTTGGTGAGCAAGGTTTCAGCCGACAGAACAGAGTTTGTAAGAAACTAGACTGTTCCGGATGCTGACTAGAAAGGTGATGAAATTACTTGTGCGGATATATATAGAGGATGGATTTAGTTGTGAAGGGTGTGACTATGTTAAGAATATATGTGAAGAAGAGCAGAATAGAGCAGAAGTACCAAGACAGATCCGGTATGTGAAAGGATAGCAGAATAAAGAACAGAGAAAAGATGAAGTGCAGCAGATCAGTGTACTGAGCCTAACCGGAACTGAACTCCAGCATATGCAGATGCTTCCAATCAGTTCAAGACTGTGATTCTTATCACTTTGTAGACAGTGTGTCTTTTTGTAGGCAGTGGGCCTCTTGTGAGCAGTGTGCTCGGGCAGTGAGCCCTAATTGGCAAGTGCCATTTTGTAATTTCCTATTCTTCTAACAGAGAATAATTTTGGGTTAATCACCCCGTGGTTTTCTCCCTTAACAGGGTTTCCACGTCAAAAATACTGTGTCATGTGTTTCTTATTTCATGGTAATGTTTTTGTGTTTGATTCAATGCTGCATTAATTAATAAGAAAGTTCAAAAAGGAAATAATTAGGATAACTGATTCACCCCCCCCTCTCAGTTATCAACACTATTTTGGCAAGATCCACTCGAACCCCTTGGGATGAAACAATATGCCTGAGATACTCCACTTTGTCCTACCCAAAAACACATTTAGACTATTTTGCACAGAGATGATGATCAGAAAGAAGTTGCAGTACAAGATCCAGATGCTGGAGATGCTTAGTCCATGTTTTACTATAGATGAGGATATCATCAAAGAAGACTAGAATAAATTTCTGCAAGTAGGGTCGGAATATTTTATTCATCAATGCCTGGAATGTGGAAGGAGCATTAGTGAGGCCAAAGGACATGACCAAAAACTCATAGTGGCCATCATGTGTACAGAAAGCCATTTTAGGGATATCATCCTCATGAACCCGAATTTGGTGATACCCAGAACGAAGATCCAACTTGGAGAAAAAATGAGTGCCATGAAGCTCATCAACAATAGGAATCAAAAACTTATCCTTGATTGTGATGTGATTAAGTGCTTGGAAGTCAATGTAGAGGTGCCATGACCCATCTTTTTTCTAGACAAGAAGAACTGGTGAAGAAAAGGAACTGGTACTAGGGCGAATAATACCTTGCTTTAGTAAGTCTCGAACGACCATATCAATCTCTGTCTTTTAGTGAAATAGGTAGCGATAGGGCCTAATGTTGGGAGGAACACTTCCAAGAAGGAGCTGAATACGATGGTCCTCTAGTCGTGAAGGTGGCAATCCCGCTGGTTCAGCAAAGACACATGCATATCTATCCAAAATTCATTGTAGATCCGAAGGACTAGTGGAGATTACTGATGGTTGCATCTGAATGGAATGGAGCTGAACGATGACACCATGTGAATTCTTTATAAGGACGTTTTACATGTGATGTGAACTAATGATGCTGAGAGACCCTAGTTGTAAGCCCTTCAATGTGTGTTTTTTTCCATTGTCTGAAAACTACAGATCCAAAGTTTAGCAAAATCCCATAAGATGGGTCCAAGTGTGCATAACCATTGAGTGCCCCAAACCACATCACATCCACCTAAGGGCAAGGTAAACATGTTAGAGCGTAGGTTATAATCTCCAATAGAGATACGCACATTGCGACACTTCCCTTTGCAAGGTAATGTGCCCCCATTGGCAATCATGACTTCAAAGCTAGAGCAAGGATGGACAAAACAATCAGCCTATTTGGTGATCTGATGGTCAATGAAGTTATGAGTGCTACCAGAATCAATGAGTATTGTCAGAGGGAGCTTCTTGAAGTATCCCTTGACCTGCATGGTTTGTGGGGTGGTGATTCCTGCTAAAGCATGGATAGAGATCTCTGGGTGGTCTTCCTGAGGAGGGTTAATAGGCGGCTGCTAAATGTCGACCTGATCATCTACTGTATCCTGAGCATCTTCATAAACTTCAGTTGCAGATGGAGAATCCAAATCCAAGAGGTAGAGCTTTTGCTCAACACATCTATGTCCCTGAGTGAATTTCTCATCACAATTATAACAAAACCCTTTTTCTCTATGTGCCCTCATCTCTGCTTCAGACAAATGCTAGATAGGAGTTGTTCTAGGAGCTGCCGTGATTGGAGGTCTTTGGGAAACCATATTTTTGAATGGAACAAAAGTGGATTTGGAGCACTGTTGAGCTGTGATCTTGTCCTCCGCCAACTTAGCCAACCCTAGGGCTTCCATCATTGTGCTAGGATGGAACATCTTAACCTCAGATCGGATTGCATCCTTCAGACCACTGACAAAACAACTCCTGAAAAAATTCATCAGACAATCCCTCTGTGTGATTGGCTAGTTTCTCAAATTCGGTCTGATATTCTCTCATAGTGCTAGTTTGGTGAAGTTTAGTGAGTGCTCCTGTGAAGTCATCAAAAGCACTAGAGCTAAATTGTTGAAAAAATTTGTCCCTTTTGGCTCTTCATGAGTCTTGATGTACCAACGGAACCATTGAAGGGCTTCATGTTCCAAATGAAAGGATGCAAGTGGGAATTTGTTGACATCAAAAGTATTATGCAGACTGAAATATTGTTCTGCCTAGTATATCCATCCAGTCGGATCATCACCATTGAAGCGAGGAGAATCAAGTTTCTGCCCACAAAAATTGCTAGAAGAAGAGAACCCAGTGTCTACAGAAGACTCTGGTTGCCGTCTATTGTGCATGGCTGAATGTTGAAAAATGAGGCCGAGAATTTTTTCATCCAAATCCTGGAGTTTGGTCTTGAGGGCTGCAAGTTCATCCTCCATGTTTTTTGCTCTTGCACGGGTGACAACCATAACTAGGAGGTTTTTTTTTTTTAATTTTTTTTTGGGAATTGGTAGAAAAACAAAAACAAATTTTTTTTAAGGAAAATTTGGATTTGGGAAAAACTCGGATGGGTAATTGGGGTTTGACTAGGTTTTGGACACTTTTTAAGGGACAGGGAAGCAAAAAATGGGGATTTCAGAAGCGGGGTAAAATAATGGGAAAATTTGTCTAAGAGGGACAAATGAGAAGAAATAGGAAATGAACATTGTGGCAAAATTTGAAGGTGATTGGGTGAGAATTGAAGAAGTTATGGCAAACCTTAAAAATAGACAAATGTGGGATTTCTGGCTTCGATAAGTGGAATTTGGGTTAGGGTCCTCAAGGAAGGAAATATGCATAATGGAATTTTAGGGGTTCTAGTAAATTTTGAGAGGAAACAGAGCTAAAGCAAGGAAGATATGGCAAAAAAATAGATTTTTTTTTCTTCTAAAAACGATCTGCAACGGCTCTGGACGGCTGCAATCTGCAATTTACTAGTTGGCAATAGATATGGACCCCAGGTATGTTTGGCTTCCTAAAGGTTCAGGGGATTCACTCGGCTACCAATGTTGTCTAACGACTTGTGTATTGGGGCAATACCCCTCACTCCATGGCTCAGGTAAAACTGATAACTGCTTTGCCACAAACGACAGCTCTTGGTTTACCTCACGGATGGGAACTAGTCAATCAGGTAGGGGTCATTTCCCTTTTCACTTGTAGGTCCTCTCAATGGGCCAGCTACTTCAAGGTTCCTATGGTACTCCTCACAATGAGTTTTAGGGCTATGCCCAGGCACTTTCCATAGTTAAACGGATAGGGATTATTCCTTGATCTGAACCTGCAACTAAAATGAACAATATAGATGCAAAGAAAAAAGAACTACTGTAATAATCATAGTGCTTGGAGGCCGCTGCAAAAAAAAAAAATTTGGCAAAAATTCCACCCAGCAAGCCCAGGAAAGTGCTCTGATACCAAATGAGAGGAACCTCCTACAATAATATAATGAAAAATGCACGAAATAACAGAAATAATAGAACACAGAAAGAATTTTTTGATTGCAGGCCACTTCGAGGGGGCAACCTCCTTTGAGCAAGCTCAATACAATAAACTCGTGGATGCCTTCATTGGCCTCAACACGTACTTATATACTAAGTCTAATCTAAACAACTATTACTCCCCATGAATGTGGGATAATACAATATACTCACGGGATGACTTACAAAGCATATGCGTCCAACATCAATTTACTAATAAAGTAAAGAGAAGGGTTAAACATGGGTTATTAGCATATTCATTATGCTTTTCTGGTACATTTGTGATAATTGAACATCTGAATTTGATGCTTCATAAAAGTATATTATATATCTATTGCTATTGTATGTGAAAATAATTGGAATCCTGAGCTCTAACACCATCTCCTACATGTATTTCTAGAGCTTATTGGACGGAGGGAGTTAAAGATGCACCTGATCAACCTTGGGATTCATTATTCACAGGCAATGATGGGTCCCTATTCCTTTCATATGCTCTTTTCTTTGTTCAGATGTATAATTTAGCTTTATGTTGCATCTTTCAGTCATTCCCACGGCTTGTGTGGGACACCTTAAACATTTCTTTTGAATATAATCAGCTATTTCATATTATGTAATGACTTATGTGTTCTTTCCTTTATGAATCAATTACTTAACATTAAACAACTAAACTTTATTTGAAACATATGTTTATATCATGAAGAATTGACAGTTTCTAAATACCTGTTTTCTAAACTGCATTGTCTTACACTGAATAAACAACAATAACATACTTGAAATATAAACTGCAGAGATTAGTTTAGCTTCAAAACTTGATATCCTTTGAATGTCTACTTTCTTAATGAAGCCTATTTTATTGATTTATCTAGATTGTGCAACAACTCAACTTGAACTGTTACATGACCTCGATAAATCAATACTGAAAATCCTTTATCAAGATAGTTGATGTTGATTGGATTGCTCATGTATCAAAAAAATTTCTTACCCCATTTTAACAACTGCTTGTTAAAGCCCTACTAAATTGAGCTGCAAGAAAAAAATTAGTAACAATAATTATTATGTAATATTAATATGAACTTATAAATATATTGATTATATATTAATATTAATATATTATATATTTATAATTCATATAATATTTATTAATATTATTATTTATAGTATATATTAGAAGGCACTCTTCATTGCATAAATCTATGCCATTGTAATGAGCCAAACTAAAATATTTCAAATTAAAATAAGATTTGGAAATGAATTAATTAATTCCACCAAAAACATACAACAATTCCACCAAAACTAGCAAGCTAGTCATGCAGAGAACAACACCAAACTAACACCTTTTGCCTAGAACTTATGGAATTGATTTTTTTGCATACTAATATGATGTTATCATCTACTAGACTATAATAGTAGTCAAAAAAGCTACAACAACTATATTTTAGAGTCTAGAGCAAATACAACAAAACCCACAAAAAAACCCATGAAACTACCAAATACTGAATGGAGCCAAAATCACTGGGAAACACCACAAAATATTTTTATTTGGTTTTTCTATCATAGACACCTAAGAACAGGTCTAATAAAACATGAAAATGCTACAAAAAACTTCTGGAAAAACACCCACAACACCAAACTACAAAATACACAAAGATTGAATTACACAGTGTGTATTTCAACACACAAAATCTTCACATGCAACACTCTTGAGACTAAACTAGCAATACCTAGCTCACCAAATCTGATCCAAACCTCAAAATGAATGAAATGCACCTTCTACACCAACATGCAATGTCATGCAAAACCTACAACAACACACATGCTCCACAAACACCAAAACCTACTCCTGCACACAAAATGTTGAAAACTGCCAAACTATCCAAATTCCTTTAGCACAAATGCAAGGTCTGGATGAGATTGCCTCTTGTGAGAAAAAGGATTTTTGTCCTCTATCCACTTTATGCTCATGGGTTTCTATCCACAAGCCTCTACTCCAACTGGGTTTTGTCCATTGAAGAAGTATTATGCAAATCTACAAGTTTGAGAGAAAATATGATATTAACAATACCCCCAAATGATAGAATTTTCATCTTTTGTATCAATCTTCCTTGGGAAGGATGCTTTCACAAGTCTCCCACATTTTTCTTGGATTTCATGCTATTTTGGGATATGACAATTGTCATAAGTTGTCATATAATGTCATAAATTGCCCCACCACTTGTAATTTCCCAATATTTTCAAAATCTTCATGCAAATGGACACCTCTCATGACACAAAACCCAATGCCTCTTGGAGCCTCAAAATATTTAATTTAATATTTAATTTTCCCCAAAAATTGAATTATATTTGGACAATAATAAATATTAAATTATTTATTCTTCCTATGCTTGCCCAATTAACCCACGGAAGAATAAAATGGGTTAATATTGATCATTAATCAAATATTAAGAAAAGGGGACATGACAAGTCCTCCCTCATCAAGATTTCTTTTCCTCAAGAAATGCAAACCAAGATGCTCTGGAATCATGATGTCGATGTGATGAGTCATGCTAAATTGTCCATAGAGCATGGATCCCATACCTATCAAGTGAGGTAACTCCTACCATAGAACACTGTGCAATCTTGAAAAACTCAAACTCATATGTGACAATGTCATGAAGCCAACAAAAATATCCATGTAAACCTTTTATACATTCACTCCAATCCAAAATTTGAACCACACCTTCCAAAAGAAATTCTTTAAACTCACCAAATGCCTCCCACTGTATTTAAGCACTAGCATGTGATAAATCAAACATGAAACTTCTGCAACCTCTCCCAATGATATAGATCTAATTTTTGCAGCCATTAGGACCCTTATAACATCCATTGTATGCTTTGTAACAGAAAGTGCATCTTTGGGAAAAAAACAACCACTTCTATTTTGAAAACACTGAAATATACATTGTTAAATTGCACACTAGTAAGCCCAAACTTGACCTCAACTCATGGGATGGTACCTTCAACTCTATTAGCTGATCTATACCAGGAAAATCTCTGTAGAGGGACAGCAAGTAGCATCATGTAACAACAGCATTTACACCACCATTTCTCAAAGACTGGATTTGCAAGCAAATGTTTATTTAGTTTCCATTGTATGTATGCACTAGCACTAGGTAGTTTGTACCAGAATATCTGAAATTTCTTATCATATCACAAATCTAATTTTTATGTCCCATAGGACTGATATGATAGTAAATACATCCATCACAACAAGAAGTACACAACTAAGGAGAAATTACCCTTTTTACCTTTGTATTATGGAGATACACCCTGCTAAACCCAACACTAATTGTTCCATGCTCTGCCTCAATTTGAAGGTTGTTAAATGCAACTTCAAGATCTGATCTAGAATAACAATGGTATAGTTGAGGAACATCAATAATCATCATATAATATCAGCAAACACTCCACCAAACTCTAGGTCTCAAATCTGCAAACAAAGGTTCATTATGATGGAAGACTATGCCTTTTGTGAGTCTATCCACTAGCACATACTAATCACTCCTCAAATTTTCTGAAATATTAGTGGCAAATACATATATGACATGCTCTACCATGTTAGAAAACTTCCCATCTTCAAAAATGACACCAATGATACCAAGTATAGGCATCATGAAAACAACATGAACAACTTCATCCTTGTACAATTCATGTAATTTGGTCACCTCTTTGGAAAATAATTCAACTGTGGTATGCTCTAAATTCGAAATAGATGGTAATAATATAGGCATACTCAGCATGCCCATTCCCATCATTGATGTAATCTTCATCATTAATCCCAAAAATACTAACAATGACATCCTTGAACATACCTTTCCATTCTTGATGATGGATAAGCAATGGCTGCAACAAAATTACTAGAAAGTCTTGTTCTACTTCATTTTGAAGAGCCTCATTCCCCTCAAACTCTCCTCCACATATCCTAGAATATTAAACCTCTTTTAACTTCCTTTCAATTAGTTTTATGATGGCTGGAGTTGTTGTTGCTAATAGTGAAGACTTTCTTCTCCCATCATCATGCAAATAATCTTTTCCAAAATGCACCAATCTACAGTTGTTCATAACTGAAATAAACAAAATCAGTAGTATACAAATGATGTAACAACTGCAAAAATGAAAAACTTGTGCAACAATCATTGATGTGATCAATTCAAAATGGGTGGGCAGCCATGTATGGACTGAAAATCTCTCCAAAAATATCTGCACACTTTTGAAACCATTCAAAATCAGCAACCCATAAACTATTTTCTTTAACAAATATTTTTGAAGATCTAAAGCATAATGTAGATTCACACCTAGATCCATGCTAAAGAAATGTTTAGATATGGTGATGAATTTTTTTTTTGCCTTCTTGATGCTAAGAACATCTTTTGCTATCACATCTGTCATGAATTCTTCTCCATACATCCAAGAGTAACAAACTTGTATGTAACTTGAATTATCACATAGTTCCCATACTCTTATGTAAACACATTTTTGGATTCTTTCACTCTCCATATGATGATTCCCATGATAAAAAAAAAATTTCATTGATAAAGTACCAAGCATCAAATCTCCGTTAGAATCCCATAAGCTATAATCATGAAGGTAATCAAATTGCTTACCATATGTTGCTGATCTAAATTTTTTAGAAAGCTAAAAACCAACATTAATATCTAGTAAGCCATCCTTTTCATGTCCATGTTTCTCAATAAGGTTATCATGGACCTCCTCCTCATAAACACATAGTGTAGTAAATGATAAAAATAAATACTCAATGTAACCCCTGCAACCTCTGAAAAATAACTTGTGCATATGTTCCTTGCAAACATAAATCTGATGGTAGCTGCTTTTCCCCTCAATATTTGAAAAATGATGTGAGATGATGACATACTTACAACCTGAAGTAAACTCTAAGGCATACTTAAATATTCTATCTGATAATGATCTTGGAGACATATTTTTGAACACCATTCTATGTTGATTTGGTAGTGGTTGAATATTAGAATTAAGACTATGCTACTTACCAGAAAATGAAATAGTTTGCATGCTCTCCACAACCAAGCAAATTTCAGCCCAATCAACCTTTCCATTACAACAAATCTTCTTATCTATGACTACTCCCAAAGTTCCATTAGACATACCTCCAAGCTCCATATCTTTTCCTTTAGATGTTAACTTAAACTCCATGCATTTTTGAATTTGTAATAACTTGCCAAAAGAAAATAGCCATCCTACATCCATAACCATGTCAGTTTTCACAACATAGAATTCATCACATACCTTATGCTTTGGTATTGCAATGGTTGGCTTCTGTAGTGGTTCCCTCAAATAGAAAATGTATTCACCACCCTGATTCTACTGTGCTACTCGGATGCAACTAGAAGTTGAGGATTTTGAAATAGAAAACACTTTTGCAGCTATGACATTGAACCCATCAAAAATTTCAGCCTCCATGTGTTCCTCATTATCTTCTTTTTGTGGCTCTTTGGATAAAGAACTAGGATCCCACACTAGCATGAATGATAAATTTTGAAGTTGAGAGGAAGGATCCACTTTCCACTTTGTACCCTTCATCTTTTCATGATGGTTAGAATGCTTCCCATGATAGAAAAAACATAGTAATGATACCCTATCAAGGTGATGCAATAAATCCTTGCTTCTATGAACATCCTTATTTTTCGAGTTGTAATCAAAGAAACAATCAAAATGTTTACCTTCATTAGCTGATTTGAAAATCTTTGAAGGATTTGTAGTAGTGCCACTCTTCTCATGATAAAAATCATCAACTAAAACATCTTTCTTGGATTCATGCCCATCAACATTGTTAAAATGCAAATCATTTTCACATGCCAATGGTTCCATATCTTATTTGTATGAAAACTTGATAGGTGTTTCTTGGACAACATTAGGAATAATTGAAACATTTTCTTCAATTATTAAATCCTCATATTCAACATGCAAATCTGATTTCTCATTGACTTCATTGCGAAACACATTGTCCTACCAAGTAAACTCATTTGGGATCACTAAAATATTTTCTTCCAATAAGATCTCTTTACCTTTATCTTGCATGGTTTGATTCATCTCACATTCTGGTGGCTCTATTTTATGTTCTTCCTTTGTATCATGCTCCTTAGCATCTTCCAACTTATCTTCATCCTTTCTTCTCCTTATGTAGTACCTGTCAAAATATTCTATAGCTTTGATAGCTTTAGGTTCACCTTGGTATTCCTCAAAAATTATGATAATCTCTTCTTCTTGGGGCATAATTATTCATGTCCCCTCTACATATTTTTGAAATGGTGTGGCTTAATTTAAATCTTTGGAAAGACTCTAGTATTATTCATACCATCTAGCAATTCTGGAGGCCACAATTTCATTGTCCCTCTCTATCAATATATTAAATAGAAAATTGATGTAACCTCCCATGATCAATAACTTAGTACCCTACAGGCTGGAAAGATCATGCTCTGATACCAATGTAAGGAGACAAACTGAAATATTTCAAACTAAAATAAGATCTAGAAATGAATTAATTAATTCCACCAAAACTAGCAAGCTAGTCATGTGAAGAACACCACCAAACAAACACCTTTTGCCCAGAACTTATGGAATTGATTTTATCATCTGATAGACTATAATATAAGTCACAAAAGCTACAACAACTATATTTTTGAGTCTAGATCAAATACAAAAAAACCCACGAAACTGCCAAATACTGAATGGAGCCAAAATCACTGGGAAACACCACAAAATGTTTTTATTTGATTTTTCTATCTTACACACCTGAGAAAAGGTCTGATACAACATGAAAATGCTACAAAAAACTTCTCAAAAAACACCCACAACACCAAACTACAAAATACACAAAGATTGAATTACATAGTGTGTATTTCAACACAAAATCTTCACATGCAACACTCCTGAGACTAAACCAGCAATACCGAGCTCACCAAATCTGATCCAAACCTCAAAATGAATGAAATGCACCTTCTACACCAACATTCAATGTCATGCAAAACCTATAACAACACAAATGCTCCAGAAACACCAAAATCTACTCCTACACACAAAATGCTAAAAACTGTCAAACTATCCGAATTCCTTCAACACAAATGCAAGCTCTGGATGAGATTGCCTCCTATGAGAAAAGGGTTTTCATCCTCTATCCACTTGATGCTCATGGGTTTCCATCCACAAGCGTCTACTCTAACGAGGTTTCATCCATTGAAGAAGTATTCTACAAATCTGAAGTTTGAGAGAAAATATGATACCAACAATACCCCCAAATGATAGAATTTTCATATTTTGTATCAATATTTCTTGGGAGGGATGATTTCACATGTCTCCCATGTTTTTCTTGGATTCCTTTCTATTTTTGGATATGAAAGTTGTCATAAGTTGTCATACAATGTCATAAATTGCCCCACCACTTGTAATTTCTTAATATTTTCAAAATCTTCATGCAAATGGACACCTCTCATGACACAAACCCAATGCCTCTTTAAGCCTCAAAATATTTAATTTAATATTTAACTGTCCTCAAGAATTGAATTATATTTGGACAATAATAAATAATAAATTATTTATTCTTCCTATGCTTGCCCAATTAACCCATGGAAGAATAAAATGGGTTAATATTGATCATTAATCAAATATTAAGAAAAGGGGACATGCCAACCATTTAGTTGACATGTATGCAAAATGTGGAAGCATAGAGAAGACCCATGAACTGTTTGACAAAATGCCTCAAAGAACTGTGGTTTCATGGAATGCAATGGCTACAGGATATGCACAAAATGGATTTGTTGAAAAAGATTTAGAAATTTTCAAGAAAATGTAAATGGCAGGTGTAAAGCTAGACTCCAAAAATTGGCATTTGTATGGTATACAGCTTCCATTCACCACTCTTATTGCATTTTGGCATTCAGCCATGTTGTATAAAATGAAATCGCAGGGACATTTTTGGTTTACAATCACATTTAGTTGGTTTAAACTTGAAACAACTATTAGAGTTGTTACTTGAGACTTTGAGTATGTGCTGACTACCACAATGCAAGCAAGTGAAATTTTTGTTAAATAACACTGCACATTTCCTACTCTCCAATCATAATCATAACATGTCATTGCTATTGATTACTCATCTCAATCTCACAACACTATGATGAAGGAGGTGCTCTACATAAAAACCAATACAGAAGTATGATAGATAGTCATAAAGTGTTTGACCACATGAGAGAATGAAATAGACTGGAGCATATAGAAGGTGTGGATGTCCCTACAAGGTTATCATACTGTTTCATCATATGCAACAAACAGGTTTTCAACCTAATCAGTTCACACTTGCAAAGTGTACTCCCAGCCTATGTGAAAATGGGTGCTTTGGTGCAGGGTCTAAATATCCATCAAAGTGTAGTTGAAAGTGGATTTTTTTAATCATATGTTGTAGTTGTCAGTGCCCTAATAGATATGTATGTAGAATGTCGAAGCATGGAGGTAGTTTTCATTCGAAATTGTTTTACAATTTGCCATAGGCCATTTTTTGCAACATGGGTTCTGGAACAGGCACAAGATGAAGCACGAGATATGAACCATTCAGGAAAGCAAAAAATCTAAAAAAAGGGATACTAGCTCAGAATGGATTCCTAACAGTTATTTTTTCAAAACAAAATGGATTCACAGGAGTAGTTTGAGAATCAAGACAAATTCAAATGAGGAATGCCCTACCCTACAAGAGGAGATTGAATGTGGGTGTTGCTATAATGAGTTTCAATTTCAAATGATGGCAGAATGTAAATGAGGTCACGATTGATGGAATGAGAAGATAAATAGAAAAGATGAGGAATGACTTAAGGTTTTCAAGCCCAAATAAAAAAAAGCAATATACAGAAGAGTAGGAGTCTAGCAGAGGCTTCCCTGCGCTCCTACAAGGTTAGAGCAATCTATGTGCAATGTTGTGAGAAGCAATCCATGCTTTCTCGCACCCCTGCAGGAAACCCTAGAGGATGGTGCAGGTGGGCGATGAAGTGAAAATATCCCGCACTCCTGTAAAGGAAATATAAATTGCTTGTGGTAATGTGATGGTGAGAAAATAACTAAGTGGAAAATAATCAAATATAAAGTACCCCGCTTTCCCACAAAGGACAAATGAAATGGCTGCGGGTGAGCGGTAAAATGGAAGGTATTGCCATACAAAGGAAAAATAAAATGTGGTTGTGGAGTCAATCAATAATATTTTATTTGCATTTGATACATGAAGATTATTTAGTACTTTGATGGATGTCCAAACCCTCTTCCAAAACTACCATTTTAGCATAGGTTGTTTGTACGATGGCAATTGTGATATGACGAAAAACAAAACTGATGGAAAAAAGAACGGCCAACACCAGAAAGAGGAAATCCAGACCATTGGACAGTGTCAACTTGGTACTCACACAATGCTTCAACTATATTCATCTTGCCAAATGAGTTTAATACTCAATGCTCATTGGTCACTTCAATTTTAATATAATTAAAAAATAAAAAATTCTATTTTTCACATTACTGTTCACCCAATTGACCAATAACACAATAGATAAATTGCATTTATTAAATCATTAAATAAAAAAATTAACTTTCAACTTTTGGGATTTTGCCAAATGAATTTAATACTCAATTCTCATTGGTCAACTAAATTGAATTAATTACATCATACAAATGCAAGAGAATTCCTGCCTTGGCAGGAACTAATAATCTTCTGATTTTGAAAATTTAAAAGATTTTGATGAATATATTAAAAGAAATGACTTTCAATGTATCATAATGTATCAATATCAAAAATTATTTTCAACAACACCAAGAATAGTTATGAAAAGTATCAACCACAATAATTTATTTAATTTTCTATCAAGTAATGTATCTTTATATAATACTATAGTTATTTCAAAGCAATACATATATTAATTTTATATCATACTCTTATACAATTGCAATATCTTGTGTATAATACAAACATATATGTTACAAAAAGGCAACCAAGAGATTTAGAAAACAAGCACAACGTGAATTACAACAATATACCCTAATACAATGTTATTGTGTAATTATAATATATTCAAAATATGTTTCATAAAATCTAAAATAAGTCCATTTCTCTTTGTACTTAGTTGATTTATGTATTATAATGGATTTATTTACAATGCACGATGTCAAGTGGGAGAATGTAAGGGTTAAGGTCTAACATCATAAATTACATACCCTACAATTTTGCAATGTCTTACATCAACCTAAATGACCTCCTCATGTGAACTCAACCTAGGTCATCTCCCAAAAACTAAATCATTTCTAAAATTTGAATTGGAAGATTGTTCTTGAACCCCTCTTGTATCTTTATCCTAAATTTGGGGTCATTCTCCTCAAATAGTGATGCTACACATATGTTTCGTGATGTACCGACATCTCGTACCATATAGTACCATGATCTATACAGTATGGTTGCATGCTACTATGATAATTAGCCATTATAACACCTCCTATAGACACACCAAGCTATTATGAGCATGATTCCCTGAACCAAATCCAGTGGAATCTAGGAAAATAGCAAGTGCCATCAGTTACTAAGAGAAAGAGAAAAGACAAGTTTTTCTGATAAAAATTCAGTAGGATTCCATAAACCAGACATGAATGAATGAAAAATTTCTATGCACTTTCTTCATAGCTACAATCACCTTCAAGATCTATGTTTTCTAACTTATATCTTTGAGGTAGAGCACAAAATCATCATCACATGTCCCTATTTATGCATCTCATTTTACGTGTTTAGACTTGAGGAGAGAATAACTTGTGCGAGAGGCTTAAATGATAGAGTTTCTCCTAAGATTCCTCTAAGATTATTGTTTTCATTCTCTAAAAGACTCCATCTCCATTGTGCATTTTAGTAAGTAGCAGATTTGTTTTCTCTATAAAATCCTTGTGTAAATTTCCTATGAATCGAGATCCCTAAGAAGCCTACATTTTTAGATAAATTTTCTAAAGAACACTAGAAGTAAATTTGTGGGGAATCTCTAACTCTCCATTGAGCATTCCCTTGATTTTGATAATCCTACAAAAACCATATCCATTTACTTGATCCATCTCCTATTTTCCATCCCTATTATTTTGTACACTAGGCCTAGTGTCCTGGTAGACTAGGGAGGTGCTCCTAGAATCACTTTGTCACTACATCCTAGCTCCTATACACACTTAGGATAGGTGCACACACTTTTCCCAAAATATTTATCATTTGAATTCTTGTGGAGGTCAAAAGACTAGAGCAGGAGTTTGATCATTCCTAGAAAACTCCTTAGTAGTCCAAAGCTTCTTTTCAGCCCCATCAGAAGTAGGTCTTTTTGAGAAATCAGCACAAAGGTTTGGGTTAAATTTTTCTTGTCAATATTTCAACAGATTAATCATTTTATCTCTGTATTTTTCTTTATCATCCAAAGATTACACTTGTGTTTCCTTCTATTTTTGTTGTGTAGGATCATTAAGAAGATTCACAAGTTGAACAAGAAGTCTCTGAGGATGTGCAAACTGAAGTGCCCAGATCTTGTTATTTGTACAATGTCGTACAGATGATAGTGCATGACATAGACATCCATGCAACATGGTGATAAGTTCTACTCAATGTTTTATTCTATTTTCTAAGCTTTATTTTTGAAAACATTTCATTATTCAGCCTATATTTTTAGGATTTAGATTAATCATAGGAGGCATTAATCTAGTGTACAAATTAGCATTAATATTAGAGTGAATTGAAATAGGGTAGAGTTCTCTTTTTCATTATCACATCTCTAGTGAACCTGACATGAACCTACTCTTCAAAACCTAAGTTTTGATTTCTAGACCCAAACATCTTGCATTGTGTATTGTAGGCTCTAGAGAATTTGATGAGATTTATGACCCAATCTTCTAACTCTAAAAATCTTGTGTGAAGAACATGTCAAAACCTAAACCTTTTTCAACCATGACCACAATGACAATCAACATGCCTTCATTTTCAGGTGATCCTACTAGAATCATGATGCCTATTCCCAAAATTCTTCTTCCAAGATCAACCACCATATCTTTTGTGTTGACCATGACCTTTTCAAAAACACAATCAAATTTTGATCTCAAGAATACCTTAAGACCCTTGTCTTCTCAAATAAAAAACCTAGAACATCTTCATGATTTCTAGAACTTTCTAACTCAAGAGGTCACTTCAGATACTATACATTAGTAGAATTTTGGCAAATAAATGACTAAGTGACTAAAATTTTTAGTCACAACAACTAAAATGCCTATTAAATTCTACTGATTTTTTGCAACTCAGCTATAAATGAGTAAATAAATGACTAATTTGGTCGTTGACTAAAAAAATATTTAGTCACAGAAATAAAATGACTAAATAGTTAGTCACCTAGATACAAATTAGTCAAAATTTTAAAAAGAACTTTTTGGATAAATTATTGGTGGGATGTATTGCCATGATTCACTATTCATGTTCATTCCAACATTTATCACTATCTGCATTGCCATCATACCCTGTTTTGTATCTTCCTTCTATTTGCACTCAAATCTCCAACTCCTTACTGAATATCACCATCACCATCACACTCTTCACTTGTAGGCACTCTAATATGCTCTTCATGCACTCATCTTGGAATATCTCTGACCATTCAGAGTTACTTGAGGTGGACTCGCCAAAAAACCAAAGGTCAAGAATGTAGAGATGAAAGTACTTTCCTAGAGCTACTTTGCACTGAGGTGTTTTGAGTTATAGAAGCTACTTGCATGGGTGATAAAGAGGAGAGTACCTGGAGACTTCTAAAAAGGTAGGCAAGTTATTTAGAGTTTGTTGCAATGAATTTGAAGTCAGTGAGGCCCTTTGCAGTGAAGTCAGATTTGGGAACACACTCTGCAGTGAATTCAGAGGTAATTCAAAAGCCCCATTACATTTATAAACACAAAATCTATAGCTTTACGATTGGCAACTTACAATAGTTACAATCTACTACTCTTAATAATGTTCTTTTACAATCTTACCACTATTCTGCTTCATAATGTGTTCTAGCTAAATATAATAAAATTTGAGTGTCAGTGCCAAAATAGAATTTCCTCAAACAATTTTGATACATTTTCACTGCAAGCGCAAACTATCATTGTGCAAAGTAAACATGTGCTAGATTTACCCACACATCAGGCATCTGAACAAATATGTTTCCTATTGCATCTTCTTGTACTTGTGTAAAAATTTCCTTTCCAATATCAAATTGACCCCTTTCAACTAGCACAACGGCTGCCCCATTTGCAACATAAACATTTCCTGGTCTCCGTGCCAACATTTTACAATATAGTTCTCGAGCCTTCTCAAGATGTTGTGCCTCCACCTTTGGATCCCTCCTCTCATTGTAAAAAGCTACAAAATAATTCCAATTTCCAAGTGAAATGTTAAGAATTTTTTGCATTTGATTCACTTTGTGCATCTTTAATTGTTTCTTTTGCTTTAAGCCAATCATCTATTTTTAGTTCCATTTTGCCAAGCATAGATAAAGCATTTGATGAGTTTTATCCACCTTAAGTGCATCCCCAATCAATTCTAGGCTTAGTTGGATCTCATCCCGAGCTTGAGCCATGGTTGCAAGACATAGATATGCATCCACATAATTAGGAAACTTGAACAATATTAGCCTGTATAAAAGATTTTCTTTTTTAGTATCATGTAGCTGTTCAAACAACCTAGCAAGATTAAATAGTGTTGTGACTTTATCCCATGGTAGCTAGAGTGAAACACCACCTTCTTTTAGTTGATGGAAGAATTCCATATCCTTAAAGAGCACAGGAAAAAATATAGAATTGGCACTAGGGCTTTTATTTATGAATTCAACCCAAGTGCCATTTCCTAATGCCTCCATAAAAGTTTATTGAGCCAACTCTAGTTCATCATGCTCAAAATGAAGAACCCCAATGTTGTTTAACAATTGAATGGGTACTTCTTTTCTGCTCTTCTTCAGAAGAGACTTTGTTGTCTTAAGAGAATCTAATACTGCACTGGGGTCTGATAATATTAATAACTCACCCATCTTGTTAAATGTATGGGCATCATGTGGATCTATGTGAGTTGCCTTTCTTAAAATTTCCAAAGCCTTCTCTACCTGCCCTTGCTGAGCATATATATGGCGTACAACTTTTAAGCTCTCACAGTTCTCAGGGTGGACCTCCAGAACCTTTTCAAAATTTGAGAGAGAACTCTTAAGATCTCCTAGCTTCAATTGAACCTGTCTATGAAATCTTGTGGCCTCTAGCTTTCCTTGACTGATGCCATGTAGTAGTGGCTAGTGGTGTCATAATCATCTTTACTATGATAAGATCATGCAAGATTATAATATGAATGAGATTTCATGAGAGGGTGGTCAGTTGAAACAAGAGCTATCTCAGTCAACTGTTCCACAAGAAAATGCTACCTTGTGAAGAAAAAATGGTTTGCTAAATGATTCAATGCCATTGCATAGTACGAGTATAATTCAAAGGCTCTACGCATATTTTTCATTCCTTCATGAACACTACCTTTTTCACTAACTATAAGAATCGTATAAGTAAAAAATGCACAAAACTAACCACAAAGTTGTATGTAGAGGTAGAACATGATGCAGAGGAAGGATTCACACACAATAAACTTGACACATCCCAAACAAAGTTTCAATACACTTGATGCAAATCTGCACCCTTGTTCATTCTTGACAATTTGCTCCTAAGCCTAAAACATGGAAACAACACCCTAGTGACACTCAATCATTGAAGACAATATGGAATATGGGAAAATTGGTTTATTCAGGCCTATTACAATATCTTCTAGGGGTTTCCAAGTGTACATGACCTAACCAAGTGATTAACACAATGATTTATGAAATTTAGGTTATGCTGCCACTAGGTGCATTCAAGGCGATGACTTCAAACAAAGGTAAGAACACTTGTCATATGAATTCCTAGGCTTGTACAGGACGTAAAAACATGCCACTATGATTCTTCAACCCTCCATTGACATACAGTGCATAGATTATTCAAAGCAACAAAGAACCTAGGGTTTTAGGACTGTCTCACAACAAATCTACACACAAAGTCAATCATATCTTCTTCACACGTGTCAGTCGTGAGTTGTCCTCTTGTAGGGATGTGGATAGGCGTGGGATAGAGATTTCCACTAATATTCAAGATTTTTGGATGGTGGAAACTCTATCCATGATCAAATTTTGCTCCCTGGAAACCCTAGGTAGGGTTTAGACCTGCACTCACCAAAATGCAATATCTCGTACAAAAATTGATAAAATTCTACCAAACGAAATGAATTCGAAAGCTAGATTTTTGTCGCTAATAGATTTTTGTTGCTATGTGTAGAACATTACAGATGGATCAACGTCGAAGGTTGACTATGGATCAATACCATGCATTTGATGAGAGAGTAGCTAATGAGAGGGACATGGACAAATACCCATGTCCATGTAAAGACTGTCGTGGTGGAAAGGTTAGAAAAAGAAAACCGATTCTTTGACATATGATAAGATATGGGCATAGTGGTATAAGCCCTTGGGAATACAATTATTATGAAGATATGATAGAATTACAAAGTGTGAGAGATGAAGAGGCAAAAAAATAGATGAAGTGGCACCAAACATAGATGAAGAGGCAGCAATGTTAGATGAAGGGTTTGAAGTTGATAAAATGTTGAATGAGGGTCTAGATGATGATTGGACCAAGTCGATGGAGGATGCTTTAAAGCATGTGTATACTAATTGCAATTTAAGTTATTTGACAATAATCCTTCAAATTCTTAACTTGCAAGTGGTGCATGGTTGGACAAATGAGAGTGTAGATCAGTTATTGGCATTATTAAGTTTGTTGTTACCACCTGACTCCACATTGCCAACAAAACAAAGTCAATGTAAAAGGTAAATCACTAAGCTAGGATTAGGGTATAAAAACATCCACACATGTGTTAATGGTTGTGTATTATTTCACAATAATCTTGCAAGTGAGAGTGAATGTCTGAAATGTCATGAAGCGAGGTATACACAAGGGTTGAAATAAACTGTGGTTCCTAGAAAGGTTCTTTGCTACTTTCCAATAATCCAACGATTACTCTGAATGTATAGGTGTAGAGACATTGCTGAACTTATGCAATGGCATGCCCAAAATAAGAGCACCGATGGAAAACAATGACCTGTGCTTGATTCTAAGATGTGGATGGAATTTGATAACAAATGGCTTGATTTTTCTCAAGATCCTCATAATATAAGGCTGGTTTTTGCTCTAGATGGGGTAAACCCATTCTCAAATCAAAGTACTAAATGGTCAACTTGGCCAGTGTTTTTAATAAATTATAACTTGCCTCCATGGTTAGCAACTAAACCATTTTTCTTAATGCTATCATTGATTATACTAGGAAAGAAAAGTGTGACTTCAGATACAATCGATGCTTATCTAGAGCCATTATATGATGAGCTAATGGAATTGTGGAAAGGAATTGAAGCAATTCAATCTTTAAGGGATGGTCATTCAGTCAAATTCACTTTAAGAGCTTCCTTATTGTTTAGGATTCATGATATTCCTGCATTTGGCACATTGGCTGGTCTCAGTGTTCATGGATACCATGGATGTCCTGCTTGCAACTTTAAGGATTTTGTGAGGCACTCAAGAAGTTTGCGTAAGTGTATTTATTGTGGACATCGTGCTTACCTTAAAATAGATCATCCATATCATTGACAAAAAACATGTTTCAATGGTCAAGAAGAGAATTGTGAAGCACCATTGATAATAACAAGTGATTACATTGTTGAGAATGAACAAAAAAGAATGTCATTTATTGAAAATGATGGGATGTCTGGTAATAGATATGATCCATGTAGTAAAAGCTGCAATATCCAGAATTAATTTCCATCATAGAATCCAAGTTTGACCATAAGGTAAATATTTGAAAAGGTAAAAAAAAAGATAATAATTTTTTTTAACATAGAAGAACATTCATTGCCAAAATAAGAATCACGTAGATAATATGATACATAATGGGTCTATCTAGCTTTAACATTTTAACAATACGATAATTATAGTCATTAAGAAAAATTTTCAAAATAAAAACTTACCAATGTCACTGCATCTTGATTGTCGATCTTCCCAATTCAAGTCTCGGCAAGCCTCTGGAGTATAGAAGAGAAAGTATCTTCGAGGACCTTTACCTCCAACCATAGATCGTCAGTCTCCCACACACCTTCCTACCCGAAAGTGGCCATACCCTACTCGAAGAGGATAGACTTAGGGTAAACAATGGTGTTAGCCATCTGAGTACCGATGTTGTGACCTACGTAACTTGTTATCATGCAATCCCCTAGATACCCTCTAGACAAGCATGACAACTCCACAAGCTATGCCATCTAGTCACGGTGAACTATCAATGCACTAGAGGCAGGTGCATTAACTTGGCCAAAGGATTTAAATATGATTAGCATTGTGTCAACTCAATTAGTATGTTCACCAACCCCAACTTGACTTGAATTAATCACAATCCTACAGTTATATATGTATATATAATGTAATATCTATGATATTTTCTTAGTTTTCCAATTCATCATGCTATACTGCATAGTAGTTAGGTTTACTTCTCACTTTTGGGCTCTTAGAGTCACTTTCATCCATGTGTTGGAGGAATGGGATTCTAGCTTACCGGTTAATCGGTTAATGCTATTAGTTTATTAGTTAAATTTTTAGGTTGACCCCCTGCTTAAATTATCCTATCTAGAGAGGACACTAAAATAACAAAATAAGCTCAGGAGAGGTTTATCAAATGACCTGTTATCGAGTTCCAATAATTGAAGATCCAGTGTTAAAGTTTAAGTACTCCTACAAGTCTTCTTTGACCCTACAGAATTCCTGACATAACATAATCTCTATATCACTCCAATCATTTAACAATCCTAACTTGTCATTTCCTTTTAGGGAGTAAGAATGCATGTAAGCTTTAACTAAACACTTTACTATTGACCCAAAGAGTCTGTAGTATGTTCTAGAACCTCATTACTTAGCATGTTCGAATGTTTTAAACCAAATAATGTTTCTAAAACCCTCTTTTAGTGACACATCAGCTTGAATGATATGAATGCAGAATGAATTATATTCACTTTTAAAGATGGTCTAAATAGGTTAACTTTCACAGCATGAAAGGGTAACTCTATTTCACTAAGCTAATATAGATTCTTTAACTTATGGCAGACCGAGTAGATACATAGTGTATGCCATATATTCCTCACTACTATTTCCCATTCTATCGACTGGTTTACTCATTCTTTATTTCTTTCTTTAAGATAGATACTATTTGATAATACAAGACCAACATATAGTCGAGCATGCTAACCAATAATATTCTAACACCAACCGACAATAAACAAACTGTAACTATGGATACCTTACTCTCTGACAGTCGACCAAGGCTCAAACTGTGATGTGATCTACACTCAGCCAATTTATTTCTTATGGTAAGTGGATAGGGCTACATAGGCCTAGTTATCCGACGTATAAATGCTCTAGGAAATCAAGTAAATGACCACTGAAAAGTCTAAGTCTGCATGGTGTTCCATTGTTCAAAGAAAAAGCATTGTTTACATTTATTTAAAGTGTAAAATACAAGTCTTTAAAGCGTAACCAAACCATACATTTCATCATCAAAATAGACACTAAAATCCTTATTATTATTTGATAGTGTCGTTCTTATTATGGCATTCAAATTTAATCATGATTGTGTAGTAAGAGTGAAAGGATGGAAACTTGAATGAAAGGTTTCGTCGACTGGTATTCCTGGTCCAAATCTTGTTCAGTTTGCACTCGCATACACGCTGTCCCTTCTCTGCTTCCTATCAGCTCCATTTGTCTCCTCTCAAAATAGTCTTGTTCCTACTCTTAATGACAGCCCAAAAGAAAACTAACTTCTAACCTAACTAATTCGCATAGTTATCTATTTGGTAACTACCAAGCTCAGTTACACCAACTATCCTCCTCCCCACGGCCACTAGCACAAAAATAGTTTTAAACCCCGCTATCCTCGCGACTTATTCGCAAGGTGTGCTATCAGTTAGTAAGGTGGCGGTTTTTCTATTTTAGACATAATGCCATATTATCTTTATCAGATTCTTGAGCTGATATCGGCTGCATACGTCATGGGGTGATTGCTTAGCTGACGATAAGTCATTTTAGTTTAAAGCTTGAGAATAAATAAAACATTATGGGACAAAAGACATCATAAAATAGTGACTTGAGTAAAGTCTTTAGAGCTATTGCCCATTTACTAGCATCATTAAAGAATATAAGAATTGTTCCTTGATGACTATTTAAATATATATATATATATATATATATATATATATATATATATATATATATATATATATATATATATATAAAATTTTATACATTACCATTACAATATGACCAATGGTATTATACTTGATGACCACATAGGTTTAAAACATTATTTAAACCTTTTTATTTTACGATGATATCCCACAACAAAAATAATTCAACTTCCTTCAAAATCTATAATTAAACGTTTACATCACACGCTCATAGAGCTTTATGGCAATGACGATTGAAGCGCAAACACAATAACAAAGTTTACGGTTGACATTTTTGGGGTCGAGTTTTTGTCTTCCCCCCTTTTACGAACTATTATCAACTTTTACGCCAAACAACTTAACAAGACATAACATACAACTCATTCTCAAAGTATATATATATATATATATATATATATATATATATATATCTGTCATCCATATTTGGTGACATGATTCAAAGTATTACGCCACAGATATCGATTAACCATACTCATCATGACAACGACGTAAGGAAGAGTGACCTAGTCTTATAATCCTTGGCATTCTCATCTATAATTGACTTAACCAAAATCAATACTTATCTCAAGGTAACTAGGTTTATCTACCTGATGTTCGTTCTCAGTGGCAAACACCCATTGATATTCCAGGGTCTATTCTCCCCTTCTCGAAGATACCTTCTCTTCTTCTTGCTTCATGGTGAACATGTTCCATCTATTCCTATCATTAACAATCTCACATACAATTTGTGGTCAGAGTACCAATGTTCTGGTTGAAACACATTTACATCATATCATTTCATTTTCATATTGAAAAGACATTTTTAATTCATAACATCAGATTGATCATACTCAAGTAAAAATTCATGATTTCATAAAGTTAATCTTTTCTAATCATAACATCATTTTCCATGATGTTAAAAATATTCACATGACTGTACTATTTAAGAAATTATCAAAAATAAGTAGTAATACTGAATCCAAAAAGGGGATGTAACATATCCTTCCCCTATAGAATCATCATCCCCAATGATTGAGTTTATCAAGCAAAATTTTTAAAATGAAATAAGATTTTATAGTTTAACATTAATGTTTTTGAAAAAGGATAGGAAATTTTTGGTGGATGTCATTATAGTCTTCCCAAGTGGCGCTATCCTCGCCATATTGGTCCCACTGAATTTTGCATTGCAAGACCTCTCAATTACGCAAATGGAGTTTACGCATTTTGAGTACTTTGAGTGGCTTGATCACAACCACTCCTGGCTCCTATATCTATAAAGAATCCCATTTAAGAATGTGGTCATTACCTACAAAATATTTCTTTAGGTAAGAAACATGAAAAACATTATACATTTTAGACAAGGCTAGAGGTAGAGCAATTTTGTAGGCCACTGGATTGATAATCTCGAGGACTTCAAAAGGTCCCACATATCGGGGAGCCAACTTTAAAATTTTACCAAACTTGATTGAGCTTTTATGGGGTTTCACTCGCAAAAGAAGTTTCTATCCAATAGAAAATTGTCTAGGCAACCGTTTGCCATCTGCATAACGTTTTTGCCTATCGTTGGCTTCTGCCAACCTTTTCCTAATCATTTTCACTTTTTCTTCCATATATGCTAGCATTTCTGGACTGATGATTATCCTATCTTCTAGCTTGTCCCAGCTTATAGGAGTTCTGCATTTCTTTCCATATAATGCTTCGAACGGTGCCATCTTAATGGCAGAATGATAGGAATTATTCTAGGCAAATTCAACAAGAGGTAAATATTCCTCCCATCTATATTGTTGGGCCATGCAATACATTCTTAGTAGATCCTCTAGGACCTGGTTAACCCTTTTTGTTTGTCCATCAGTTTCAGGATGATAAGCAGTGCTCACATTGAGTTTAGTCCCTAGTACTGAAAATAAAGTTTTCCAAAACTAGGAGGTTATTTGAGGATCTCTATCGGATATAATCTTTTCAGGTACCCCATGCAATCTAAACACTTCTTGAACAAACTTATGGGCCAAAACATGAGCTCCATCTGTCAAATTTCCAGGAATGAAGTGTGCTACTTTGGTTAGTTTATCTACTACGACCAAAATCACATCATGTCTATTCCTAGACATTGGTAATCCTTGAACAAAATCTTTACTAATGACCTGCCATTTCCATTCTGGAATATCATGTGGGTATAACAATCTGACAGGGTGTTGGTGTTCTATCTTTACTCTCTGACATTCCAAGTAACTTACCACAAACTTTGCAGTGTCACTTTTCATCCCTTTCCAAAAGTATAGCAGTTTGACATCAGCTAAAAGTTTTGTTACTCCTGGATGTCCAGAATAAGGTGCACAATGGACTTCCTTCCATACAAGATTTCTTAGTTCTACAGAATTAGGAACGCAGATTCTTCCCTTAAATCTCATTAATCCATCTGATTGAAAATGGAATCCATCATATTTTGAATCTTTGGGATTGATTTGTAGAGCTTGCCTAACTTGTTCATAGTATTCATCTCCAGATAATCTTTGCAATACTAGGTCTTTAAAATTAGTGTGAATGGAGACTATAGAAGCTATGTGTCTTCTTCTGCTTAGAGCATCAGCTACTTAGTTTTCTTTACCTTTCATGTAATTAATTTCAAAATCATAATCTAATATTAGCTCTAACCACCTCCTTTGTCTTGCATTGAGATAAGGTTGTGAAAATATGTAACGAATACTTTGATGATCTATTTTCAGTATAAAAGTCTTTCCCAATAAATAGTGTCGCCACATCTGAAGGGCGTGAATCACTACCACCAGTTCTAAATCATGAGGAGCATAATTCTGCTCATAAGTTTTTAACTTTCTTGATTCATAGACTATTACACACCCATCTTGCATAAGCATGCCTCCTAAACCTTCTCCAGAGGCATCGGTAATAACCTCAAATTGCCCTTCAGGATCAGGGACTTTCAGAATTGGTGATGTTGTTAACTTTTCTTTTAATAAATTGAATGCCTTCTAACATTCACTTGTCCATACAAACTGCTTTCCTTTCCTCTGCAAAGAAGTGATTGGGCTAGCAATACTTGAAAAATTCAGAACAAATTTCTGGTAATACCTGGCCAAACCCGTAAAACTTCATACTTCTAAAACATTGGAAGGTATAGGCCATTCCATAGTAGCCTTTATTTTAGCTAGGTCAACTGATATCCCTTCTGCTGATATAGTGTGTCCCAAATACTGCACTTCTTTCTAAAAGAAAGTGCATTTTGAGAGTTTCGCATACAACTTGTGTTCTCTTAAATGTTGCAAAACAATTTGAAGATTTTGTTTATGCTCCTCCTCATTTTTGGATTATATTAGGATATCATCTAAGAAAACTAGAACAAACTTATCAAGGTAGTCTCTGAAAACACTATTCATGAGATTCATGAAAGCAGCTGGTGCATTAGTCAACCCAAATGGTAACACAGTAAACTCATAATGACCATATCTTGTTCTAAATGCAGTCTTGTGAATATCTTCATCTTTTAACCTCAACTGATGGTATCCATATCTCAAATCTATCTTAGAAAATACTACAGCACCATGCATTTGATCAAATAAATCATCAATACGTGGCAGTCGATACTTATTCTTTATCATTGCCTTATTTAGCATCTGATAATCTATACACAGTCTAAGGGTTCTATCTTTCTTCTTGATGAAAATAACTAGGGCTCCCCATGGTAATACACTTGGCCTAATTAGACCTTTGGTCAATAGCTCCTGCAGTTGAGCCTTCAATTCCATAAGCTCAGTAGTGGTCATTATGTACGGAGCTTTAGATACTGGCTCAGATCCTGGTTTAATATCTATGGAAAAATCAAAGGTTCTTTTTGGAGGCAAACCAGGCAGCTCCTCTGAAAATACATCTCAAAAATTGTGAAGATAAGGGTATTTTTCCACAAAAGTTTGCTCTCCAAAACTTTGTCTACTAGGTCCATTTTGACTGCAAAGAGTTGACATCCTTTACACCTAGCCTATTTTAATTATTTTGATGAAATAGACCTGATCTTTATTGCCCTTTGAATACCTTGAATATTAACTTTGTTTCCCTTATCATCTAAACATTTGATTGTTTTATAAAAACAATCCACCTTGGCCCTATGTCTCCACAACCAATTCATTCCTAAAATGACGTTGTAGGACCCTAAAGGTGCCACATACAAATTTACCTCGGTGGAAAAGTTTGAAATATCAACCTGAGCTTCGAACAAACATTTCTCTACCTGAGCCTTTGAGTGATTGGCATATTCAACTGTCCATGGTTTTGACATATAACCAGCTCTTCTAGGAAATTTACTTAAGACTCTAGATGACACAAAATTTTTTGTTGCACCAGTATCAATTAGAATAGAAACAGGGACTCCAAATAAAGTACCTGTCATCTTAATGGGAGTAATCTGATATTCATCTTGTCGATTGTCAAGGGCGGCATGAATCCTTTGTTGAAACGCTTCCTGCTGCGAAGGGAGTACCATGTTCCTATGCTGCCCATTCTACTTTTTATTAGGATAATGGTTGGCATAATGATCTCCACCACATGTAAAGCAACCTCCAATTGGTCCCCTCTTCTCAGATGGTCTACTCATAGCATCATCATTCCTCTTAAAATTGTCATTTTTCTTAAAAGCTTCATTTCTTCGCTCACTACCAAAACCCCCTTTATTTTTCTGATTTCCTTTATCGTACCTCCTGTTTCCATATCCTTTATCATTCTTCTTTTTATATGTTTGTTCATTTGAGTTCTTATCAAATCTCTTACACTTATTTTCATGATAAGCGGAAATGGATTTGATCTTCTGTTCCTGCTTAATTGCTTTCTCATATACCTGGTCCATTGTGGTCAAACCATGCACCTCTACCTCCCCACCAATCTGAGGATTGAGACCCATAATAAACTTCCTTATCCAAAATCTTTCATCATTTTGATATTGAGGAACATACTTTAACAATCTAGTGAATTTTTCCACGTATTCAATCACGAACAGATCACCTTGCCAGAGATTTTGGAAGTATGTTAGCTTTTGATCAAAGTAGAGTTGTGGCAACCACCTTTTTTGAAAAAGTTCCACAAATTCATTCCATGTCACCTTCAAGGGGCTTAAATCCAGCTCCATCTTTTTGTTCATCCACCAGGTGGATGCTTCTCCAGATCATTGATATGCTCCCCAGACTACCTTTGTAATCTCAGAATAATTTCTGATTTCAAAGTACTCCATTTCAATTGGCCAAGCTTCTGCTGCATCTCTAGTTTTTGTTCCATCTAATTTGGGGGGAATAATCTTTTTCATATCCTTAGATAATTTCAGTGCAAGTTTATCTTTTGTCTCCCTCTAAGATTCACTGTCCTCTTGGTTCTCACTTGTCGTGCCATGTTCTCGTTGCCTACTTTTACTCACATTATTAGAATACTCATTTTCACCCTCAGTATTTCCAGTTTCATTCACTTTCTTTTCCAATTTGCCCAACCTTTCCTTAGTTTTGGCAAGCATATTAAGAATTCTGTCCAATTTATTAGTAGAGTTGACCTAAGAATTGTGACCTTCCTAATCTTCTCTCTCATTAAATTCTGATTGATCCATGTTTATTTGTTCTCACCTATTTTAACAAGTACTAATCAGTTCTTTGATTTATCATTTAGAATATTATCAAAACATAACATTTGCTCATAACCATAGTTGTTCTCAAAACAAAATTGTCTTTATTATATTTTACACAACAATATGTACATTCTTTGAGGATAGACACATTTCATGTTTCACTCAGTATTTACAAGAGGGGTGTAACCTTTGGATTCATTGTCCAACACATATTCACGGGGTGTATAACCCTTAGATTCACTATCGGATGATAGTATAATGATTTCAGCTCTAGGTGGTATATAGGGATCCCTAGTGATCATTGGTACACTAATAGGGTAGGAATTGATCATAATTCAAGCTGCCATCCTAGATGTCTCTAGGAGTTCTCTTTTCATTCATTTGAGTCGTGTCAAGGCATTGGCAAGGGTTTGTGTATCATCTAGCCAAATGTCATTTTCATCATTCATTTTCTCAATAGTCTTAATCATCGCAAGACGTCTCTTCTTAGCTTGCAGGTAATGTTCTTTACCAATGAAGGACTTCCTTCTAGTTTTCTTGAGACGTACCATCCTGGCACAGTAAATCAAAACATTAGCTACCCACATAATGTTGATTCTTAGTCAGCTTAGTGGACTCATAAGCCCTAGTGCTGAACCTGGTTAGCTCTAATACCATATGTAATATCCAGAATTAATTTCCATCATAGAATCCAAGTTTGACCATAAGGTAAATATTTGAAAAGGTAAAAAAAATAGATAATAATTTTTTTTTAACATAGAAGAACATTCATTGCCTAAATAAGAATCATGTAGATAATATGATACATAATGGGTCTATCCATCTTTAACATTTTAACAATATGATAATTATAGTCACTAAGAAAAAATTTCAAAATAAAAACTTACCAATGTCACTGCATCTCATTTGTCGATCTTCCCAATTCAAGTCTCAACAAGCCTTTGGAGTATAGAAGAGAAAGTATCTTCGAGGAGCTTTACCTCCAACCACAGACCATCAGTCTCCCTCACACCTTCCTACCTGGAAGTGGCCCTACCCTACTTGAAGAGGATAGACTTAGGATAACCAATGGTGTTAGCCATCTGAGTACCGGTGTTGTGATCTATGTAACTTGTTATCATGCAATCCCCTAGATAACCTCTAGAAAAGCATGACCACTCCACAAGCTACGCCATCTAATCATGGTGAACTATCAATGCACAAAAGGCAGGTGCATTACCTTCGCCAAAGGATTTAAATATGATTAGCGTTGTGTCAACGCAATTAGTATGTTCACCCACCCCAACTTGACTTGAATTAATCACAATCCTATAGTTATATATGTATATATAATGTAATATCCATGATATTTTCAAAGTTTTTGAACTCATCATGCTATAATGCATGGTAGTTAGGTTTACTTCTCACTCTTGGGCTCTTAGAGTCACTTCCATCCATGTGTTGGAGGAATGGGATTCTAGCTTATTGGTTAATCGGTTAATGCTATTAGTTTATCGGTTGAATTTTTGGGTTGACCCCCTGCTTAAATTATCCTATCTAGAGAGGACACTAGACTAACAAAATAAGCTCAGGAGAGGTTTATCAAATAACCTATTATCGAGTTCCAGTAATCGAAGATCCAGTGTTAAAGTTTAAGTACTCCTACAAGTCTTCTTTGACCCTATAGAATTCCTGACATAACATAATCTCTATATCATTCCAATCATTTAACAATCCTAACTCATCGTTTCCTTTTAGGGAGTAAGAATTCACGTAAGCTTTAACTAAACACTTTACTATTGACCCAAAGAGTTTGTAGTCTGTTCTAGAACCTCATTACTTAGCATGTTAGAATGTTTTAAACCAAATAATGTTTCTAAAACCCTCTTTTAGTAACACATCAGCTTGAATGATATGAATGCAGAATGAATTATATTCACTTTTAAAGATGGTCTAAATAGGTTAACTTTCAAAGCATGAAAGGGTAACTCTATTTCACTAAGCTAATATAGATTCTTTAACTTATGGAAGATCGAGTAGATACATACTATACGCCATATATTCCTCACTATTATTTCCCATTCTATTGACTGGTTTACTCATTCTTTATGTCTTTCTTTAAGCTAGATACTATTTGATAATACAAGACCAACATATAGTCTAGCATGCTAACTAGTAATATTCCAACACTGACTGACAATAGACAAACTATAACTATGGATACCTTACTCTCTGACAGTCAACCAAGGCTCAAACTGTGATGTGATCTACACTCAGCCAATTTATTTCTTATGGTAAGTGGATACGTCTACATAGGCCTAGTTATCTGACGTATGAACGCTCTAGGAAATCAAGTAAATGACCACTGAAAAGTCTAAGTCTACATTGTGTTCCATTGTTTACATTTATTTAAAGTGTAAAATACAAGTCTTAAAACGTAACCCGACCATACATTTCATCATCAGAATAGACATTAAAATCCTTATTATTATTTGATAGTTTCATTCTTATTATGACGTTCAAATTTAATCATGATTATGTAGTAAGAGTGAAAGGATGGAAACCTGAATGAAAGCTTTCGTCGACTAGTATTCCTAGTCCAAATCTTGTTTAGTCTGCACTGGCATACACTGTCCCTTCTCTGCTTCCTATAAGCTCCATTTTCCTCCTCTCAAAACAGTCTTTTTCCTACTCTTAACAACAGCCCAAAAGAAAACTAACTTTTGACCTAACTAATTTGCATAGTTATCTATTTGGTAACTACCAAGCTCAGTTACACCAACTGTCCTCCTCCCCATGGCCACTAGCACAAAAATAGTTTTAAACCCCACTATCCTCGCAGCTTATTCACAAGGTGATGATATTAGTTAGTGAGGTGGCAGTTTTTCTATTTTAGACATAATGCCATATTATCTTTATCAGATTCTTGAGCTGAGATCGGCTACATATGTAATGGGGTGATTGTTTAGCTGATGATAAGTCATTTTAGTTTAAATGTTGAGAATGAATAAAATGTTATTGGACAAAAGACATCATAAAATAGTGACTTGAGTAAATTCTTTCGAGCTATTGCCCATTTACTAGCATCACTAAAGAATATAAGAATTGTTCCTTGACGACTATTTAAATATTTATATAATTTTATACATTACCATTACAATATGACCAATGGTATTACACTTGATGACCACATAGGTTTAAAACATTATTTAAACCTTTTTATTTTATGATGATATCCCACAACAGAAATAATTGTACTTCCTTCGAAATCCATAATTAAATGTTTACATCACATTCTCATAGAGCTTTATGGTGACGATGACGATTGGAGCGCAAACACAATAACGAAGTGTACAGTCGACATTATCAGGGTCAAGTTTTTGTCTCCCCCCTTTTCTGAACTATTATCAACTTTTACGCTGAACAACTTAACAAGACAGAACACACAATTCATTCTCAAAGTATATATATATATATATCTGTCGTCCATATTTGGTGGCATTATTCAAAGTATTATGACACAGATGTCGATTAACCAGACTCATCATGACAACGATGTAAGGAAGAGTGACCTACTCTTATAATCCTTGACATTCTCATCTATAATTGACTTAACCAAAATCAATACTTATCTCAAGGCAACTAGGTTTATCTACCTGATGTTCATTCTTAGTGGCAAACACCCATTGATATTCCAGGGTCTATTGTCCCCTTCTTGAAGATATCTTCTCTTCTTCTTGCTTCATGGTGAACATGTTCCATCTATTCCTATCATTAACAATCTCACATACAATTTGTGGTCGGAGTACCAATGTTCTGGTCGAAACAGATTTACATCATATCATTTCATTTTCATATTGAAAAGACATTTTTAATTCATAACATCAGATTGATCATACTTAAGTAAAAATCCATGATTTCATAAAGTTAATCTTTTCTAATCATAACATCATTTTCCATGATGTTAAACATATTCACATGACTGTACTATTTAAGAAATTATCAAAAATAAGTAGTAATACTGAATCCAAAAAGGAGATGTAACAAAAGTGGTGTAAAACGGTTGTGCATATTCTATAAGTTGCCATACTTTAAGGATATAGCCATTAGGCATACTATTGACTTTATGCATACTGAGAAAAATATAGCCTATGCTATTATAGAAACTCTTTTTGGTGCTTTTGATATTGTTTCATCACATGAAGACTTTCAACATCTAAAGATTTGTCGACATCTTTGGGTTGAAAAATGTGCTGATGAAAAATATAGAAAACCTAGTGCTCCTTATGTCTGGACAAAAGAACATGTACAATTCTTATAGTTGTTGTCTCAGACTCGCTCTCTCATTGGATATGTAAGTAGTAGTATTAGAAGCAAAACTTACATTAATGGCTTAAGAGGCCTCACCCATGTCTATCATGTCATAATCGAGAATATTTTACCTATTGTGATAAATATATCAAGTTTGGCAAAGGGGCCAAGATTGGCAGTTATAAGGTTGGGCCTAATATTAAAGAGAATAAGTTTACATGTATTAGATCCTTCAAACTTTGATAGTTTGAGGGAGGAGGTTGTTGAAGTCCTTTGTCTATTGGAACGGGAATTTCCACCAAAAATCTTTAACATTTCTATGCATCTTTTGATACTTCTAGAATATGAACTAGAGCATTGTGGCCCAGTAAGAATGAGATGGATCTATCCTATAGAATGATATATGAAAGTTTTGAAAGAATTTGTTCGTACTAGGGCAAAACCAAAAGGTAGCATGTCTGAGAAATATTCAATGCAAGAGGCCATGGGATTTTGCACAAAATATATGATTGATTTTAAAAATGTCAATTGATGTGTATGGGATGATGACAAAGATGAAAGAGTTGCAGGTGAAGTATTAGAAGGCAATGGATGTCGCTTCAAGCTATCACATCAAGAAAGAAGTGTGATACATGCCTATATTCTTCAAAACACAAGTTCATTTGATAAGTGGCATAGGTAAAAAAAAATTACACAATAATTTATTTACTCAATTACATTTACACATTTATATTATTAATATTACTATTTGGACATTAATATTCTATGTAAAAAATATGAAGAAGAGAATCAAAGTTGGATGCAACATCAACCTCAAAACCACAGACATTATGATTTGATTGGAGGTGATTATTTTCTAAAATTTGAAGAATGGATTGCTAATGTGCCATAGTTAGTCATGCAAAAGAAGAAGGTCAAGATGTAACAATAGAGGAACGTGAGCTTTAACAATCTCCACATGTATGGGCTATGTGTTTTAGTGGAATGTGGGCCTATGGTAGTCATTAAAGAGTGGAAGAAAAAGACAAAGGAAAGAAAAATTGTGATTGTGTTGTTAGTGCTGAATTTCTTCATGAAACTGAGAAGAAATTTTATGTTGGATTCATCCAAGAAATTATTTAAGTAGATTTTGGTGAAAATAGTCCTATATTATTAAAATGTAAGTGTATCCGACCATCCGCAGTACAATTTGATAAGTATGGATTTGTACGTGCAAATACAAGGAAATTTTTATTAGAGATGGATGAGTCATATGTTTCCCCTCTTCAAATTAACCAATCATTTCTAATTAATGATGTAAGAAGCCCAGGATGGTCGTATGTCATTCAAATAGAGTCTTGTTCCAAACACAAATTCATCGAAGTTGTCGATATAATGTATGATGGGGAATATGTTAATTTACAAGAAACATTCAAAGAGGTGGATGAAGACGATGGAGTGTTTGAAGAAGAGATTTTGATTACCAATGAAGAGATTGGGAGAGAGAATGAGCAGCATGTCACAGACGAGGATGAGGAAGAAAATCAAACAGATGCAGACACGAGTGATCAGGACTCTAATCTTTCTAGCAATGCAGATGATTATGATGATGTTTTGTCACCTTAACTAGCCTATCACCTTAAGAGGTTAGCTTGTCACCTAAACTTTGGTTATATCTATGGTGTAATTTATTATTAAATGTAATAAAGATCTGAGTATAGGTATGCTTATTCACTATTATTTTACTGATACATTTTTGAATGTAATCATCATTATTTTGCTGGTACATTGTATACAAAACCTGAGATGTTCACTACTGATTTGAAGTGCATTTAAAGGTTGGTTCAATCATTCTTCTTAGTTTTCTTACTTTGTTTGAAATTAATTTTGTTTAGTTAGAATATAATTTCTTGTATGTCCTATATGTTTTCTAGATGTTAGACTTTTCTTGTATGTCCTAGATGATAGCTTTAGTTTGTAATACAGATTCTAGCCTCCACATGCATTGAATATGCTTGTGTGAAGGAAACAATAACGAACATCTATGATTTAATAATACATATAGATATCTTAACATTAGGTGAACTAAGCCTCCTCATTACAAACAAAGAAATGTTCTCTTAAAGATATCTTAACCAAAATTCGAGCACCAGATTAAATCTTTTTCTCATATATGTTTCTATAAATGCCTATGATGATGATATCAAAATTTAGTCTTGATTTCTCTTTTATAAGAGAAGCAACAAGCTTTAGACCATTACCAAGTATGGCATCTTTTCAAAATTCATGCCTCTTCCTATAAACTAAACATTAATTTTGCTTAAAACATAATTAAGAGAAAATAGAGAAAGTGGGCAATATTGATTGGACGCTTGCAATACACTTGTAGTCCATTAATCAACATAGGAGACCCATGATCATCCTGATCTAGCAAAGTCCCACTCTCCATGATAGAGTGTTTGAAGGCTTGGTTCTTCCACTACATCTTCAAGGCCCTATTCTTCTGGAGGAGCCAAATACTCTTGCACCCATTGGTATATTGTGTAGTCATGAGGCCATGATGCTCGTTGCTTCCCTGCATGTATAGCCTGTCTATTCATCAGCTTGAAGATACTTCTCCTACCATTCAAACACAGTAAAATCACTAGGCCACTTATAATCTTGAATTTGGAGCAAGTTGGCCTGGTGATCCTTCCACCTTTTGTCTAGCAATGCTTTGACATCAATTACAAAGTTTGTGTATACACCTAAAAGTGACATGACTCTGTCCAAATAAATATTTCTAATATTTATTTAAGTCTAATTCCTCGTTCAATAAATAAATAAATTCATATTCCTCTAAGTTAATTAAATATCAAAAATATTTAATTACTTCTTCTTAAGTCAAAATTAAATAAAATCCTTTATTTAGTTTATTTCTTCCAAACAATTAAATTTTTTTAATTATTTAATCAAATCATTCATTCTTTGAAATTTAAATAAAATACAAATTTATTTAAATTAAATCTCAATCTCCAAAAATAAAATATAATCAAATATTTTATTTATTCTTCTAAATCTTGCACAAACAATTAAATAAATTTATTTATTTAATTTGCTTTCTTATCTTCCAAATCTTCTAAAAGTAAATCTTCCTTGTCATGCAAAAGCAAAAGCTGAGTTAACTGATTTAAAGCAACTTTGTTTTTATCAACAAACTCTTAAATTAGAAAAATATATTCTAATTTAAGAAATAAAAGCTCATCCTCATCAAGAAAGCAGTTAACTCAACAAAGCATCCTTTTGAATGACACATGTCTTCTTTCTATTCACGCACGTTCTCTCAACCATTCTCAACCATTGATCTTCTTATTTCTTTTACACCGTTGATCTTCTCTCACATAATTCTATAAATACTCCTCTATTCTTCGATTTCATATCATGAAGCTTTCAAGTAAGATTACTCTGTCGAATCAATAGCGCACCATTGGTACCCCCACACTATTCATCCTATATTGTGTTGAAGCTCATCTTCAACACAACAAATATCCAAGTCATTTCTCCTTTGTCATCTTGAGGAATCAAAGCAAGGAAGCAAGCTTCCTAAGGGCTGCATTCATCACCAAAGATAAAATGGGAATAGGCAAACAATGGAAGCCGCCAGGTAACAAAGCACTTTGAGTTGTTTATTTGGTTTTAATCTTTGTTATTTACACATTTTATTGAAGCTAGTGGGTTTGATATTCAAATTTAATATTATCCAATTTTCCCCATAACATTTCTGGCACCCACTGTGGGGCCTTTGCCCCAAATCTAACCAAAAAACTAAGTTCTTGAGTGATATGTTCCATACAGTCTCCGTGTAGTCTTCAAACAGGTTCATTCAACGCATCTGATCGATCCCATGGTGCATCTGATCACTGTTCCAGTGCATGCAACCTTTCGGTGCATACATCCTCCAAGGGTACACATCTACAACCTATTTCAGCGCCTGTGATATTCTAGTGCATATATCGCCAGACACTGCACTTTCATCCTTGAGATTGACACATCCATAGAAACTACACATATGTCCTTTATTCCTGTGCTTTTGATACCTATCTTAGCACATTTGTAATTCTATGCTTATAGTCTCTATTTCTATGCATACAGACTATGAAGCTATGCATCTATTCTTCACAATGATTCTAGGGATTCCTTGCAAGTTTTCTAACACTGACATTTGTCTTGCAAGATTATTTTCTTTAATTTTAGTGCAGGGTTAAGAGCTGGATAGTTTTATTTTTCTTAAAACACACATCATAGATTAACTAGGAGGAAAAGTAAAACTATGTGTGCATGTCAATCTCACATAGTTCTTAACTAGGAGGGTAGTAACAAAAATCATTGATATCTTTGCCATATTGCTATCTCTTTTAGTTTAGAACATTGCTATCTTGCAAAAGGAAAGAACCATTGCTATCTTTAATCACTTCAAAGTTAACAACTATGTGAGTGCCCAAGTAGAGTAACGCATATAGTTTTTCTTATTTTAACTAGGATTGGATAAACCACTATTTATTGTGTCTTCTAAATGACAATAGGCTTATGCTCTCCCCTTTACTGGGTGACCAGAATGCCAGACTTGTCATTCTTTGTGTATAACCTTTAGAGGGGCTTGCCCTTGGATGCCCGCCTATCCAAGTTGGAACAACCCTAAGTGGTAACAGACTAAAGCCAAGCCCTACCAATCCACTATAAATAAATTGTGCTTGAGGCGAAAGCTTCCTGCAACGAGTGCCACTGTGTTATACTGACAGCCAACCTCCCCCAAAACCCTTCAAGGCCTAACCCTTGAAGGCTGGGAGACTCCATAACAGAGAGTAGCACTATTGTACGTATAACCACTCAAACAATTGCCCTGACTACTTAGCCATTGTCTAGTATTCCAAAATCCTTCTATTTGTTGGTGCAAAATGTGGGACCTTTGAAGCGGCCCTGATTCATGTGATTCTTAGTAGAGGTAGCAAGGACAATCCTAATGTTCAGTGGGGGGACGAGCCTAAGGAAACCTTGATCTAGTATGCATGAGAAGTGAATGCCGTGGAGGGGAGCCGGTGCTACCAGATCCTGAAGCTACATTCTTTGAATATGCACAGCTAGGGGACTCAACAAATACTATTTTTTCTAGCCTAGGATTGTAATTGTTCTTGTGTCAAAAAGTCCACAAAAATACAAAAAAATAATAAAAGATAAAAATCATGAAAACTTCTTTGCATTTGTTGTGTCTTTATCTACCATAATTGAAAATCAAAAGCAAAAAAGACCAAGTTTTCAATGAAAAAACTAAGATTTTTTGAAAAACATGCCAAAAACTCTACAAAAGCATTTAGAAAACCAGAGTTGCACATATACGTTCTAAAGCTGCGCATATATCTCAACCTACTGCGCATTTGTACCAACTTCTTGTTCTTTTGCTACTTATTCCTGCACATTTATTCTCTGCTAGAACTGCACATCTACTTCGACCTGCAACACATTTACCTTATGAAACCGCGCATTTGTAGCTGCGCATCTATCACAGTAAGCTTTTTCAGTCTTGTGTCAATTTCTGTAGAGATGGCAAACCAATTATAATATATTGCTCAAACACTCCAATATCTACAATTGCAAATAAACTTAGGTCCCTTGCCCCAAGATTGTATAGCAATTACTCAACAAATCCAAGTCTTACAACAAGAAATGGCAATCTTGCAAGCTAAATGTGCTAGTACCAGCTATGCCTCGCCCCAAAATTGTATATCCTTTTCCCATACTCATGACAAGGCAAGAACCACGCAAAGTTGGAACTCATATACCACTCCGTCTACTAGTCCTCCTTCACCACTTGCTAAGATGCCTATCCCAAAACATACCATTCCTTTACCAACACCACCATCTAGTTCCTCAAACTCTAAATGAACAACCAAAAAAGAATCAAATCAGTTTTGGGAAAAATATTTTCCAAATTTATACAGAAAAAGAAAAGCTATGGAGAAAGCCAAATCCACTCATCCATGTACTCCTACACCTATGAAGGATGTGATCCAAGGGCTATTAGCAGAGAGTCAACCATGTCCCCAAATTATGGTCCTTGACCTTACCAAAGATTCTTCCAATGCCATGTCAAATCCTACAACCCCTTCATGTCATACGCAACCCCTTAAGCTTATCGAAGAACCTCCTACCATGAACTAAAGTCAAGGTCCATCGAACATCCATGTTGTTAACCAAGAAGCTATCCAAGAGCTATCCGCTTCCATTCAAGAAGGCCAAGAGCTATGTCAAGAGCACACCTTAGAGCAGGTGGAAACTCCACCCTTTGTCTAAATCAAGATCAAAACACCCCCTTCCAATTTCAAACTGTTCATAACCTTTATCTCTTCTATGATCAAGATAATACCTATGAAAAAGCTATCCATGAGAAACTTGATCCTATACATGGGATAGAGATCCAATTCCAACCCGTCCATAATCTATACCTTCTCTATGATCAAGATACTACCTTTTATGAAGAAGATGTTCATGAACAACTTGATCCCATACCTATATGTGAGCAAGAAACCCCTATTACTTCTATCCATCTTCCATCTAATCCTATCCATGATCCAACAACTTCCACTTCCTCTGATGAGACACTTGCCTCCCAAGTGCACATGAAGGATCAACCCAATAACTTAGATCCTAAAGAGCATAATGATGATTAAGATTTTAGTGATCCTTCATCATCCATTATTGACCAAGCTACAAATCCCCCACTGTATATCCTTGGTCTCACTACCTTCATGCATGAATATTCTTCTATAGGAGAACAACAACCATTATCTACCTCTTCACCTTCTCCATCCAATAAGGAACTTGTGTCTAGTGTTCCACCTATAAATAATCCCACTGTCCATCGTATACTCCAGAATATGAACTATCAAGGTAAAGGCTTAGGCCTTCATGAACAAGGTATTTTGGAACCTATCCATGTCAAAGTTCATCCACCCTCATATGGCCTTGGATACATACCCCAAGATGAAAAATCTCAAGATGTTGGTACTTCCTCCACTCCTCCTAAGTCCACCACTTTCCATCACAAACCCTATCATATCCCTAAAATATATGTGGCCATTCCACCTCCATCATCCTACAATTGTCAAGAGCATGTAACCATACACCTTCCACCATCCAATCTACCTCCACTACTTCCAACTCTTAATATCCCTCCATGCATTTTACCACCACTTCTTCCAACACCTTATACATCCATCTATAAATCCTTTAAATATCCCAATCATGGCCAACAAATGCACATGTTGTCTAAACAATGAGCTTCCACCAACCTCACTTCCGCCATCCCTAGGGGATTCAAAAGCACAAATCTGGATGCCTCTACCTATAAAGTCAAAAATCCTAAAAGTCCTCGTGACCTAGGATACAAAAGCCAAGAATCAAAGAAACATCCATCTCAAAAGCTACATACACCCACACACCTCAATGTCAAACTAAAAAAGGTGTGGGTCCCCAAGCAACAAATAATTATCTCAGAAGCTGCACAAAAGCTGCATATACCCAAGCCCATACCTTCACAGGTACAATCTACAAGCAAAATGGTTTGGGTACCCAAGAAAAAATCCATCAAGTCAAATGAGGCATCCACCTCTAAAGCATCCCAACCATCTACTTTCTCCCATTCCATCCACAAGTATCAAATCCTTCCATCCCACATGACAAACAAAAATTAGAAGTATACTAAGTCTATGTGGGTCCCTAAAGGCCTACATCACTCATCCACCAAGCAAAAATATCCATTGCTTCCTACACCACACTCATATCATCAGATTTAATGTTTATCATGGTATGTGCAATCGTTGGTCATGGTTCCCTTCCATTCCATGACACTTCCATATAAATCCATCTCCCCTCCCTTCCACTACTATCCTACATATCTTCCTCGTCCCATGGTCCATGCTTTTACTTAAACCTTCCTTCCATCCTTGCATAAGTCCTTCTATATTTTGCATCATCATTCACTATCGCACCTTCCATAATCTGCTATCTACCTTCTCCATCTCACTTTCATACAATCCCCTACCAACATTTATGGGAACAATTGACATGGTCCATGTGACAACATCCATATAGCGGGACTATCACCTTTCATGGATCTAGGCACGTGAGGCCCTCTCGTCCATATCCACCAATCCTATCCAAACATTCAAAACAGAAAAAGAGAAAAATTGAAAAATAGTAAAGAAAAATCCTTTCATCCAATGGTGAAAAATTGGCAAGCAGGCACCTTGGATAAGTACCATGATGAAAGCCTGGCAAAAAGGCGTCATGTGTAAGTTGATCTCCTATGTCAACTACACTTGGGGGCACCTTGTCTCATCGGCATATCACTTTTCTCCTACTAGTTTCCTTCCATACCATTTCCTATCCTATTCCTCTATCCATTGCATACCTATACTGTCAAGTCTATCCATCCTAATCTTCCATTCCTCTATTTCTTTGATCTTGATAAAGATTGGGGGCACAATGTTGACAAATGTTTTAGATGTCCCTTGACATACCTTATCCCTCCAAACCACACAAATCCTTCATTATCCTCTCATCCTCCTCCTTCATCTTAAGCATTGTCATGAAAAATCCTAAGTACTCTACCTACAATGGGGCATGTTATTTCTATGTGACTTAGTCCTTGGTGATCACATCCTTGCCCTCTTTCATGTACATTTCATTCCTTATCACCCATACATCTACCTATCCATGGTGTTTCCTTGTCATCAATATCATCTAATCCATATCTGTTCCATATCTGACCCATATCTATTCCATATCGTGTCTCATCTAATCCATATCTTAGGTCCATCAAAGTTCATCCTAAACTACGTTGCCTCTGCGTCGTCACATAGGCAAGGCCATTTAGCAATGCACCCCTGAGGCACTAGGTCAGCCCCTTAGGGTCCGTTTTACTAGGCATGCATGCAAGCACAAGCAAAACCCACTTTCAAACAAAAATCTTGACGCAAGACATCAACCTATTCAGCGCAAAGCAAAACATGAAGCTAACACACTCAAACAGATTCTATCCAAATTATGGCAAGAAAGCACATCTAAATGCAAGAATGTTTTGTGTTGATCAGGTTAACTTACAGAGTCTTGATTTTTGTTATTATGTCTTCCTATGCTACTTGAGGATGCCAAAAGCTAGGGATGCTATGATGGGGGCATAGTAATTTTCTTTGTGTTCTATTTGTGGATTAATCTTTAGTAATGTGAAGCCTTGTCTAACAACATGATCAGCAAAAGATCATCGAGGACTTCAAAGGTCTAACATGAATGGGGGCAATCCTTATCTATTGATACGCAAGAAATACTCAGGTCGTCTTGGTTCAATTATACCTAGATGCTTGTATTAACTTGCTAAATCAAAATCCATGTAAGCGATACTCAGGTCATCTCGGTTCAATTATACCTAGATGTTTGTATTTTCTTACAACATTTTAAATCACCCAATGATGAATAAGCACTTAAAAATACATGCAATATCATGATGACAAATATCCATATCCATATCCATAACATATCCAATCACATCTCATATCCGTATCCATATCCATTTACATCTCACCTACCATTCATAATAAAGATCCTACAGAGTGTCAAAACTTATAGATAAAAGCTTGTCTTTTCATTCATTCTCTTTCATTCTATCTGTTCAATCAAATTTCTATCTATCATCATATCTTTCACAAAATCTTTTATTTCCTTGTCACCCTCACTTTTGCATGACTAGGGCCTCAATTATCTAAGAAAATCACTTCTTCTAATTAATCCAATCAATCCAAGCAGTGATCCACTTGCAAGTCATCCTCAATCCATACAAATCAAGTGAAGTCAATCTTGTCAAATTGTCTGATCGCAATCAGTGGTTTTGATCCTAATCTTGTCGTAAACCATATCAATCAATCATAACTATCCTTCATGTTGCTCTAGGGATCTATCGTTCCCCGCCATGACAACACTGTCATATATCGTTATCATATCAATTGTCTTAGACAAGATGTTGCATTTGTCGAAACTAGACCCGACGTCTTATACAACATGTTTCATTCCTGAAACTAGACATCGTCGATCTATATCATTTAATCATTGGTTTACCGGTTGATAGGGGCAACACCTTGTTTGTTTTTGTATCATTTGTGCATACTTGCTTGCTTTCTTGTGTGTGTTATCAATCTATCTTGTGTGCTTGGCTATTCATCTGTTTCTTCTTTTTCCATCTACCAATTTCTTCTTCCACGTAACCTGCTATTCTTTTCACCTTCTTCATCGTGAGATTGTTCGTCTCATTCCTTCTACCTTCTTCCCATCCAATCTCCAGAAGGGGCATCCTATCATTAAACTTATACCGAGGGCAAACTAGGGCATGTATCATTTTCAGACAATCTTATTCTTTGAAACAAATGTGATAAAACACATTGCTTCAAAGAGGGGCAAAATGTATACACCTAAAAGTGACACGACTCTGTCCAAATAAATATTTCTAATATTTATTTAAGTCTAATTCCTCTATCAATAAATAAATAAATAAATTTATTTATTCGATTCATATTCCTGTAAGTTAATTAAATATCAAAAATATTTAATTACTTCTTCTAAAGTCAAAATTAAATAAAATCCTTTATTTAATTTATTTCTTCCAAACAATTAAATAATTTTAATTATTTAATTAAATCATTCATTCTTCCAAATTTAAATAAAATGCAAATATTATTTAAATTAAATCTCAGTTTTCAAAAATAAAATATAATCAAATATTTTATTTATTCTTTTAAATCTCACACAAACAATTAAATAAATGTATTTATTTAATTTGCTTTCTTATCTTCCAAATCTTCTAAAAGTAAATCTTCCTTGTCATGCAAAAGCAAAAGCTGAGTTAACTGATTTAAAGCAACTTTGTTTTTATCAACAAACTCTTAAATTAGAAAAATATATTCTAATTTAAGAAATAAAAGCTCATCCTCATCAAGAAAGTAGTTAACTCAACAAAGCATCCTTTTGAATGACACATGTCTTCTTTCTATTCACGCATGTTCTCTCAACCATTCTCAACCATTGATCTTCTTATTTCTGCTACAGCGTTGATCTTCTCTCACACAATTCTATAAATACTCCTCTATTCTTCCATTTCATATCACTAAGCTTTCAAGTAAGATTACTCTGTCAAATCCATAGTGCGCCATTGGCACCCCCACTCTCAAGTCATTCACTATTCATCCTATATTGTGTTGAAGCTCATCTTCAACACAACAAATATCTGAGCCATTTCTTTTTTGTCATCTTGAGGAATCAAAGCAAGGAAGCAAGCTTCATAAGGACTGCATTCATCACCAAAGATCAAACGAGAATAGGCGAACAATGGAAGCCACTAGGTAACAAAGCACTGTAAGTTGTTTATTTGGTTTTAATCTTTGTTATTTGCACATTTCATTGGAGTTATTGGGTTTGATATTCAAATTTAATATTATCCAATTTTCCCCATAACACTTTGTATATCCAGCATCTAAAGCAATTACTTTGTCCTGAATGATGTTGAAGATGATCATATTGATATCTTCATGCTTTTTCAAAAATTCCATGTCCTTAGAAACTATATGACCAAATTCATCCTTCCACGAATCAAAATCCTTGATCTTTACATTCTCTATTAGGATTGATGGAATGAACTGGTGTTTGAAAGTGGCAAAAGAATCAATCTTTGCCTGCATTCTTTGATTCTCACCATTCACATACTGATACTCATCCAATATCATCTTGACCATTTTCTCTGTTGGATTTATAGCTGCAAGAGCATCTTGATTCCATTGTAGAACTTTACACAGAGTGATTAGTGTGTGATGTGTTGACTACCATCTTTGATACAAGGGATCTAAAACAGAAAAATTTACTTTCAACCATTCCATGGCCTGAGACAAGGAAGAATAGCATTCATGCACATCTCTCAACTTGTCAACAACCATTTTCACTCTGTTAGTACTCATTTATGTTTAGGGTTTTAAGCTTGGGCGTTTGCAGGTTTTTCCCTCGAATCCTAAAATTTCTGGGTCCATCAGCGTGAGTTGCTTTTTGTTTCAGTGATTATGTTGTCCACAGTGGCTTGTTCCTTTCATCGCCCAGACATTGTCCATCGGTAGTGGTGTTAAAGGATCTTTTCGACGGGCTGATGAAGTGTATGTAAGTTGGTCGGAGTGACATTCTATATCAGGGAAGCTAGTAGGGAGTTTGCCGATGTGACCAGTCTGGTTGACAGGATATGGTTCATTAGCGATCGGTGAGATCGGTGTGTTGGTGGAAGGATTTTCGGTGGCCCCAATGGTTTGTGTCTAGCCGAAGGGTGTAGTGGTCGACGAGAGTTGTTGGATCAGAGAGGTGAGCTGGAGTTGGTCTCACCGATCTAGCGAGGTGGTCATTAGAGTGGCAAGCGATATCGGCAGGTGATTTTTCAAACCCACCGATGGGGTTGGTCTCGGCGATTGGGTATTTTATGTCGGCAGGAGTCAAAGCGATGGGCTAGTGGCAGGTGGTCCACTAGTCATGTAGGGCAAAAGCGCACGACGCTAGGTTTGCACATGGCTTGGTTTATAAGATACTCAAGCAAGCATTGCGGGGTGAATGTGGGATTATTGATCTCACATTTCTGGACTAGTCAGTAATGGATGCACGAGGTGCCTACATGGCACGTTTTTATTGGTTCTTGACTTTTCAGGCTGTTTTGACACCGCAGATCTCGGCGGTAGGGAGGATTTCGACAGTCATGGTTCAAACTTTCATCAGCATGGGATTTCCCGTGCTTGCTGTATCTCTTCTGGCAGGAATTTTCAGAGTGCGAATAGTTGCTATGTCCTACGGGTTGGTGTTCCATTAATGGCATAGGGATTGCAGAGGTATGGCTTGATTGACTAGGTAGCTATTCGATTGAAGAAGAGAATTCTCAGGTGGCGGCATGGGGCTTGAGTCCAACCACTCCCAGCTTTCTTTTCTGCCTGCTACATTAATTATTTCGAGTGCCATTCTCACAGTGCTCTGTATCTGGTAGAATTTCAAAATTTTTAGAAGATTTTTGTAATTAATTGCTGAATGTACACACTTGTGCTTTAAGTGACAAGTTGTGTCACTCATTTCTGTTGTTGGAAACTGGACAATAATTTTGGTGCTGTGACACAATACAACTTCATTGGTGGCCCTGTTCTTGATATCTTGTAAGTTTATGAGTCTCATGTTGTATGTTTCATTCATGACTCCACTGGTTTCATGTTGTTTTATATGAGAAATGCTTTGTGCATGTGTTTAATCATTTGTCTCCAAGCTGTGGGCATAGTTTCTTTTGAATCAAGATAACTAAGGGTTGTTAAGGTTTAGGAATATAGTTTTTCTATATTGAATATTTAATCTTCTACTTTTGTTCAAGGAACAAATTAAATGTTTCAGGTTAATCATTGAGAAAATGTGTTGCAGTAGGGATACTATTAAGTATGAATGATTTAACACCTAATTGTTGGGAAATAATCTGTAAGGTAGATTATAAAACAATCCCCTTGAAACTCGGTTATTAATATAAGCTTATGTGTACATTCACATGTGTATGTCTATTGACTCCGCGCCCTGGATAGGCATCGATCCAGTCCTATATTGAGGTCACAACCAAAGTCCTAGTTTCCCATCCAAATATAAAATCAAACTCAAACTTCATATACAAACCTTTAGGACTTTAGAAGTAGTTTTAGGACTAAAATCCTCTGTCTACAACTGAGTATAGGCCCAAAGCTAGCCCCTTTGCACTTATCTTACAGTTTTGGTCTGCATAAGAGAGGATTTATCTGCTTTATGTCAACATCTCAGCTAATTCATGGATACATTTCATAGATGTTGAGTAGGGAATACCCCCCTTGGTTATGCAGAGCCTAAAGAAGAAGAGGAGATATTTATAGAGTCTATCTCCTATACTGTTGGCCCCTGGCCCGGGAATCCTATTGATCACTGATGGCTACCTTGTAGGGATAACTAGGAACAAGCATCCAGTTTGGGAAATAACCAACAGAAATTGGTGACTCTACTGGGGATGTGATTTAGAAGTGTTATTTTGTGTCATCCCTAATATATTCTTGACCCATCCGAGTCCCCAACAGAAATTGGCGACTCCGCTGTGGAATTTGTGAAAGAACCCTAATTTTAAAAGAAAATAATTCCTAATAATAGGTGGCAACTCTAAACCAATCTCCCAACCGGTAAAGTAAAGATTTGTATGCAAGGGAGAAGATCCCAGCGTAACCCTTTGTTTGAAGAGTTACCCATAAAAATGATGTATAAGAAAAAAGGGACTATTCGAGCCAGTCAAGATGGTTCTCCTAGCCCCAGGAAAAATGATTTTATTCAGGATAATCTAGGATCCTCAGAGCAAACAATACCTTATTTTATAAACACTGAGGCTGAAATCCAAAATGTATATGAGAGACAACAGAGTGGTGGATTAAAAATGAGGTCAGAGGTGTTTCAAGAACGCCCTTTTGTTGATTCCCCTGACAGATTTGAAGAAGCCAAATCCCTGAGGGATGATGATAATGATGATCAGAATATAATAAAACCATCCTCTTCTATGCCCCAAGAGGAGGAACTAGCCAATGAAATTAAGAGCTTAAGGGCAAAATTAGAATATCTGCAAGCAGTAAAAATCAAAGATGACATGAGACAGAAAGTGCAAGCCCTGAGAGTTGCTCAGAATGATTCAGTTCCTACCCTTGGCATTGCAAATGTGCAAAGAAATCAACACAGGCATGAAGTACAGGATCAACACAATGATCAGAGACAGAATGCACATAATGCTAGAATACCATTAAATAATGTAAGAAATCAAAATGCAAATAGAAATGCCAATGCTAATCAATTTGGTAGACAGCCTATGCAACTAGACAGATTTAGACAGTTAGTTTTTGATGGCATTCCTGGTTATCCAAATCCTATCGACAAACATGTGAGGCTGCAAGTGCCTAAATTTTTAGGAAATAACACTGTATCAGGTGAAGACCATTTGAAAGCTTTTCAGAATATCATGGACAACTTTGAGGTTGAGCATGAGGATGTTTTCATGAAATCATTTATGCAATCCTTAGTTGATGAAGCCAAGCAATGGTACAAAGGTCTACCTGACAGAAGTGTTTCATCATGGGATGACTTCAGGAGGATATTTAAAGAACAGTATGGTGACAAAACTGATCCTAGTTTCTTTATCAATGAATTCACTGGCATCACCAAAGGATCAAATGAACAAGTTGCTGATTTCAATGCTAGATTCATGAAGGTATTGAACAAATTGCCATAGGACTTGAGACCTAATGAACCGATGTGCATAGTATTGTACATAAATGCTTTTGATGCCAAAACAGCTTACGGATTGAGAGATAAGAGTCCTCACAGCCTCAGAGATGCTTTCAAGATTGCAACAAACATTGAAAATAATAGAAAAGCATCTAGTAAGACAATTAGAAGAGATGATGTAAAAATTCTACAAAATCCAAACACTAAATCTCAAAATAGTCAAGCCAATGCATCTACTTCTGAGGATAAGTTAGATAAATTGAAAACTATTGTCAAGGACCTAGGTTATAGAATGGCTAAAAATGAAAAGGGAATAGGTCCTAACAGACAGGTTTACCCAAGGCAAGAAAGAAGACCGTCATTACATGACATGCCATATCACACCAATTGGCATAATGGTAAGCCTATTCTTCCAAATAGCAACATAGGTCAAAGGATTCAAAATGTAAAGGAAACCCCTAATCCTTTGAAGAAGGCTGTAAATATTGTTAATGACACCCCGTGGTGCATAATATGCCAAATGCCTCATTCATAGTCACAATGCCTGATTGCTCAGTCTCTATATGATAATGCGGTTGCCTATGATGAGTGCAATGAGCCACATTGCATGGAAGATGAGAATGTTAATATGTTGTCTACAAACAAAGAATACTCTTCTCACGATGCTGATATAAGTGCAAATGATGAGATTCAGGTCTGGTAGCAATTTCCCTATGATGAAGACAAGGAAGATAATTATGCTTATGCTCAGGATTCATACAATTACTTGAACAACTTGAGGAGACCTTCTGATGAAGAAATTAGAGCCCTCACAGCTGCAGCGGTAGCTCAGGTCAAGAGCAATTACAATCTCAAGGGTAAGGCTCAGGTAAGCAATTCACACCAACCAGTGCATAGTTATAGAGGGGCTGAACCACAAAAGAAACAATGGAACATTACTAAGCAAAATTTTAAGAAAAAAATAGGTTATGATCCTCAAGAACTAGAAAATAGAGTTCCTCAGGTTGAGAATCAAAACAAAATTTCTCAGGGCAAGAATGATAGTCAAGCAACTATAAAAACTAAGGCTGGATCATATCAAGATAAAAGTAAAACTATGGATCAAGCTACAACTGTTATTCAAAATTATGCTACATTTGATATGACTTAAGTCTTGTCACAGATAAAAGTCTCTGTTCCACTGATGGAACTGATGAAAGTGGAAGAATTCAAAAATAAAGCGGTATCCTTAATTTCAGGAGTACCATGTGAGGCCAAGTTGAGTGATGAACTTCAGGATAAGAAACAGGCCCTGTACATTGATGAAGATGAAGTTCCTAAAGTATATCTGGGGGTGACCATGACAAGATGTCCTTCACAAGTGGAACCATTTTATGTTTCCTTGGTTATAAATGGAAAAGTGATTAAGAACTGTATGCTTGACTCAGGAGCATCCAAAAACATCATGCCTTTGGCCATTATGTAGCAAGCTAGGTTAAAAATAGATAAGGTATGTGGGAAGTGCTATACCATGGATGCTAGGGAAGTACCTATCATTGGAATCATGAAAGATGTTGACTTCAAACTGGCGGCTTATCCTGAGAAGACCTAAAAAATGAACATAACAATTGTTAATATCAAGCCACAATATGGCATGTTGTTGTCAAGAAGATGGGCAGCACTCATTGGTGGAAGTATGCAATTAGACCTATCATATGCTGTGATCCCTATGAATGGCAAGGATGTCAAACTGATCAGAGAAGAAAGGTCATATGAGACAGTGGAGGATCAGGAATCTGAGGAGCATATATGTTTTGTGGACACTGACTGTGATAATTTCAGAGTTGTCTCAGGTGACGAAGGAGATGAAGAGGGAAATATTTGTATTCAAGAATTGGATCAACAGGGTCTATGGACCATGTATTTTGATGGAGCTTGTTCAAAGGAAGGCTCTAGTGCTGGAGTTGTATTTCTATCTCCATCTGGTAAACTTCTAAAATTCTCTTTCTTACTGAAGTTTGCCTATACAAACAACATTGCAGAGTATGAGGCTCTGTTATTAGGATTAAATGTTGCTTTAAAGCATGGAATTAAGATGCTCAAGGTATTTGGTGATTCAGAGTTAGTTGTTTCCCAAGTGAGAGATAAGTATGCATCAAAAAATAAAAGGCTAAAACAATATAAGCATGTTGTTTGGGATACAATTGAATTGTTTGATGCTTTTTCAATAAACTGGATAGAGAGATCAAAAAATGTCAGGGCAGATTTTCTAGCCAATGTAGCCATAAGGCCAGATGATATCACTCTATCAGATGTTACAAATGTTGAAATCAAACTCAGACCTGTAGTGCCAGACAACGTATGTAGCTAGCAGGTGTTTGATGATGATAAAGACTTACTGAGATTTCTACATTGTATTGATGAATATGAGAACCAAGAAATAGATTTTTAGAACTTTGTAGAAGTTGTAGATGGGAAAGAAACCCTCCTAGGGAAAGAAATAATAGCTTAAGACAAATAAAATCCCTAGAGGGTTGGTTGCTTTTGAGCAAGCTTTTGACCATAGAAACCAATTTGTCACAAAGACATCTCCAACAAATAAGAATGATCTAGAGGAGATAAACTTGGGGACATCTTAGGCCCCCAAGAAGGTGTACATTGGCAAATAGCTCAAGCTGCATATTAGAACTATGTTGATTGCATTACTAAGAAGATATAAGCATGTTTTTGCTTGGTCATATGAGGACTTGAAAGATTATAGAGAGGACTTATTTCAGCATGAAATCCCTTTGAAGCCTGGAGCTAAACCATTCAGACAAAAATAGAGGCCTATCAACCCAACCTTAACTCCCAGAATGCAAGAAGAACTTATGAAACTTAGGGAGGCTGGAATAATTATGCCTATCAGGCATTCAACTTGGGTGTCTAACCTTGTCCCAGTCAAAAAAAAGAATGGTGACATAAGACTTTGTGTGGACTTTAGAAATTTGAATATATCTTCTTTAAAAGACAATTATCCATTGCCAACCATGGAAGCCATGTTGCAGAAGGTGACTGGCTATTGACTTCTATCCATGATGAATGGGTTTTTAGGGTACAATCAAGTAAAGGTAAAAGAATCAGAGTAATTTAAGACAGCTTTAACTACTCCATGGGGAACATATGTATATGTGAGGATGCCATTTGGACTAACAAATGTAGGTGCTACATTTTAGAGGGCAATGGATGTTGCTTTTGCAGGATTGATTGATTCAATCTTGGTTGTGTATCAAGATGACTTGATAGCTTATTCAAAAAAGGAAGAGCAGCACTGTATGCATTTGGAGCAAATTGTTATTAGATCACTAGAGTATGGCATCTCACTTAACCCAAAGAAGTGTGCTTTTGGGGTTGTGGAAGGAAAACTGCTTGGACACATTATTTCCAAGGATGGGGTCAGGATTGATCCTGAAAGAGTAGCGGCAATTGACAAAATTTAGATTCCTAAATCAGTGAAAGGTGTTCAGTCCTTCTTTGGAAAAATTAACTTTGTTAGAAGATTTGTGCCTAACTTTGCAAAGACCACCAAAGATATCTCTAAAATGTTGAAGAAGAATGCAACTGTCAAATGGGAAGATGAAGTAACCAAATCATTTAAGAACATAAAAGAAGCTATAAAGATGGCTCCTGTTTTAAAATCTCCTGATTTTTCTAAGCCCTTCCAGTTGTTCTCATTTGCTTCCTTCCACACTATTACTGCATGCCTATTGTAGAAAAATACAAAAGGTTTTGAACATCCTATAGCTTTCTTCAGTAAGTCATTGCAGGTTGCTGAATTAAAGTACGACATCATGGAGAAACAAGCATACGCACTGGTCAGAGCAGTCAAGAGTTTTAGGCCCTATTTGGTCGGCTCTCAAGTAATTGCATATGTGCTTCATGCGGAAGTCAAGGATATCTTCACTCAGCATGAGGTAACTGGAAGGAGATGCAGATGGATAAACAAAATGCAAGAATTTAGCATTGAAATATAGATCACTAAGTTGGTAAGAGGACAAGGTTTGGCAAAACTAATGACACAGTCAAACCTAGAGGCATGCCAAGTGAATGTAGTGCATAATGAAGTTATAAATATGTCAGAATCTGAGTGGTATAAGGACATTGTGTATTACTTGCAGAATTTAAACTATCCTTCTCACCTCAGTGATGTCCAGAAGAGAATTTTGAAGCTGTGGGCTATTAAATACATCATTGTTCAAGGAGAGCTATATTGGGAAAATCCTGATGGTGTATTACTCAGGTGTATTAATGAAAATTAGGCCAAGGACATTCTCAGTGACATGCACAATGGAGTATGTGGCAGACATTATGTTGGCCAAACAACAACCCATAAAATTCTTAGAGCAGGCTATTGGTGGCCAACTCTCTTCTCAGATACACACAAAATGGTAAGAAAATGTGAGCCTTACCAAAGGTTCTCAGGAAAGATAAGATATCAAGGTACTTTACCCCTTAGGAGTATAATTGTAGAAGCTCCTTTTCAGCAATGGGGGATTGATTTTATTGGGGAAATCTCAAAAAAGTCAAGTGGAGGGCACAGTTGGATTCTGGTTGCTACTGATTACTTCACTAAATGGATTAAGGCCATTCTAACTAAAAAGGCTACAAGAAAAGTGGTGATGACTTTTATCTTGGAAAATATTATTATAAGATTTGGAGTACTAGCCAAATTGGTCACAGATAATGCTATGTGCTTCAGGTCTGGTGAATTTATTGATTTTTGCAATAATTATGGAATTGATTTGTCTCATACATCACCATATCATCCACAAGGGAATGGTCAAGCAGAGTCAAGCAACAAAAGTCTCATGAAAATCATCAGAAGGGTGATAGATAAAAACAAGAGATCTTGGGATTCAAAGCTAAAGTTGGCATTATGGGCTGACAGGGTGACAGTGAAAAGAGCAACTGGAAGATCTCCTTTTGAATTGGTATATGGTGCAGTAGCTAGGCTACCTGTGAACAACCTCCTACCAGTTTATAAATTCATCTAAGGGAATGATGAGGAGATTGGAGACCCAATGACTGAAAGAATAAATCAGCTGGTTGCACTAGATGAGATAAGAAGGGAAGCACAGAAAATAAACATCAAGACACAGCAAAAAGTGAAATATTTGTTTGGTAAAAGGGCTACAAAGAGAAGGTTTCAGATAGGTGATCTGGTCCTTATGTGGAATGCAAAGAGCCAGGATAAGGGCAAACATAGCAAATTTGAGCCCTTATGGACTGGCCCATACCAAATTGGCACTATTCATAGACGTGATTCTTATTTTCTCCAAGCTCTCAATGGTGAACTACTAGAATTGCCTGTGCACGGTAAATTCCTTAAGGCTTTTTTCTCATAAATGAGTACCTATTGTGCACGCTATAAATATTTTGTACATGCCTTGTATAGTCGGTCATGTTTTGAGTTTTGGGTTTTGTCTAGTCTGCCCCGGAGTAGTCTGGTCCTCACTACAGTCTTGCACCTACACGTCCCCAGTCGGAGCCTCTATTAGTACTCATTTATGTTTAGGGTTTTAAGCTTGGGCATTTGCAGGTTTTTCCCTTAGACCCTAAAATTTATGGGTCTGTCAGCGTGAGTTGGTTTTGGTTTTAGTGATTATGTTGTCCACAGTGGCTTGTTCCTTTCATCGCCCAAACATTGTCCATCGGTAGTGGTGTTAAAGGGTCTTTTCGATGGGCCGATGAAGTGTATGTAAGTTGGTCAGAGTGACATTCCGTATCGGCGAAGCTAGCAGGGAGTTTACCGATGTGACCAGTCTGGCCGACAGGGTATGGTTCATTAGCGATCAGTGAGATTGGTGTGTCAGCAGAAGGATTTTCGGTGGCCCCGACAGTTTGTGTCTTGCCGAAGGGTGTAGTGGTCGGTGAGAGTTGTGGGATTGGAGAGGTGAGCTAGAGTTTGGCTGAAGGAGTTGGTCTCACCGATCTAGCGGGGTGGTCATCGGAGTGGCAAGTGATATCGGCAGGTGATTTTTCAAACCCGCCGATTGGGTCTTTTATGTCAGCAGGAGTCAAAGCGACGGGCTGGTGGCAGGTGGTCTACTAGTCATGTAGGGCAAAAGTGCACGACGCTAGGTTTGTACATGGCTTGGTTTATAAGATACTCAAGCAAGCATTGCGGGGTGAATGTGGGATTATTGATCTCACGTTTCTGGACTAGTCAGTAATGGATGCACGAGGTGCCTACATGGCACGTTTTTATTGCTTCTTAACTTTTTAGATTGTTTTGACACCGCAGATCTCAGCAGTAGGGAGGATTTTGACGGTCATGGTTCAAACTTTCATCAGCATGGGATTTCCTGTGCTCACTGTATCTCTTCTGGCGGGAATTTTTAGAGTACGAACAGTTGCTACGTCCTACAGGTTGGTGTGCCATTAATGGCACAGGGATTGCAGAGGTATGGCTTGATTGATTAGGTAGCTACCTGATTGAAGAACAGAATTCTCAGGTGGCGGCATGGGGCTCAAGTTCAACCACTCCTAGCTTTATTTTCTGCCTGCTGCATTAATTGTTTCGAGTGCCATTCTCACGGTGCTCTATATCTGGTAGAATTTCAAAATTTTGAGAAGATTTTTGTAATTAATTGCTGAATGTACACACTTGTGCTTTAAGTGACAAGCTGTGTCACTCATTTTTGTTGTTGGAAACTGGACAATAATTTTGGTGCTGTGACACAATACAACTTCATTGGTGGCCCTGTTCTTGATATCTTGTAAGTTTATGAGTCTCATGTTGTATGTTTCATTCATGACTCCACTAGTTTCATGTTGTTTTATATGAGAAATGCTCTGTACATGTGTTTAATCATTTGTCTCCAAGCTGTGGGCATAGTTTCTTTTGAATCAAGATAACTAAGGGTTGTTAAGGTTCAGGAATATAGTTTTTCTATATTGAATGTTTAATCTTCTACTTTTGTTCAAGGAACAAATTAAATGTTTCAAGCTAATCATTGAGAAAATGTGATGTAGTAGGGATACTATTAAGTATGAATGATTTAATACCTAATTGTTGGGAAATAATTTGTAAGGCAGATTATAAAACAATCCCCTTGAAACTCAGTTATTAATATAAGCTTATGTGTACATTCACATGTGTATGTCTATTGACTCCGAGCCCTGGATAGGCACCGATCCAGTCTTGTATTGAGGTCACAACCAAAGTCCTAGTTTCACATCCAAATATAAAATCAAACTCAAACTTCATATACAAACCTTTAGGACTTTAGAAGTAGTTTTAGGACTAAAATCCTCTGTCTACAACTGAGTATAGGCCTGAAGCTAGCCCCTTTGAACTTATCTTACAATTTTGGTCTGCATAAGAGAGGATTTATCTGCTTTATGTCAACATCTCAGCTAATTCATGGATACATTTCATAGATGTTGAGTAGGGAATACCCCCCTTGGTTATGCAGAGCCTAAAGAAGAAGAGGAGATATTTATAGAGTCTATCTCCTATACTGTTGGTGCTTGGCCCAGGAATCCTATTGATCACTGATGGCTACCTTGTAGGGATAACTGGGAACAAGCATCCAATCTGGGAAATAACCAACACACTCTATATTCCAAAATTTTCTCAAACACTTCAAATTTTTCAATTTTGCCTCATTCTTTGTTTTCTCATTTTGGCTTTTCAATTCCTCAATTTCTTTTTCCAACTTCAATTTCAAAACATTGAATTGTTCAGCAGTCACTATGGTATCACCGGTCTCTTGTGGCACAAGTGTTTGAATTGGCACAATGGCTTGAATCTGAGAAGAACTCTCACCCTTCATTTGTTTTTTTCAGGTTTACATTTTCAAGATACAATCTATTTACCTCATCATTCATCTCCTTCTGAATTCTCTCATAATCAAACAATCTTTGCTCTATCTTTACAATAGCAGCTTGTGTAAACATTGCAGTATGTATAGTGAGAGTAGCTTCTTTAGTTGTTGATGTGTCCTGGAATGTCTTGACCACAATTGTTCCCCTTATTTGTTGGACCACATCAAGTAATCTTGGTTTGCTGGTGTTCTTTGTTGTTGTCCATATTGCCAAAGTCTCTATTTTTGGATTGTAACCACAACCAGTGACACCTTCCTCATAGTCAACTTTAGAAACTAGCGTGGGGTCATCTTGATTCCTGACTTGGTCTAACAAAACAAATTTCTTCAACTCAAGCTTGGGAATGATCAGCATGTTGCTCCTTAATACCATTTGTCTAGCCTCATCAGGGCTGACACTTATTTCATCTATTTTCATATTCTTTAAAGTTTGTGAAACAATTTGGTCATGTTGAGATTCATCAACACCCATTTTATTTATTTCCACTTGTTCTTGAAATTCCTTCATCTTCATCTTAAGCCAAAAATATTTGAATTCAGGAGAACTAATAAAATCATCATCCTCCATAAATCTCGTAGAAGCCACAATTCTTTCATCTTCTTCTAATTCCGGCTCCCCTTATGCCTATTCGGCCATTCTGGCCTCTAGTTTGTGTGCTTTTGTTTCTTAGCCAACAAGTGGTTGATTTGTTTCTCTTTCATCTCCCATATTTTTTAGGATACTAGACACTTCATCAGTGTCACCCCTCCTTCACTCAATTCATATGGAACCAGTGGAGAAATATCCTAAATCCTTTGCCTTTTGGCAGGTAGTGAATCAGGAACATGAGCTGGATCCTGTAGTGACATTGCATCTGGTGCAGGCTCTTGAATCACAACTCCTGGTGGTCTTTTGACACTGAGCTTGGTGGGTAAAAGCACAAAGCTGTGTCACACTTTTATAAAGGATACGACCAACATTGATCCAGCTTTTAAACTTGAATCACTAAAAAGTGACATATATGTTTTAAATTTTGAGATGATGTAAACTAATAAAATATTTATTTTTTACTATATTTTATGTTTGTATTTTTTGAAAAAATTTAAAAAATTATTTGAATATAGTTTTTAATAAATTGACATTATAATTTAGTTGTTGATAAAATGCTAAAAAATGAAGTTACATGAGACGTCAATCTTTATATAGTAAATTTTATTTTATTTTCTTCATTTTTTTTGTGTGTATTTATAACTTGAAAATTTAGTGCATGGATATATTTTTTTCCAATTTTGATAAATATATATTTTTAAATAAATAATAAAATGTGTGTATTAAAACATAGTTGTTTCCATTCGACATCAACTTTCATATTAACTATTTATCTAAAATAGAAAAAGATATAGATTCTTTTATCTAGTGCATCATATTTTTTTCAATTTTTTTAATAAGTTTTACTATTTTTCCTTGACATGGTAATTGACCTAATGTTTTGTGCTGATAACCTACTTTTAGTAAAAATAGAAGGGAAAATATAAATAATAATTAAACTATTAATATATATTTATATATTTGAAAACTAAACTTATAGATCTACAAAAGGGTATTTTTATATTTTTAAAAAAATGTTATTTACACGAGTAGAAGTTGTTGAGATATCAAGTTTTCCAAATAATTTTATTTTTTGGGTAAATTGGCCTCATAGTGGTGTTACATATGCATTTAGCCAACAATTTTAGTTGGAAAAGTTGTGGACATATCTAACTTAGCTAAAATGAATCTTACAAGATCATATGTTTGACCAAAATTGATTTTTAGTAAGAAATACTTAAATTCACTTGTGTTGATAAGTTGGCTGAAAGTGTGACACGACTTTGTGCTTTTACCCTGGTAGCCTTTGAAGGCTGCTTCTCAGAATTGCTATATAGTCTTTCAAAATTGTCAATTATCAGATCTATTCTTCTCAAAGGGTCCCTCTTTTCAACAAATAATCCATCAAAAATAGGATTTTGTTTTCTCCTATCATCCGCAATCCCTTTCAAAATCTCTCATTTTCTTTCCTATCATACACTTCTTGAAAGGTGACAAGATTTCTGGTCATATCCTCATCAAAATTGATTTGATGGGATATTCCCATTCTTGTGAGGATGATTTGTTTGACAAAGTGCATGTGACCCTCTAGATCACAAACCCTCTCTACACCCGATTTCAAAGAATATTTAGCCTTCAAATAGGATTGCAAATCCTCTAAAGTATCAGAACCAATGGACCAATCACTAAACACTATGGAATTAGGAAGAAATGTGCCTTTCTTTTATTTCTTCATTACATCCTTCTCCATCCACATCATTTGCCACATGAATTCAAGGAATGCAATTCTGTCTGGCACAAATTTGGGCAACACATGGGGTGGCTGAGTACACCCATATACCTTGATTATAGTATGGACTGGAAAGAAAAACCAATCAGTATAGTTATGACTATGACCTTGTTCTGGCATATGGGCAAGAGGCCTCAACATTTCCCTGATCTCTTTTGTCAATCTGGGAGAAAAGCTACCAAGAGAATTCATTATTCTAACTGAGAATTCATCATGAAACACAACATAGTCATAATTCCTACAATGGCTATCCCATTTGTAACACCAGCACTGTGTTGGCAATCTTTATCTCTTTTCATCAATCATGCTCAGATCCATTCTACTGGGCCACTTCCTTCTATTTTGATACAAAATCAAATGACATAACAAAGAGTAGTATTTGAAATATATGTTCTTTTTGTTTTATCTTATTTGCAAAATTCCATCATGTAGTTTCTTTTCAATGAATGTTGCAAAATCATATTCAACATTAGCTTCTGGATTTTGAATTTTCATGGCCATCATCATTAGGCCAACATGCATTTTACCTTGGGCATCAATACCCAACACCTGACTCAAAGCAAAATATGTTCTTTTGAAATATACAACAAAATATTCAACAAAGAAAGGTTCAATTACAGTGGATGGGATTTCGATTCTTCTGTTATTTTCCCCTTTCCTCATGTGCATGGGCACGTCATCCTTTCTGTGTGTTTTTCTCAAACTATTGTACTCCTGCTCACTCTTCTACACATCTACTGGTGTGAGCACTTGCTTGATCAACATGAAGTAGTCTATGATTGCATTCCTGTCCACAACCACTAATGGTGACCCATTTGGTAGTCTGACTATTTTGGTGACTGAGTGATAGTGTTGTGCCAATGTTCTAATCAAATCCACATCAACAAATACATTAGGCACCACAAGCTTTGCCAAATCCAAATTCCATGGGTTTCCAACTAGTCCCTGTCCATCTTTCTTTGCACAAAAATACCAAAAAGGTTCCATTCAGAGATAGGGATTACAGCATCCTGACATCCTTCCGCAACATCCTTGAACAATTTCTTAGACCCCTTGTCAATTGAATTTGGCAGGATGTCCAACAATGATTGTTGAAGTGATCATTTCTTGGGAGAAGGGGGTCAGTGCTCTTACTCAGACTTTTTAGGTGCCATAATTTAGTGCCTCTACAAACTAGGGTTTTGATATTTTACTTGCTTTACCGGACTCTTTGAAAAAAGAGCACAAACCAAACACCAAATTTTATGCAAAGAGTGATAGGGCAGACTTACTTGGTTAGAAAATGCTTGAGGAGAGCACACAAAGCTTGAATTCACCTTCTGCAATCAACACTGAATTTGCTGGAATGAAGAAATACAAAGAAATCCCAAGTTTTATCGTGCCATGAAGCTGGTCATTTTTCCATTAACCTGGTTTGTGCCACGAAATCAACAAATCTTAGTATTCAATTCTTTTCAAACACAGACCATTGATTTGATCCAATCCGTTCAATTCTTTCCCCGTGTTGACAATCATTTATGTTTAGGGTTTTAAGCCAGAGCCGCTGGTGGTGCTTACATAAGCAATCAAGTTTTAAGCATTTAAATATGCAGGCCCCTTCCCAAGAATCCATAAATTCCAACACTTTCGACCCCTACAGTTGTAAAAAATGCAAAAAATTAGTTAAGGTGTAGGTATTTTTGTATATACAAGGATGTTTGTATATACATGCAGGAAAAATATGCATTGGCGAGTCAGAAAACTCTGTCGCCCTTTGAAAAAAATAGTTAGATGCATTTTTGAATGCATATCGGGCTTAGAATGTGTATATGCAAAGGAGGAATCTTTCACAGATTCCCAGGTATATTCCCGCTTTGTATATTGAGTTGCATATAGATATGCATTGAAAAATATACAAGGGCGCAGATACATTTGCTACGGTGGCGAGGGGGAGATACATGAGGTGGGGTCCGCAGACATGTAAAGATCTTTGTATCTCCAGGATACAAGGTAAAATATGCATTCCTCACATATTCTCTAAAGATTCCCTATTTGTATGTTAGGGAGGTTTGTCTGTTTGCCTTTGTATTTTCAACATACAAACAAAATATACATTCGCTGGATGTGCAAGGAAAAACATACAAGGGGCCTTGTATGTTCGGCAACATACAAAGAAGAAGATGTACATTTGGTGGGGCCCGTGACATACAAGTGAAGAGATATAACCTGGACGTGAAGGAAGAATCAAATGCAGCGAATAATAATTTGAGGTCCATGGGTTGTATAAAGCGCTTGTATATGCTGATATACAAGCCGATGTGCAATGAAAAGGATACAAGCCGGACTTCAAAAGGAGGTTCATTCTGATGCATAATGATTTCAAGTCTACAGTTTGTATGTATGTGTGTGTTGTATATCACAGATATACAAAGGTGAGAGATACAAGCCGGAACCGAGCAAGTTTTAAACTACCTCATGAACATTTGGGGTCCGCCTTGTATGATAAGCAATTGTATGCATGTGCAACGGCCTATATGCAAAGAGATTATCGCCAAGACCATATGCATCGGCCGACCTTTCTTGGGTCATTCCAATGGCTAATGGAGATCAAATGTACAGTGATGGAGGATGAATCACAAGCTATCACGTGCCTAGGAACTGTTGCATGTATATGCATTTTGCATATACAAGGGATTTTGAAGGGCGAACAGTGGTGATTGTCTATGCATATGTTCATGCATATACAAGGGTGAAAAAGGGCAAAATGAGAATAGGAAAAGTCAGCGATGGATGCATAAGATGCCGACGTGGCACGACCTCATTGGTGGGTGACTTTTTCATAGGTTTTGGCACCGTTTATCTCAGCGATGGAATCAAAATCGACGGCCATTTTTCAATTTCATGCAGCGATGGGTTTCTTTGTATGCAACCGCATTTTTTGAGCAGGAAACTCCATGGACACACTGCTGTAGGTTTCAAAGAAGGCTGCAGGTCGCTGAAGCAGTAATGGCAGGGTTGTAATGGTATGGGTCGATGAAGGATAGGCTAGCTACCCGATTGAAGAAGAAAATCCCTAGGCGGCGATGTAGATCCTGATTCCCACCTACTTCTTCCTCTTTGTCCCTCTGCAGCATTGAATAATTCTGAGCACCATTCCTCATGCATTGAATCTGGCAGATTTTTGATTTGCCTTGTAATTAATTTTTGTTGAGTACTCAGTCTTGGTATAAAGGCCAAACTGTGTTACTCATTGGTGTTGTTGAAGACTTGGGCAATTTTTGTGTGAATAATGAAAAACAGAGCATTTTCCTATTTGTTTTATCTCTATGGAGTTTATGTGTTGCATTTGAGTTGTATCTTGTACATATATTTAGTTTCTTGTTGCTTCATATGAAAAATGTTGTTATTGCATGTGTTTATCTGTCTGTCTCCACTTGTTGTATGCATTTCCTTCTTCTGAATCTCGTTGCTAAGGGTTTCTCAGATTCTAGGGTATAGTCTTGCTGTATCACATACTTGATCTCTAACTTCCATTCAAGGAGAGGATTAAATTGTTTTAGGTGTATGGAGAAGAATGTATGTCCGCTAGGATGTCCATAAGTATAGGCAGCTAAATACCCATTCCTGGGTGGTATTTGTAAGGCAGATACTAGTTCCAACCCCTTGAAACTCAAATGCCAGTTGCAAGCCACTCTCTTGTATACGTCTAGTTGACTCCTTGCCTTGGGATAGGCATCGGTCTGCCCTTGTGAAGTAGTTATGATCCAAAAACCCTTGTCTTGCATCTAAACCATCAAACCAACCCATCCATATTTTCAACCTGTTAGTTGTAGGAGTAGGATTAGGAACCCCCTGCATGCTCTCATACTCAACCAAACAAATATGTCCAAGAATGTTGCCAACCTTGTGATTTATCACACAAATCTTGGTCCACACATGAGAGTATTCTCCATGTTATTACAAAGTTAAATCTTTCTATCATTTGGAGAGTAAATGTTACATCTTTATCAAATAGGGACACCCCCCTTGGTGTAGCAGAACTAGAAGTGAAGGGGAGGCAACTCACGCAACCTCCCGTGTTTGTTGGCCAAATCTACCCATGCATTGGAACTAGCAAACCCTCTGCTAATTCAGAAAAAATTACCAACACCTCGAAAATAGGAATCCCGTAGGCATCAATGATAACCATTGTGGGGTAGCACTAAAGTCATTTCGACATTTAATTCCTTACTGCATCACCGCAAGACCAACTTAGGGCAATCGCAGGACCGTGAGACCTCTTGGATAGTTACATTCATCTTCACCACTTACCACCGCGGGATGGTGGGATACATGTTATCCCTTATGTCTTTTACCGCACCACCGCCAAGCTTTGGCCTGACCATCGCAAGGCTGCAGGAGCCTTTGGTCTCCCATTTGTTGTTTACCGCATTACCACCAGTCAAAGTTATCAGCATCAAGGGGCCGTGGTATGTAGCATTACTAGTTACTTGAACTCCTTATACTGCAACACCGCAGGCTCGACTTAAAACCATCACGGGGGTGCATTGAACACTTAATCTTGACTCCTTCCTACTGCAGTACCTCTGGTCATCTCATTACCTACTGTGGGGGCGCAGTAACATATTATGTTCAGCTTGAGTTTATACTACAATGCTACAACTAAATTTTCTGCATGTTGCGGGGAAGCAGTAACTGTGTATTCACATCCTCTAATTCCTGCACACCCTCCAAGGCTATTTGCATGTACTGTGGGCCTGTGGTAAGAGACAAAAACACATCAATGGTCAAAAATATAAATTTCTTTCACATAGACCTGATATGAGATGCTCATAAATGACTCCTAGAACAATTCTAAAAGGAATATGAATCCCTAATTATGGATTTATGGAAGGAAAATCTATGAAACATAGTGGGACTATGTGAAATTTTGAATGGTTCTAACACACCTCATGATGAACTAGACTATGTTTTTCCTTCATCCTTCTTGTGTTATGTTTTTATGAGTTCTTTTCTTGTGAATATATGCCTAACAAAAATTTGTGTGATACCTATAATTGTAAACATCTTGGTTTTTGACTGCAAATTCTTTTTTAATCTGTAAACTGAATTCTATTTTAAGTTTTCATTTACAGTTATCAGCAGATTGGAAAGTCAACAGTTATCAACTCATGAACTCAATAAAGTTTTACTAATTCAAGTTGTTGATTTATACATTATTGTTTATTAGGACTTCAGGAAATGAAGAGAAGGGCTGTAAGGCGCAAATTAGATGATAGTGATCATAATGCTAAAACTTCATTGACAAATTATGAGTGCCTTCATAGAGAAAAAGTGGCCAAGAATAATGAATATTTATTGAGACTTGGTTTGACAAACAAACAAGTTGTAAATCCACTAAGTAGTATATTATTTGTTTAATAGTGTAATAAAATTTTATAGGCAATAGCTTTATGTATATAAGACATAATATGATATTATTTTTTGTTTTATAGGCAACAAAAAGAATGCAAAGAAAATGCAGAGAAAAAATAAAACGAAAGAAAAGATACAATGCTGCCATCTCGTAGAATCCACCACTTTTGTGATTCAACAAATGTAGTTGGTGTTCAAAAACAATAGTTGCAATGATGATCATGTGCAACCTGATATAGCATATGCTGATGTACTGCAGCCTGATATAGCACATGGTGATGTGCAGCCTACACATGGTGATCATGTACAGCCTGATATAGCACATGGTGATGTGCAACATTGTGATGATCTCTTAGAACAAAGTCTAAGAGAGATTATTGAAAAACATCAGAGCATTAAAGGAACAATAGGTCTGTAGATGATTTATTCAAGATTAAAGGATGTGTTTGAAGTGAAATATGTGGAGACTAGTACTCATGATCTACCTTATACTGATGCCACACCTGATGTGGCCAAGGAGCATGAAGTTTTGGTTAATGAAACTCATGGAGAGAGACCGCTTGAATTTGTTGTGCCTCAAAGTGCACCTGTTGCATCTAGAACTTTTGATGGAACTAGTGGATATTTAGCCAGAAATACTGGTAGTGGTTTAATAGAAGATGTGGATGCTTTTGTCAAAAGACAAAGATTGAGTCAAGATTTGTACAGATCTACAGAGAGGAATGCAAAACTAAGAAAATTAGAAGGCAAGAAGCCATTCTTGCTTGAGGTATCAAGAGATGGTGAGCCCATTGGACCAAATGCTGCAAAGTGGGCCTCCGAGTTGGGTGTAAGATGTAGGGCCCATTTGGATATTTGCAAATCATGTTTTACAAAGCAAGATCCATGATCTGTGGAAAATGTTATACAAAAAATGGAAAACACTTTTGAGATTACTGGTGGACAAATCTCTAGAAGATATTACAAGCAAAAGATGAGAATTTTGATGAACAATTTTAGATACAATTGCAGAAAAGCAATCATGGAGGGAAAAGAGAGGTTAGAATCCACTCTATGTCCCAAATAGTGGGAGGCATTGAAAGAAACTATGCATTCCAAAGAATATTTAGCAAAGAGTAACAAAGGCAAGAGAGCAAGAGATAATGTGAGGGCTAGATATACATTTTGCTGAGGCAGGTTGCAGGCCAAAATGGACAAATTTGGAGTAAGTGTATGACTTTTTGGTTCAATTTGCATTGAGTTATTTATTTCAATTTTTTATTGAACTGACTATATGTTGAAATTGACATTTTATTTTAGGTGGAAAATAGTAATAAAGAAGTAGGTGTAGAAGATATTGTCAATTATATGGTAGCACTAGATCCTAGTAAATCTAAGAGTAGGATGAAGCAGAAATCTAGTTCATCAACAGAGATTTCATAGCCATCTGTTACATGCCCAGTAGGATCAGCCTCTCCAGATCATGTCAACTCAAATGAAGGGTACCAAGATGTACTGAATTGCATATACGGTCTTAGTCACCAAGTTTCACAGTTGGTTGCCTCCATTAACCCAATAGTTTCTACATGGAATGAGCATAAATCCATGGATTCAGATGTGGTAAGAGGCTCTATTGATCTCATCTCTTCTTGTTTGGCAATTCTATAGACAAATGCCTCTTAATATGTAGATTATTGAAATATGAGCATAGGAAAATCCAACCCAATTTCTTTGTTGTTGGAGTGATCCAGAAAATGTTCTTTTGGACAAATTTATAGCTTGCATTCTTTACTTGACTATTGAATGCTTTGTATATTTTTTTGCATTATGGTTCAACCACATGCAGAGCAATTTTTTCAAAGCAGCAGGAAAGCAAAAACGCCTTCATGATGTCAACAAAGCTATCGATATTGATAGTGATGATTATGATGAACTGGACAAGAATGTGCAACACAGTCATCATAGTTATGCCGAAGTTTAGGTAATATAATAGTTTCCAGTTATCTATCCCAATGTTTTGTCATTCTTCATGCTTGAAATGTTCTTTTGGACAAAAAATTGTAGCTTTTGCATTCTTTAAGTTCTAAGTTAATCTGTCCCAATGTTTTGTCATTAATTCTTCATGCTTAGAATGTTCTTTTGGATAAAAATTTATAGATTTTGCATTCTTTACTTGACTTATATTAATTTTTGCATGATGATTAAACCACATGAAGAGCAATTATATGAAAGCATGACTAAAAGAAAAAGTCCCTGTCAATAGAGCTCTCTACAAAACTGTACAACTTCATGTCAATGTTGATAGTGATAATTATGATGATGAACTCGACGAGCATGCACATGATATTCATAGTAGTAGTCGTGCTGAAATCGAGGTGAGTGCTATGAAACCACATGCAAGTAAGTACTATTCAAGTAAGTAATGGTTGTTTTGTTATGTATATAAGGGTAATCATTACCTATTTAATAGAAGCTAGTTAGAATAGTAGTGAAGTGTAATTATCTAGTATAGATAGATTATGGAAATAAGGGAGAACATATAACTTACATATGGAAGCTTAGAGCTTAGTTGTAATAGAGTGCATACATAGATTTTGATTATGCATTAGTTCATTGTGTTCAGGGATGTCATGGTCCTCAGTTGGGGGGACTTCATTGCCAATCCATGTCTCTTTCTAGAGTACTCATATAGTCTAGCACTATTGTAGTCTTTCCCTCCATTTGTTTGTACCTCGCAATGGGTTAGTTTTTTTTTAGAGTAAAAAGTTTCTTCTTTGTTATTCAACAGAATAAAAAAAAGTACATACAAAAACTAATTTGTTCCAAGACATAAGACATTACATACAGCTGTCAAAAACAATATAATGTGTGTTTTATATCTCAATATAATGTGTATTTTTTTTGTTTTTATAGACATTTAATATTGATAAAATCCAAGAAGGGGATAAAGTTCGAGTGTTGGATCCTAGTTATGGTGCTATGTCTATGGGCATTGGACAGATTCACTCACTATCTATTGTACATGGAGTCAAATTGAAAGGACTAGGAGATGTAAATGTAAATATTTTAAAGGTCACAAGTAACATACCCCTTGCTTATGAAGACAAAATAGATGGAGCTGTCCATCTGAAAGAGAAAGAAGGGACCTTCACACGGTGGCCTCTAAAATATTTGAAAAAAATGACATAGTTGATGTTTATCATGTACTAGCTATTAGACAACTTGACCCACTGCTTTATGCAATAGTTTGAATGTGTTGTTAAGGGATGTTAATGTTTTTTGTCAGTTTTGGAGCTGTATTAACAAAAAAAAGCCATTGTAACTCAGTTTTCTTAGTCACAGCACTGAGAAACACACTTTGTAACACATTTTTCAGAGAAAAGACACATATTTAAGTCTTATGGGTTTTTTTGACTTGATTTTATTTTGCTTTTCCTCCCTGAACATCCAACATCACTGCCTTATATGCCTTTATGAAAAGATTCTAGGGTTATTATTGGCTGCATTGAAGGAGAGAGCTTCATATATGGGACACGATCAACACTCAATCATGAAGACTCATGGAGCATAAATGAGAGAGCTTCATAAAGGAGAGAGCTTCATATATGAGATGTCATCATGAAAACAGTTATGAAGACTCAAGGAGCATAAATGACAGTGAGCAAGAGATAAAGTACATAGTTCATGCCATAGACAAAGTGAGATGAGTCTTAAGCTACTGTGATCAAGGGTGGTGTGTTAGTTTTTGAGAAAGGAAGGGTAGTTGGCAATGCACCAAGATCAATGAGGAATCTTACAGTTATAAGGTGACAATGTTAGCATTTCATCAAAACTTTGGAAGCAACTAGTGGACAAATTTATAGAAGTCTTAAATAGCAAAAAGGATAGCCACTAATAATGCTATTATTACAAGGCATATATTCTACATGGCAGTATAGTTGCAGGAATATGACAGTTTCATAAACCTATGATAGTTTACAAATGAAAGTCTAAATTTTGTATACTTATGGGTGACTGTTCTATAATAGAGAGATAATGAGTGCATAGAGGTAAGATGTTCATGGTGAGTGGCAATGGTCAATGGTTCCCAAGGATATAGGCATGGTAAACATGGTTTTAGTGGCATGAGCAAAGGAACATAGAATTATAGTGTTAGAATTAATTAAAAGGCAAGTATATGAAAGTTGCAGGGCAATCATCTAGAAAGCAAGTATGCACAGTTCAGTCACCACAATGAGTAGTGAAGACCACAGACACTAAATATATATGACTGCCTACCAAGTGTCTAATGTCATAATAGAGGTAGGGTAAGTGAATAGTTTAGACTCAAAAAGAGGCTTTTGAAGATGCATTAATGAAGGAAGAATCTCATTCCATGCCCTAAGAGGACCTGATATCTTCAAAATCAATAAAAACATGTTCCATAAGCAGTGCTGATGATAGTACAAGACACAAGAATATAGTGATGTTTCATTAAGGAAGCCCGATCTAATCGATGTTTCACATTATGAATATCCTATCACAGACCTGACTACATATGATAGTGTATTTCCTTTGGTTGCAATCAAGAAGGATAAGTGTTCGACTGATGGAGTGGATTGGATGACTTGTGGCAGCAGTTAAGCACTTTTTGGCAAAGCATTGTAAACTTGGAGAAGTTAATTCTTTCTTGTCATTTCTGTGCATTGTAACTCGATCAGATTTTCAGTCTTGTCACTGAAAAAAAACATTGTAATACTCTATTTCTAAGCATTTTTCAAGCAAGATAGATATTTCAAACTTGTGCAAGTGGTAATAACACCTTTCTTTTAATAAAGTTCAATGATTTTGCCTTCTCAATGGCTGTCTTTATATTGTATGCAATAGATTGATGATTATGATGTGTATTTATGTGTTTTATGTTTAAATCCTTAAATATCATTCAATTAAAATGACTAAATATACTACTAATTGATGTCAATTAATAATTAAATTGACTAAATATAGTACCAATTGACATAAATCATTAACAGTGAATAAATATGGCTAAATATACTACCAATTGATAGAAATCAGTGAATAGTGAATAAATATGACTAAATATATGACCAATGTTAAATCAGTGAATAAAATGACTAAATATACTACCAAATTGATCAAAATGATGATTAAAATTAATGACTAAATACACTACCAATGGACAGAAATCAGTGAATAAAAATGACTAAATAAGTGACCAGTTAACAACAATCAATGACTGAATTAATGACTAAATATATCAGTGAAAAATAAATGACTAAATAAGCAACCAAATTATAGCAATCAATGACTAAATACACTACCAAATCAATCAATCAAAACAACCAATAAATGACAAAATGGTTGTCATCAATTTGGTCATGTTATAAATGACTGGCAATAAACTACCAATGGTCACGTGACTATGTTTGGTCATTTATAAGCAGTTTTTAGTAGTTTTTACAGTCATATATTGTTCTTTCTCTACTAGTGATACACTCTATCATATAATCCCTTAAAAATATGTTGGTAAACCATCCTAAGGGTCTTGACTTACTACATGGATTGACCCACATTGTTCATAATGATGTGCCTGCTCTAGTTGTCTCCCGTGAGGCCACCTAAACTTCTCATCATGTCACATGTCTATAAGTTTTTTTTACATTTCCTACCTCTTCCATTTATACACCTACACCTAAATAGATGACCACTTCCATTACTTTGAATGTCACGTCAATGGGAATGGCGAGAAATCCCATTTTTTGTATGGGTTCATTCTTCCTTCTCAACCTCTATCATTCATTGGATCCTCCATTTCCTCACATTCTATGGCTACACAGACCTTTCCTTCTCAATCTATGGCATTCATACCATCATTTAACATCCCTATGCCCACCACCACCATATCCCCTTTGTACACGACATATCTAGTGGTCAACTAACTCATGCAAAGTGTTAGTAGTCTCCAACAACAACGTGCTTCCCTTTCGACTACTTCCACATAGCCTATCATATCACCTTATGTTTATCATAGTCTATTATCCCTACACATTCTAGCCACTCATTTGCCTGCAAGTTTTGAAGTTCCTATATTTGAAAAGTATAGTAGCAAAGGGGACCCTCAGACACACGTATCAACATTCATGACACTATACATAGACTTCATATTTTAGGATGAGTTGTTAGCAAAACTCTTCTCGTGCTCATTGAAAGATATGACATTGGATTAATTTTGTCCACTCCTTAAACATTCTATAAACTCCTTCAATCAGCTTGTTAATTAGTTCTTACAACATTTTTAGTCCAATATAGGCCCTCAAACAACTTTCACTGATTTAGTATATTGTAAACAAGGACCTCAAGAGAAGGTGATTGACTTCATCTTTTGCTATCAATCATTATTCTCATAGATACCCTACCCTCTCACCAACTTTGATGTCAAAGGGTCTTTAATAGGAATCTTCAATCTGCACTTAGAAAAAATATTCTAATCATAAGATATCCCACTTTTCTCTACTTGTGCATTGCCCTAAAAGACGACCAATAGTCCCTTGATCAATTTGAGACACCTTTTTCTCCATCCACCCCCACTAGACCTTCAAGCAGTAAAAAATGGAACTTTAAAAAGGGGACTACTACTTTTTTAAAGAATACATCTACATTCATTAGTGATAATGCATCCACCTCTCCTATCTCCAAGGCCACGACCCTTATCACCATGAGGAAAAAAATTAGGCAGTTCACCTTATTAGCTGATCCTTTGCAATCTCTGTTATAGTAGCTCATTGCCCATAACCTAGTGCAACTATCTCCTATTAGGCCTCTTGACCCAAATAAACCACTTCCCAACAACTATGATGTGAAATATTTTTGTCAATTTCACTAGATACTGGGACACAACATCGAACGACGCATGCATCTCAAGCAAATTATGTAGGACCTCATCAATTCTAATACTATCCTAGTCTCTAGAGAAGGGGAAAAGGGAACAAATCCATCGATAAGCCTAACCAAATCTTCAAAGCTATATGGATCTATTGATGGAAGATGATTGTCATTAATGTCAAAAGTGTTGAGATGTTGATGCAAAGATAGTTGTTATGCTATTCACAATGTTGCTTCATTGTATTATCTTCAACTTAAATCAAGAGAATAATGCTTTCATGATTGTATTGTGTTCACAAACTTGACAAAGGATACATTCATCTTCATATATAATGATAGGAAGAGTTGTCATTACAAATCAGGAGGTCTCATTTTTATTGATTGGCTATTTGATGGCTACAACATGCAAAGAGTCAAATTGTTGTTTATCATCATGCCTCAGTTAGTCTTTAGGACTTCTTCATGTTGATACTTTGTTCTTGTAGTCAAAGAGAATGAAGGGATCACAAATAAGTTCACATGCTTCTAGTTTTTAATGTCTCAAACAATGTAAGTTTCATGCCCTTCATGTGGTTGTTGAGATCAGGATGTATGTTTAGAGGATGATGACTTGAGGTAACAATGTTGATGATCTTGATGGTTATCTTGATGATTGATGATCCTAATGTTGATAGTTTCAAGAATTTGGTTTTCATAATTATACTTCATGGTGCTTGTATTGACCTTCAAGATGACACATAGAACAAGGAGTTTACATAATTTTGTGATTGTTTAGGTTGATGTTTGTGGTATGCATCATAAGAATATCAATGACTGAGGTATGGAAGAATTCACAGGAATGAAAGATCTAAGTCTTGGATATAAGGTGGTCATTAATTCTTAAGAGATTATATACATATATTGTGTTCATAAACATTGCTAAACCTCATCATTTAACATTATCTCATCTACAAGGATGACAGGTTATATTTCTTATATATGATAGCAGTTTGGTAGATGGTAGTGTAGTGTTGGCAGACGGTAGAGATTTAAGATCTATAATGAGGTGTTTATTTAAGATCCGTGATGAAGTGTTTTAAAGTTATTAAATCCTAATACATTCCTAAAGACCTAGTTCATTCTATTATCTACATGTCTCAAAGAATGTGCTTTTAGATATATTTGAATGGTGATCTAAAATAGGAGGTTAGTTGTAACTTAAGTTACAACTTAAAGGGGTCACGATCATATCTTGATCGGCCCCCTTTAGCTTGTGATACCGGCTTGGTTAGTTATATTATGGGCACGAGGGCGCCAAAGCAATATCAACGGCCTTCTTTGAACTTTTTGTGGGCGCGCAAGATATTGATTAATGGATATTATTTAAACTTAAGAACTCACTGCCCTGTTCCTCCTTTGATGTGCTCGTGGCCGTCAAAATGCCTTTGACTACAGATAAGATGTTTTATAAGGTTATTTGTAGTATTTTTTGAAGGCAGATTTACTTGGAGTCTTTAATGCTCTGACTTTTAGATATTCCTTTTATTTTAATGCTCTCCACTCATGTATTGGAGATAAAGAAGGAATTTATTTTCTTTAAGGAAGGAAAATTGCTTTATAATGATATTATTTTTTTTAAGAATACTGTTTAAAGTTTTTTTTGTTTTTCTTTCCTTATTTTGATACAAAAGATTTTTGACAAAGGGGATTTGAAAATGAAATGATATTATTTCAAGGCAAACTGATTTAATGATTTATTTATTGGAGATTGTAGCAGAATATTAAAGAGTTTTTATTGAAACGGTGAAGATGAAATTGCAGAGAGAAGATGAAAAGTTTTTTTTTTTAGAAGGAAAATAACGAGAAGCATAAAATGAAAGGTTAATTTTATTGTTGGTGAAAAACTGATTTAGGCAACATGGAAGATATAATTTGAGTGTGAGGATTTTGTAAAAATTGTAGATGAACCATGTAAATATTTGAAGCATGTATGTAGATGTATTGAAAGGGAAAAGAAGAGGAACATGAAAGGCTTCTTTATTTTCATTTATAATTTCATTGCAGGTGCATTGAGTGATTTGATTTTTGGAAATCTGAGACATGATGAGATGAAGACATTATTTTAAGTGTGGAAGAAAATGCAAATGAATCAGGTTATTTAGAAGGTGATTGAGAAAGATGGATGATATATATTTGCAGGTGATGAGATGATTTAAGTGATTGTATTTGAATCTTTGAGTGATGAATCAAAGGGTATGTAATGGTGCAAATTAGATTACCTTGCAATAATTTCTTGCACACTAGACTTTATGTTTTGATAATAGTGATTGTATTTGCCAGTTAGGCACATTTATGCCAGTGAGGCTTTATATGGTCAGTGAGACCTATTCATCAATTAGTGAGGCTATGTAACTTATGATTTTTCATGGTTAAGCCAACGAGGCAATTTTGAGTGGTTTTTCTACCCCATGAGGGTTTTCCACTCCAGTAATCCTTGTGTTATGATTTGCCTCTATGTGTATGTTTTCTAATGTTTTTACTCATAAGGTCTTGTTCACACTATTCATCATCATACTTGTGCATATGAATTTGATAGATTATTGATGTCTCCTTTATTCTATGTCTTGGTAACTAAAAGGTGTGAAATGTTAAAAATTTTACAACATTGATTCACCCCCCCTCTCAATGTTGTTCTGTACTCCAACAAGTGGTATAAGAGCACAAGTTCCCTTTTTTGAAGTCTAACTGGCTCGGGTAGGTCCTGATAGTATAGTACCATAGGAAAGTGTAGAAGAAATAAGAGAATGAGAAATGTCAAGCCTCATATTGGTCAAAAGACACATATGACACCATCTATATCAAATCTAGATGTTGATATACAATCAGTTGGTAGAAATGTTTCACAAGTTGAATTAGGTATTAAATTAGAGAAAGAGCTTTCTAGAGTTCCTTTCTTTGATGGTTCAGACTTCTCTATTTGTTGTATTAGAATGCAAGTATATCTATCCTCTTTAGGGTATGGTGTTTGGATGTCAGTTGAGAATGGGTATTGTGTTTCCTCTCAATCACCTAATACTAAAAATAATAAAGAAGCTTATGAATGTAATCATATAGCAAAAAGGGCCATTTTGTCTAGATTATCTAATGAAGTTTCCTATAAAGTTATGCATTGTGAAATAACTTAGGATGTGTGGAAGGAATTGATAAGAATCTATCAAGGTGATGCATTTGAAATTGAAGGAGAGGACATCTTGTTATCTGAGAAGAGTGACAATGATAGAAGATATTCACATGAAGGAGATGAGTTCCAATCTATTTTAGAAGGAGGTAACATTATGAGTGATTATGATTAGGAATATAATGAACAAGAATGTGAGGTTGATATAGAAGGAGAACTTATGTGTGCTCTAGGTGAAATCAAGAAATACAAATAGGAGAATCAGAGACTAGAGTTACAGCTACAACAAGAAAAAAACTTAAAAGACAAAGCACTTTCAAATCTTGAAAGAGTATATTCTGATCTTGAAGAGGCAAGAAATTAGATTATAGGATTAAAAAGTCATGTTGATGAATCTGACAGATTGATTATCAGTCTGAAGACTGAGGTTAAGGAAGCTAAAAAAATAATAGATGTAACAAAATATGGCCTTGAGATTAAAAGAATTGAAAATATGAAAGTAGAGGCTGAAATTATCAATCTTAGAAAAGATTATGAAGGTCTCAAGATTCTGATCAAGAAATATCAAGAGTTTGAAGAAAGCACAAACAAGTTGCATGAAATGTTGGGCAAACAAAAGTATCATAAGGACACTACTAGTCTAGGTTATGAAGAAGGAGAGTGATCCAAAGTCAAAGAGACTCCTAGAAGGAAAATTGATCTGAGTTATCATGCTACTACTCTTGAAGGAAAAAAGAAGATTGAAGCTGAGGTGAAAACTAAAGATGAGTTTATCAAAATGAACTATCAAAAGAGAAATTCAAGAAGGACTTCACTAGTAAGACAAGCATATATGTATAGGTATAATTATTCATTTTTTGGTTATTGTTATACCTGTAATCATTTTGGACACAAAGCAGTTGATTGCAAAAGAAATCAATCTAATGTTGATCCAGTGTGTTACAAGTGCAATAATGTTGGTCACATACAAAGAAACTGTAAAATGCATAGAAGATATGATCCTACATGGAATCATAACATAAGTGCTCAAAGGATGTTAAAAAGGTATTATCAGTTATTTGATTATGATTACAATATAGTTTGTTATTTGTGCAACTCTCTTGGTCACAAAGCACATAGTTGCAAAAAAGCATCACCTAGTTTGAAAAGTTGGAAAAGGAAAGAGGCTGAAAAAGTTTGGAGGAAGAAAGAACTTGTAAAAGTTTGGAGACTAAAACAAAATCAAAAGAAGATAGATTTTAAACTTGTGCATCTTGCACAAGTTACATCACCAGTTGTATAACAGATAGCATGAAGTAAGGGGGAGTTGTTCATGTCCTATCAATTATCCCCAAGAAGTTTCAGGAGGAGATCATTTGATGCTTGTCAATATGATGATCTTGTCTTGTTTATCATTCTATTAGATTCTTGCCTAATAATATCTGCTAAGATGATACTCATATCAATCTTATGAAATGAAGTTCATAATGGTGTTGATAACTATGTTGCTCTTCAGTGTATGTCAGTGATGTAGGTGATCAGTGGTTCATGATGACAATGCACAAATGATTTGATGATGTTGAATAAAATTGTTTATAAATGATCCTATTAATACTATCATGATTGAGTTGTTATGATATTAATCTTGTTCTTGATGTTGCAGTTAGGAATGTTCTTGATATTAATATTCATGTATTTTGATCATGTGTTTTGAGCTATGTGTCTTGCATGAGAATTGGAGCTTTCAGGTGGATTGGAGATAGTGTCAAAAGAAGATGGTGGACTAGAGATGTTAATTCTATTGGCAAGAGGCACTGCTAGGCATGTCAGGTGTTGTCATTGATGGCAACTGAATCTATATTGCACATCCTCATTGTATCATTTGATCATACCAGAAGTCAGATTGTAGATTTGTCTAAGTTCGGATAGACAGGAACAGAGCATATGATAGGGTTCAGCATTTTGGTCTGCATTTCTCCACAGCTAATCATATTGTGCTGCAGATCTAAGGGAATGTTAAGGGATGTCAGGGCTACCTAAATCCAAATTTTTAGCCTCCGGTGCTGAAGGAATTGAAAGTTACAAGGATCTAAGTATCAGGTTTTGGTTAGACAGTTTAGTCCGGTGAAGAACAAGTCGACTTGGTGTTTGATCCTTGTGTGGATTAAGAGAAGTGGTTGGTTCAGTAATTTATGATCAATGGGTGCCAGAATTTTGAGGTATGGGTGTGTGAATATGATGTGATAGGTGTGAAGTGTGGCAGTATCAAGTGCAAAGTAAAGATATCTAAGCTACAGATCATGGCAGAATAGTGAAACAGGGCAGTAAGAGATGAAGTGTGTGAAGTCAGTATATTAAGCCTAACCAGAACTATAATCTTGCATTGTTAGATACTATTCTTTAGTTCAAGTATCTCAGTGAACTCTTTGTAATTAATCTTGTAGGCAGTGAGCCTCCTTTGAGCAGTGAGCTCTAGGTAGTGTGCCCGAAGGCATGTGCCTTCCCATTTGTAATACTTTTAAAAGAGTATAAAATCTTGTGGGTTAACGCCCACCATGGTTTTTCCCTTAACCGGGTTTCCACGTAAAAATCATGGTGTTCATGTGCGATGATCTTGTTGTTGTTGTTCTTAAGTTCATGCTTCTTTCTATTGAATGTATGTGGTAAATTAATAAAGGAACATAATAATAAGTTTTTGCAGAACACTAATTCAACCCCCCCTCTTAGTGTTCCTTAATTTCAACAACTGGTATCAGAGCAAGGTTCCTTGGAAGAAGTTTAACAGCTTGAGGAAGATCCGATAAGGTGTTTCAATGGGTTCATTTAGGTATTCTGATGGCATCAGTAAAAAACTTCAAGTTGCTTTAGAAGATCTTGATCAGTCTAGAGCAGAAGTCAAAGAACTACAAGAGAACCTCAAAGATGTTGATGATTTCATTCAGACTTTAAAAGGGAAACTGAGCAAATCTATGGAAAAGAGGAAGGAGCTACTTCAACAATTAGAAAATCAAAAGGAAGATAATGGCATGGATGAGGCTCTGAAGGAGAAGACAAAGGAATGTGAGAAGCTAGCAAAAGAAGTTGTTGTCCTAAAACATGAGATGGAATCCAAGTTGATGAGGCTAACCAAGGAAATCGAGGAATAGAAGAAGACTGAAGAAAACCTGAATTAGTCTCTAAAAGAAAGAACAGAAGAATGCTACAGATTAGACAGAATAATTGGCCATCTAGAGTCTGATCTATAAGAAACCAAGTATAATGAGGAACAACTTGAAAGGCAAATTGTCATTCTCAAACATGACCTAGAAGCTACAAATGAATACAAAGAGAAGTTCAAGATAAGCTCGGTTAAACTTGAGGTGTTGCTTGATAGTCAGAAGAAGGTAGATGATAAGCATGGTCTAGGATATGAGAAAGGTGAAAGCTCTGGATCTAGTCAAAGAAATTTTGAATCAAGGAATCAGAGAAATAGACCTAGAAGAGCTCCGGTCAGACAACCTAATGCTCAAAGGTATCCATCCTTCAATGGAAATTGTTTCAATTGCAATAAGTTTGGTCATAGAGCTACTCAGTGCAGATGTAGAGTGAATCAAAGGGGTCCATCCTTCTCTAGTCAATGCTTCAATTGTAAAAGGTATGGTCATAGATCCAATGAATGTAGAAGTATGATGATGAATAACTCTAACAATAGAGGAAATGTCTATTCTTTCAATGGAAAATGTTTTGAATGCAATAGATTTGGATACATGGCGAATCAGTGAAGATTGAGAGGAAATCAAGTAAATGAGCATAGAAATGTTGCGTTCTTTAATTGCAATAGATCTGGTCATATTGCAAGATTCTGCAAAAGAAGGAATGATGATAAAAAAGGTCCAGTAAACACAAACCAGAATGTGCAGAGACAAGATAAAGGAAAGGGAAAAGTAGATGTGAATAAGATCCAGAATGAAATGAACAAAACATGGGTGAAGAAAGGTGAAATGAATGATGGTGATGGGTCTGCACTAGAATCCAGTGCTGATAGTTCCTCCGGGAATTGAAATAGGAGCTCTAGCTTAGGGGGAGTTGCATTGAAAATCTAATTCCCCCTACCAATAAGTGGGTGCCTAAATCTGGCACAATGAATGAAGATAAAGAAGCCTATTGTAGATCTGTTGAAGCAAATTCCAGAAGAAAAGAATCTAATGCGATTGATTGCAGAGTAATTGAAGATTGACTGTATTTAGAAATAGTGTAATTAGATGAATTAGGGCAAAGCATTTATTACAATGGTGAATTAGGTTTTACAGAGCATAAAAGGTCATTCATTCAACATTTGAATCACTTTGTATTCAAAGAGGACAAGGAGAAGAGTGCCTGAGCTGAGATCTCAAAGATTTGTATTTCGAAAAGTGAATTCGACAGCTAACCCTAATCCCGTGGAGAAAAAGGTATTTTTCTGTGAAGCTTTAAACTTGTGATTTTTTTGATATGGCTACTCCATTGGTTGTTCACATCACTGAAAGGCCCTGACCTAAATTCAAAAAGTATCCACACAAATCTATAGAGGTCAATCTGTTAGGTGCCCTTTCTAATCTTTTGCATGATGTGTTGCACTTAGAAGATATTAGGGCTTACATTCATGCTGGCATAGATGAGCTTGGGGATTCAAAGTTATTGGATTTGTTTAAGAATCACCTAAGGGATGAGATTCATGATCTTAAACCTAAGTACAAGGTGCTAGAAGACAAACATTTCATTCAGGTTATTGGGTTCCCATCCTTCGATGAGGATGAGTGGGTTTGGTATGTACTGAGTCAGATGCATGCTGAATTTATGTGGTTGATAAAACCCTTTAAGATCGCTAAGGATGCCATCAAGGCCGTAATAGGATTAAACTCATCCAGTGGATTGTTAATACTAAAATCAGTGAAGAATCAGACTGTAACTGAAGCTATTGACTCAAGGTTTGATAAGAGGGCAATGACAATAAATGATATAACTAATCTGGATGTCAAATTTGAATCTATGGTGATTGGGTATAAGATATACTACTCTAGCAGAGAAAACTCAGTGTCCAATATAGCCATTTATGCTGCTTATCAAATGTTAAGAGAAAATGTTGACTATGACTTGTTTGAGCCGCTGCAAAACTAGCTAATGGAGAATCTAAACAAGATCAAGAAGGATAAGAAGAATAAATTCAAGTACGGTAAGTTGGTCTTGTGCTTGTTCTTTTATTTCATGAATGAGTTGCCTGGGATGAAAAGCCTGTATTGGACCAATGATAAGCTTGTCATCATACAAATAAGAGAGCACTTGCACAATATTGGTGACTCCAATGCCTAAAGGATTGCTCTTTGGGGATATTTCAAGAATTTCCATAATATGATGCAATTAAGGGAAAGAATCCCTAAGTTTGTGGTGGAAAAGTACAAGGATACAATTTATTTCATGGTGGAAACAGATCAATGCTTGATGGAAGTAGTTGAACCAAGGACTGTATGGACCATGCCCATGGGGTATGAAGTTGATGAACAAATAGTAGAAATGTATGCTCAACACCTTCTGAGCAAACCAAAAGATACCTCAGTTGAGAGATTTGGTACATGTGGTGAGCTTAGTTTGAAACTGCATGTTGAGCTCCAGAGACCTGAAACTAAGAACAAGGTCCAAAGGCAAGTTGAAATGTATGTAGAAAGTATTGGAATAACAAAGGATGTTGTGAGACAATATAGGGAAAGGACAGAGAAAGATGAGAAGGAGAAGAAGGAAAGGGAATAGGGAAGTGTTCCAGTAGAACTCCCTTCTAAGTCAAGGACTACTAGGAGTTCTGGTTCAACCTCTGGTGCATCACCTTCTCCTATTGTAGAGAAATTCAAAGAAAAATCTATTGGTAAAGAAGGAAAAAGGACAAAAGTAATGGGAAAAAGGTCATATATTAGTGTGGAGAAGGAGGATGAAGAAGAGACTGAGTCTGATGGTGAGGTCAAAGAGTTGAAGGCCTTAGGCACTAAGGCTACTAAAGTGTCAAAAGACAAGCCATTTGGAAGTGTAAAGGTAAGAAAAAGACAAAAAATTGAGACTCATGTTGAAAAATCCACCTTGTCAGTTGAAGATATTGTGAATGCGGTAACTATTCATGGGAATTTGAAGCCCATAACAGAATATTATGACAACTTTGATGATGCCAACAAAAAAAATTTGGAGGATGCTACTATTAAGTACTTGAATACATTCAACAAAGCACTTGTGGAAATTTTGTCAGAAATCCCTAAGAGTCTAAGTGACCTTTTGGAGATGAGAAAAGAGGCTACTAAAGAAAAGGATTTGGAGCTAAGAGAACACATGTTGTCTAGTTTGTGTTCAGTAATCTCTAGGAAGGAAGCAAATAAAATTTTCAAAGAAGTTAAAGGTGAATTCAGAAGCAAAATTAGGATGAATAAGATAATGTTTGGAGACATTGATGAAGTGGTCAAAGAAATAGAACAAATTCTGAAGAAAGCCCTGGACAAGAATAAGTTTTATGTGGTCACTGAAGAACCTATTGATGTTAATGATACATTCATTCTGAATGATAAAGAGTTGAAGAAAAATGAGCAACAAGCTAAGGTAGATGATTTCTCTGTTTCAGAAGAGGAAATATTAAATAAATGAGATGAAGAGATGGTGAAGGAAGATAATCTTGATGGTGCAGAGGATATTCAAATTCCTCTGGACCAATCTGGTGAAGAAAATGCAGAGATGAATATGGAAATAAATGCTCCTACTTAAGGTGATTCTGAGAAGAACAAAGAGTAGAAAGCAAAAGAAGTTAAGGAAAAGGAAGATCAAAAGTAAGAAACAGCTAAGAGTGTTGAAGAACAAAAGAAAGATAATCCTGATGATGATATCGGCAAGGATTTGAATTGTGAATCTCAGGAGAAGAAATATGGAACTGCATGCATGACAAGAGACACTGTAGATGCAGTGAAGAAATTTCTTCAGAAAGATAAGCTTGAATTTGATGAGCCAGATCTAATTCAAGGGCCTCTCAGTTTGGATACTCTTTCCCCTATTCAAATGATGAATTTAGCATCATTTACACAAGCAAAGGCAAGAAAGGAGATCCTAAAATCTCACATTGAGGACAGTGAGTTGCTTGGTCTTGCTTCCGGCATCTTGGAAAAGATTATGCCAACTTTTCAGAAGGATTCATCTGATTCTCCTTCTGATCAGATGAAGAGCTTAATAAATTATGTAAATACTCACTTTGAGTCTTTTGAAAAGTTAGCAGAAGTCAAAGTCTAGAATGAATTTAATGATAAAAGATTTAGTGAATTGAAAGGAATGATTAACAATGAGAGAATTGTGTTGGATACTAGTGTAAAGAGTATTCAAGATGCCCTCACTGAAGGAGGGGATGTGTACAAATTTTTTTATCTTGGCCAAAAGTTGTAGAGGATATTGACAAGAAAGTAAAAGAGTCCGAGCAAAAATTGTCAAATGTATCTCAATCCTTGATCCTTTGATAGTATCTGCGGCGAGTCAAGAATGTCAAGTAATTAGCTCGATTAATGAAATAAAGAAATTGGTGAAAGAAAAAGATAACATTGTGGCAAGGATGTGTGAACTCCTGGGACTGATTTTCCCTAAGTTAGAAATAATGTTCAATGCATTGATAGAAGCTCAAGTTGTTGCTCTGACAAGTGATCCCACTGATCTACAGAAGCTAGAGCCACATGTATTTTTATTCAGTGGTCATATTTCAGTTTTGGATAGCATGAAGAAACGTTAGGACAATGAATTGGCACTATTGAAAAATATTTTTGGTGATGTGTTTAAGTTCATGTAGACAAGACATAAGAATTGTTTGTATATATACGCCCATGTACATAGAGTTTTTATGTGAATTTTGGTATGTAGATCTCAGCCTTTGCCATTGATGTCAAAGGGGGAGTGGAAAGTAGTGAAAAATGAGGAATTCATCTAAGGGGGAGCATTGGAAATCACAAGTGTACAGAGTAAGGGGGAGCTATTCTAACACTTAGTCATTTTTCACTAAGTGTTGCCATCAATGCCAAAGGGGGAGATTGTTGGCAAGAGACACTGCTAGGCATGTCAGGTGTTGTCATTGATGGCAACTGAATCTATCTTACACATCCACATTGTATCATTTGATCATACCAGAAGTTAGATTATGGATTTGTCTAAGTCCGGATAGACAAGAACAGTGCATATGACAGGGTTCAACATTTTGGTCCATATTTCTCCACAGGTAATCATATTGTGCTGTGGATCTGAGGGAATATTAAGGGATGTTAGGGCTACCTAAATCCAAAGTTTTAGCCTTCGGTGATGAAGGAATTGAAATTTACAAGCATCTAAGTATCAGGTTTTGATTAGATAGTTCAGTCCAGTGAAGAATAGGCTAACTTGGTGTTTGATCCTTGTGCGGATTAAGAGAAGTGGTTGGTTGAGTAATTTATGAGATCTATTGGTATTGACTGACATGTATGGTGACTTGAATGCATAGGTCTTGGTCCCCATTGATGTTTGTGCATGGATTCAGCTGACAGAACAATGATCTTGAAAAAGTTTCTAAGTTTTCTTGAGGTTGACTGCAGTTGATGAAATTTCATGTTGCAGATATATATGATCGATAGGTATGAGAATTTTGAAGTATTGATGTGTGAATATGATGTGATAGGTGCAAAGTGTGGCATTATCAAGTGTGAAGCAAATATATCTAAGTTGTGGATCATGGCAGATTAGTGAAATAGGGCAATAAGAGATGAAGTGTGTGAAGTCAGTATATTGAGCCTAACCAGAACTGTAATCTTGCATTGTTAGATGCTATTCTTCAGTTCAAGTATTTCATAAAACTCTTTGTGATTAATCTTGTAGGCAGTGATCCTCCTTTGAGCAATGAACTCTGGGCAGTGTGCCCGAAGGCATGTGCCTTCCCATTTGTAATACTTTTAACAGAGTATAAAATATTGTGGGTTAACCACCACCGTGGTTTTTCCCTCAACTGGGTTTCCATGTATAAGTCCTAGTGTTCATGTGTGATTGTCTTGTTGTTGTTGTTCTTAAGTTCATGCTTCTTTCTCTTGAATGTATGTGGTAAATTATTAAAGGAACATAATAATAAGTTTTTGTAGAACACTGAATCACCCCCCCTCTCAGTGTTCCTTAATTTCAACAAAGTCATGATCATTTGGAATAGTTCTTGGTGTGATAATTTGACATGTTTCTTTGATGGTCTTCCTTGTTAATATGCTTTAGAAAGGTATATGTAAGTTAAAGTTCTTCAAGCTATGACATTGATGGTGGTGCCTTATATTTCATCAAGTTCTTTAGTTAACAAGAGGTAGTTAAAGGTGTGTCTTGAATCAACAATGGCAAATGATAGTGGTAATGTTCAAGTACTAGTTGGTGTTGTGTCTACTCTATTTCCTTTTTGTAGGATTGATTGATCTTGTTGTCACTATCATGGAAGTCTTGGCAAGGTCTTCTCAAAAGTGGTCATCATGTCATCATGAGTTGTGAATAGTGTGATGAGTAGTTTCATGATTTTTGCTTGTTGAGTCTGCATTATTGTTCATCATAAGTGTTGATGTGATTATGATATCTTTGCATGAAGTTCAAGTTCATATGAGTCATATCAAAGGAGTCAATTTTATGCCTTCATAATCATACATCATACTTTATGCTTTGGGAGATCTTGGAGATGTGTCATTTAGCTCAAAAAGGGTTGATGATTGTGAAAGATTTGTTTGTCATGAAAAATTTGTTTTGCAACCATAAGTGATGTCATCAAGAGTTTGTATTTGATAGAAGAGATATGCCATTTTTTCATCTTCATCTTCATACTGGTGTTGTGACAAGAAGTGGTATTGTGCTAAGAGTATGGTGTAGTCTATGGATAGTTGAAAATAGTGGTAATGTTTGTCCTTGTCAATAATTGGCAGTGATTTGTTAGTGCACTTCATCACAGGGAGAGCAAATAGTTTTTAGCCTTTGTCATCAGATGTCAAAAAGGGGGATAGAGAGAAAATGCATCATGTAGTTTTTCCATCAATGACAAAGGGGGAGATTGATGGAAGATGATTGTCATTGATGTCAAAAAGGTGTTGAGATGTTGATGCAAAGATAGTTGTTATGCTATTCACAATGTTGCTTCATTGTATTGTCTTCAACTCAAATTAGGAGAGTAATGCTTTCATGATTGTCTTGTGTTCACAAACTTGACAAAGGATACATTCATCTTCATATATAATGATAGGAAGAGTTTCCATTACAAATTAGGAGGTCTCAGTTTTATTGATTGGCTATTTGATGGCTACAACATGCAAAGAGTCAAATTGTTGTTTATCATCATGCCTCAATTAGTCTTCAGCACTTCTTCATGTTGATAGTGTGTTCTTGCAGTCAAAGAGAATGAAGGGATCACAAATAAGTTCACATGTTTCTAGTTTTTTTGGTCTCAAACAATGTAAGTTTCATGCCCTTCATGTGGTTGTTGAGATCAGGATGTATGTTCAGAGGATGGTGACTTGAGGTAGCAATGTTGATGATCTTGATGGTTATCTTGATGATTGATGATCCTAATGTTGATAGTTTCAAGAATTTGGTTTTCATCATTATACTTCATGGTGCTTGTATTAACCTTCAAGATGACACATAGAACAAGGAGGTCACATGATTTGGTGATTGTTCAGGTTGATGTTTGTGGTATGCATCATAAGAATATCAATGGCAGAGGTATGGCAAAATTCATAGGAATGAAAGATCTAAGTCTTGGATATAAGGTGGCCATTAATTCTTAAGCGATTATATACATATATTATGTTCATAAACATTGCTAAACCTCATCATTTAATATTATCTAATCTACAAGGATGACAGGTTATATTTCTAATATATGATAGTAGGTTGGCAGATGGCAGTGTAGTGTTGGTAGATGACAGATATTTAAGATCTGTAATGAGATTTTTATTTAAGATCCATGATGAAGTGTTTTGAATTTCTTAAATCCTAATACATTCCTAAAGACCTAGTTCATTCTATCCTCTGCTTGTCTCAAAGAATACACTTTTTGATATATTTGAATGGTGACCTGAAATAGGAGGTTAGTCGTAACTTAAGTTACAACTTAAAAGGGTCATGATCATATCTTGACCGGCCCCCTCTACCTTGTGCTACCAGCTTGGTCGATTATCTTATAGGTGCGAGGGCACCAAAGAAATATCAACGGCCTTCTTTGATTGTGGGCGCGCAAGATATTGATCAATGGATATTATTTAAACGTAAGACCCCACTACCCTATTCCTCCTTTGATGTGCTCATGACCGTCAAAATGCCTTTGACTGCAGATAAGATGTTTTATAAGGTTATTTTTAGTATGTTTTGAAGGCAGATTTACTTGGAGTCTTTAACACTTTGATTTTTAGAGATTCCTTCTATTTTAATGCTCTCCACTAGTGTATTGGAGATAAAGAAGGAATTTATTTTCTTTAAGGAAGGAAAATTGCTTTATAATGATATTATTCTTTTTAAGAATAATGTTTAAAGTTGTTTTTGTTTTTCTTTCCTTATTTTAGTACAGAAGATTTTTGACAAAGGGGATTTGAAAATGAAATGATATTATTTCAGGGAAAACGGATTTAATGATTTATTTATTGGAGATTGTAGCAAATTATTGAAGAGTTGTTATTTAAAAGGTGAAGATGAAATTGCAGAGAGAAGATGAAAAGGCTTTTTTGGAGAAGGAAAATGACGAGAAGCATAAAATGAAAGGTTAATTTTATTACTGGTGAAGAACTAATTTAGGCAACATGGAAGATATAATTTGAGTGTGAGGATTTTGTAAAAATTGTAGATGAACCATGTAAATATTTGAAGCATGTATGCAGATGTATTGAAAGGGAAAAGAAGAGGAACATGAAAGGCTTCTTTATTTTCATTTATAATTGCATTGCAGGTGCATTGAGTGATTTGATTTTTGGAAATCTGAGACATGATGGGATGAAGACATTATTTTAAGTGTGGAAGAAAATGCAGATGAATCAGGTTATTTAGAAGGTGATTGAGAGAGATGAATGATATATATTTGCAGGTGATGAGATGATTTATGTGATTGTATTTGAATCTTTGAGTGATGAATCACAGGGTATGTAATGGTGCAAATTAGATTGACTTGCAATCATTTCTTGCACACTAGACTTTATGTTTTGATAATGGTGATTGTATTTGTCAGTGAGGCTTTGTATTCCAGTGAGGCTTTGTATGGTCAATGAGACCTATTCATCAGTTAGTGAGGCTATGTAACTTATGATTTTTCATGGTTAAGCCAGTTCAAGGCAATGTTGAGATGTTTTTCTACCCCATGAGGGTTTTCTAGTCCAATAATCCTTGTGTTATGATTTGCCTCTATGTGTATATTTTATAATGTTTTTACTCATAAGGTCTTGTTCACACTATTCATCATCATACTTGTGCATATGATTTTGATAGATTATTTATGTCTCGTTTATTTTCTGTCTTGTAAATTAAAAGGTGTGAAATGTTAAAAATTATACAACATTGATTCACCCCCCTCTCAGTGTTGTTCTGTACTCCAACATCTATTTCTGCTGCACTCTTCCAACTTCGTATATTTGGATGCTTCATCATCTAAGTTGTAAGAAGAGGCTAGCTCATCTACCACAAATTTTTGTGCCATAATTGGAGTAGTAGACACCTGATCTTTGACACCTCAAGAAAATCTATTGTTGGGCCCATTATCACTTTCTTCCCAATTGACATTGTCCCAAATTTTCCAAATAACCCTCTCTACATTATCGCTTGGGTTAATCAGAAAAATATTCATGGCACTCTAATTGACCCTATCAACACTATTAACATCATCACTAAGGAGTTCATTTATGTCAATTAGCTTCACAAGGATGTACATATGACCCCTCTAACATCTCTATTAGAACCCATTATGGTATGCACCTTCCCACCTTATGATCTATCACGTTGTTAGTCTAGGTAGAACCCAATTCCTTGTATGTTTTTTTTTGTTTTCATTCCTACATGAGAGATTGTTTCTAATTCTTGCTAGGTCATCCTTGTCTTCTAGAGATGCAAACGGTCTCCTCATCGGTCCATAAATTCCTAAAATTCTTGCATGGCAAAATCATATACACAATTTCCCATTGTGGTTTCCAACCCCTCCATTAGTGGGGAAATTTCTCTTTGGATTATTTTTGGCCCACTCCTTCTGACCCACTTTGACCTTGGGTAGATCTTTCATTTAAAACCTACTCACAATATAAGGAAACTTGAGTTGGTTCTAGCATACCTCCTGCATCTAGACCTAGCCTTTTTGTTCCCCAACCCATGCTTTCTCAGCTTCTCCCTCTAGAGGTCACCCAACTGATGGTAGTTTCTCTTGTTCCTTCTCTTGCCTTAGTGACAGTTGAAGGAAAGAAACTCACTTTGGATGATTTTCCCTATCCTAAAGTGCTTTCTAGTATTTAATTGTCCCACCCCTTACTTCTTATACCATGGTAGGAAGAAAAGTGCCATAATTTTAGAGATCCACTACTATTTCTAGAGCCACTTGATCTTAAGTCACTACTTCTAATCATCCTGCCATCACTATGATGGTTGGAGAAAAATAGCATGTTCAGTTAGACCCTACTGAACCCTCTGCTCACACTAGACACAAACAACTTGTGTGAGCATGCAAGAATCACTAACATGTTTTGGCCAAAGATTAGGATAATGAGTCCACCTCTAATGAGTCTCCCCAAGATCCAATTACAATAGCACCCAAAAATTCTAAGTTTTCTTGGTTCCTTCTCATGATCCTTCGATCATTCCTATCACATCAAACCTACCAACCTTCTCCAAGTCACTTTACCTACCTCATGTTTTTGTCATTCCTGAAGAAACATTAGATACTTTGGTGCCATTTCATAGCACTCAACATCAAGTTTCCCTATATTTTCTCCATCCAACCATGATACAAAAACATCCCATCCCCACAACCCAAGCATAAGCAAGAGCACTACCCTACTCCCTTCATCCTTGGGGTCTTCCTCATCTAGTTCCAATTTGGTGGAGGTTCCTCTTCCACCTACCTCTAGTGCACTTGTAGACCCTATCCTTAATACTAGTGTTGAGTAGTAACAATATATTGTCCTCTATGAAAGGATTGTTTTAGCACCTTCCTCTATTGAGAAGTCTGTGACTAGTGTTGGCATTCCCTCACTTTCATCAATCTTTACAAGATTGTTGACCCTACCTCACCTGAAGATGTTGAGTCCACCTCTAGGAAATTACTCTAACAACCATCCTTCCATGTTCCATTGATAGATCTTCACCCAGTACTGCTCTAGTTGTGGCCCTACTGACTTGTCAACCTCCATCCCACCATAATGATCAAGATTGGGAGAAGGATGACCTACTTTTTTCTAACCCTGAGTAGTACATACATATCATTTGTTTATATATGTGTGTGTGGCTTGCCTAATTATTTTTTATCACCTTGTGCTTTCTTGGTGTGTACTTGTTAGTTTCTCCTAAAGAACCCATGCTTCCCTATAGGAACATGGATAGAGGGGAAACAAAAATATCATGAAATTATTCTATATGTATCTAAATTTTGTTGTAACTATGATTTTTCTTAATATTTTGGGGATGATGCAATACATTGAGACATTTAGGTCTCTTCCATGTTAACCCCAAAAAAAATCATGTGCCATTCTGTCTAAGTTCTCATTGTTCTACATGCTTGGGGGATGCTGACAGTTTAGTCCTTGTTACTTCATGATTATCACTCTTGATATATTTATATTGATCCCAACAAGTAGATCCCTTAGTGTTTCTTCATGGATTTTTCTTATTTCTATTATGTAATTTGTGTCCTTCCTTGGAGGCATCCCTGATACACTACTTCATACCATGCACATTGATAAGCTTGCTCCTTGTAGCAACTTTTTTACCACTCCTAGAAGTGTTTTACCATTACTCTAGGTACAACATCTTTTACCACTCACAAAATCATTCTATAATTGCTCCCAACACTATTTTACCATTGTTTCTTATAGTATCTTTCACTACTCCCTAAGGTGTTTGTTTTTTTCTATTTTCCCATCGCCTGAGACATTTCTATCTTTTATGTTTGTGCTTTGTATTTTATTATTGATAGTATGTGCTTTTTTGTGAATTAGATCATATGATTCACTAACTCACTTGTTTTACAAATTATATTGAATCTAATCCTTTACCTTGCAAGATTACATGTTATTATGGTTTTGCGAGGCTTGTAGTTCTAATATTATGGTCTTGTATGTTCTAAAATGGGGGCATCACTTTTTCTATTTGAAGAATCTCTATAGCCTATCAATATCCTTTTTATAGATAAATTTCATTTTAGCATCTCATTATCATACTTTAGCATGCTTAGTACCCTGCATCTTCAACCTACTAATGCGGGGGAAAAATGTAATGTCATCAATTACGTACCTTATAATTTTAAGTTATGTCTTGCACCTGCCTAAATGACCCCTTCAAGTGAACTCCAGTTAGGTCATCTCTCAAAAACCAAATCATTTCCAAAATTTGAATTAGAAGATTATTCTTGAACCCCTCCTATACCTTCATGTTAAATTTGGGCTCATTCTCCCAAGACAACAACATTATGTTTAGATGTCTGCATGACATGCTAACATATTGTACTATATATACCATGATCTTTATGTTTCAATTGCATGCTACTGCCTCATTATGATTACTGGTTGTCATAATGCCTCCCGTAGATGCACTAGGCTATTCTGGGTATGATTCCATGAAATAAATCTAGTAGAATTTAGGAAAATAGTAAGTGCCACCAATTACTAAGAGAAAGAGAAAAGGCAAGTTTTTCTAATAAAAATGTAGTTGGATTCTAGAATCCAGACATGAATAAATGAAGAATTTATGAGCACTTTCTCCATAGATATAAACACCTTCGATCTCTACATTTGCTAGTTTAGCTTTAAGGTCTAAGCACATAATCACCATCACATGACCCTATATCCGCATCCTATTTTGCAAGTTTAGACTCAAGGAGATAATAGTTCATGTGAGAGGCTTAAAGGTTGGAGTTTCTCATAGGATTCCTCTAAGTTGCTTGTTTTCATTCTCTAAAACACTCCATCTTTGTTGTGCATTTCAATAAGTAGCACATTTGTTTTTTCTCTAAAATCCAGGTTTATAAATTTACCAGGAATCAAGCTCCCTAATAGCCCTACATTCTGAGATAAAATTTCTGAAGAGTGCCAAAAGTGAATCCGTGGTTAGGCTTCACCTCTCCACTAAGCATTCCCTTGATTTTTATAATCCTACAAAACCCCTATCCATTTATCTGATCCCATATCCTATTTTCCATCCCTACTATTTTTCACACTGTTGGCAAGAAATGGGAGGGATGTACTAGTCTAGAGATCTAGTCCTCAGTCAAGTATGTAAGTCTAGTTTATACCCTAGTTAGGTAATGAGAGAAACATGAATAAACATTAAAGAAATCTATTATACGATACAAGATAAGTAAAGCAAAGCATCATAACACATATACTATGATATCACAATCCTTATATCTCCATTATATTTATTTCTCATTAATAGGTATATACATATCCATACCGACAGGTTTGAGTCTCTACCTTATGCACACTCTCACATACACTTTTCTCTCTATCACTCTTACTTTACATTGCTTTGTATGTATCTCTAATATATATACATAGAGGTGTGTCCTTTTCCAAAATACCTCTTTATGAGTCAGTTATACCCTCTACATGGCCTTTGTGGTAACCTATGGTAGGTTATGCTTGATGCCTTGTGCTCTGCCAACATCACTGCCCCTTTTAAAAGTATGTCTTGTCCCCAAGACATGTTGTTCAGTTTGTAGGTAGGATGTTTTTGTACATAGATTACCCTAAGTTAAGGCAGAGTAATATCCCACTATTTCTTTATAGATGTCAAAATTTGTATTTGGCTTTCTAGCTAGATATATGTATCCTCTATTTCTCCTAAGGTAGCCATTACCTTTACCTTCTGTGTAGTCTATTTAGCCTCAGTGAATGCTCTGGTTAAAGAGGCCAATATCAAGCTTATTACTTCTTTGAGCTACTTGATATGTGATTTTATATGTTCTCTTTGATCTTGGAATTGTTGTAGCTGAGAGTCTAAAGTGTCTACCTGTGCCCTTATGGCTCCATTAGTGTCTTGTACCAGATCATAGGTACTCACTACTTGTGTTATCTATGTTTCTAATGCCTCTATTTTCTCTTTTATATTCTTATTAGTAATAGGCCATTGTAAACACAATTGGTATAATACCATTGCCTCTTCCATACCCTATTGGATGCTCTTTATTTGGGCTTCTAGTTTATTGTGTGCCTTAGCACATTTGTTAGAAGCATCATCTAGTCTTTTATGATTGATTTTCATTGTTATTTTATCTTCTGCCTTCTTCTCCAAGTATGTAGAGTGAGCCTTAAAGCTCTACATCAACTATTTGAGTTGTTGGGTAGGAGGTAGGGACGTGTCCCTCTGTGCCTTTGGCATTTTTTTTGTATTATATCTACTACCTCAATTAGTATTTCACTTCCCTCAATATGTTGCTGCAAAATTTCTTCCCTGGTTGTGGAGTGGAAGATATTACCCAATTGTAACTTCTGTAGGGGTGAGATACTAGATAAATTTAATTATCCTCAAATGACTCGAAGTTGTAGTAACTGAGGAGTCACCATGGATTGTATCTACTTCTGTTATGCTAGAAAATATTTGATAGATTAGATTGGTGATGTAGAAGAGGATGCATCCTGAAAATCCTATTGATTATCTCCTATATCTAGAGCCTCTTCTTGTTGTTGTCCATCCTCCTGATCTATGTTGGTGTTGTGAGAAGGAGATATGCTTTGTTTTGTATTCTATGGAGGACTTGTGTCCTATTGTGTTGTAGGTTTCTCTACCTCCTTAACTGTATCATATATTTTATTTGTTATTTGTTCAATTTCTACCTGTATCTTGTCTTTGTCTACTTGTTCCATGTTCATAAGGGTATCCACCCTTTGTTTTGAACTCAACTTCATGGCTTGTGTTTGTGCTATTTTATCCTTCTCCTCTGTAGATATAGAAGTACCCACTCCATCAATTGCTTGTTTCCTGAGATCTTCATCCAACTTTAAGGCTTTCTCTCTTCTTTGCCTTAGTGCATCTGCAAGGATATCTGATAGCAACCCCAGAATCTCATCCATTGTTTTATTGGTTTTTATCATTGTTTCAAAGAAAAAATACATCTCCAGTCATCAGATGATTGTCTATTCCTTATAGACCTTCGAACAAGTTGAGTTGGAGTTTCTTCCTCCTCTTCTAAAGATTCGGAGCTAGATGACCTCTCCTCAACTTCTTGTCTATCTAGGGACCTCAATTCAACTTTCTCAGCTATAGAAGGAAGTTGAATCACATCTTTTTGTTTACTTTGTTATGGCTACAATCTAATAGAAGAAGGCTGAGTTTCTCTAACAATCACACTTCTACTATATATTACCTTCTATGCAATAGGATCCCAAATCTTGTATCCTTTCACACCATAACTATACTTGATGAAGATACATTTCATAACCTTGTTCTCCAACTTATTTCACTTCTCCATTGGTACATGTGCATATTCTTAACAACTAAAAACTCTAAGATGTCTAAATGAAGGATTGTGATTAACCATGCTTCCATAGGTGTTTTATCAACAAGAGCTAAAATAGGAGACCTGTTAATCAAGTAGCAAGTGGTGGTAACAGCTTTGGCCCAAAACCTTTGTTCCATACCAACACCACTAAGCATACTCCTAGACTTCTCCATCAGTGTCATATTCATTCTTTCCACTAATCCATTCTACTATAGAGAACACAAATTTGTCTTTTGTCTTTGAATGCAACAATATTTAAAGAATCTATCAAAATCATTAGAGAAAAATTCACCAACATTTTATTTTCTTTCTAGTCTACAACTCAACCATTGCTTTAATAATTTCTTTAAATCAACTGAAAACTTAAGATTTACTCTTTAGAAAATATACCTATGTCCTTGTATAATCATCAATAAATGACACATAATATGTGGATTTTCCAATGAAAAGAACATCTATAGGACCAAAGACATCAAAATGAATAAGATCCAATACACCACAAAATTTATGAGAAGTTGGGTAAAATTGAATGCAATTTTTTTTACCATAAATGAAATGCTCACAGAAATCAAAATCAAGATTACAATAAGTCAACACTTCAATAAGGTTTTTATTTTTCAAGGTTCTCAGACCCTTTCTCCAATGTGGCCTAGTCTCTGGTGCCATAACATGATCTTCTCTACATGTAACATTGATTTAGAAGAAAGAGCACCCTTAAATACCCAGAAGTCACAGACATCTACTAAAAATGAAACCCTCTCCTTTTCCAATGAAGTAGTCATAGACTTGCTTTTCATAAAAGTACTATTTCACTCAACAATGTATGCAACAAGCTTATACAATGTGCCAAATTTGAAACCTCTAGCGGTCACCATAGCACCTCTAATCATCTTGCATCCTGTATCATAAAAGACTACCTGCACACCCACATATATTAGTTTACTCATGTATATAATAAATTTCATGCTAACCCAGGGATATGTAACACACCAATAATCCTTTTTATTCTACTATCAATAAATATAATTTTAAATCTAACACAACCCACAATATTTAAATGAGAATCATCACCCAAGTACACCTTACCTCCATCAAATCTTTCATATTTAGAAAACCAATTTCTATTAGGGATCATATGGAAAGATGCACCTGAGTCAATTAACCATGCATCATTACCTACATGAGTGGCCAAAACTATAATGAATACATCACCATCTTCTTTCTCGAACTTAAAATCAAAATAAATTCCCTATTTTTCTTCTTTTCTTCTTTAAACTCCTTATAGAAGTGTTTAGGGTTACCGTAGTTCCAACAAATAACTTTGGACTTTCTAGGATATTTCGATCTCCCCTTGGACTTGGATTTGTCACGCTTCTTTCTCTTCTTGCCTTTTTCTTTAGGTCTTCCCTAAACATTTAGGGCCTCTTGGGTACTGATGGATACCTTCCTCATCTCTTTAGAAATCAAAGAATCCACAACATCTTCAACTTTCAAGATGTTGATGCATAAATCTATGGGTTTAATCCAACAACAACATGGGAAATTTTTGAGGTGTGGGATGCTTCTCAGAAACAACCTCCAGGTTTTAAGGAAGCTGGCTCTTCCGTTCTTCAATGGGGGTTGGGAAAAAGTTAGAAGAAAATAGGATTTGCAGAAAATAAATACCTAATCTATGGCGATCCACCGGATTAAAACTCAGTTTACACAGTGTCTAACTTTGAATGATTTAACTGGATTTAAAGAGCAAAATATGCATGATTAAAACTTAGTTTTAAAACATATTAAATAGAGGCAGAGAAATAGAGAAATCAAAGACAAGAAACAAAGATATCCAATATGCACAGAACACATCTCTTTATTTGAATAACCAGTTACAGAGGTAAACGTTGCTGCACAAAATGACTGTTACATTCTCATAAAGAAATAACTGCAAAGGTGAAAAGAAAGAAATCTGAGTCTACTGCTCCAACTTTTTGATCTAAAAATGTAGAACTCTGAATGTGTCTGAAGAACTCCTTGAATGATACTGACGAATATGTATTTATAACCTAAAAGACTCAACAAAAATACCTCAACGGCCTCTTTGTAAATCTGCAACTGAAACTCTACAAAATTTGGCACCAAATCCAGCACCAAATCCGTTATTTGAAACTAAACTGTGACTTTCTGTGGCTGAGAAAAAATGCATCTCTGTGTCATGAGAGAAAACTCCTCGCCATCGCTGCTTCATATTTCTTGCCTATAGCTTCCTCATGAAAAATGAAAGTGGTTGCTCATTTTTTGGGTTACATCATTTTAACTCCCATGATTTAAAAGTTTCTTATTTCATAAAACATTATTTTACAAACAGAGGGACCCACCATTTAAAATGAGAGGCAATATAAAATATTCTCCTTAAAACTTACCTCTCCCGTAAGCTTAGAAGAGAAACTTATATTTAATAAGTTTTACTTATTAAAAAGGAGGGCCCACATATTATTTTATACTCTATTAAAGCTCAGCTCCTTACAAAATAGAAAGACTTACGTAAGCTTTAAATGTGTCTATTAAAATGAAACAAAACTTTATTTCCTGTGCACGGGCTGCACCACGTGCCTCCTTTCGCATGATTCTTATTTTCTTTCTGAAACTCTCGGGTGTCTCCACATGGTGCATTCCGCTGCATTTTGAGAAACCTTCTCCTTTTATTGCTGCTCCCACGTGGTGGCTTCCGCACAAATTTGAGCTACTCTCCTTTGTCTACAATGTTGCCAAGTGTCTCTTTCTGCATGACTTTCAGTTGCTTTCTCTTTTGCCTCTATCTGACACGTGTCTTTATCCACTGCTTCTTGAGTTTCTATCATAAAAAATAGTGGCTCATTTAATTTTTGTGTCTTTCACCTTTTATTCCCGTGACTTTATTCCATGAGGGACCCACCACCATATGACTTAATATTGAAGCCTCAGCCTCTCCCATGAGATATTTAAGTTTTAATAAAATAAAATGAAGACTTTTATCTCTTCCCAGCTGCCTCCACGTGGTGGCTTCCGCATCATTCTCAATTTCTTTTCATTACTACGGGTACTGACAAATGTCACACTCCGCATCAATCCTTTAACTGCTCTCGAACCATTTATTCCTATGCTTCTTACAGTGGCTATGACTGATGAAACTCTATGTCTTATGTATTTGAAAAAGTTTGAAATGGTGCAAAATTTTGTCACTAGTTTATGGCGACTGGCTGGGAGAGTGAGCCTGCTTACTCCGAACCCAAAAATTTCTAATTTTACATATAAATGCCTTATCATTGGGAAATAGAGTCACATTACATGAAACATTTATAACTAAATAGATCTGAAACTAAAAATGAATGAAGGTGAACGGAAGCACCTCTGACCCATAATGCATCCCACCACTGAAACTGACACTGAGCACTAAAACTGACTTCTGAACCTCCATTCTGTTTTGTAGCTGAGACTTATTGAAAACAAAACTAACTAAAACTGAAACTAATGCTATTACTGTAGCTTATTGAACTTTTGACTCTAGCTCACTGATATATTAAACACATGGGGATATGCCCATTCGTTGGAATGGCAAAGTAACTGCCAGATTTAATTATGCTTCTCCTATGAATCTTCATCATGCTGAAAATGAACCAGACAAAATGTATGAAGTAATATAACAATATTTTGTACCTTTTTATGTCTCTACACTCTGGAGATTCTTTCTTTGCTTCAAAACACCAGTCATGTTGATTTGTATGTTAATCTTTCTTCATCAGTGGAGGGCGGGGAGGGAAAATAAAACACTAAAGCTCTTTCCTCTATTTGCAGCTGAGAGATTCTGCCAACTGAACTTTATCAATGACCTTTCTTACAGGCTCTTCCACAGGTTCATAACTCAAGATGGCATCAAAATGAGGTGTACATGTAACAACACTGCCCAGAATAGTCTTAAATTGGATAGGAATTTCATTGTGCAAGAAAAATGGCGTATAGCGAGGCTTAGAATGTGACAACCTTGTATGTGATTCTTTATGCAACTCTGCATTATTCCAACTATCTCTTGATACCACCTTATCATGGATATTTCCTTGCTTCGGTGGTTCTTCATCAAAAAGAAGATAGTAACCATCTTCAAGAATTAAAAACAAGTCAGCTCTGGCATCATCTTCAGTTTCAGGACTTTCTCCATGATCACCCTCAACAGGCTTTGTGAATGAACTATGCACTCATTGAATTATAGGCTCTTTTGCATCAAGAAGCTAGTATCCTTGTTGTAAGATCAAGAATAAATCCTCATCATGCTCCAAATGTTCCTCATGAATCTCCATGGCTTCCTCCTGTAGGTGTGAAACTTCATTGCAATAATAAAAACACTCTTCTGGTATAATGTCATTTGTAACCTCCTCAAAATGGAATACAGAGGCAGCATCACCATGGACCCAATACTTTTTAGCTTCAAAGCCCTTCTTGAAATACTTTTTAGCTTCAAGAAACCTCACCTCATAAGCATCTTCTGAATCTGATTTAAGATTTGACAGTAACTCTGGATCTCCCTTTGCCACATATGCTTGATACTTGTAACCAGAAGGACACACAAGAGCCACTTTCTTGCTTGTAATTTGATTCTTGATACTTGATTCTTCTTGAATGTCAAAGTGATAGAGAACCTGGTCTATGGCTTCTATGGAATGACTAGTAGCTATAGAAGTTTGTAGAGGATAATTTTCAAGACAATTGGGCATTCTCTAGATATATTCATACTACTGTTCATAAGAATCTTGAGGCATTAAACATAGATTAGCGTGGTACAGGTTTTGACCTTTTAACTCATTGATCTCATGGGAGAGGGTTTTAATTAGTTCTTTCACAGCACTCATCTCCTCATGATTTGGCAAATCAGCAGGGAGGGTGGGTGGACTAAAATTTGTATGCATTTGGTTACAAGATAGAGTCTGAGACAGGCTATTTGCATGAGGCATTAGTTGTTTGAAGGGCAGAGGAGGTAGTTTACCAGACACTATAAGATTACTTTCAGCCTTAATGGCAAGATCATATGATTGAGGAAGAGTTTAACCTCCCAAAGATTGTATCATGACAGAGATCTCAGGGTCTAAAGCCTTTAAATAATACAAGAAAGCAAAGACTAGAGGGGGCCTCATGTCTATAGAAATTTTTTTCCATACCTTGTCAAATCTTGAATTGAAATCATGTATGGGCTCCATAGGATACCTCCTGATGGTGATGAGGTTCTGGGTGAGAGTGCTAACATTTGTCCTATCTCTGAACTAATCGTAGATGAGTTCTCCAAGCTGATCCCATCCAGTGATTGAATTGGGATGTAGGCTTCTGTAGCATTCTTTTGCTTTGCCTTTAAGGGATGATGCCAACAACAAGAGAGCATGATTCTTAGTCATGACATTATGAATAGAGCATAGATTTGCAACATCTTGAATGTGATCTGTAGGGCAAACATAGCCATCTCCAAGAAAGTGAGGCAATGCCTTCCAGGCTGTGTCAGGAAATTGACCCTGCTGCTAAAGAACAAGAGGACTTGAATCCCAAGTCACAAAGGGTAGATCTCTTTGAATATTCAGATGCACATATATACCAAGAGCTGCCATGATCTGTAGGGGAAAAGATTCAAGAAAGATCCGCTAGTAGAGTTGCCAGATAGACGATTCAAGCTCCTATGAGCAGATATTTTTGTGATTTACCACCAAAATCACAAAATACAGGGCAAAGATTCACTAAAAACGAAGAATAAAGTCTTAGAATCTAGTCCCATCATGCGTACCAAAAATTGTTGATGCATAAATCTGTGGGTTTAATCTAGCAACAACATGGGAAATTTCTGAGGTGTGGGATGCTTCTCAGAAACAACCTCCAGGTTTTAAGGAAGCTGGCTCCTCCGTTCTTCAATGGGGGTTGGGAAAAAGTTAGAAGAAAATAGGATTTCCAGAAAACAAATACCTAATCTATGGCGATCCGTCGCATTAAAACTCAGTTTGCACAGTGTCTAACTTTGAATGATTTAACTGGATTTAAAGAGCAAAATATGCATGATTAAAACTCAGTTTTAAAACTACCGATGATGGCATGGTTCAGTGGTTAAGTTGCTCAAGATGTAGTGGCGGCCACCAGAGTTCAAACCCCCGCTGGGCCAACGAGCTCGCAAGGCTTTACACCTTCGCTGGGCCAATGAGCTCGTGGGTTTGAAGTGTTTTTCTGAGGGGATGAGGTCCCCCAGTTGTGGCCTCACCGGTTCATTGCTCCGGGCAAAAGCATTCGCGTGGAGCTGGAGGGCATGTCGCACCAGTGTCGCCGGTCACGTTAAAAAGTTTACCAGGCGCATTAAAAAAAAAACTCAGTTTAAAAACATATTAAATAGAGGCAGAGAAATAGAGAAATCAAAGACAAGAAACAGAGATATCCAATATGCACAAAACACATCTCTTTATTTGAATAACTAGTTACAGAGGCAAAAGTTGCTACACAAAATGACTGTTACATTCTCATAAAGAAATAACTGCAAAGGCGAAAAGAAAGAAATCTGAGTCTGCTGCCCCAATTCTCTGATCTAAAAATGTAGAACTCTGAATGTGTCTGAAGAACTCCTTGAATGATACTGATGAATATGTATTTATAACCTGAAAGACTCAACAAAAATACCTCAATGGCCTCTCTATAAATCTGCAACTGAAACTCCGCAAAATCTAGCACCAAATCCGTTATTTGAAACTAAACTGTGACTTTTTGTGGCTGAGAAAAAATGCATCTCTGTGTCATGAAAGAAAACTCCTCACTGCCACCACTTCATATTTCTTATCTGTAGCTTCCTCATGAAAAATGAAAGTCGCTGCTCATCTTTTAGGGTTACATCATTTCAACTCCCATGAGTTAAAAGTTTCTTATTTCATAAAACATTATTTTACAAGCAGAGGGACCCACCATTTAAAATGAGAGGCAATATAAAATATTCTCCTTAAAACTTACCTCTCCCGTAAGCTTAGAAGAGAAACTTATATTTAATAAGTTTTACTTATTAAAAAGGAGGGCCCACATAGTATTTTATACTCTATTAAAGCTCAACTCCTTACAAAATAGAAAGACTTACGTAACCTTTAAATGTGTCTATTAAAATGAAACAAAACTTTATTTCCTGTGTACGGGCTGCACCACATGCCTCCTTCCACATGATTCTTATTTTCTTTCTGAAACTCTTAGGTGTCTCCACGTGGTGCATTCCGCTGCATTTTGAGAAACCTTCTCTTTTTATTGCTGCTCCCACGTGGTGGCTTCCGCACAAATTTGAGCTGCTCTCCTTTGTCTGCAATGTTGCCAAGTGTCACTTTCCGCATGACTTTCAGTTGCTTTCTCTTTTGCCTCTGTCTGACATGTGTCTTTATCCGATACTTCTTGAGTTTCTGTCATAAAAAATAAAGTGGCTCATTTAACTTTTGTAGCTTTCACCTTTTATTCCCGTGACTTTATTCCATGAGGGACCCACCACCATATGACTTAATATTGAAGCCTCAACCTCTCCCATGAGATATTTAAGTTTTAATAAAATAAAATTAAGGCTTTTATCTCTTCCTAGCTGCCTCCACATGGTGGCTTCCACATCATTCTCAGTTTCTTTTCATTGCTGCGGGTACTAACAAATGTCACACTCCACATCAATCCTTTAACTACTCCCAAACCATTTATTCCTGTGCATCTTACGGTGGCTGTGACTGATGAAACTCTGTGTCTTATGTATTTGAAAAAGTTTGAAATGGTGCAAAATTTTGTCACCACAAGACAACAAAAGTACTCCCAATAGTTATAACAAGAGAATCCCATGAATCAGACAAAGAACAAAGCAGGATTTGACATCCTCCTCCTCATCCATTTTTACACCAACTAATGTAGATTGAGCCACCAACATATTGAATGCTTCTAGAGGTGGTCTACAATTTGTCCACCCTATTCCATTCTCAAGGAATATAAATTTTTCCTCAGGAAAATATTGTCCACTAAATATTTGGCTTGATATATCTCACCAAGTTTCTTCCATAGTTTCTTCATAAAGGAATCTCCATGGACATTGATTAAAACAAAGTCTGCTAGACACAATTTGATTAGACCCTTGGCTCTACAGTCCATAATGTCATATTGAGCAGACAAAGTAGCATATGTAGGCCTTGGAAAATTTTTATCAATAGCATCCCATAGATTTCGATCAATTAATAGATCTTCCATCTTCATCTTCCACATCTCAAAATTGTTACCAAAAAAATTTTCTACCTCTATTCTCTCTGATGTGCTCACCATCTAAAAATTCATGAAACAAGATCACAAAGTATCGTCTACACAAGCTCCCACTCAAAACTGGATTAGTTCAAAAAACCCAACAACCCATAGCTGAAACCAAAAGTGATCAAGCTCTAATACCACTTGTAAGGGAGCTAAGGTAGCAGAACAACTTCCTACACTAATCTTGAGGGGTTATACAAATTTTTTTAGACCTTTACAATAGTTACATAAATTATACAGAAATAAACATCAATAGCAATCATGTACCACAACACAATGATTTACGTGGGGAAACCCCTTTTGGGAGAAAAACCCCACACTCTAAAAGCCACCCAATATATTATTCAAAAATCAACTAGATTACAATATACTTGCAAAGAAAGCTTTCACAGGAGTACCACCAACCAGATATCTAGAGGAAACTCAACATCTATAAGAGTCTCACACACAACCTCTATCTCAAACACCTAATATATAGGAGATACAATACATGAAACCGTCAAATGGTAATTACAAAACCATGAGCTAAAACCACCCAAAATGGTGGTGCCGATATTATCTCCTATGATGTGTCAAAACACACACCAACATGTGTCAATCCCCTTGGGTGATCCCACAATAGTGGGTTACACTTTTTGGCCAAACTTGACATTGAAATGAACATTTTGAACTAAATCTTCACTTTCGGACACCTATAGATGCTAAACCATGAGGAATTTGAAGATGATGCAAACTAGTGATTTATGACAATTTGTCTGTAGATTCTAAATATATATATTTTAAAATTTTTGGAATCAAATTGCATTTCTTTTTCCATCTCCTTCGATAACTAATTTTAAATAGTAAACACCATTATTAAAGAGTGATGTGTACTATAAAGCACATAACTTTTTTTTCTATGAAGGATAAAATTCTATTTTTTCAAGTTTAGATTTGTAACTACGATATCTAGAGGATGCATTTGGTTTCATAATATTTTATTGAATATTTTTTTTAATTAAGTTTTGAAGTCAAATCAATTGTAATTTAGACATAGGTGTACTATAAAGAGCATAAATTTTTTTGTATGTATCGGAACGGAATTCAATTTTTTTTGTTAGATCAAGGACATCAATACCAATGGGATAGATATTTTTCAAATTTTTTTTGGTAATATACTATTTTTCCACATGTTCAGAACAAAGAACTTGATTTTCGGTGAAAAACCTATGTGTAATTAAACTAAAAAAAGTATAATAAAACCAAAATATATTAAAAATATACTTGATGGAGGGCTCGTTTCAAGGACTATAATCATGTAGTTGGGTTTGTCAGGTTGATTTCATTTTGATCCTCAAACTGAGCCTCGAAACCTAAAAATCTACATAAAATTGTAGCTAGAGGGGGCCAAGGGCAAAATAAGGGGGTTCAAATGAACTCCCCTTCATTAGAACCCCTTGAAATCCCTTCTGATGAAGGGGGGTTCTAATGAAGGGGTGTTCGTTCAAACCCCATTATTTTGCCCTTATTTATTAAAAAAATTAGTTGACTGGCAGTTCAAACGAACCCATGAGGAAAAGTGGGTTCACTCGAACGGGGGTGTTCAAGAGAACATATTTATGTGTTCTAATGAACACCCCAATTTGAGAAAACCCATCCAAAAAGAAAATTTCATCCCTGGACAATTTTTGTTCATCAATAGAATTGTAACCCACTATTGTGGGATCACCCCCTTACAACTCTTTTATGTATCCAATACGTTTTCACATTTTCTAATATGAGAGACCCAACTTTGGGAGGCCATAACTTTTGATCTAGGAGGCTGATTCATGAACCCGTTGATGCATTGGAAAGATTGTGAAGAGATCTATGTGGTGCTTTTCCTAGGTCAAATTTGATTAGACATTGGTCAGAGCCCCATTCAATCATTTAAAGGTCCAAAATTCAAATTTAATATTTGTATAGGATTTTTTTGAGAGTTTCAAAAATTAAAAAACTATAATATCTTGACATCCAGACATGACCTTGGATAAAAACTCACCCAGAATGTTTATTTGGCAATTTTTAAGCTTTCAAGAAAACTTTGGACCCATACATGCTCAAATGAAAACTTACTATAAATAGTAACCTTTTGTAATTGCAAGGTTGAGACACCTTTCCTAATAGATACATATAGGAAAGAGGGGTGGCAAGACTAACTAATAAGAAAAGTGACTCCTACTACCTAAAAGTAGATGGGAGTCACACTCATGAAAAGATGTTATTTAACCACATTTGATCCACTCACTACAACTGTGCAAGTTAAACTAAATGTGTGGGAAAATACATAATATCCAACTAAAGAAAATAAAAACCTTACACTAACACCTTGACTTAAGCACGTCTTAGGTGGTGCTGGCACCCATGTTATCTAACCTCATTTGCACCATCTTATCAAATTCATCAAATTTTCATAAGGGGTCCCTATGCTTTTACCCTGGTGCATGTTGTTGGACTCTTGATTTTGGCTAAGTCTGAAATATGATGGATCCTCCAAATTCTAGTTTCTGTATTTCAACTCCTATGGATCTGAAATCACTCTCAATTATCCTGACAATATATTTTAAAATAACTTAAAGTATAAGAAAGGTAAATACAAACTTATACTTAAATGTTATTTTAAAATATATTGTCTTGTCATAATTTTGAGACCTGAGAGAGTTTCGAGACCTAAGTGCATTTCAAGACCTGAGAGAATTTTGGGACCTGAGTGCATTTTGAGACCCGAGGCAATTTCTGGACCTGAGGCAATTTTAGGACCCGAGTCAATTTCAGGACCTGGGGGAAAGGGAATTTCGGGACTTGAGGACAATTTCGGGACCTAAGGGCATTTGGGGACTTGATGGCATTTCGAGACATGAGTACATTTTGGAACCTTAAGGCATTTCGGGACTTGAGGCAATTTCGAGACTCCAGGGCCCGATGGGCCTTTTGGTCCTAGTCCAAAATCTTCTCGGACCCCCTAAATTTTCAAGGCGAATTTGGAGGTGAAAATGTTTGAATTTTTAAATAATTTTTTGAGGAAAGGGTAAGTTTTTCATGCAATTTTGGGTCAAACTTTTGGTTTTGACTTTTGACACTTCTGGTCCCGTCAGGATTTTAGGACCTGATGGGACTTTTCAACTTTTTCCAAAAGGGTCCAAAAGTCCTATGTCCTCCCACCGACTCGACACCCGCCGAAGGCCTAGAAACATGCAGAAACGTGCCAACAACTTTCAGGATCACCATTAATGCGAAATGGGTAGTTGAAATTTATGTTTTTATTGTAGTTGGTGGGGTTGTTGGGTGTTATCCTACCTATTTCATCCTCAGATCTGATTTGTGAAGGCTATAAATTGAAAATTGAAACTCTTTTCAAGGGTTGATCATTTTTGGGTAGAATTTATCTCTAATGGTGCAGATGTCTAGAGGTAGTTAGGGCAACGACTAGTGATCAGTTTCTATTCTTTAGGAAGCATCTATCAGAAGTGTATGTGAAATATATTATAATTTTGATATCAGTCATTAGTTTTCTCCAATGTTGTAAATGTTCTTTCAAGAAACCTCTATCACACTCAGGGTTTTCTCTTGCCACATTTAGTGGTATGATTGTAAAATCTAATTTGAATGAATGTGACAGCTCTTAATCCATTTTTAATCTTTGTAAATGGTCACTTCAGTATTACATATAAAATAATGTTGTATGGTGTTAGATTACTAAGTATTCTCATGGTTTGATATTGATTTTTATGCATCTAAATCTTCAAATAGGAAGTCATACATTCTTTGTAATTGTCTTCCTTTGATAAACATGAGAATCTATAGCCCGATGGATAGGCATTGGTCTGAGAAGCGTGTGATCACCCAAACTCATTAAAAATCAAAACAATATATCAAGTTTTAAATGCAATTACAATTCTATAAGCATCCTCATTCTGTAGGATTGCTCTCATTGGCTTAAAAGGGAGGTTATTAAGTGTAACAAGTGTGTTTTAGTCCAGTGACAAGGTTTGGGATTAAAACAATGATCTAGGTATTGTTGCAAAGTCACAAATGGGATAATACATTTTGTTGATCTCAATCCCTATTGAGGGATACCTCCAAGATTACCCTCCTAAGCCTAGTTGACCTTTAAGTGTAGAGGAGTCTACCCACTCCTATAAGTTAGAAAAAATTACCCTTAACCTATTGATAAACCTCTTTTAATCACCCTGATGACATCCTTGGCCTAGGTGATTGTAAAATGTTTTAGAATTTTAGGTTGTAATTATTTTGGGAACTAATAGGTGGGTGACAAGATGGGTCCTAGCAAGTGAAGCCTAATGGGTTACCCATGTACATAGAAATCTCCCCCAAAGAGAAGAAGGTCCCCAAGAAAAGAAAGAATAGCTCTCCTCCAAATAGATGGAGAGCTTTAAGTAGCCCCCTAAAGATGAATCCTCTCACACCCCCAACAAAGCTTGTAGATGAATATACTTTCTTTTTGTAAAGGGCTTGGTGAAAATATTAGAAATCTACTCAAAAGTTAGATAGTATTGGAGACTAATGACCTATCCATAGATAAGCTCTCAAATGTTGTTGTTGCTCTAGTAATGATGGACCAGGTTTCATGAAATCTAGATGTCATTCAAGTTGTCACAAAATATGGTTTATGGCCATCCTTAAACTAGTTGACAAACTTAGAATATGTTGAAGCCAAATGGCCTCAATGGTGGAATAAATATCCTCCTAATATTCAACCTTAGTGGAAGATAGAGTAATAGTAGATTAGTTCTTGCTCAACCAACAAATAGGACCTAAACCAAGTGAGAAGTTGTAACCTAAAGTGGACTTGCAATCTTGAGAATCACCTACCTAGTCTAAATCTATATCTCCTACCCAAGTCAATATCAATGTCTACTACATAGTGAATCCCAAAACTATGAGTACCTTTAATATAATGGGGAATCTAGTTGGCTACCTTAAAGTGTACCTCATTGGTCTTCTCCATAAACTGAGAGATCATGCCCACAAAAGATGAAATATTGGGCCTCATATGAGTCCAATAAATAAGGATCCCAATAAGCTATCGATACAAGGTACTATCAACCACACCTAAAGAGAACTAAGCCTCAATTTTGACTGTAGAAAGAGAGTGAGTCAAAGCAAGCTTGCAATCAACTATGTGAAATCATGAGAGCATATGCAGAGCATACTTGGACTATACAATGGTGATCCCAAAAGTAGACTAAGAGATCTCAATTCTAAGAAAATAATGCACTAAGCCCAAGTTAGTCATCAAAATCCTATCATGAAGGGCAGTTTTCACTGTCCCAATGGATGAAGAACTCCCCATGATCAATAGGTCATCAACGTAGAGAAATAGAATAAGAAGAGAATCATCTTGCCATAGAATGTAGGTGTTTAGATCTAAATGGAATCAAGGAAATCCAACTATGAGAAGGAAGGAATCCATCTTGGCATGCCAAGCTTGAGGGGTTTGTTTTAGACCATAGATAGATTTTCTAAGTCTGTAAACCAAGGAAGAGTCGTGTAGAAAACCATATGGTTTCTTGAATTGAGAGTTGAATTAAATGTTTAAAATAATCACTTGAGAGTATAAATGGTATTTATCTAAATTCAAATTCTAGTGAATCCCACTAGATTATTAGATGGTGGATGTAAATAATAGACTATTAGTGCTAAGATCCAAAGCATGGATGGTGATTTTATGGAAAATATGGCCCTAACAATAGGGTGGATTTTAATGGTAATGGAAATATGGCATATAATTATTCAAAATATGTTTCATAAATTTAAGGTGATTAGCCATCAATCACATGTAGATTAACATGGCAAAAATGGCCCAATGTAAGTGATTCATAAATACTAGGGAGGCAATTTAACAACCACTAGACCATTTTTTTGGTAAAATTGTGGCAAGTTGGCCTTCCTTATGTTCAACACTTTTTTCCAAAAACTAAGGTGTCGATTTGAATAATTTGTCAATTGGCAAAGATTTCTTGCTAAAATAATTATTTCTCTAAGTTGGATCATGTTTGCAAAACCATCTCCCTTTTCCAAAATTTAAATTCTCACTTTGCAAGGCTAAAAATCTCCTAATGTAACCATTAGGTATTATCATAGGCCCAACAAATTTGAATTAAATGTCTAGGGTTGTGTACATGAAGACATCATCCTAGATAATTACACATCATGGAATGACACATTAAAAACATATCAAAAGAAAACAAAAAGACTATCTTCTTTTGTAAGAATTAGACATCAATTCTTATCTCTTAGAATTGGGAATTATCGCAATCAAGAATCAAGCAACAAACATCCATTGTTAGAGCATATTTTAAGTACACCATTAGACACAATCACTTGTCAGTTTGAATCAAGTTTCAACAAGATTCAATAATTAGTTCACCATCCATTTACACCACATTGACATCCACTGTCATTCTTGATGCCTTTAACTACTATCAACTCAATCTGAGGGCTTGACTAAGGTAAAAGGAAGTCTTGAACTTCATTCCTTGCAATACAAGTCACATGATAAGCTTTAGCACCACCAAGTTTTCCTTACTTCAAATATACATCAAGAAAACAAGTCAACATCTTAGATTTTAGTCATCTTTGCTCTTTAAAATTAAAAAATTCAACTTTTGTCTCTTTATCACAATATCACATTAGTCAAAATCCAAAATTTACCAACTAATTCCATCTTATTTTCATTTTACCACAGCTATTTCTATCTTTATTAATTCACTTCAATCATTTCATCTCTGTAATAATTCATAAAATAGACATAAATCTTTCGTTTCAATCTATTAAAACTATATATCAATATGGTAAAACTACAAGCCAAAAATTATATGGCTTGATGTACTTGTTTCTCAAGTTAGCCTTAATTCAAATTAGTAGTTGTTGTTAGAAAATGTAATCTTGCCCCCTCAAGATTTTATTGTACAAATGTAATCAAGTGAAGTCATGTTTTACCCTTTTATTACTTACCTCCCCAATGTTTTTGTGTGCCTTGGCATTTGTATTTCAACATGAAGGTTGTAAGATTGGAAATAAGCATATGTTCAACAATGACAAACCATGTAATGGCTTTAAATTTCACTTTCATCTATGACTATCAAGTAATCACCAATTATTTAAACAATTTACAAATAATTATTTTCCTAAAATTAGGAAAGGAAGTAAAAAATTTGCAGCTTTTAAAAGGTGTAAGATTAATTCGTACATAGTATTTTAAAGGGTCCAATAATGGTGCACCCTAACTTTATGGGTTGATATAGCAATGTAAATTTAATACTGGCACTAAAAAATTATATTTCCAAGTAATTAGGGATGTTGACAATTTAAATATTTCGTTTCACCAACATAGACCTCCAAAAAAGGTGTCATCATAAATTTTTTTGTTGAGGTGACATAATAACCAAAAAAAAAAAAAAAAAACTAGCGATGCGGACAATTTAAATATTTCGTTTCACCAGCATAGACCTCCAAAAAAGGTGTCATCATTTTTTTTTGTTGAGGTGTCATAATAGACCAAAAAAATAAAATTAGACCAATAATTGTGCATTAAGTTATGTCTTTTAGTGTGTCAATGTGGCATCATATGATTTGTTGCTTTTTGAATCTAATAGGCACATTTTATTCAACTAATGGGTCCTCTCTTACAACTACAATACCATCTATTTAAAATATTAGGCTTTCAATGCACCAATCCTATCACAATTATTGATACCCTCACCACCATTGAGCCCTCTCCCCCACTACCAATCCTATCACAACTATTGATACACGCACCACCATTAGACCTTATCTTACAACTACAGTACCATCTATTGAAAATATTAGGCTTTCAATACACCAATCCTATCACAACTATTGATACCCTCACCACTATTGAACCCTCTCCCCCACTCCGAATCCTATCACAACTATTAATACACACAACTATTGGGCCCTCTCCCCACTACCTCTGTCACTTTTCAAAGGTGTAAACGGGCATCAGTTTAAAACGTACCAGGGTCCCGCTCTTCAAAATGGTTTATACGCAATATGCCCGCCGACTATGCCCGTGCCATCTTGCGCTGGATTTATTTCTTCAATCTTTATATCTGCAACAAAACCATACGCTGAGATCTTTCAGACTTACGTTTTTACTTTGCATTCAACATAAAATGATTGATGGTACGGAACCTCACCAAAGCGTAAGGATCTCCTTGAGCATCTTCAAGCCCATCATTGACGATCCAACCGCGCACATGGCCTGAGTGGTATCTCTAGCGTGTAGTCTCTGTCTCTCTCTGTTTTTATCGACTGTTCTTATTTGTCGCTGCATCTGCGTCTTAAATATGTCCCTTCAATGTCAGAATGCACATCCAAAGTTCGTTGAAATGAATAACAGGTGTCTTAAAAACGAACCGTGTGGCGCTCATCGACATGCTTTTTACTATGCGTGACAAGAATCGAATATACATGCCAACTATGCACACGCCATTCTGTGCTGTATTTATATTCTTCATAATATGCTATACTCCACTTTGATTTGCAACGAGACCAATCTGTAAGATCTGTTAGACCAGAAATTTGTTTCTAAAATATCCAAACTAAAATGATTGTTTCTGCTGAGAGTCGCCAGAGCCAAAGTGTGTCCTTCGGCATCTTCAAACCCGAGGAGGGCTGCAACATTGAAGATGCAGTCGCCCACATGGCCACTGTGGCTGCTCTGCTCGAAAAAACCCACAATATTAACGTCGTCATTCTCAGATGTCTTGACCTTTCATGGGTATGTACCTTTTTCTATCTTTAATACTTTGCACCTCATTGGCCATTGCCCATTTCGTTAATTTCAATTATGTGTTATAATAGCGACCATATTTTTTTTTTTTGCAGGCTGCTGTTTTTGCAGCAGGCAAAGAGGGGTCGCAAAATGAAGACAATTCGACCTCAAATCTGCCTGAGGTATGCTAGATATTCATTGTCTTAAATAAAAGAAGCATATTTGAGAATGGAATGATAATGTGATTAATGATGTGGTGGGTGTGCACTGTGCAGGCAGCAGCATTCACCAAGGGATTGAAGTGTGCAGTGAGAATAGTTGACTCAGGCTGGTACCGCTTCACTCCACAACAAACAGGTAAAGGGGTGCCCTTTGCAGAGCTCTCGCTGGGTGACATCGTGAGTATACGCAGAATATACTGCAGTTGGAAGAGACAGGACGTGCTCTCTTATTCCTGCCTCGCCATTCTCAGATCTTATTTTCACTGCTTTAAAGGTATGATTTCCTTGTCTTTCTATGACTCCTTAGACGGGAAGCAGATAATTGGTTTGGGAGTATGGGATAGAGTAGAATCCGCATTAGCTCTGGCAAAATATCCTCTCACAAATCCTGCATTGCCATATTGGAAAGATATGGGAGCTAAGAAGCTCAAGTACCATGTGTGCCAGGTTGTCTATGTCACCTACACAACTTCTGCCCTAAATTCCAGGCCAGGTTTTGGGGCCCGTGTAGATAACTTGAGGGTCGTACAAAGGGAAGCCATTTTAGAAGTAGCTGGTCTGTTTAAGGTCGCTTCGCTTTCTGGGAAGGGATTTACATGTTCTAGGCAGTTCCCTTTCGTGGATCCGGGAGTGAAGATTCAGGGAGCAGGCATCCTGGAAGGGAAATCGGGGAGGGATGTTGCAGATGGCCGAGAGAAAGAGGCTGAGAAGGAAGGAATTGTATGCAGGAGAGGGAAAGCGGTGTCCGAGTAATGGTGGCAGGATTTTTGGCAGCCTAACTGTGTTAAGCAGCCAAAGCATTTAAAGGATGAACATGGCTTGTAAGCTTCACCAGCCATGCCGCAGTTTTCTGTGGTTTGGCTTACCTGACCATCCTTGTGTAGGCTTAGTATTTTTGCCTTGTATATCATGAGGCTGTCACCAGGCTGAAGAGTTTGCTTTGGTTTAATATGGTTATTCTTAAACATTAAACATCATCCACTTTCATATAGTTAAAAGTTAATTTTTGCCAATAAAAATCTGATAAATATTTACCACTTTTTGTTGTGGATGAGGTGTAAAATTTCTATTGACTATTTGACCATTGAAATGGACACTATTTAAATAGACTGATTTAATATGTCTTTTTGTAAACTTGCCTCAATTAATTCATTAAAAATATTTAAAATTGTGATAGTATTTATTTCCAATTTTTATTTCTATTAATATTTTACTTTTATTTAACAATAATAAATCCTATAACAGTAATTTTTTGTGAGGATATTTTTATTTGTTTAATTTTCAAATAAATGCACAGAAATTTAAGCAATTTTTTGGAATTTGTATTTGTTTAGTGTTTAAAATATATAGTTCCAACATGTTACTAAATATTAGGTTTGTACCATTGATAAATTAGGAAGGAAGTTCTATCTAACATGTAATTACAAAATGCACTTCCCATTGTGGTCATTTCTAAATGGTTACTTGAATGGTGAAGATTTACTAGTAATAGGATAAAATATTTGGAAGAACTTTGAAAGTACAATTACAAACTAATTTATATTATCTTAAGAAATATAAGTACTTAAGAAACTCATCCATAGCAAATAAGTGGAAAAATGTCAACCTTGTCTAAAAGTGTAGTTTCCTTATTGATTTCACATGGCAAGAAAAATGTTAATCTAAAGATAGTGCATGAAAACAATACATTCAACAAGATTAAATAATAGGGCATTATAAGGTGTAGATTCAATCCAAAGAGCTTGGAGTGCATCACTTTGCTTAAACATCAAATAGTGCAATGGTCAAATGGTAAATTATAATTTACACCTCATCTAGGTACATTTTATTGTCCAATTTTTATTAAAATTAAATTACCTTTAATTGCTGAATTTGATGTTTAGATATAGTTAGAGTGCATATACATCATTAGACACATGAGTTATTTCAGTAAAAGAATTTCATTTTTTATCAAACCTTGCTTCCTTTAGAAATTGAAATTGAAATTATTAATGTTCACAAATACCAACAAAAGATAATGAAATTGAAAATAAAGTCTAGTGCAATAGATCAAAAGAAAACTATCTTTATTCAAAAACAAAACAAAACAAAAAAATTGTATAATAATATATATAATATAATGGTAGGTAGTCCAACACAAAATATAATAATATTTAATTTTCAAGGTGATTAAAATATCCCATTATCTTTTCCATATATTTCCTTCTCAAATTTTCACTTTGTCTAAAGTGTGTTGGATAATCCTTTTGGTATAAAAATCTTTGTAGATATAGCATTCAAATTTGGTTGGTTGCTCCTCCAGCTAATTAATCCATGCATCAAGCACCATGCTAATGAGGGTCATAATAGCACTTGAAGACTTGAGTTCTTAGACATCAATAAAGACCACTTTCATATAACTATGTAATAGATTCAACAATTATTATTTTGCACCCACCTCAATATAACGTGAGGTGTATGTGAGGTATATTTTTTTATTTGCCTTATAGGAAGGCCATTATAAGTGTGGTTTTGGTAACTTTTTTAATAAATTATTTATAACCTTTATTTATCCAAAATTGGAGTCTAATTCATCCTTTCTTGAGTAGTATTATTTAAATTATTGATGTCATTATTTTTGGTGAAAATATTCAATTATCTTACATAATGATGTGTAAATTTACATTTAAAATAAAAAATAAAAGTAAATAATTATCAAATAACTATTCAATTTTTTACTTATTGCATGTAAATAATTATACATAAATAAGAGATCTTGATCTAAAAAGACTTTATCACAAAATTATATATTTGAATTTAATGAGTTATTATCCATTATTTAAATATGAATCCATAAAATAAATAAAATTAAGTAATGTGAAATTAAAAACACAATTTTCATCATATCTTACTAAGTGCATGCTAATTCTTACTTTTATATCTTTTTTCATCTTTAATTTAAACACTATTTCATCATAACACCACATCATATTCAAGTTAGAACAAAGCAACACATTAAGAGAAGTTTTTGTACATTTACAATAAAGAAAACACACAATTAAATAATAATGTCAAATTATAATTACCAAGATCACTACATTACTTCACTATTACCATGTTGAGTAATCCAAACCAATTATATGCAAAAGGATCATGTTTTAAATATTTTTTCAAAGATCAACTAAAAGATAAAACCACAAATGTTACCTTTTCTTTTTTTTCTATTTTAACATAACTTATATTTTCTATCTTAGAGTACCACTCAAGTGACTAAAGTATATAGTTTAAATACTCTATATTTTGTGAAACCTTTTTAATTAAGTATATACCTTTTAATACATAGATATAACTATTTTCATGAGTAATCATTCCTATAATGAATCACTAATATAAAAGAAGTTTTTGTATATTTACAATAAAGAAAACACACAATTAAATAATAATGTCAAATTATAATTACCAAGATCACTACATTACTTCAATATTACCATGTTGAGTAATCCAAACCATTACTTCAATATTACCATGTTGAGTAATCCAAACCAATTATATGCAAAAGGGGCATGTTTTAAATATTTTTTCAAAGATCAACTAAAAGATAAAACCACAAATGTTACCTTTTATTTTTTTTTTAATTTTAACATAACTTATATTTTCTATCTTAGAGTACCACTCAAGTGACTAAAGTGTATAGTTTAAATATCTATATTTTGTGAAACCTTTTTAATTAAGTATATACCTTTTAATACATAGATATAACTATTTTCATGAGTAATCATTCCTAATATGAATCACTAATATAAAAGGACCCCAACACACACATTTGCATGGATTTTTAACTAAATAAATTATTCTTATTTTATAAAATTAAATCATTGTTTTGAATCATTCTTCTAATACCCATCTAGTCATTATGAGTATATTTTTTCCACTTATAAAATGGGATGATCTCCAATAACTTAGTGCCATTACGTAATATTATTTCATTGTTGTAGAAGATAGGTACATATAACCAAGCTTCCCTTGAAGACCTTAGTGACTTAAGGAAAAATGATCTCACTATCTTGTCACTAAAAGAAAATAAATTCAGAGATACAAAGAAGGCAAATCACATAAAAATTTGCCCAAATCATAAGTTTGTTTTTTGAATTACTAAAAGAGCATGTGATCAACTAATTCTTGGAAAGAAAACTTGTAACAAAAATAAAATACTCTTCTACTTTAATCTCATGAGATATACAAACAATATATAAATATGAAATGCGACAAAGATCTTGAATTCTAAATGAGCACTATCCAAAGTATAATTTCTAAAATAATAATTACATTTGTTAAAAATTATTTTTTCATGCTTAAAGTTATTGGACATCATGTTAAAATGAAAGGATTTCTTAATCAATGTCCCTACAACTCTGGTTTAATGTATCTTGCTCTTTAATATTAATATAAGTCCAAGTGTCCTTCACCTTTTACGTAAAAAGAAAAAAAAACATGAAAGGATTAAATTTATTAGACATCATGGTAACATGCATAAATTTAAGTTCATTGGACATTATGGTAACATGAAAGGGACTTTTTGAGATAAGATATAATAATTGTTAGAATATTGAGCCTCTAGGAATGTATATTATCAAAGTAAGTGTTCATGCTATAATGTGTAAATAATTTCTTGAGGAATACAAGGAGGACAACTTAAATTGTATAAAAATCTCCTTTAATAATACAATTCCTTGTTTAAGAGGCTGAAATATTTGAATAGATTTATGATCAATATTTTTAGACTTGCACCTACTAAAAATTTTAGGTGGCTCCCTTCTATGGAACCATAACGTAAAAAGAGTAAGAATGAGATACCTTGGTCATAATAGTTTGGAGAGGCAAATTTAAAATTATAAAATAGATGTTGCTTTATTAGTAAGTAGGAGTGCATTATCAAAAAAAGTAAACAACTTGGTAGTCTAACCTTTCCTTTAGAGAAATATATGAGGGTACAAACTTAACACCATTATTACTTGTATCTTTACAACTAATGTTCTATTTAGAGAATGAATGTTTAATCTCATCTCAGTCCTTGGACAAGATTAGTACATCCTTGTTTAATTATCTTGCAGTATAAATATGTTCTTGACCTTCTTGAATTAGGACAAAACAATCTTAATGTAGTGAATGAATAGTACCATGTAAAGAATACCATTAGGATGTCGCATTGGTGATACTTAGCTAAGCATAGCAATTATAGTCACATGCTTTACTATATTTTCATTCAATTAATAAAACTTCAATACATGCACACATCTTAATCCTTATTTTCATTTCTTTTCATTTTATTACCTTCTGGGGATCTGTTAAGAAAATTTCTTCAACAAAAGAAATTGTAGATTTTTAATACAAAAAATACAAAATATCAAGTCTATTGGTGTACTTCTTTAGCTCCTTTATCTTTTTCAACCACGTATTAGTACTTTAGAAAAACATAGGGTAATTGTATTAAATATTTGAGTATTTACATAAATTTGAGACATGGGTCTTGACTTTCATAAGATTTTAGAAATAAATACTGGGATTCATTATAACATAGAGAAAATATGCAAGGTTTGATTTAGATATGTAATGTGAGAACTTTGGGATAATCTAGATGAATGTTGACACTGATTGAGCCACCTAAGTTGAGCAAAGGCACACTCTGCAAGTGTTCAACAAACAATAATGTAAACAAAAATGAAAGCAATGAATTGTAATGGAGATGATTAATTAGCTTACAAGATGTAGTACATATAGGGCATAATCAACTAAGAATAGTCGAGCTAATAATAGAAAAAAATCACTAAGAATAGTGGTGCTCCAAGAATAGGAAAAGAAACCACTTAACTTAGAAAAAGCTAATCTAGGCATGCAAAGTATAGCTCAAGGCTAAATATAGACTCTTAAATATGCACTCCTAAGCAAGCTTAATATACACCAACACTCTCCCTTAAGCATAGCTTAGGTGGACTAAATAAAGATGGATCCCAACAACTAGGCCTGATAGGTACCCATGTATAATGCAATCTCTCACAAAAATGAAGAAATGAAAAAAACCACGTGGAAAAAAATTCCCCTCCAAAAAGAGAGAAGATAAAAGAAGAGGACTAGGAAGCCTCCTCGAAGATGATAAATCTACACCAAGGATGAAACCATGTCACTCTGACTATGATGATGCAGATATGACCCACCATAGGAGAGTAAAAGAGACTATGTAGCCCCCCACAATAAAGTAGCCCCTATGCAAAAAGAGGATGCTTGTGTATGAATGCTGAAAATGATCCATTTGTGGCAAATGACATGTCTCCCCTTAGGAAGAAACAACTCTGAGGGCAAATGTTGAAGTAACTCCAACTCAAAGAAGCAAGGTGAGGCGGTAAGTCTCATGATGTATCTTGTCTCAGAATACTGCTCAAATGTCTTCATACTGATGTCCAAACAAGTCACAAAAAAAGGAGTTCTAGGCCTAACTGAAACAAGTGACCTCTCAAAATCATGTGAAGATTGATGAAGAGAAAGATCCAAAGAACTAATGTATGGATGTAGAATGTCAATGCATGCCACTTGGATACAATGTAAATCCCATGAGATGTCATGCGAAGAATCACTAGAAGCCCACGGTGAAGCCTCTTTGAACTCTGTAGTAGTAGCTGGTGCAAGATGAATATCATCAAAGAGAAAGAAAAGGTCCTCCAAAGTGTCATCATGATTTGAAATGTGAGACTCTACAAACAACCAAGAGATGTCTAGTAGAAGTGTGACCCAATCAGATATAATACCCTGATGTAAAGAATTACTAGAAGCTCTGGGAGAAGCAACTTTGAACTCTGAAGCAGAGGCATAGAAAGTATGTGCCCTATAATGTAATGATGTAGGTCGACCATCATCTGGATTCTAGACCCAAGCTCCTGCACACTCTGAAGTGGCTATCTAGCCCAAAGAAAGATGAATGTGGGTGAGTCAGGTGTTGAATCCTCATCCTCCAAAATGAATCTAGAGATGGATGGAGATGATACCCCATCACTATCCTCGCTGTCAGAACAAGAAGAAGAAGAAAACTCTACCTCAGGAATCTAATGTGGATGGTTAGAGGGAGAAATATTAGGGGCAAAGTGTGAGAAGATGTATAACCTAGCATAGTGAACTACCCTTCCCAAAGACACTAAGTTGTTGCTATGGAAATCTCTAATCTAATTCAAATCTGGAGTAAACTCAACTGGCATGCCCTTCCCTATGTGAGTAATCTGATACACTTATAGTTCTAGATTAGTTGAAAGTGAAGGTACAACTTAGAACATTTGTGAATGTTCCACCTTCAACTTCAATAGACCTTCTCCCTGTAACTAATGCTAGTGTGCCATTACCCAAGGTGATGTTAGAAATGTTATAAGCCTCTATGGCAGAAAACGCAACCTATGAAGAAGCCATATGGTGCAAAGCACCAGAGTGAATAATCCAAGATGGAGCTAATGAAGATGCTATTGCAACTAGTGCCTTGCCCTTAATTTTCTCTTTTCCTCTTTCTTTTGTCTTAGAAGTTTCTTGGGTTGATCATGACTCTTTGATAGATTTAGGGACCCCTATGTTATGCTTCTTAAGAAGATGAGTGAGGCGGTCTATCTGTTTCTTCATACATATGTGCTCATTGTGTCCAAGTTTCTTACAATAGGCGTACTTGACTTTCTCTTTCTTAGGTTTCCCTTTATTTGAAGAAGATTTTGTATTGGCCTCATAATTTTTTCTTTCTTGATCTCCTTGTCTTTTTTATTTTTCTCCCCTTTGTTATTTGAAGCATTATGTTCCCCATTCCCAGCAAGGAGAGCTTGAGGTTTTGATGTCTTCAGGGTACCCATGTGTATTAACTTATCTTACTCCCTAGTTAAGACTGCAATGAAGTCATCTAAGGATGGCATCGTCCATGTGGCTCCAAGAGCTCTTTTAGTGGAGTAGAAAGTAGATACAAATACAAAATATTCAAGTCCTAACTTAGAGAAAATTGAAAGCACAAGTTGATCGTCCTTTTTCTCAATTCCATATCCTTTCAATTACAGCCTTAATGATTTGAATTTAGTGAAGAAAACCTCTAGAGTGTCAAATGAACTTGTACTTAAGCTTATGAGTTCATTCTCTAACTCATGACCTTTCATTTCATCAACCTTCCCAAAGATTTTTCTAATGCTACCCAAACTTCATTAGGTGACTTCAAGGCTTCTACCTGAAACAATAGTTCAGGAGCTATATTTAGACATAGAAAGCCAAAGGCTTGATCAAACTTGTTAAACCATTTATCCTTCTTTGTATTGACAGTGGGTTCTTTTTTAGTACCCATCGTTACCTTGTATAACACTTTATTCTTTAACACAAGTTGAAATGTAGATTTCCACTCATTGTAATTAAACGGGGTTAGTGGCTTGATTTCCTATTGTGAATCCATGTTATTCAAGTAGTTTTGTAGAAATTAAGTGTGGAAAGGAAAATTACAGAGAAGAATTAGAAGTGCATAAGACACGACTCCAATACACCCCCCTTGATTCAAAATTGGGTTCTCCCTGAACGGGCACATTAACTTCTAGTGCATAGGCGATTCTAAGTGGGTTGAATAAAATGGCACTTTATGATAGTGTGTAATCAATCCCTAATACTTAAATAGAAAATAAAAATCCTTCTAATTTTGCACTCAAATTGAGTTGCCAATACAAGAATTATAAATTTGCCTATAATTAGCACTAAGAAGGCAAAAAATAAATGCCTTTGAGCTAAAATAAAAAAATCAAGAGAGAATGGAATAGTGTAGCTATCTCTTGTATTAATTTGACATCCAAACACCTTGTAAACTACCTTTAAATAGGGGTTTGAAGGAGACCAAAAAATGGGGTGAGCTATTTGTACCCAGCTAATTTCTAAATAGTAGCGTGAAGATATTTGGAGGCATGGAGATGTTTTCGGAGGCTAGAGGACCTACAAGAGAGACTACTTCCTTTATGGAGTACCCAACAAGCCAAGAGATGGTTACAAGCCTTGTGTAGAGGTCATGAGCTATAGGAATACTGGTGCTTGCCCTTCTTTTTCTTCGAAATGCCCCATAGGTTGCCTTCAAAAGTAAAACAGGGTGAAATCCTTCCTGAACAAAAAAGCCTTATGAATAGGTAATCATGCCTCAAACAGATTGCTCACACCTTGTGGTTCACACCTCCCAAAATAGGGGTTTCATGCCTACATATCGGTCTCTTCAAACAAAGTTGCACCTTCCTTTGGTCCGTCGAACCAAAATCACAAGACGCCATCTTTTTGAAAAGATCAAATGACTAAAAAAACTATACAATATGATGAACATCACTAATGGTTGGGATGTGTTTAGACCTTGCAAATCTAAACAAGAATCAAAACCATAGTAGAAATACTTCTATCTCGGGCACCTTCTTTCAATCATTCTTCATAGTGGAACAAAATATCCTCGGTCACTACCACGAAGCCAAGAAAGCCTCCATGAAGCCATAAAACAAGGTTTAAAAACACACAGATTAGCCTTCAAGAACAAATTATTCCACATGCATAGATACACAGAAATTATTAATTTTATGCAAACCCCTATTTTTAATTAAGCTATGCAATAATACTAGACCACCATTCAAACCAAAACAAGCTCTGATACCATGTGAGAACTTTGGGATCTTCTGGATTAATGTTGGCATCGATTGAGCCACCTAAGTTGAGAAAATACACACTCTACAAGAGTTTAACAAACAAGAATGCAAACAAGAATAAAATCAATGAATTGCAATGAAGTAGATGATTAATTAGCTTACAAGATGTAGTACATATAGGGCATAATTGACAAAGAATAGTCAAGCCAATAATAGAAAAATGCTCACTAAGAATAGTGGTGCTCCATGAATAGGAAAAGCAACCACTTAAGTTAGACAAAGCTAATCTAGGCATGCCAAGTATAGCTCAAGGTTAAACATAGACTCCTAAATAAGTACTCCTAAGAAAGATTAATATGCACCAGCATGTAAAATATCCCTTGAAAATATATTTTATTCAAACAATAGGCACATAATAAAACCTACATTAGAATTAAATTTATGCAAGGCCAAATGTCCTTTCTATTGTTGATGTGAACAGGGGTATTACCTATCTGGTTTCCCCTTTATAGTGTGAACTAAGCACATTATCTAACTAGACATTACTTAGTCCTACTCACACAAGTTCACATGTTAAGAATACTTAGGACAAGTCTAGATGTTTCTAGGTTGTCATGTGATGTTATCATCTATTTGGCATCTTATCTTCTAGTTCACATGTTTTAAGAGTAAGACACTTGTCATTATCCTAATTAGTCCTACATCTCAATCTTGTCTTTGTAAGAAAGGCATATCATGTACATTATGTAACAATCTTTGTATTCATTGATAGAATAGGATTATTCTCTCTTTTGGTCTCTCTTGTGCTTTCATGAAGATCCTAGATCTTGTGTGGCTACCTTCATAGCCAACTCTTACATGGTATCAGAGCTAGGAGAATTTCTGTGTGTTAATCAAATTTTTTGAGAGATCGTGAATGCAAATCATGTGTTAGAAATGAAGGTGCAAACCACACGACAGAAATATGATTCAAACCTTATCTATGCCCTCTAAACAATGTAGAATCAATTAAGATCGTAATAGAAATAAAATCCACTACACATAAATAACAAGCATTAAAAACAAAAACACATAACATAGTATGTAATGTGGAGAAAATTGTTTCGGGTAAGAAATTCCATCAAGAAAAGAGCAAGTTGTATTATCTTCAAATATATGAGATTACAATATATGCACTTCCTCTATTTCTTTAGTCTTCAATCCAGAGGCACCTGTTACTGTCCAATTTGATAAAAACATAGTACAAATATCCTTATAAAAAGGGGTTGCCTTCTAGGGAAAGATAACCGAGAAAATATTGACCATTAGATTTGTGACCTAATGACAAACGATCTAGATTTACAATGATAAAATATAAATAAAATGTGGTTTCAAGGGCGCTGCCCCTGAACGCCCACCAAGGCACGTAACCCCTGAACCCCCCATCGGGAAGATGATCCCCCCGAACTCCTCACAAGGGGAAACCCCCTTGCAACCCCCCATCACGGACGAATGAGCGTTGAGGACCAAATATAAACATGTAGCTGAAACAAGACTGCTGCTAGTGAAACCTTTCATCCCTTATGGGTGATTTACAAATAATATCAGGAGTAATTAATTACATAGGATTTAAAGGTTGATGGCACATTAATCCTAACATTCTCCCATGTGACATTATACATTGTAAATACCCATAGGAAAATCATAAAATAATTAGGCACTAGAAGCAAGGCCCATGGCCTCTTTACACCAAACAAATTTCTCTGTGCTCACAGGCTTGGTCAAAGCATCTGCAACATTCTCCTGAGTGTCTACCTTATTTAGCTTAATCTGTCCATTTGCAACCATTTCTCAAACAAAGTGATACTATACATCAACATGCTTAGTTTGAGTATGATACTTAGGATTCTTGGCCAAACAAATAGCACTCTGGCTATCACAACCAATCCAAATAATCCTGCAATCAAAACCAATACCTGTACATAATCTCCTCAACCAAACTTCCTCCTTAGAGACATGGTTAGAAACCATATACTCTGCTTCGGTGGTGGACAAAGCAACCGTGGGCTGCCTTTTTCTCATCCAACTCACTGCTCCACCAAACAAAGTAAACACATAGCCACTAGTGGACCTTTCACTATCCAAGTTACCTACTCAATCTGCATCAACAAATCCCTGTATGCCTAAAGTTTTGTCAGCATTGTCAATACTAGAATAAACCAAACAATAATCAAGAGTGCCTACAAGATATCTAAACACCCTCTTCACATAATTTGAATGTTGTCTACTAGGGTTAGACATAAATCTGCTCAAAACTCCCACTGCTTGGGCAATATCTAGTCTAGTACAAACTATTTCATACATTAAACTCCTTACAACACTAGTATATGGCACATTAGACATATCCTCTAAATCATACCCATTCTTTGGACACATATCTAATGAAAGCTTAATACCAATGGGTAAAGGAACTCTAACTGGGTTATAGTCCTGCATACTGAATCTCTACAAAATGGTATTCACATACTTACTTTGTGATAGCCAAAGCTTTCTCTTACCTCTGTCCCTCCTGATCTTCATACCTAGAATATACATGGCAGCTCCAAAATCCTTCATATCAAATGCACCTGAAAGTTGGGCTTTAAGCTCACTGATCATACCCTTAGTATCGCTGAAAACTAACATGTCATCAACATGCAATGCAATGATCAGTATAGAATCATCAATACAGTGAATGTACACACAATGATCCTCCTTGCTCCTAACAAAACCCAATTCCAATACAAATGAATCAAATTTCTGGTATCACATTCTAGGGGACTATTTTAGACCATAAAGATACCTCTTCAATCTACAAACTCAATGTTCTTTCCCTTTTACCTCAAAACTTGTAGGATGTTGCATGTAAATTTCTTCCTCAAGATCTTCATGCAAGAACACAGTCTTAACATCCATTTTCTCTATTTACCAATCAAGAGCTACAACAATGGATAAGAGAAATTTAATAGAAGTTAATTTAGCAACAGGAGAGAATATTTCACCAAAATCAACTCCCTCTCTCTAGGAGTAGCCCTTGGCTACCAGTCTAGCCTTGTACTTCTCCAATGAACTATCTGATCCAAACTTCTTCTTGAAGACTCACTTACAACCTATTACCTTTCTTCCTTTAGGCAAATGAACAAGATCCCAGGTGTTACAAGAGTCTAAAGCCATCATCTCCTCTTGTATGGCTAACTGCCTAGACTCACAATCATCTACAAGAAAAGATTCCCTGTAGCATCTAGGCTCATCGTCAGTACTCAATAAAGTAAATATACAATATAAATATGGTGGGCTACACTTGTCAACTAGATTCTATTGTCTTTTGGATCTCCTCAAGGGTGGAGTAAGAGTCTCAACTTGTTCTTCTGCATGATCATCTGCACCAACTTCTTCTATAACAATAGATTCATCTTCATCAGAACTACTTGAATCTTCTTCTTCTTCTTCACCCTCTAATCCATCATTGTGTTCTTCCTAAGGTGCATCTTGCTGCTCTAAATCAAAGTGCACTCTCTTTACCTTTTCTTCTTTTTCTTTTGGCTGCTTAAGTTCAGAAATATATCTAAGTTCCCTGAAAATAACATCTCTAGGATAGATAATCTTACAGGTTCATGGATCCCAAATCTTATAACCTTTGACATCATCACCATATCCAATTGTTGCAAGTATGGGCCTAATTGGTGTTGTCATTGATGTCAACATACTCCTGTTGCATTGATGATAAGGTTTGGATGAGTTGTATGCTGAGGATATTGAGAAAATTAGCCCTATCAAGAATAGAGAAGAATAGTGAAGATAGTGAGGTAAAGATCCTAGATAAGATGAATATCAGAGGATGTGCATCAAAGGTTTTGTAGATATGTGTCTTGAGATGATCCAGTAAAGATTTCAGAGGTCCGCATGAAGATTTGAAGACGTTATAGCCACTTAAGTAAAACTAGTTCTGGCAAGTGTTTAGAGGTGACAGAGTGACACAAATAGGTCCAGTGAGCTCCAGAAATGCAATATCTTGTTCTGTGGATTTGTTGGAGTGTTTAGGAAGTCAATGTGAATTGACAAATCAATTGGTTCATAGTCTGGAGGTCCGAAAGCATCTATTTCAATATGACAGTTGTGTCAGACTGTGTTCTTGAGGTTCCGGATGAAGGAGAGAATGATTTTAGTAAGCAGAAGTAGTGTGGATGTTTCTGGTGATTCAGGAAAGCTTGTGGAGATCTTTGGATTGTTTCCAATTCGTGTTGGTAGTCTGCATTGAAGATTGAGCTCGTCATTGAAGAACTACTTTCGGATGATGATGTTCTTCCTAAGACTGGCGATCGGATGAGTTACACATCCTGCAGATGATCTTGGAGATGTTCTATGGAGAATGGCATGTTCCTAAAGGAAGATTGAAGTCTCAGATCTTTATGACCGACAGTGTGTTGATCCACGTGAAGTCTTTTTGTAATTAGTTATGTTATATTTATGTAGTTGCTCTGTAATGTATGCCGACTTGGATGATTATTCCTAAGTTGATGTCTTGTATAAATAAGGAGTTGTAAAGTAATTTCAAAAGGATTCTAAGGAGATGAGAGTGTGGTAGAGAGGAGTAAGACGAAAAGGCAAAGAAGAAGTATTGAGCTTAAATGGAATTGACTCAAGCATGGTGAAGATGCTATTCTTCAATTCAAGTATGTAATACTTATCATTTTGTAGATAGTGTGTCTCCTGTAGGTAGTGGGCCTCTTGTGAGAAGTGTGCTCGGGCAGTGAACCCTACTAGGCATGTGCCATTTGTTCTTTCTATTCTTCTAATAGAGAATACAATCTTGGGTTAGTCACCCTGTGGTTTTTCCCTTAACCGAGTTTTCCATGTCAAAAATCTTGGTGTCTTATGTGTTAATGTGTTTCTACTCTTGAATTGTTGCATTATGTTTCCATGATTGATTTATTATTATGTTGTTGAATTAAGAAAAGAATTTAAGTGATTAATTGGAAGAAAGTTTCAGAAAACTAATTCACCCCCCTCTCAGTTGTCTATCCTAAATCTAACAATTGGTATCAGAGCCAAGTTCCTCTTAAAGGAGCTTAACTACTTGAGGAGATCCAGGATGTCATCCTACAAGAAGGATAGTCCAAGGTTTGATGGAACCAATTTCACTCTTTGGAAAAGTCGCATGGAATGCCACTTGCAATGTATGGGAATGCAATATTGGATCATGGCTTCAAAGAAATATGATCCTCCACAAAATGGTCCGCATACCGTAGATGAAATCAGAGATGTTGAAAATAATCTGTGGACTAAAGAAGCTCTTCTAAGTGCCTTATCTGATTCAGAGCTGACAAATGTTATTGATCTAAAAACTGCATATGAGATTTGGCAAAAAATGGAACTTCTGCATGAAGGAGACAAGTATGTTAAATGTGCCAAGCGACAGAGTCTAAAAGGAAAATTTGAAAACCTGAAGATGAGAGAAGATGAAAATATCACTTCATTTATGCCAAGAGTAAATGAGCTTGTTTGTGGCATTAGATGTGCTGGTGGAATCTTGGACGAAGATGAGATTGTTGGCAAAGTTCTCAGATCTCTTCTTGATTCTTACAAATATAAGGTTGCTGCTATTGAAGAATTCAGAACCTTCTCAGGTATCACAAGAGATCAATTGGTTGGTAAATTGGCTGCATTTGAATTGACTGAGTTTGGAGATGCACCCCCTAAGACTGAATCTGCATTCAAAGCTAGTGCCTCTATAAAAGAAAAATAAAAGTTTGATCTAGGAGAGAACTCCTCAAGGAAACTATCATGGTATGAAAAAGCAAGAAAAGACCTGGAAGAAGATGAAGTAGAAGCTACTCAACTTGAAGCCCTTATTGCAAAAAGACTGCCAAGAGGATCTGGTAAGTATGAGGGGAAATTGCCTTTTAAGTGTTTTAACTACAATAAGATTGGACATTTTGCATCAAGGTGTCTGGAAATATTTTCAAGGCCAAATCCTAACAGATCAAGGTTCCAAAAGAATTGTTACTATGTTCATGAAGATGATGATAATGAAGGAGTAACAGATGATGAATCAGAGATAGGAAACAAATTTGGAAGTGACTGGGTGTTTATTGCCATCAAGGAAGAAGATCCAATGCCCTCTGAATCTGTCAATCATAAAATTGTAGAAAGAGCTCTGGCTGCCTAAGTTGAAGAAAAGGATGATTGGATCATTGATAGTGGATGCTCTCACCATATGATAGGTGACAAAAATAAGTCCATAGATTTGGAAAGATATGAAGGAGTGGTAAAATTTGGTGATAATTCTGCTAGCAGAATCAATGGTAGAGGAACGATCTATTTTGATGGAAAGAACAAAATTAGTAATGTACTATATGTTGAAGGTCTGAAGCACAATCTTCTCAGTGTTGGACAGTTGGTGGACAAAGGTTATGATATCTGATTCAAGAATAAAAAATGCAAGATCTTTGAAAGTTTCAGAACAGAGATTGCATCTAGTACTCAAACAAAAGGTAATATCTTCCACTTGGTTGGTACTGGTAAAGTTGTCTATTTGTTCAAATTGATCAGAGTTGGTTGTGGCATAGGAGAATGTGTCATGTGAATTTTGATAATATCATCAAGATAAGCAACACTCGGGCTATAAGAGATCTTCCAAGATTGGTGAAACCTACAAATAGTTTGTGCAAAGAATGTCAGTTGGGTAAACAAAGTAGAATCTCATTCAAAAGCAAGGAACAATCTTCTACCAGATTATTGGACTTAGTTCATACTGACCTATGTGGTCTGGCAAGAATTAGGAGTGTGCAATGTGATAGATACTTCATGTTATTAATTGATGACCATTCCCAGATGATGTGGGTGACTTTTCTGAAAGAGAAATCAAAAGCTCTTGAGAAATTCAAAATATTCAAGGCTATGGTAGAGAATGAAACTAGATTAAAATTAAAATGTCTGAGGTCTGATAGAGGTGGAGAATTCACATCTAGTGAGTTCATAGAATTCTGTGAGAAACATGGAATATAAAGATAGTTGTTTGCTCCTACAACTCCACAGCATAATGGAGTAGTGGAGAGAAAGAACCAAACCATCCAAGAAGCATCTAGAACCATGATGATGGAAGTAAATGTTCCTCAGATCTATTGGAGAGAAACTATAAACACTACAGTCTATACTCTCAATCGAGTACAAATCGGAAGCAATATCGGTAAGACTCCTTATGCACTTTGGTTTGGCATCACTTCCACTGTAAGGTATTTTAGAGTCTTTTGTAGAAAATGTTACATTAAAAGAGATGAAGATCTAGGAAAATTTAATGCCAGAAGTGATGAAGGAATATTCTTGGGTTAGTCTACTCAAAGCAAAGCATACCGGTGTTATAACAAGAGATTGGGGAAGATTGTAGAAAGTACAAATGTAAAGGTTGATGAAGGTATTAAAAAACCGTCAAGGTTTTATGAATATGATTGAAGATGATCAGAATGCAGTTTTTGTTCAAGAAGTTCAAGCCCCTTCTGAAACTCAGATTCAGACTGATCCGGTGAATCAAGAAGAAGAGATAAGTTTGAATGAACCTGTTCAAGAATCAGAAGTGCAAGAAACTCCCAAAATTCCTAGGTATGTAAGACTGAATCACTCTGAAAATCAGATCATAGGTGATAAAAGTAAAGGTGTTCAAACAAGAAGAAGGATTGCTCAATATTCAAAAGAGTATTGTCTAATTTCAAATATTGAACCTAAGATAGTGAATGAAGGTTGCAATGATGAAAACTAGACTAAAGCAATGGAGGAAGAGCTAATGCAAATTGAGAAAAATCACACTTGGGATCTTGTTCCCAGACCTAAAAATAAGAATGTGATTGGAACCAAATGGGTCTTCCAAAATAAACTAAATGAAGATGGTGAAGTAGTCAGAAACAAAGCTAGATTAGTCTGCAAGGGTTACTCCCAAGTAGAAGGAGTTGATTTTGAAGAAACTTTTGCTCCGGTGGCAAGGATTAAAGTAGTCAAATTATTTCTTTCCTTTGCTGCCTTCAAGGATTTCAAAGTATATCAGTTGGATGTCAAGTCTACCTTCCTGAATGGTGACTTGGAAGAAGAAGTTTACATTAAGCAACCAGATGGATTTCAATTGTCTGATCATGGTGATATGGTCTGCAAGTTGAAGAAAGCACTGTATGGACTCAAGTAAGCCCCAAGGGCCTGGTATGAAAGATTAAATAAGCATCTTTTGAAGATTGGTTTCAACAAAGGTACTACTAACAGTAATTTGTATTTCAAAATTGATCATGAAAATATCTTGATTGTTAAAGTGTTTGTTGATGATATCATTTTTGGATGAAGAGATAGTATGTGCAAAACCTTTGCAAATCAAATGAAAAGTGAATTTGAGATGTCCATGTTTGGGGAAATAAATTTCTTCTTGGGTCTACAAATCACTCAAACAAAGAAAGGAATCTTCATTTCTCAGAACAAATATATGAAGGAATTGTTGAAGAAATTTGGGATGAAAGACTCAAAACCAATGAATACTCCCATGGCAACTAGATGTAAATTGAGCAAAAATGATGACTCTCCTAAGGCTGATCAGAAAAAGTACAGGTCAATGATTGGAGGATTATATTGCAAGTATGAGGTTAACTAGTGTTGTCATTGATGTCAACATACACATATTGCATTGATGAGAAGGATTGGATGAGTTGTGTGCTGAGGATATTGAGAAAATTAGTCTCAATCAGGAATAGTGAAGAATAGTGATGAGAAAAAGGCAAAAGTACTCAATAGGTTGAGGATCAAAGGATGTGGATTAAAGGGTTTGTAGATATGAGTCTTGAGATGTTCCAGTTAAGATTTCAGAGGTCCGCATGAATATATGAAGAAGTTGTGATCGATCAAGTAGAACCGGTTCCAGGAGATGCTCCAGAGTGACTGAGTGTTACAAAAAGGTCCGGTGAGATCTGGAAGTGCATTTTCCTATTCTGTGGATTGGAAGGAGTGTTTGGGATGTCCTTGTGATGTGTCATCTATATTTGTTCTTGGTTTGGAGGTCTGGAAGCACCTTTGTGATTGTGACAGTGGCGACAGACTGTGTTCTTGAAGTTTCAGATGATGAAGAGAAGAATTCTGGTAAGTAGAGGAAGTGCGGATGTACCTGGTCTTTCAGGCAAGCCTGTGAAGGTTCTTGGCTCATGTTGAGGTTGTGTTGTCAGTCCGCATTAGTGTTAGAGCTCAGAATTGAAGATACTTCCAGATGAAGATGTTCTTGTTCAGGCTGGCCGACCGAATGAGTTATTCATCTTGCGAATGTTCTTGTGGATGATTCCTGACTTAGATGATTGTTCCTAAGTCGATACCTTGTATAAATAAAGGTTTGTGAATTCATTTCATAGTGTGTTGTGTAACGGATGAGTGTGGTATAGCAAAAGAGTGAAAGGCAGAGCAGAAGCATCCCGAGCTTAAATGGAACTAATCCAGACATGGTAAAGATGTCAATCTCCAGTTCAAGTTTGTAATACTTGTTATCTTGTAGACAGTGTGTCTCTTGTAGGTAGTGTGCCTCCTTGTGAGCAGTGAGCCCTAATTGGCATGTGCCATCTATTTTTCTTATTCTTCTAACAGAGAATAATCCTTGGGTTAATCACCCCGTGGTTTTTCCCTTGACTGGGTTTTCCACGTTAAAATCTTGGTGTCTAATGTGTTGATGTTTATCTACTCTGGTGTTTATGCTTGATGCTTTCATGAATGGTTAATTGATATGCTATTAAGTAACAAAGAAGAATCAAGTGTTTGAAGTAGAAGCAAGTTTTTATACAATTGATTCACCCCCCTCTTAGTTGTGTGCCCTAGATCTAACAATTGGTATCAAAGCTAAGTTCCTCTAAAAAGAGCTTAACCACTTGAGGAGATCCAGGATGTCGTCATACAAGAAGGATAGTCTGAAGTTTGATGGAACCAATTTCTCTCTTTGGAAAGTTCACATGAAATGTCACTTGGAGTGTATGGGAAAGGCATACTTATCCATGATCACAAGAGCATATGTACCTCCACAGGGTGGTCTGACAACTCTAAATGAAATCACAGATGCTGAAAATAATATGCGGACCAAAGAGGCTCTTCTAAGCATGTTGACTGACTCAGAACTCTCAAATGTTATTGACCTACCTACCGCCTATGAGATATGGGTTAAACTGAAACTTCTACATGAAGGAGATGAGTTTGTTAAGAGTGCAAGGTTGCAAAGTTTCAAAGGAAAATTTAAAAGATTGAAGATGAGAGATGATAAAAATATCACTACCTTTATGCCAAGAGTAAATGAGTTGGTGTGTGGAATTAGGAATGCTGGTGGAGTTCTGGATGAAAATGAGATTGTTTGCAAAATTCTCAGATCCCTTCCTGCTGCCTACAAAATCAAGGTTGCTGCCATTGATGAATTCATAGCCCATACAACTGTCACAAGAGAGCAATTGGCTAGCAAACTGGCTACATTTGAAATGACTGAGTTTGGAGATGATCCCCCCAAGACTGAATCTACATTCAAAGCCAGTGCCTATGTGAAAGGCAAACAAAGATTTGATCTGGGAGAAAATTCTTCAAGGAAGCTGTCATGGTATGATCAAGCAAGAAGAGACATGGAAGAGGAAGAAGTAGAAACAACTCAACTTGAAGCCCTCATTGCAAAGAGACTACCAAGAGGATCCGGTAAGTATGAAGGAAAATTACCCTTTAAGTGCTTCAACTACAATAAGATTGGTCATTTTGCTTCAAGATGTCCGGAAAGATCTGCAAGGTCAAATTCTAACAAACAAAGGTTCCAAAAGAACTGTTATTATGTACATGAAGAAGATGATAATGAAGGAGTAACAGATGATGAATCAGAAATAGGAAACAAATCTGGAGATGAATGGGTGTTTATTGCCATCAAGGAAGAAGAACCAATATCCTCTGAATCTGTCAATCATAAGGTTGTAGAAAGAGCTTTGTCTACATAAGTTGAAGAAAAGGATGATTGGGTTATTGACAGTGGATGCTCTCACCACATGACAGGTGACAAAAACAAGTTCTTAGACTTGGAAAGGTATGAAGGAGGAATGGTAAAGTTTGGTGATAATTCTGCTGGTAGAATTAGAGGTAGGGGAACTATTTCTTTTGATGGAAAGAGCAAAACTGGTAATGTACTGTATGTTGAAGGATTGAAGCACAATCTTCTCAGTGTTGGATAGTTGGTAGACAAAGGTTATGATCTCCAGTTCAAAAATGGAAGATGCAGGATCTTTGAAAGCTCCGGAACTGAGATTGCATCCGGTACTCAAACAAAAGGTAATATCTTTCATCAAGTTGGTTCTAATAAAAGTTGTTTATTTGTTCAAGTTGATCAGAGTTGGTTATGGCATAGAAGGATGTATCATGTAAATTTTGATAACATCATCAAGATAAGCAATACTCAGGCTGTAAGAGATATTCCAAAATTGGTAAAACCTACAAATAGTTTGTGCAAAGAATGTCAGCTAGGTAAATAGAGCAGAGTCTCTTTCAAAAGAAAGGATCAGTCCTCTACCAGATTATTGGAATTAGTTCATACTGATCTATGTGGTCTGACAAGAGTCAAGAGTTTGCAAGGTGATAGATATTTCATGTTACTGATTGATGACCATTTTCGGATGATGTGGGTTACCTTTCTAAAAGAGAAATCAGAAGCCTTTGAGAAGTTCAAAATCTTCAAGGCTATGGTAGAGAATCAAACCAGATTGAAACTGAAGTGTCTGAGGGTTGATAGAGGTGGTGAATTCACATCTGATGAATTCATAGACTTTTGTGAGAAGCATTGTATAAAGAGACAGTTGTTTGCTCCTAGGACTCCACAGCAAAATAGAGTAGTAGAGAGAAAGAACCGGACCATCCAGGAAGCATCCAGGACAATGATGATGGAAGCTAATGTTCCTCAAATGTTTTGGAGAGAAGTTGTTAGCACTGCAGTCTACACTCTCAATCGAGTTCAAATCAGAAGCAATACCGATAAGACTCCTTATGAACTTTGGTTTGGTATCACTCCTACTGTGAGATATTTTAGAGTATTTGGTAGCAAATTTTACATCAAAAGAGATGAAGATCTAGGAAAGTTTGATGCTAGAAGTGATGAAAGAATTTCCTTGGGTTACTCTACTCAAAGCAAAGCATACTGGTGTTACAATAAGAGACTGAGAAAGATGATAGAAAGCACAAATGTGAAGGTTGATGAAGGAATTGAGAGGCCCTCAAGGTTTTATGAATATGATGAAAATGATTTGAATGGTTCTCTGGTTCAAGGAGCTCAAACCTCCTCTGAAAGTCAGATTCTGACTGATCTGGTAAATCAGGAAGAAGAGGCTTGTCTAAATGAGTTTGATCAAGAAATAGTAGTGCAAGAAACTCCCAAAGTTCGAAGGTATGTAACTCTAAACCACCCTGAAGATCAGATCATAGGTGACAAAAGCAAAGGGGTACAAACAAGGAGGAAAATTGCTCAAAATTCAGATGAATGTTGTCTGATCTCAAAGATTGAACCTAAGACAATAAATGAAGCCTGTAATGATGAAAATTGGACCAAAGCAATGGAGGAAGAGTTGATGCAAATAGAGAAAAATCACACTTGGGATCTTGTTCCTAGACCTAGAAACAAGAATGTGATTGGAACCAAATGCGTCTTCCGGAACAAACTAAATGAAGTTGGTGAAGTAATCAGAAATAAAGCCAGATTAGTCTACAAAGGTTACTCTCAAATAGAAGGGATTGATTTTGAGGAAACCTTTGCTCCGGTGGCAAGAATTGAAGCAGTCAAACTATTTCTTGCATTTGTTGCATTCAAAGATTTCAAAGTGTATCAGATGGATGTCAAATCTGCCTTCCTGAATGGTGACTTAGAAGAAGAAGTGTACATTGAACAACCAGATGGATTTCAGTTATCTGAGCATGATGATATGGTCTGCAAATTAAAGAAGGCACTGTATGGTCTAAAGCAAGCCCCAAGAGCATGGTATGAGAGGCTAGACAAACATCTTTTGGAGATTGGTTTCAACAAAGGTACTACTGATAGTAATCTATATTTCCAAATAGATAATGAAAATATTTTGATTGTTGAAGTGTTTGTGGATGATATCATTTTTGGAGGAAGAGATAGTATGTGTAAAACTTTTGGAAATCAGATGAAAAGTGAGTTTGAGATGTCTATGCTTGGTGAAATGAATTTCTTCTTGGGTCTGCAAATTACTCAAACAAAGAAAGGGATCTTCATTTCTCAGACCAAATATGTGAAAGAATTGTTAAGGAAATTTGGGATGGAAGATTCAAAGCCAATGAATACTCCCATGGCAACTGATGCAAGTTGAGCAAAGATGATGACTCTCCTAAGGCAGACCAGACAAAGTACAGATCAATGATTGGTGGATTGTTGTATCTCACTCAAACTAGACTGGATATTATGCAAGCTGTTGGTCTTGTTGCTCGATTCTAGGTTGATCCTAGAGAATCTCATGTCATGGCAATCAAGAGAATTTTTAGATATCTAAAAGGGACAGTGGAGTATGGTTTGTGGTATCCTAGAGATCATGACTTCTCTCTTCATGCTTACACAGATGCAGATTAGGCAGGAGATGTGGATAACCAGAAGAGTACCAGTGGTGGAGCATTCTTTTTGGGAAAGAGATTGGTTTCTTGGCTAAGCAAGAAACAAGATGCAATATCTCTGTCTACAACTAAAGCAGAATACATTGCAGCAGTAGGTAGTTGCACTCAAATCTTATGGATGAAGTAGATGCTAAAAGACATTAAAGTAGAATATGAGGAGCCTATCACAATTTTCTGTGATAATTCAAGTGCAATAAATATTTCTAAGAATCCGGTATTGCATTCTAAGACCAAGCACATATCTATCAAGTTTCACTTTCTAAGAGAACAAGTGAACAAGGATGAAGTCAGATTGGAGTATGTATCCTCTAAGGATCAGATTACAGATATTTTTACTAAACCTCTTCCTAAGGACTCTTTTGACTATCTCAGGGAGAAGTTAGGGGTCATGGCCCCTCCGGTGATGAACTAGGATGCATTGATGTGCATCAATCCGGTGGATATCACAGTTATATCTTGTGATCCAGATTGATGATGGGGAGCTGCTACTCAGGGGGAGTAGCTGGTATGACTTTGATGTGTTGTAATTGCAAGTATGTGCCCTTTGCCATTGATGTCAAAGGGGGAGAGAAGACATGTGAAAAACAAGTGCTTGATGATCAAAGGGGGAGCAGTAAAGGAAGAGAAGACATGTAAAGAGTTGTTGCTGATAGGGGGAGTTGTGACAGAAAGGAGAAGTTCTTGTCTTGATAGTTTTTTACATCATATGTTGCCATCAACGACAAAGGGGGAGATTGTTGCAAGTATGAGGTTAACCAGTGTTGTCATTGATGTCAACATACTCATATTGCATTGATGAGAAGGATTGGATGAGCTGTGTGCTGAGGATATTGAGAAAATTAGTCTCAATCAGGAACAGTGAAGAATAGTAATGAGAAGAAGGAAAAAGTACTCAATAGGTTGAGGATCAGAGGATGCGGATTAAAAGGTTTGTAGATATGAGTCTTGAGATGTTCCAGTTAAGATTTCAGAGGTCCGCATGAATATATGAAGAAGTTGTGATCAATCAAGTAGAATCAGTTCTGGGAGATGCTCCGGAGTGACTGAGTGTTACAAAAAGGTCCGGTGAGATCCGGAAGTGCATTTTCCTATTCTGCAGATTGGAAGGAGTGTTTGGAATGTCCTTGTGATGTGTCATCTATATTTGTTCTTGGTTTGGAGGTTTGGAAGCACCTTTGTGATTGTGACAGTGGCGACAGACTGTGTTCTTGAAGTTCCAGATGATGAAGAGAAGAATTCTAGTAAGTAGAGGAAGTGCAGATGTACCTGGTCTTTCAAGCAAGCCTATGAAAGTTCTTGGATCATGTTGAGGTTGTGTTGTCAGTCCGCATTAGTGTTAGAGCCTGGAATTGAAGATACTTCCGGATGAAGATGTTCTTGTTCAGGTTGGCCAACCGGATGAGTTATTCATCTTGCGAATGTTCTTGTGGATGATTGTCAACTTAGATGATTGTTCCTAAGTCGATGCCTTGTATAAATAAAGGTTTGTCAATTCATTTCATAGTGTGTTGTGTAGCAGATGAGTGTGGTATAGTGAAAGAGCGAAAGGCAGAGCAGAAGTGTCCCGAGCTTAAATGGAACTGATCTAGACATGGTAAAGATGTCAATCTCCAGTTCAAGTTTGTAATACTTGTTATCTTGTAGACAATGTGTCTCTTGTAGGCAGTGTGCCTCCTTGTGAGTAGTGTGCTCGGGCAGTGAGCCCTAATTGGCATGTGCCATCTATTTTTCTTATTCTTCTAATAGAGAATAATCCTTGGGTTAATCACCTCGTGGTTTTTCCCTTGACCAGGTTTTCCACGTCAAAATCTTGGTGTCTAATGTGTTGATGTTTATCTGCTCTGGTGTTTATGCTTGATGCTTTCATAAATGGTTAATTGATATGCTATTAAGTAACAAAGAAGAATCAAGTGTTTGAAGTAGAAGCAAGTTTTTGTACAACTGATTCACCCCCCTCTCATTTGTGTGCCCTAGATCTAACAGATTATTGTATCTCACTCAAACTAGACCTGACATTATGAATGTTGTTGGTCTTATTGCTAGATTTCGAGCTGATCCTAGAGAATCTCATGTCATGGCAATCAAGAGGATTTTTAGATATCTAAAAGGGACAGTTGAGTATGGTTTATGGTATCCTAGAGATCATGATTTCTCTCTTCGTGCATATACAAATGCGGATTGGACAGGAGATGTGGATGACCAGAAGAGTACCAGTGGTGGAGCATTCTTTTTGGGGAAGAGATTGGTTTCTTGGCTGAGCAAGAAACAAGAGGCAATATCTCTGTCTACTGCAGAAGTAGAATATATTGGAGTAGCAGAAAGTTGCAATCAAGTATTATGGATGAAGCAAATGCTAAGAGATATCAAAGTGGAGTATGAAGAACCTATCACAATCTTCTGTGATAATTCAAGTGCAATTAACATATCAAAAATCTGGTGTTGCACTCAAAGACTAAACATATATCCATCAAGTTTCACTTTTTGAGAGAGCAAGTGAACAAGAATGAAGTGAGATTAGAGTTTTTGCCTTCCAAGAATTAGATTGTAGATACTTTTACTAAACCTCTACCTAAGGACTCTTTTGAGTATATTAGGGAGAAGTTAGGGGTTATTACCCCTCCGGTTCTGAATTAAGGTGCACTGATATGCATCAATCCAGTGGATCTCACAATCATATCTTGTGGTTTGGATTGATTTTTGGGAAGTTGTTACTCAGAGGGAGCAGCTGGTATGATTCTGAATTGATGCAAGTATGTGCCCTTTGCCATTGATGTAAAAAGGGAGAGAAGACATGTGAAAAATAGTAATTGCTGATCAAAGGGGGAGTAGGAAAGGAAGAGAAGACATGTGAAGGGTTGTTGTTGATAGGGGGAGTTGTGACAGTGTGGATAAGTTCTTGTCTTGATGGTTAAAACAAATTTTCACATCATATGTTGCCATCAATGACAAACGGGGAGATTGTTGCAAGTATGGACCTAACCGGTGTTGTCATTGATGATAAGGATTAGATGAGTTGTATGCTGAGGATATTGAGAAAATTAGCCCTATCAGGAACAGAGAAGAATAGTGAAGATAGTGAGGTAAAGATCCCAGATAAGATGAATATCAGAGGATGTGCATCAAAGGGTTTGTAGATATGTGTCTTGAGATGATCAAGTAAAGATTTCAGAGGTCCACATGAAGATTTGAAGAAGTTATGGCCACTTAAGTAAAACTGGTTTTGGCAGGTGTTTAGAGGTGACAAAGTGACACAGATAGGTCCGGTGAGGTCCGAAAATGTAATATTTTGTTCTACGGATTTGATGGAGTGTTTAGGAAGTTAATGTGAATTGAAAAACTAATTGGTTCATGGTCTGGAGATCCGAAAGCATCTATTTCAATATGACAGTGATGTCAGACTATGTTCTTGAGGTTCCGGATGAAGGAGAGAATGATTTTAGTAAGCAGAAGTAGTGTGGATGTTTCTGGTGGTTCAGGAAAGCTTGTGTAGGTCTTTGGATTATTTTCAATTCATGTTGGTGGTCCGCATTGAAGATTGAGCTCGTAATTGAAGAACTACTTCCAGATGATGATGTTCTTCCTAAGTCTGACCAACTGGATGAGTTACACATCATGTGGATGATCTTGGAGATGTTCTGTGAAGAATGGCATGTTCCTAAAGGAAGATTTAAGTCTAAGATCTTTGTGGTTGATAGTGTGTTGATCCGTGTGAAGTTTTTTTGTAATTATTTATGTTGTATTTATGTATTTGCTCTGTAATGTATGCTGACTTGGATGATTATCCCTAAGTTGATGTCTTGTATAAATAAGGAGTTGTAAAGTCATTTCAAAAGGATTCTAAGGAGATGAGAGTGTGGTAGAGAGGAGCAAGGTGAAAAAGTAGAGTGAAAGTATTGAGCTTAAATCAAACTGACTCAAGCATGGTGAAAATGCTATTCTTCAGTTCAAGTATGTAATACTTATCATTATGTAGACAGTGTGTCTCCTGTAGGCAGTGGGCCTCTTGTGAGCAGTGTGCTTAGGTAGTGAGCCCTAATTGGCATGTACCATTTGTTCTTTCTATTCTTCTAATAGAGAATACAATCTTAGGTTAGTCACCCCGTGGTTTTTCCCTTAACTAGGTTTTCCACGTCAAAAATCTTGGTGTCTTATGTGTTAATGTGTTTCTTCTCTTGAATTGTTGCATTATGTTTCCATGATTGATTTATTATTATGCTGTTGAATTAAGAAAATAATTTAAGTGATTAATTGGAAGAAAGTTTTAGACAACTGATTCACCCCCCCTCTCAGTTGTTTGTCCTAAATCTAACACCAATGAATGTACACTTTTCAACTTTTGGATCTAACTTAGATTGCTTTTCCTTAGGCACATGAACAAAAGCCTCATAGCCAAAAACCCTTAAATGTGAAACCGAAGGTTTCTTACCTGTGTACACTTCATAAGGTGTGGAATCAAGAGCCTTACAAGGAGATTTGTTAATCAAGTAGCAAGCAGTACACAGCCTCTACCCAAAAGCATTTATCCAATTGTCCATCACTCAACATACTTCTAACTCTTTCCATGATTGTTCTATTCATCCTTTCAGCAACACCATTCTACTGTGGTGTATACAGAGTTGTCTTTTGTCTGATAATACCTACATGCTTGCAAAACTCATCAAATTCCTTAGAGCAATATTCCCCTCCATTGTCATATCTTAATATTCTTATTTTCAATCCTAATTGGTTTTCAACTAAGACTTTAAAACCCTTAAACTAAGTGAAAACTTCAAATTTGTGTTTCATAAAATAAATCCATGTAAATCTGGAAACATCATCAATGAAGGTGACAAAATAACGAGATTTTCTGATAGAATCATTATCCACAGGTCCAAACACTTTTGTATGAATAATTTCTAACTTCTCTTTTGGTCTATTCTTCCCAAAGGAAATTATTTTTTGTTTTGTTTACCAAACACACATTGCTCACAGAAATCAAAGTGCTCATCAGAATAGGAAAAACCATCCAACAAATTTTTGTTCTTGATAGTTTTCAAAATATTTTTACTAGTGTGGCCCAATCTACAGTGCCACAACATATATGTATTTTTAGTACTAACTTCAGATACATAAGAGGCATTACAAACCGTAGTAGCTTCAAGCTTAAACAAATTTCCCAATCTCTTCCCCTTTTCTACCACCAAGTTCTCTCTCACCAATTTGTAGCCATGCTTGTCAAATGTTGAATGCATTCCTAAATCATTCAACTTCAAAATTGAAATCAAATTTCTAGCTAATCTAGGAACATGCAAATTAACACCAGGGAGGGTTTTAATCCTCCCATCACTGAAACACAACAATACCTTGCATTTCCCAACTATTGGATATGTAGAGTTGTCCCCAACATATATATCATCCCCAGATTCATACTCTTCATATGTGGAAAACCATTACTTATGTGGGGTCATATGAAACAAGCATCATGAGTCAACTGACTAGTGATCATTAGAAACAATATTACATGCAGAAAGTAAAACATCTTCACCTTCATTTGAGGACTTACCTGAAGCACTCTCCTACAGTTTCTTTAGGTTTCTACACTCCTTCACATGTCCCCTTTTACCGTAGTTCCAACACTTAACTCTGTTCTTCTTCCCATGAGTCTTAGATCAGCCCTTGGACTTGTCCTTAGCCCCTTTTTGATCTCCTTTTAGTCCTCCTTCCATAGACCTTCCCCTGACATTGAGAGCATCCCTAAACTATCTAAACTTTTCTTCCTCAATTCATGTGATAGCAAAACTGAAACAAGAGCATCCAACTTTGGATCTATGAGGTTAGTAGTGATAGACAAAAGAACATTCTCCCTTGACTCAAGCAATGAATAGAGAAACAATATACATTTATCTTCCTCATTCACCTCCACATCTACAAATGCTAGTTGACTCAATAACAAATTAAATGAATTTAAATGCTTTGTAACCAATTCACCCTCTTTCATTTTCATGGAAAATAACTTATGCTTTAAATAAAGTTTATTTACCATTCCCTTGGCTTGGTAGATCTCACCCAAACACTTCCACAGGCTATGTGTGGACTTCTCACTCACAACATTCAGCTGAACAAAATCTATAAGACATAGCCAGATTGTACCTCGTGCCTTTTTATCCATTCTTTCCCACTCATTAGCAGCAACATCATTAGGTTTCTTCTCTTTCGTAATAGCTAGCCACTAGTTTCTTTCTTCTAGAAAATCCTCCATTTTTAGCTTCCACAATTCATACCCCATGCCATTGAAATTTTTGATGTCCAACTAAGAGGTAGAAGCAATAGTGGATGAAGCCATGATATCTATATGAGATCTGCAAACAAACAACAACCAAATCTCTCACTGCAGCTAAAAAACCTTCACACTACCACCCAAGAATCACAATTGGCCAAGCTCTGATACCAAATGTTAGAAATGAAGGTGCAAACTACACAATGAAAACCTGATTCAAACCTTTTTTATGCCCTCTAAACAATGTAGAATCGATGGAGATTGCAATAAAAATAAAACCCACTACACAAAAATAACAAGCATTAAGAATAGAACACATAACACAGTATGTAACGTGGAGAAAACCCTTTCAAGTAAAAAAACTCCACCAAGAAAAGAGCAAGTTGTATTATCTTCAAATATATGAGAATACAATACATGCACTTCCTTTGTTTCTTTAGTCTTCAATCCAGTAGCACATGTTACTCTCCAATCGGATAAAAACATAGTACAAATATCCTTATAAAAGGGGGTTGCCTTCTATGGCAAGATAACCAACAAAATATCAACCATTAGATCTGTGACCTAATGATGAATGATCCAGATTTACAATGATAAAATATAAATAAAATGAAACCCCCCTACGACCCCCGATCATAGACGAATGAGTGTTGAGGACCAGATATAAACATGTAGCTGAAATAAGACCACTGCTGGTGAAACCTTTCATCCCTTATGGGTGATTTACAAACAATATTAGGAGTAATTAATTAAATAGGATTTACAAGGTTGATGGCACCTTAATCGTAACATCATGGTGGATCTTGATAGTTACGTATGCTCTTCTCTTGCATCAAATGATGACCTAGAGAATCAAAAAGACTTGGTAGAAAAACTAGAGTTGGAGGGTTCCCTTCTTGTGGCCTTATATTACAAGTTCATTTTAGAGCATGTTGGTGTAAATCTGAGCTCACCATTATGTTTAGGGTGTTTGAGATAGTTAATTTACCTTTTTGATTTGTCCAAATCAGACATTGGAGGCTAGATCTACAAGGTTTTCAATTTGGGAGGTGGTTGCTTGATCCAGGAGGTTGCTGCAATTTTGGTGCCCTTTGGGTCAAACCAGACCTTGCTATCACACCCAGGAGGCCTGAAAACCTATAGATCAACTATCTAAACACCAAAATTGGACAACTTTGCCCAGGGCTATCAAAAAAATCTCCCTCCTTGATCGTATAGATCGCGCAACAAAGAATATTCTCTACATCAACAAAATATTCCTCACAAATTCTCTACCTACACCGGTAGGCGTCAACATTAGCATAGGTAGTATGGGTATATTAAAAATTCTATTTTTAAAATTTATTTTTCAAAATAAAAAGAAAGGTTTTCATATTGTTTTTGGGGTATGTAGGGTACCCAACACCTATAGACCCCATATGGGGCACCTATAGGTGCAGGATCCCTATCCTTGACTAGGTGGCCATGCTATCAGGGTCAAACCCCAAGTCAACTACCAGAACTGGCAGGGTGTAAACCTTGGTCGATGGCCTTAAAAGGCTCAACCCCCGCTGGTGGCATTCAAACTGCCCTTGATAGACTATATCCTGACGACAACATTGATTGGAGATCTCGAGAGTATATACTGCCTGAAAATAAAGAAAATCCACATGTTTTTTCCATAAAATCACTTACCTGCATCAAAAAGTGGTTTCCAAAAATTTAAAGACAATTTTAGCCTTGAAGGTGGTTTTTTCATGTCCCCATAAGTGGTTTTGTGCCATTCCATAGGTGGTTTTCTGATCTAACCAATGGTTTTGAGCTTCAGAAAGGCAGTTTTAAAAATCAACGGCAATTTTAGAATATTTTAGCAAGATCAAGCATATCCAATCATCTGAAGCATATTACATCAAATGATAGTGCTAACATCATCATTTTGGGCATTGACGTCATCAAACATTTGCCCCAAATTCCCCCCCATCTATTTGTATTTTTGTTTGACAATCAGACTTCAAAAGCCTATATCTTACTCACATTTGCTCCTTTATTTGAGTAATTCTTTTTATTTAGGCTAAAATTTCATAGGCTTCATAGTGGTGTAGATGGATTTTGATTTTGGTGTCTAGGTTTTCCAAAAATTATAGTTTCTCTCACCTATTGTTGAGCAGTTCTCATTTCCAAAACTTCCAAGGCTCTATTTGAGCTCATACAATAACATTTTTTGGTGAATTTTTTTTAAAGTACATAAATTTTTTTATTACTTTCCAAGTTTGTTTGCTCAAAAAATCACACTTTCAGTTATAGACTAATTTTGGCATTTGCATGCACTAAGATCAAAAAACCACTTTGCTATTTTGGCTTGTGGCAATTGTAATTGCACTAAGTTTAAAGTACCATGATCATATTTTGTTGGGGGCTTCAATTTCAGTATTGATCTATTGGGGAGTTCATAATTTCAGTTGAGGGTTTCATGTCTTTGTAAATTTGGAGAGATCTATCTTAGTTATTATGGGTTTTTCATTTCATCCACTTTGGTTCTAGAGACTTTTGCTACACTTCCATCTCCACCTCCTGCTTGTTTAGAGTTTAGCGATTCAGTTCAACAGGATGTTTCTTGTCTTTCAGATTCATATTTGTGGGATGAGTACTTGATAGGTGTTTTTGATTTGTTTTGTGACTCCCATCTTACAGATTTGGAAGACACACTTGAGGGGTCAACTCTCATCTTTGATGACAGTCATAGTACAACTATTTTCAACCCATCTTTGTCTTTGGAGATCAATAATATTAAGTTTTCCTATTGTTCTGGATTGTCACATTCTTCAAGTAGGCCTAGGACTCTTGATTCAATTGTGGCATTGGATACATTTTTGTCTTCAAGCATTCACCATTGGCCAAAGAGCTACTCCATTATGGGGGGATATCAAGTCTCACTCTTTCCTTCTTATGGGGGGGGAGGCTTTTGATTATGTATTAATGATGGATGTAGTACTGGGGGGTATTGATATTAAGTTCTCCTTCCATCCTTCCATCATTTGTACATATTTGCTTGTTCTTTTCTCTCTTTTGGAGAGGGGTTTTTCCTAAGGTTTTTTCTCCTTTACTCTATTTGTGAGAGATTATTTTTACATGGGTACCTAACACGGCCTAGTAGCTAGGAACCATCATTGCATCTTTGCATTTGTCTACTTCTCCCTAACTTGCACTTAAGGGGGGTGTTGGTGTGAACAGGGGTACATTACCTTTCTAGTTTCCCCTTTATAGGGTGAACTAGACACATTATCTAACTAGTCATTAGTTAGTTCTATTCACACATGTTCACATGTTAATTTTACTTAGGATAAGTCTAAATATTTCTAGGTTGTCATGTGATCTTATCCTCTAGTTTGCATCTTATCTAAGTTTAGTTGTCACATGTTGTAGGAGTAAGACACTTTTCATTATCCTAATGAGTCCTACATCTCAACCTTGTCTTTATAAGCAAGGCATATCATGTACATTATGTAACAATTTTTGCTTCATTGATAGAATAGGATTATTCTATCATTTGGTCTCTATTGTGCTTTCATGAAGATCCTAGATCTTGGGTGGCTACCTTCATAGCCAACTCTTACATCTATAGCCTTACACCATGATTCATATCATTTCTTTCTCTATTCATCTTTATTTTTATATTTAGAGGAAAAGAAATGCTCCTCAATCCAAACACTAATGGTCAAACTTGCGACATATGTTACATCAAATGTCATAGTTTCTATATTTGTAAGTCTTGCCAAATTTTTTCCTAATAGATCAACTTGGGTAAAATATCTCAATAATCAACAAGTTGCATTTATCTTAATAAAGAGAATACATATAATTAACAAGAGATCCATTTTTTCTTAACTAGAAAGTTACTTTAAATGGAAAACTTCAATAATAAAACTAAATTTAAGTGGACTTGAATGCAATTAATTTGAGAGTGTTGAATGGGAATATATAACAAGTACTTATATGATGCAGGGACATCCATTTGGGTGCATTTGTTGTCATTTTGTAAATGTTTTGGTTTTGAGTTGTTTTCTATTGATTTGTGCAAATAATGTCATTTGAGACCATTTGGGGTCATTTAGGACCATTTTAAGTGTTTAGGGGTAAAGTTGTCACAAGACGTAAAAGTTGCAAAAGTTGTCATGTCAAAGTTGTCAAAAGTTACATTTTTGGTTTGGGAAGTTAGAAATTAGTTTTGGACATTAGGAATGAATGTAATGGGATAAATATGAGGTGTACACATGCAGACTAAGGTTGGGGAAGAATGGGAATGAAAGGAACTCATTTTGGTACATTCTTTTCTTGCATTTTCTATTGAAACAGTCAGTAATATTTATGGTACAGCCTTGTATGGTATAGTACACACATGAAATGAATTGAAAATGTTGAAGATGCATTTTAAGTTTATAATTACTTTTGTTTGAAATAATTTCATTAAGTTTTGAGTGAGATATGGCAATTTCATTGAGGGTAGGTCTGTAAGTTTTTTTTTGAAAAGTTGGAGTTTGAAACACGCATGGTACAGATCTGTACAGCCTAGTACGAACCTACACACATCTTTGGAAGTTGGTGTTGTGTCTTACCTTATAAATTATTTTGGTTTCATGCATTTTTGTTGAGTTTTGTGTGAGTTATCACATTTTTACTAAGAGCAAGTCTGAGACTGGACTAGGGTTTCCAGCGACGTAAAAAAATTAATATCTTTGCTTTCCACCATCAAGAAGTTATGAAAATTATAGAAAGTTCTATTTTAAAGATATCTAAAAACACCTTTGGGCTCAAGACTTTAAAGGTTTACATGTGTGATGTATCAATGATAGTGTGCTCTCATTTATATGCAAATAGCCTTAAAACCCTAGTGATTTGAGGGTTTGATAAGACCTACACTTTGTGTGAATAGGATTGGTTGGGAATCAATAGAATATGTTGTAAGAAGACTGAAATCCCAAGGAACTCATGCATCATGCTAGTTTTCCCTTGTTGAATGCACATTAGGTTGCCATGGAAATGTTTCCAATGTGATCTAGAATGCATTTAATCATTGTTTGAGATGAATTAGTTTATTAAAGTTGTCAAGTGAATCAAGTCTATTTCTTTCTTTTCATCATTTTTGGTATCAGAGCCTAAAGATTTCGGCAAGGGAAATTTTGGAAAGTTTGTGTATTGTATTTGACATGTTGAAGTGAAGAACCTGGATGCCAAAAGACTAGGTAGTGAGGAAAAGGAAAGAAGAACTAGGTGAGGTATCACGAAGGCAAGAAGATGCAGTAGCAAGATAAGAAAGAAAACCTCAAAAAGAAGGACAAGATGAAAGACAACATGATAAGCCAAGTTGCAGATTTTGATAGTGTTACCAAATTGTGCTTGCAGCCCAATTAGGTTGGGCTATGACAACAATTATATAAAGGGGTAAGTAAAAACTTGAATACATGGGTCATCCAATCAACATCTAATGTCTTGGCAAAGAATTGTTTCATGATCATATAATAGCTCAAATTGAGCTGTTACACAATCCAGATAAATGAAAATGCCTCAGCAAGGTAGGAGACATTCAAAGGATGACTGTTGATTGAAGATAAACTAGTCATTGCAGTTCATGTTTTCAAATGTGTTATTGCAGTTCATTCAGTGCAATTCAATGTAGTTCAGAAAAATGTACTTATGACTTGTCAATTCTTTATGATTATAAACATATGTTTCAAATAATGTCAGTTCATGTTATGTAAATGATTCATAAAAGAAATTACACATAAGTCATTACATGAGATGAAACAACTAATAAATTCAAAAAAGAAATGTTTATATAGTCCCACACAAGCCATGGGAGTAACGATATCTGATAAGCAATAAAGTAGAAAGTAGAATGAAGTAAAAGAAAATGCATAGAATTAGGAACGGGACTCGTCATTGCCTAGTGAATGACGAATCCTATCGTTGAAGGTTGTGCCAACATTTTGAGTTGTCCAAGTGTAGCTCTAGGAGAAAACCTGCAAGGGTGGAAGAAGATTGATGTCAAAGCTCAGGGTCCTATATATAATTCTATACATATCTATTTAGAAACACTTTCTATTCTATATCTGACTAGAAAACAAAATGAATGAACTGAACAAGAGATGCAGATATCAAATCATAAGCTGAATCAGAAAGGAGAAGCATCATATCATGCAAATAAAGGTATGTTTTTTATTCTAACATGTTTGTTGAATGTGCAGGAACAGGTTGATGTAATAACATATCAAAATTACAGCATGTAGAGAAAATGTGGCTCCAACAAGGGTTGAGCCTAGCATGTTGTCCTCTTCTTAGTAATTGAAAGAGTACATTCCAGACAGTCAACATACATGACAAAATACAACAATGCATCAACAGAAACAATCCTCAAAGGAACAACACCTATAAGGGTGTAGAGACCAAGTATTGAAAAAATGGTAATCCCAAGGGCATAATAAGGTTTTTTCTCACTATCAAATCAAAGAGTGATCACATAAGAGAATGAGACATCAAGACTTATGGGATAGTCAAGTCTTGATAGAGAAATGAATGAGTTCAAACTAAAGTCAAGTTAAAGTCATAGGAGATCAACTACTCTAAGAGTCATTCCTTGAAGACTGGCATAAGAGAAACAATCAATGACCAAGGAACACTAGTACAGTGAGATGGAGTTGAGAAGGCAGTCTAAAAGATAGTTAAGTAGTCATGCCTATGTCTCATCAAAGAGTCAAGGATAAATGATCAAGATCATGAATAGTCAAGGTATGTAATTTCCCAAGGAAGAACAACCTTGCATATATGTGTGAGATAGTCAACAATGGAGAACAATCACAACTAGAAAGGACCATTCATAGCTTGCACATTCAGTCACCAATGCAATCAAGAGGATCAGCTATGCAAGGTAAATCCTGAGGCAGTCAAGTGTTGAGGGGACAACAAAGGCGTCCATAATGACTACCCAATTTCAATAGAAGGTACAACTAATGAAGAATAGCCTTACATTGAATGTCAGGGATAGTTACTAGTTGACTGCCATAAAATAATAGTAGACAATGAACATGGAGCAGCAGAGTCATGACAGCAATACAGAAGCATGAAGCCTAACTCATTTGAGGTATAACACTCTCATAGTCCTCCTCATCAAAGAGCACAAGATCATGAAAATGAGGTTATAATAAGTTATCCTTTGAAAAGAAGCAGAAACAATAAATAATTATCCCAATATTTCAAGAAGAGGGTCATGTCTTCTAGATGGGGCAGCCATATCAATTATGAAACAGTGAATGAGGTGTATGGAAATTGGGACAGTCATTGAATAAGAGCTAGAAGCCCAAAGATAGTGAGCATTACAAAAGTCTACCAGCAGTATAAAGAGTAGTTTCAAGGAGTACATACACCATCATGAAGAGCAACAAAAATAGGTAAAAATCAGTCATGGAAATGAGGTAATAACAGTCCAAAAGGCAGTCTTGTTTTGATTGTTTAATGACTGTCATGGCAGCCAAAAAAATAGTCATATTTAGGACTATTAGAATAGCCAAAAAGAAGTCCTATTTAGGACTGTTAGAGCAGCCAAAAAAGTCATATGAATGACTGTCAAAGCAAGCAAAAACAATCCAAAGGAACAGTAGTAGCGGCAAAGGAACAACATTGGGACAACAATGACAAACAAAATTCAAGGGACAGTCATACCCATGAAGATGCACAGGGTTATGAAGAGCAAAATGATAGTCTTAAAGTCTATGAAGAGAATGGATGATGCAACTTGAGATCTGAACTTCATTGACCACAGTGTTGTTGGTAGGTATGCTGAGATCTAAAATGCTATTTCTGAAGGTACAACCTCATTTTTATTCACTGAGTATTAGTACATGGGCATTTTCATGATCTATTTTTTGTAGTTATCATCTTTTGTTCCTTGGTTTAGTGGAGAAATTTAGCACAAAAGATCAGCCATGTACCTATAACAAGGAAATGATGTGCAAGCTTGCCCTTGCTAATGTTGTTTTTAGTACTGTATCTTTCTTGCTTGATTCATTAACAACTTTTTTGTCAAGTGATATCTTGGAATGAAGATTGTGCACAGTTAGTTAATGAGAGATAACAACCTCAACCACAACTTTCCTCTATCGTGTATGAAAGAAAACAACTGAAGGATGAAATAGAGGATCTTAGAATTAAGTTGAATAGAGCTGATATGAACATAAAATAGCTAACAATTTGTGAACAACATATAAGCACAGAAAGGGTGAAGTTGGGCTTACCCAGAAAATAACAAGGAATGACAACCCTGCACTTGTCAGAGATTACATTTCATGACTAAGCAAAAGACTCAACAAGAGGATCACAGAGGTCTTTTGTTCACAATGGTCTTTTGAGAGACTACAAAGACAATGATATTAACGTTTTGCATGGTGAATAATAGACAATCATCTTCAGGAATGAGAAGACACAGTCTAATGATTAGATAGTGCACTATTCTAATGCAGAATTAAGCTACAAAATTGCATAGAACAGATGTACAACCATATACCCTATACCCAGCATAGTCCTGGTACAATAAGGTGCAGTCCTGGGCAGTCAATTTCAAAGAGAAAGAGGCAGCTTTAAAAGAGTTGATGGAGCCTGTCACAATAAGTCTATCAATGAGAAAGAAGATAGAGAAAGTAACTCAAAGTTTCCAAGCCAACATCATCACAAACCGACAAAGGTGGTTCATAGTATGCAGAGATAGCATGAAATCATGAAGACAACAAATTACTAGAAAGTTGCAGCAGCCATTAAAGGACAGCAACAGAAAAATAAAGAGCAATCTTTTCTGTGTTGTGCATAGTAACAAATAGAAAAATCTAACAGTAGAAATACTACACAGTCACTAAATAAGCAGGATACAAAGATAAGAGGGCATTGTCATAATGAGAAGTCTAGTACAGAAAGCCAAATGAAATTGATGGGGTGAGAATAAATAGTCTCAATGATTGTATGTGAGAAAGGACAGTCACAATGACTGTATATAGTGACTGAAGATATTTATTAGATGACTGAAAATAGTCAAGATGATTATAATAACATGCTAGATGATTGCAACAATGAAGGCAAAGAAGACACATAGAAATAGAGCCATCAAAGAAGCCCATTTTTTATCATTTCAATCCTTTCTTTTCATAGCATTCATGAAGTGCATGCATTTTCATGAAAAGAGCAGCAGGGCACCCACGCAGTTAGATACAAGAGCATTATTTTCCTTCAGAACAAGAGCATGAAAGAGCCTACATATCTCAAAACACCCAAAATACATGAGAATGAAAGGAGTTTATACCAACAAGAATGTTTGTTATAGTATACAGGGACAACATGACATCCTCATGGAGATTGAAATGATTTTAGCATATAGGCATAAAGGAAAGCAAGCTTCCACTGATCACAAAAGGAGGCTCCTTAAGTTTTCCACAGAGTAATAGCAAAGAATGGAGTCCTCTCACCATTTTCACAAAGAAGAAAAGATAGCAGAGGTAAAGAAATACTTACTAAAGGAGATTGTAAGTAGTTGGAACAACAGTCAGGAAAGCCCTTCAAAAGCCTTCACACAGCTACAACAAACCCTAAAAGTTCCCCATGGTGGCACAGTGGTGAAGAGAGATGCAAACGATGAAATAACAGATGAGGAGTTTTAGGGTTGTTAAACTTTTTTTTTGTTTACTGTGTGCCCTAGAAAGCACATTCTTTTGATTTAAAATATATCATTGCAAACTAATGAGACCCAAGGGTCAACACTTTTTTAAGTGTTGAATGTCTAATGATGCCTAGTGGAGCCCGTGGGAGTCATAAGGGATAATGAATTTTGTGGTGAGTTGATAATTCTTTTAAACCTTAAAGCAATCAAATGCCAATTATAGTTAAGGTTTGAAAAGGTAAGGGTCATAAGAGGTTTTTTAAATTTTCTTTTGACTAAGGTCAATATGAATTGGGCAATTTTGAGAAGCTTTTTACAAGCCAACTTAGGGCAGAAAGGTGTTATTTTTTGCCTTAAGGGTTATTATGCAAAGTCATATACCTCTCCTATTGTTGCACAATTGAAGACAAAAGTATTGTAACTTAACAACTATTAAATGCAATAAATTATAAATTGCTTTAATATTTGTTATGTAATAAACATAAGGAGTATATCATGTATTACATAGAAATTATTAAATCAATCACACCAGTTGCATTTAATAATTGCTAAATTAGTTTAATTTTGCCTCTCAATCATGCAAAATAGAAAGGAGAGTTAAACAGAAATGTAGGTTCATGCATTTAGAGTCATTTTGGAGTGTTTTCCCTTGATTTATGGTCAAACTAAGGTGATTTTGGAGTTCTCCTTGGTCAAACAGAATGAGACGGATAGTTTGGAGTTATTTTAGCTTGTTTTGGAGCAGTTGATGTTAATAACTGAGAGGGGGGGTGAATCAGTTATCCTAATTATTTCTTCTTTTGAACTTTCTTATTAATATTGAATTAAACAAACAAACATTACCATGAAATGAGAAACACATGACACAGTATTTTTGACGTGCAAACCTGGTTAAGGGAGAAAACCACGGGGTGATTAACCCAAAGATAATTCTCTGTTAGAAGAATAAGGAGTTACAAAAATGGCACTTGCCAATTAGGGCTCACTGCCCGAGCACACTGCTCACATGAGGCACACTGCCTACAAAGAGACACACTATCTATAAAAGAATGTTATATAATACTTGAACTAATTGGAAGCATCTACATATGCTGGAGTTTAGTTCTGGTTAGGCTTAGTACACTGATCTGCTGCACTTCATCTTTCCTCTGTTCTTTATTCTGCTATCCTTTCACATACTGGATCTTTCTTACTACTCCTGCTCTGCTCTGCACTTATTCGCATACATCATCATACCATATACAATCTCACAACAAAATCCATCCTCTATATAGATCCGCATAAGTAATTTCATTACCTTTCTAGTCGGCATCCGGAACAGTTTAGTTTCTTACAAACTCTGTTCTGTCGGCTGAATCCTTGCTCACCAAGCAATGCGGATCAAGTATATACTTGTAGATATCATTAATCATGTCGGCCAAACATGATTCATGCCTTCACAACCTTTACCATCAATAGTAACACATCCGGAAAATAGTCTGATGCTCTGTCAGTCAGTTCTTCCTCTGCTCTCACTGTCTTTCAGGAATCCGGTACTCAGCTGTTCATATCTTTTTCTTTGTCCATCACCGGAGGCTAAATTCTTGGAATATACTGCTCAAGGTAGTCCTCTTGACTTCCCCAAATCCGCACTGCACCAAGACACTTCCTCTGAGAGGTCCAGACCAATCTGTCGGACCTTGCCACATGCTCTGTTCTTGTTCACCAGACCACAACAGTCTTCACTCTGACTTCTGGTAGAGACACACCATGACTTGCGAATATGTGGAATGACTTTTGTTGCCATCAATGACAACAACCATGAATCCATATAGTGTCTCTTGCCAACAATCTCCCCCTTTGGCATTGATGGCAACACTTAGTGAAAAATGACTAAGTGTTTACACTATGCTCCTTCTTTGCTGATGCTCTATCTTTATATACAATTTCTGGAACTCCCCCTTAGTTGGATTCCTCATTTTTCACTGCTCCTCACTCCCCCTTTGACATCAATGGCAAAGGGTAGGGTCCGCATACCAAAATTTTTAAAAAAAATAATTTCCTATACATAGCCACATATTTACATACTCACATAAATTGAAGAATGTCTGCAAAAGATGTCTTCAGTTAGATCAGTTCTGTAGCCCAACTTTGCTTCATTCTATCCAAAATTGAAATGTGACCACTCAACAAAAATGCAAAAGCTTCTGCCCTCTTGAGATCTGTCGGATCATTTGTTTGGGCGGTAGTCTGAGCATCACTGATGGCCTCATGCATAGTTTCTAACTTAGGGATTATAATCCTTCTAAGTTCTCCCATCCGGTTAGTGATATTCTTCCTTTCCTTCTCAAGGTTCTTTATTGCATTTGTGATTGCAATAGTTTGACATTCTTGATTTACTATGGAGGAAGAGAGAGGATCAAAACTTTGAGACAAACTTTGTAGTTTGTCCTGTTCTGCTTTTATTTTCTTATCAATTTCTACTGTTGCCTTTGACCAGGAGATACAAAATTTGTAAATATCACCACCATCCTTAAGAGCATTTTCTAAGCTCTTTATTCCAATACTCATATTTCTCCTATCATTAGAGATTAATCCTAGTACTTCTAAAAATCTTTTATCCAAAAATTCCTTCCGGACCTTTTCTTCAACTGATTTTTCGAGAGAATTAAAATGTGTATCAACACTGCTGACTAAGGTTTTGAGATTACCAGAAGAGGAGGCTGTCGGATCTATCTGGATTGATGGCATAATCTTTTCAAGCACTCCGGAAGCAGCCTCTATCAACTCACAGTCTTCCATATGAGACTTTAGGAGTTTTTCATTTGCCTTAGCATTTGCAAATGAAGCTATCTTCATTGTCTGTACCGGAGAGAGAGAGTCAAAATCGAATGGGCCTTTTAGAAGCTCTGGTTCATCAATCTCTAATGTTTCTTGGCTTAGAAACTTTTGAACAGTTTGTGCAGTGTCTCTTGCCGGAGATAGATGTTTCTTTTCTTCTGCAGTTTTGTCCTTTGGAGTCTTTTCTCCTTCCATATTCTTACCACTTTCAGTTGTGGTTTTCTCTATTGGATTCTTCTCTTTCTCAGCATCCTTGGTGCTGTCAACCACTTTTTCTTTTTCTGCTGCTTCTTTCTCCTGTAATTTCTCTTCTTCTTGGGATCCAGAGACTGTAGGAGAAGCTGGAGAAGAGATGTTAGTCTGTTCAAGTGGCACTTCTTCCGAAGCAGATGATTCCAAGTCCGCAGCTATTTCTGCACCTAAGTCCTCTGTAATAGGAATGTTGAACCTTTTGAATGTATTCCGGAGGATCTCTTCAGTGTCCTTGGCTACTTTGTCGGTCTCACCAAGCATAAGCTGATTCATCCTTGCTTTGCTTCTGAATTCATCCTTGCAGTCCTTGAATATCATGTTCATTGTTTTGTGATCAATTGAAGGATATAGCTGAATAGCTATCTATTCCCTGATCTCGAGGTCTTTTGCCATGGCATTGTTCTTTCTTATTTCTAGTTCCATCTCTAGACTTTTTGGAATTTCAGAGATAATCTCAATAAAAGCTTTATTGTAGATGTTCAAGTACCTAATTATAGCTTCCTGCAGGATCTTTTGATCTGCCTCATTGTAGTCATCATAGAATTCAGCCACCAGTTGAAGGTTCCCATCCATAGTGACTGATTTGACTACACTGTCTAGAGACAGGGTGGGCTTTTCAGCAAATTCCTCTGTCACTTCTTCCTTGTCTTGGCCTGAAGAGGGTTTACCGAATCCTTTCTTCTTCTGCTTCTTTATTTCTTTTACTCCCTCATCTGACTCAGTTTCTTCTTCATCCTTTTGGCTTTGATAAGCTCTTGAGGCTTTTGTCTTAGATCTCTTACTGGATCCCTGGACTTTCGATTTTGAGCTTTTGGTTCTGATAGGTGTAGATCCTTTTGATGATCTGGTCCGGGTTGAGGTTTCCACCGGAGCACTTTTCTTGCTTTTCTTTTTTGCCTCTTTCTTTTCTTCCTCAGCCTTTCTTCTCTTTTCCCGGTTGGCATCAAGTGCCTCCTTTGGGATGCCTAGGCCTTGAGCAATATGCTCTACTTCTTTTCTCACCTTCCTCTTTATCTCAGGTTCCCTGAGTTCTACATGGATCTTTACACTCAGCTCCTCAAAGGTTCCAAACCTTTCTGCCTTTGGATCTTTGGGCTAACTTAGCATGTGTTGAACATGCAGCTCCACTATTTGTTCATCCACTTCATACCCCATGGGCATGATCCAGACAGTCCTTGGCTCCACTGCCTCCATTAGGCACTGATCAGTGTCCACCATAAAGCACACTGAGTCTTTGTATTTTTCAACAAGAGACTGGGGAATTCTTTCTCTTGCTTGCATCGTGCTTTGGAAGTTTTTGAAGTATTCCCATAGGGCTGTATTTCTTGCTTTGGCATCCCCAAGCCCGTGTAAATAATCTCTTATCTGGACTGCAACAGGTTTGTCATTCTGCCATGCCCATCCACTTGATCCGGGCAGCTCATTCATGAAGTAGAAAAATAGACATAATATAAGAGTACCATACTTAAAGGAATTCTTTTTATCCTTCTTGATTTTCTGTATATTTTCCATTAATTGGCTTAAGAGCAGTTCGCAGAGATCATAATCTGCATTCTTCCTTAGCATTTCATAGGCAGTATACACTGCAGTTCCGGATACAGAATTCTCCCTGCTGGAGTGATAGATCTTGTATCCTATTATCATGGATGCATACTTGATATCCGGATCCGAAATATCTTCAATGGTCATTGCCCTCTTATCAAATTTTGATCCGGTGGCCTCAGTTACAATGTTATTTTTGACAGATTTGAGGATAGGTATCCCTCCGGAAGATTATAAACCAGTTACTGCCCTAATTGCCTCTTTTGTGATCTTGCAAGGTCTATCCAGCCATAGGAAGTTGTCATGCATCCTGCTCAATATATACCATACCCATTCTTCTTCTTCAAAGCAGGGGAAATGAGTGAATTGATCAAACTATTTCTTCTGGATACCCTTATACTCTGGTTTAAGCTCAAAAGCATTGTCTATCAGTTGTTTGTGATAGAGATCTCTCAATTTGAATTCCCTGAATTCCTCAATGCTTACATGTATGTAAACCCTAATGTCTTCTATGTGTAAAACGCCATGAGGAACACTGGAAAATGCTCCTAAGGGATCTACCTCCAATGACTTGTATGGATGTTTCTTAAATTCAAGTCAGGGCCTATTTGAGATTTTTACTATATTTGGAGTAGCCATTTCTTCAAAAGATTTGTAGCAAGATATCGGAAGTGGAAAATACCTTTTGTGTCTTTGGTTACACGGAGTGGCTGGATTGATTTCTATATGTAATGACTTCGGCAGGAGATCTTCGGTGAACTTGATGAATTTTGTTGCAGAGCTCCGCTTTTCGCTTCTTCTTGGGTGTGGAATGATCAAGTGATTGTTGAGAAATCCCTTATATCATTTCGCAAACCCTAATATCTGTTTGCAATAAATGCTCCACCTACATTATTCTAGTTTGCCTTATCCAGATAGCTTGGAGTATCCTGGATCAGTCCTGATCTATGAGCATCATGTGGATCTTTCAATCATGAATAAATCGAGATGACACATTACAAGAACATCCCAAACATTCTATCCAATCCGCAGAGTAAAATAATGTACTTTCGGATCTCTCCAGACCCTTTTGTAATCCTCTGTCATTCCGGAGCATCTCCCGGAACAGGTCTTACTTGATTGATCACAACTTCTTTATATCTTCATGCGGACCTCTGAAATCTTATCTGGATTATCTCAAGACTTATATCTTCAAACCCTTTACTCCACATCTTGTGCCATATCTGGCACTACTTGATTGGCTGGGGGAACAGGATTTTCTTTGAGTCTCCCCCTGAGCCAGAGCTCACTTTTTAATTTCCGGAAGGAATATCAGCACCAGAGTCTAGTGCGGATCCATTTTCTGTATTCTCTGAACTTTTCTTTACCCAAATCTTGCTCATCTGATTCCTAACTTCATCCGCATTCATCTTTTGTTTACCCTTGTCTTGATTCTGATTATACACCGGACCTCTTTTGTCCTGATTCTTGCTTCTGCAGACTTTAGCATTATGACTGGACCTATTACAGATTTGGCAAATAACATTTCTTTGCATATTTGACTGATAACCTCTTGATCTGCATTGATTAGCCATATGACCTATTCTATAGCATGCAAAGCATCTACCATTGAGTGATTTGTTTACTTGCATATTTCTGCATTCATGAAACTTGTGTCCATACCTTTTGCAGTTAAAGCACTGTCCAGAGAAGGATGGATTAGTTTGATTCATTCTTTTTCTGCACTGATTAGCTTTGTGACCAAAGTGATTGTAGCTGTGGCAGTATCCATTGAAAGATGGATATCTTTGAGCACTGGGCTGTCTTACCGGAGGTCTTCTAGGTCTATTCTTTGGATTTTCTGATCCAAAATTCTTTTGACCGGATCCAGAGCTTTCTCCTTTCTCATATCCCAAACCATACTTGTCATCTGTCTTCTTTTGACTTCTAAGAAGTACTTCAAGTTGGGCAGAACTTATCTTGAATTTTTCTTTATATTCATTTGCTGTTTGAAGATCTCTTTTGAGGGAGACAATTTGATCCTCAAGTTTTTCTTCATTATCTTTGGCATCTTCAAGATCAGATTCAAGATGTCTGATAATCATGTCCACCTGGTGGTATTCTTCTGATTTCTCTTTAAGAGATTGTCTTAGATTGTCTTCAGCTTTTCTTTTTTCTTCAATCTCTTGAGTAAACTTTATAGTTCCTGATTCCATTTCATGTCTTAACATAATGACTTCTTTTGATAACTTTTCACATAACTTGGTTTTCTCAGTCAATTCTTCATTTGTATTGCTTTCTTCACTTTGTCTTGCCAATTGTTGGAGCATCTCCTTTCTCTTTTTCATAGAGAGACTTAATTTGTCTTTTAGTTCTCTCATGAATTCATCAGCCTGTTTGAGTCTTTCCTTTAATTCATTAATTTTAGAGTTTGACTATTCCAGATCCTCAAGGGCAGTCTTGAGTTGCTCCCTTAAACCATATGCATCCATTTGAACTCCCAGATCTTCCTCAAGCTATTAGGCTCTATTAGGAGGAACTTAGCTCTGATACCAATTGTTGATAACTGAGAGGGGGGGTGAATCAGTTATCCTAATTATTTCTTCTTTTCAACTTTCTTATTAATATTGAATTAAACAAACAAACATTACCATGAAATGAGAAACACATGACACAGTATTTTTGACATGGAAACCTGGTTAAGGGAGAAAACCACGGGGTGATTAACCCAAAGATAATTCTCTGTTAGAAGAATAAGGAGTTACAAAAATGGCACTTGCCAATTAGGGCTCACTACCCGAGCACACTGCTCACATGAGGCACACTGCTTACAAAGAGACACACTGTCTACAAAAGAATGTTATATAATACTTGAACTAATTGGAAGCATCTACATATGCTGGAGTTTGGTTCTAGTTAGGCTTAGTACACTGATCTGCTACACTTCATCTTTCCTCTGTTCTTTATTCTGCTATCCTTTCACATACCGGATCTTTCTTACTACTCCTGCTTTGCTCTGCACTTATTCGCATACATCATCATACCATATACAATCTCACAACAAAATCCATCCTCTATATATATCCGCATAAGTAATTTCATTACCTTTCTAGTCGGCATCCGGAATAGTTTAGTTTCTTACAAACTCTGTTCTGTCGACTGAATCCTTGCTCACCAAGCAATGCGGATCAAGTATATACTTGTAGATATCATTAATCATGTCAGCCAAACATGATTCATGCCTTCACAACCTTTACCATCAATAGTAACACATCCGGAAAATAGTCTGATGCTCTGTCAGTCAATTCTTCCTCTGCTCTCACTGTCTTTCAGGAATCCGGTACTCAGCTGTTCATATCTTTTTCTTTGTCCATCACCAGAGGCTAAATCCTTGGAATATACTGCTCAAGGTAGTCCTCTTGACTTCCCCAAATCCGCACTGCACCAAGACACTTCCTCTGAGAGGTTCAGACCAATCTATCGTACCTTGCCACATGCTCTGTTCTTGTTCACTGGACCACAACAGTCTTCACTCTGACTTCCGGTAGAGACACACCATGACTTGCGGATATGTGGAATGACTTTTGTTGCCATCAATGACAACAACCATGAATCCATATAGTGTCTCTTGCCAACAGTTGAGACCCTTCTTTTTAGGGATTTTTTGTTGTGCTCGTGAGAGAGATATTTTGGAGTGGAGTTGACTGCAGTTGCCTCAGGAGAGTTCCTTGGAGGCTTTTTTTTGTATTTTAGGGGAGGAAACTTAGTTTTTTTCTCTCAGTTCTTGATTTTTGGCTTTCTCTTGTACATTGCAAAGAAGCAAAGAGTTTTGTAACTTATTTTTTCCATATTTATAGACAACAACAGGTTTACAGGTTATATTCTTATCATTTTTGTAGTGCTTTCCTTCTATTGTTCAAAAGGATTAACATTTTACCTTCTCAGCTTCATGTGAATGTCTTCATGGATGATTTTTGATAGAATTAATGTGTTTTAAACAATCAAAACCTTTAATTTCTATCTCATTCATTGTTCTATATGGACAAAAAAAACAATTCATATCATAGGTCTTAGGTTGTGCTTTTATTTATTTTTTCCTTCAAAGTTGTGAAACTTAGCTTTCCTTCCAAGAGACTTATAATCAAGCCTTCTTATGAATTATTAATGTGTTCAAATTGCCCTTTGTTGACTTGTGTAAATAGATTTATTGAAAAGATAGTTGTGAATTAATCTTCTAATATCATTTTTGTGTAATCACCTCCTAGAGTTAGTTTTCATTTTCAAAATAGTCACCTCTCTTACCCTTTTCCCTCAAAATTTATTAGTCTCTATGAAAATCAAAAGGGGAACCAGCCCATAATATGGAGATTTATCTTCGCTATGAGCATACCCATAGGCTCGAAGGTGTTTCCATGTTTCACGAGATTGCTAAGAATTAAAACTTAGCATCCAGGTGCAATCTCCGTGACAATAGATAGAAGAATGGAAGAGTTTCAAAAACATATTAAGCTTGTATTACAACAGTGTCTTGAGGAAGCATATCAAGAAAATGTTTGGCATTGGCCAATACATAAGAAAGTGAAATGGCCCATAAAGATGATTGTTCACAAAAGGAGAAAGCAAAGGATGGTTACTTTGAAAAGAGAAGATGAAACAAAGAAGGAAGAGACATTAATTGACATCTGCATGAAGAAAGATCAAGAGTGTCTTCAAGCAAGTGTAGAAATCATGGAAGAGCAATGTTCCCAAGCAGACACAAATACAAAGGTCCATTGGCAAGAGATACATCCAAGAAACTAGCAGGTTGGTGATGATCAGATAGTTGATAAGAAGATGGGTATAGCTAAGATCAAGGAAGAAACAAGACAACAAGCACTAGGACATAGTGAAGAGGTAAATTGGCCTCATGGTTTTTATCTAATGCATGTTGTTGATAATGTTTGTATAGGTGCAGACCATGGAGAAAATACAGAGGAAGAAAAAATGGAGAACAACAATGAGGTGTATGACAGAGCAATAGAATCTTGGAGTTTTCAAGTAGAGAAGCTGATAAGAAAGAGAAGATGCATGAAGAAAGAGAGGAAGATGAGAGTGCACATCAAGAAATAGGGAGCAAATCAATCCAAGCATGGTGAAGATCAAGAGAAGGTCAGAGGGAAACTAAGACTACAACACAATTAGAGGAAGTGGAAAAAGTAGCTAATCATCATTTGAGATGGAACTCAAATTTCTTTTCCGCGGGAGTATGATGCAGGGCATCCATTTGGGTGCATTTGTTGTCATTTGGAAAATGTTTTGGTTTTGAGCTGTTTTCTGTTGATTTGTGCAAATAAGGTCATTTGAGACCATTTGGGGTCATTTAGGACCATTTTGAGTGTTTAGGGGTAAAGTTGTTATAAGATGTAAAAGTTGCAAAAGTTGTCATGTCAAAGTTGTCAAAAGTTGCATTTTTTTGTTTGGAAAGTTAGAAATTAGTTTTGGATATTGGGAATGAATGTAATGGGATAAATATGATATGTACACACAGAGACCAAGGTTGTGGAAGAATGGGAATGAAAGAAACTCATTTTGGTACATTCTTTTCTTGCATTTTCTGTTGAAACAATATGTAATCTTTATGGTATGGCCTTGTATGGTACAATACGGACATGAAATCAATTGGACAGATTGAAGATGTGTTTTAATTTTATAATGTTTTTTTGTTTGAAACAATCTCATTAAGTTTTGAGTGAGATATGACAATTTCATTGAGGGTAGGTCTGTAAGTTTTTTTTTGAAAAGTTGCAGTCTGAAACATGCATGATATAGATTTGTATGGCTTGGTACAGACCTACACACACCTTAGGAAGTTAGTTTTGTATCTTACCTTACAAATTCTTTTGGTTTCATGCATTTTTGTTGAGTTTTGTGTGAGTTATGACATTTTTACTAAGAGCAAGTCTGAAACTAGACTAGGGTTTCTAGCGACCTAGAAAATTTAATAGCTTTGTTTTCCACTATCAAGAAGTTATGAAAATTGGTAAAAAGTTTTGTTTTAAGGATATCTAAAAACCCTTTTGGGCTCAATCCTTTAAAGGTTTGCATGTGTGAGGAATCAATGACAATGTGCTCTTATTTGTATACAAAAAACCTTAAAACCCTAGTGATTTGAGGGTTTGATATGACCTATACTTTGTGTGGACATGATTGGTTGGGAATCAATAGAACATGTTGTAAGAAGACTGAAATACCAAGGAACTCATTCATCATACTGGTTTTCCCTTGTTGAATGCACATTAGGCTGCCATGGCAATGTTTCCAATGTGATCTACAATGCATTTAATCATTGTTTGAGATGAATCAGTTTATGAAAGTTGTCAAGTGAATCAAGTCTATTTCTTTCTCTGCATAATTATATTTATATATTAGAAGGTTATTAATTGATGTTACTCCATTGACTCTTAGAAAAAAATTATCAATTCCCACTTGTCCTCTCTTCTTCTTTTGTATCCATGCACATAATATTTAAGACTTATTTTAATTGAACGCATGTACTTCAAGCATGGTTCAAGCTATGTGGGCTTTTGTTGTGAATATAGTAATTCTCACACAAACTACTATGGAACCATCTCTCCACCATAGAGAAAACAAACCATTGAAGAGACAAAAAAGAAGATGCCTCCAACATTCTCCACTTTTTTGGCCAAATATTCAACTTTATTGGCACTTTGAATTACACTCAAGCTATCCCTCAACCATTGTACAAATCCTATAGTGGTTATAGATCCTTCCAATGCATAGTTTTATGGGTGTGTTTGGGCCCAATTTGAAAGCCATTGTTCTCAATAATCCATTTTTAAATGTAATGGATTTTTCACCTATGTTCAAAAGAATGAAGAATCTAATGAAGTTCTATTTGCTCAACCTTTCCTACAAAATTGACCAAGCATGGTAGCATGTTGGTCTCCCAAACAACCAGAAAGTCAGATTCTAGTGAAAAGACACCCTTGGAAAATTTGAAGGAAGAATGGATGGATGTATGTTCAAAATCTTAAGGGTAGGCCCATGCTATTCAAGGGTTTTTAAATCCATCAACATGGTTTGAGTTTCATTGAGCAATTAGTTACATGATTTTTATTTGAGCCTCTATTTAATCCATTTGTTGGCTTTAGTGATTATGACTGGGGAGGTAGTTTGGATAACCAGAAGTTCACATCTAGTAATTATTTTTCACTTGGTTCAAGTTTGGTTACATAGAGCTCAAAAAAGAAAATTTTGGTTGCACTTTCATCTATGGAAACATAATATATTACAATTACTTCCGTAGGTACACAAGCATTATAGCTCCAAGAAGTTCTAGAAGAAATTGGGGAGAAACAAATTTAGCCTACAATAATCTTTTGTAATAACGCATGAGTGCAATTAAGTTTCCCAAGAATCATTTCCATCATAATAGAACAAAGAATTTCGATTTAAGATATCATTTCATTCGAGATTTGGTTCAGAAGAAAGAAATAGAATTGAGGTATATAAACACTCAAGAACAACTTGCAAATATCTTTACAAAAACAGTTGCAAAGGTTTAGTTTTTGAAACTCCTAGACCATATTGTGAGTCCCCTCAACATCAAGGAGGAGTACGTTGATAAGTGATGTTAGTGCTAAAGAGATTTTTATTTTGTTTTTAAAAACAAGTCGCAGTTTTGTTAGTCTTCCAATTCAATATGTGCGCCATACATGTTAACTGCATGTAAGGGGTTATTTTTAATTTTTCTTTTTCTGTTAGTTTTAAATTAAGACAAGGCTTTATAAAACTGTCACTACAGCGCTGGTTGTAGATAGAGAACACTCAGATTTAATAAACAGTGAACAGTGATCAATTTTTTCCGATAAGTGCCTCAAAATTGCAATATAATATTTGTTATGGCTGTAAGATTATTTATTCTTTTCTAAATATTTAATATTATAAGCAAGTTTGTTATTGCTATAAGTTTGGTCATTTGGTCGATTTTCAATTATTCATAGATGCTATTACAATCTGCATTACATTTTATTTTGATGTCAACATCCTCATGGTGCAATTATGTAAAGTTCCTTGCAAGTTTTCTAGGTTGTTGGAGTAGAGCTCACTAAGGTGAAATTATACACTACTCTACCTCGTGAAACGATATTGGTCAGATTCAGATTTTGGAGAAGTGGTACATAACTTTTTTTTTAATGAGCATTCCTATTATACTTTATATTAGGTATAAAAATAGTACAATATTCATAAAAAGGGTTTGGGTGGTAAGAAATCGCACTCACAAAATTTATCGGGACCAAGTCTAAAATACAGATGAAAATATAAAAAAGCCAAGCCCAAAAAGCATGAAGGAGCTAAAGCAATGCCAATAGAAGGTGAACCTTGATCATCAGAATTATTTCCTCATACATCTCTAAGATAATGTCATCTATCGGCTCCCAGCCAAAGAGAGCACCTTAATCTTCAGAATTTTCCTCCACAGACTGCTGGGCATGGACAGGAAAGATTGCAAATTGCAATCAAGGAAACTTTGTCAAAACTAGACACATAACTTTTGAGTGTTGTAGAGCTCTGTAAATTTTTTATTCAAAATGAACCCGGAAAAAGGTTAAAAATAGTAAGTTTTCTTTGAGAAAGGAAAATATTCCAAATTCCTTGGCTGATTATTAATTGGCATACACAGATGAAATCATATTATATTTAAAGGCTGAAATGTAATGTCAAGCTGGAAGTGGCATAAACAATATAGTCATGTTGAGGAAGATTAAATTGCAGGTTGCCATCGCAGGGCAACTGGACTACGAACAACGTGTGCTCCTCCCTCTATACATGTCCATCTTAACTCTCCGAACTCATGAGACACAGATGGAGATGTTATGTTGGTTTCAAATCTCACACTATAACTGGCCTTATCCTGTAGTTTACTGAACTCCAGTGTCTGTGGCAGCACGGTTATTTTTACTCCAGGAGGGCTCTTCACGCTCACTCGGTACACAGCACGAGCTTGTGCACCCACATGCGTCACTGTTCTCCTCTTCACCTGAACCGATTCGTTGCCAGAGTAGAACAGCACAGAGAAGGATGGGTAGTTGAGATCTCCGGCTTCCAAACTGGGACTTGGGCAGACAACTGATTTCTTGGTGAGAAGGGCAATCTGTTGCGAGGTGTAATTGAGCGTGCAGAGAAAGTTGACGTAGTCTTGTGGTTCCAGATCATAGACAAGCCCAGGATTTAGTGCACCTGTTGGGTCCACATGACCTGCGCCAATGGCAAATGGGTTGGCTGCTTCCATGGTCGATGAATCCCTAATGGCCTGCTCTGTATTGTCAATATTGTAAGAAGAGGTCATCAGGGCAGATTTTATGGCGGCTGGGCTCCAGGTAGGATGAACTGCTTTTATGAGTGCTGCAATGCCGCTGACGTGAGGACAGGCCATTGACGTCCCTGATAGAAACAAGTAGGGCAAGGATTCCACTTCCGCGTATGCTGCCAATATGTTCACACCGGGAGCAATCATATCTGGCTTGAGAATATGTGGGTATGCTACATAGGCCCTCTTGAGGTAAAGGCCGCCACAATGGGAGCGGCTACTGTCTTTCCCACTACAGTCAATCCTGGGAGGCCCAAGGTAGCGGTGGCATTAATCCCCATGTTGTTGATGTAGGCCTTGATTTTTTCTCCAGCTGTAAAACCCACGCTGATAGCCGGTAGATTGTTAGGACTAGTAAGGCGCTGTTCATTACCATAAAGCACTTCATTTGCAACAATCATTCCTGCACCCCCTGCTCTCGCCACTACGTTGCCTTTCTCAGTGGCGCCACTCTCCCCTTCGTTTCTGGAAATTAACAATTGATCACACACCACGATTTTACCCTTCACCACATTAGGGTCAAGGCTGCCAGAAAGGCAACGCCTAGAGCTGTTGTTGGTGGATGCATAGACGAGAGGAAGAGATCTCTCTTGAATTGTATCTCTACCCTTGTACATAGAAGTGCCCCTGTGCACTTCTTGGTTTCCCAAGACTAGAGAAGCAGGGAAATTTCTGTCTATGCTGCTGGCACCCACAGTAGTAATCCAGGGCGCTGGGTTACTAAGAGAAGACTGAAAAGGTCCTTCATTGCCTGCCGCGGCAGAAACAAAAACACCCTTCTCGATGGCTCCAAATGCTGCGATGGCTACGGGATCCTTATGAAATTGCTCGTCTAGCGAGCTAATTGACAAAGAAATGATGTCCACGCCATCTGCGATGGCTTGTTCCATGGCAGCAGCTATGTCTGCACCATCGCAGCCGTTTGCCCAGCAGACTTTGTAGATGGCGAGCCTGGCTTGAGGGGCCATCCCTCTGGCCGTTCCGTTGCCAAAACCGAAGAAACTAGTCGCAGGCACTGCAGATCCAGCAATAGTAGAAGCTGTATGTGTGCCATGGCCGTCGTTGTCTCGAGGAGATTTGTACTCTCGGGTTTCGTTGATGCGATCTGTCTGTTCGTAGCCTTTGAACAAGTATCGAGCTCCAATGATTTTTTTATTACAGTATGAAGAATTGAACCCCGGCCCGTTTTCACATCCGCCCTTCCATCTTGAGGGAACGGGTTCAAGGCCTTCATCGTGGAAGCTTTGGCTTTCAGGCCATATTCCTGTGTCAATCACACCTATGATAATGTCTTCGCCATAAGTTGAATATTTGGACCATACTCCCGAGGAAGAGGAAGAGGAAGAAGTGAGCCCCAGTAACTCAGGTGTGTGTGTGGTGGCGATTTTATTGAGAGAAGAGGGGATTACGCCCAAGCAGCCATCCATACTCTGCATGGCTTCAGCCTCCGCTCTACTCAGCCTCGCAGCAAAGCCGTGCAGGAGTGTATCATATGTATATAACATGTCATTTGCAGTGTCAGATTGTGAGACCTGGTCGAGCATCGAAGCATACCAGTGCTGGTGTAAATTGAAGTGATTAGGTTTCATGGACTTCATCATGTGAACAATGTATGGCTTTCTTAAATCTTCATCTTCGGCCTTCCCTAACAACATCACTGAGATAGCGAGAAACATGAGAATGAGAGCGGCAAGCGACGCGTTGGCCATTGTTGGCAGGTAAGAAACAAACCGGGAAGAGAGGAGAATAGCTAATTGATATGTCAACAATGGTGGAGAAAGAAGGCTCTTTATAGGGGGAGTAGTATCCACGGTATTGGTTCTCGTGGCTTCCTCGAAGCAGACGCTCTTCTAACTAGCATATGAAACTTGACGTAATCAAACCTTAATTTTATCAAACGTAACTAATGACATTTTTACGCGTAAACGTGTACAATATTTTCAACTCGATTAATTAGGATTGACCTGTGTACCATTTTTTCAACTCGACTGATTAGGATTGATCTGTTCAACCTTTTCGACTAACATTGATGACTGTTTCAATGTTCTATTTTTGGATAGGGTCCATTTTAACCAGTCTGTAAGATTTCAGATTGCTGATAAACCTACAACATATCAACTGTTTAAGTTCTTCGTCTTTACATGAAAATGACAAATTAAAATCAGCAGTGCAAAATTGAAATTTGAGACCGCCGGCAGCTTTATTAAACAAAAAAACTAACATCATTATTTTGAATGGAAGAACGGAGTAAAGACTATATCACTGGACTCGTTCTTTTCTGACTCTGTTTCAGCGACTTGAGTTGAATTTGTCTTCATTCAGGCAATTAATGTCATTTAAAATATCTGATGTAATGGAATTTTCATCTAGGCACAGCTTAGAAAAACCAATAAATTGTATAATCCTTCTTTTAAAATGATTGTTAAACCAAACTAGGAAAATTCAGCGATTGGATGTTCAGATGACTTAGACGAATTCTTCGAAATGTTTATGTTACCATAGTCACTTAAAAAACTAAATGTTCTAGAAGACTTATACGGATAATTACAACGATATCTTCATATTTTGAATCAAGTGCAAGGAGATTATAATATTGTTAATTGCTCTCGAGGGTAGACCGGATGAGCGTAGGTTTGAAATCTGATTAAAACATTGTGTTATAGGGTGGGGCCTCTCTAGGTGTTTGATGGAGACTAAAGGGGCTCATCTTGTTTATCAACACTCTTTGAGTAAGCATAAGATTATTGGGCTGTCAATTTTCTGTGTATCAAAACAATAATAATAAATACCAGTAATGTTAATACATAAACTAAATTAGTTTTCAATTACATGAAGTGCCTTGAAATTTAAGGGGTTTAGTTTAGACAATTTTAATCTCACTTATAAGGATTTTGCTTAATTAAAAAAAAAATTATTAAAATTGTTCTCTCATTTTACTTTACTTTGTGTGGATAACTTAAATGCATAATTCTAGCATATTTTTGGGATTTTTTAAAATGTATTCACTAACTTCGTACTCAACGCAATATTCTCTTAGGACACATCACTCTGCTCAGAAGACTTCTGATCTATTTCTCAAAACATTGGTTGCCATGAACTAGATTGCATGAGAATTAGAAGTCTTATGGACTATATCACAAGTACAATCATGTTGTCTATTTAAAAATTCTAAATTTTTCATGTTCCTGTTGATGGCCAAATTGACACAATGTAACATAGGTAAGATGAGATTCAACTTGCCTCTCTTGAAAAGGTAACTAATCCTAAGATCAATTATCTCCAAGGTCTTGGGAGTTGGGTTACAACCGTGTTGTGCAAACAAAAGGCTTAATGTGGACTATTTATTCAAGGGGCCCAGTTTTCACAATATTACTCAAACTATATTTTCCTAATCTAAACTTATTCTACTGATGACAAAAAGAGCAAAAGATATTAAGGATGCAAGAAGACAGTTCAATAACTTTTACTTTAACCTTCACTTGATAAATTCACCTAAGAAAATTAACTGCAATATTGAGATCAGTCTTTACACCCCACCATTCATACCAATAATGCAAGATTCAAACGATTTGAATAAAATAAAATGAGAGTTGTTTCTAATTATTGTATTTCACACGCAAATTAGAAGCAAATCCATAATTTAAGCTCAAATTCAATATCTATCAACTCAATAAACAAGTAAAGATTTAGGATAAAGCACTACACAATATGCAAGAAGATGAATTCAGAGGAACAACAACCATCTTGTATTAATTTATTCAATTCAAGTATAGATCCAACAAGAATACTACACTAGAATTATAGGTCCTGCGTCTCAAACTCTCTCCTCTAATCTAAAATGTTGTAAAACTAAATGCTTTGCTAAAACTGAAATACTATAAAATTCACTACGTATGGACCAATAGCCTAATTCTTCAACCAGCGGACCTTATGAATGATCCATGTCCCCTTATTTTATAGACCAGAAGAAAGTAAAAACGATGTTTTAAAACTCATGCAGTGCTCCTCTTGAGTTCAAAATACATGCAATACAAAGCTAAAGAAAGCAATACTATTTTTTAAAGCTCAAAAAGCATGTAAATTCTGGGTACTTTCTTTCCTTGGAAAATTCAACATGTAAATTACCAACTCCATGTAAAAATAAGATTCATGAAAAAAGTAGGGTCCACTTTATAAAAATAGTAGATCCCTTTTTACAATGAATAAAGAATAAAAGAATATTCCATAGATCCCAAAATGGAAATCTCAACTAGAGATAGCTTTAGATCCTTCCCTTGCTTATACTTTACAAAATTGGGGAGCAATTGTTCTACTTTGTCCTCATTAGGTCCATCTAACCAATCCATTCTAAATTTCAAGGTCTCAAACCTCTGAGATACATAGGCATTGACCTTCTTGATCTTCTGGAGATCTCCTTTGATGAGCTAGAAATTTTCTTTGATATCCATACACTCATCCAACACATCTTCTTTGAAACCTGCAGGTTTATTTAGTAAACCTTCTACACTCTTTTTAAAAGCATATTTTATTGCATCCAAAGTATCTAGCCTACGTTTATCATGCAAAAAGAGATATGAACTAGCTACCGTCCCAACAAAAACATTCATTTATGACAAATGTTCATATACTTCTTTCTTCATCTTCAATAACTCAGGCATATATTCTTCTTTCTACTCAATCTTTTAATTCATTTTATTTATGGTTTTATCAAGAAATCAGGTTTTTCATCTTCTAGAACATATGTCTTCTTTATCTCATCTAGAGTCATCTAAGTTTTAACTTCCCTGAGAAGTTTCCAATCATGATTTAACTTTTCATCCTCTGTTTTGAGATTCTCAGTATAAGAATCTATTTACTTCTCTAATTGATAACCCTCCTTATAATCACCATAACTATTATTAAAAGCCTAAAATGCATCAACCAAAAGTCTGGATACCCACCTATCCACCACGCCAGATTTTTCCTTCATAGCTTGTAAGGCATCAACTTCTTGTTTTGTCATCAAAATTGGATTCTCCATTATAGTTGCTTGTTGCTAAGAAATTGGAGTTAGAAGATCCTTAACAAAAGTCTTCATTTGGTTTAGCTACACCTTCAGGTCATCCTTAGTTTGTTTATCTTTTTGCATCCTGGACATCACTATGTCCACTGCTAAACCTAAAGAATGTATTTCCTCTTCTGAGGTCTACTTGCCCTAATTTTCTCTTGTGATCTGATAATTAGAGATAGAAATATCTCTATCATCTTTTTCCTGAATAGGGGTTGCAACTTCTACAATTCTTTCCCCATGCTCATTTATTCTAATGGCTGAGAGAGTTTTGGATCGTTTCCTTGGTTTACTCTTTTCAACCTCTATAGCCATATCCTACAAATTTAGTGGTTTGACCACTACCTGTTGTCTTTTTTCCAAATTTATCTTTAGCCAAGTGGGATCTATTGAAGTTATTTACACGGATTTATCAGTCTTTGTACCTTTATTCTATTCATCACCATCAAAGACTCCTTTACCTAAAATTTCTTTATGGCTTTTCTCCTTTTCTTTATTCATCTCCTCTTGATGCAAGACTTCCTCCTTCTGAGGTCCTTCTTGTTTGTCCATCTTCTCTTCTTCAAAAGAAGTGTTTAACATAGTAGAATCAACAATCTTTTCTTGTTGTTCAATTATTTCTATTAACTTCTTCTATTCTTCATATGTTAAAACATGCTCTTCTTCCTATTGCATATGTTGTCCTTGTGGAAGATTTATAGAAGTATTCTTTGTAGTGTTATCCTTAGATTCATGCCCTACTTGTGCTTTTGAATCTTATTGATTCTTCTCATCAAGACTATTCCCTGTATTGTCAACATTTTATACAATGGTCACTTCCTCCTGAGAATGTTCTTGTTCTGAAGGAGCGTCCTATTGGTCTAGTGGATTTATATGCACCTGATCATTATTTCCCTCCTCAAAGAGTTTTCATGAGTTTCTTGATCATAGGAGGTATCTTCTTGATGGGTTTGATCTACATTCATTTGATCACTCTCATGTATCACCACTTGTTCTTGTTGATCACCTTCTTGAGTGAAAACCTCTACATTTTGTGGCTTTTCTTATTCCTAAGCACCATCCTCCTTTTCCATCTCTTGATCAGTTTCCTCCTTCACCTCTTGTCTAGAAGGTGAAGGGGTATCCTCTTCTGATATATCAATTATAGGACCCTGAGATGACAACCCTTCTTCTTTAACCACATTTCGCCACTGCCTCCTCAGGTTTACTTGTCTAATGTAGTTCTGTTTGTTTTGTAGAGGGAGGAGGAACAATTGTTTGCATTGGATCTATAGGATTAACTATTACTTGTTGGTATTCTTGGTGAGAAGATTCATCACCTTCTCAAGGAACTTGTCCCAAAGCCTATCTTGTTAGGATAACTTGGGCTATTGGTGTTACACCTAAACCAACAACTACCCTTGCCTTAGTAGCCATATAAGTAATTGAAGCTTTTCTAAAAGCCTCACCAACCATTGTAACTACCTCTTATGAATCTTGATCTATTAATCCCAACATTTTCTTCCTTGGAGGATTCTTATAATTTTTCTAGTATACCCTAGTACCAGAGGAGATAGACTCATGTGTAGCTGATCTTCCTCTTTTCTTACCTTGTCCTTTAGTAAATCTAAGATCCTTGATCCTAGTATCTAACCATGAATTGTTGAAATCTAGGGCCTTTTCACATATTTCATTCAAAGAAACATCTTATTTTGATGACTAATCAATAGGGTCCAAGGGTCTCCAATCAACATATTTGAGGTCATAAATTGGATTTAGTACATATCCATCGGATAATTCTTCATGAACATCATCTCTAATTCCAAATTGCCTTAACTAAAGGGCAGTCAACCTACAATAACTCCTTTTTCTCACTTCAAAGTAATCTTTGCAATTGGCCTAAAAATCCTCCAAAGAATGTCCATGCTTAAAGGACATTGTGGGAAATAATTATTGAAGCCTCCTTGAAGGATCAAAATCTTTCCTAGGCACATAAGTCTTCAATTTGAGTGCCTCTAACTCCTCTGATGTAGTTTTGGCCACTTGAATAGTTGGACAAGAATAAAATCTTAGATTGAATGGGTACTTTGCCCCTGCCTTATGTTTTCTAGATAGCTTAAGATGGACTTCAGAATTCTGCATTGAAAATTTTACCAATACTAATCTATCACTGCATTGCCTTGGTAATAAGAAAGGAGCCTTCTCAAATCTAGAAATTTTGATATAAGTTGACCTAGGGAATGTAAGAAACCACTATTCCCATCTATTCACTAATTGCATTGCCTTATTAGACATCCTTCTCACATGTCACCTATTAGTTGTTCAATTATAACATATAAGAAATCATTATTCACTCTCTTAAAATGTTTTTCAGCTTGTTTCAACTCCAATTAGGGATATAACTCCCAAATCTTACTTTTCCCTAGAGCTTCACCTCTAATTCCATGTGTAGTCAAACCTAGAAAAGTACTAATCCTGGTAGCTATATCTACAATAAATGATGTCATATAGAACCTTTTGGTGTTTACCATAGTAGTTGGTTGTGCATGGAGCTAATCTGACATAATTTGTCCTTAATATAAATAAATCAAACATTTCAAAATGATGTGAATGAACTAGAACATCCAAGTCTCATATGGTTTACTGTCATTTTTCCTAAAGGCCCTATTTAGAAAAGTGACTATGTCCCCTACTTCATCTTGGAATTATTCCCTTGTGAGCTTGCCTGGGACCTTTGATGTAGATTTTCTTTCCACTTAAAGCTAAGACCTATTGAGAATCTTGAGGTGTTCAGTTACATTGATCTCATAGGCTTTCCTAGAATCATTCTCTGTCAATGGAGTTACTTGTCCATGAGGAGGCAAGTCAAAAGTAGTCCTCATCATGAGGGAAATTAAATATAGTATCATTGTGCCATAAGGGTCATAACACCTCCTATCCCTCACATTATAGTGCTGGGTAACAGTCAAAATCAACTTAGGACATTGTACCAAGATAGGGAAGAAATAACATGAGCAAGTCCTGAAGCTACTAATTTCTTTGCGCTAAGAGTTGCATCCTCAGAAGAAGTATCCTTTCTAAATTTCTCTAGGTCCACATAACCTAAATCACTATCTACTATGTTTACAAAATTTGATGTGAATTTGGATACCTTAGGTAACCCTTAAAATTTATATTTCATAGTTAAAGGAAGTTCCTTTTTCTTTTTCCTTTGCTCTCAACTTTTCCTTCTAAGACAATTTATTCTTCTATTTGCTCCTTTACCTCGTCAGACATTGATCAGGCATGAAAAACACAAGAAAATTATATAAGAAATCCACTTGATCCAATAAAATCCATTGTATAAGGCGATTTTTGCATATTTCAATATATGGCATGACTTTGGATTGCAGGTGGACAAACGATTCAGGAACCAAAAGTTCTAGGTCAAAAATCATTCCAAACTTGAGCCCTTTTCATTATTTCACATTTGGCTAGAATTGGGGATTTGGAAGGATTTAAGATTTGGACACTTGGTAAAAATGGTCTATCAGGTCTCGAAGTTCTGAAGGAATTTCACATTTTCTTAGCAGGGACCGAAAGTTCAAGTGGTTTATGGTTTTAGGGATTTGGGGAAAATATTCATATAGGGCCTAGAACTCCAGGAGGATATCGCTTTCTCTTCTAAGTCTTCATTCTAGTTAACGAGAGTTGGGACTCCAGAGGGAAACTAATTTTTTTGAAACTTTGCTAGAAATCCCTTCAGGGTCTGAAGTTTTGTGGGGATCAACTTAAAGGGTTTCTTAAGTGAATAGTTTGTAGGAGGTAGGACTCCAGAAGGATATTAGATTTGAACATTTGGTAACAGATCCCTCGGGGGTCCAAAGTTCCAAAGGAACTTCTTCTAACACTTAAGTTTTGCATAAATGATATTTCAAATGATTTTCCTATCTTTTGTACCATTTATGTTTCTTATATGCCTAATATTAAGCATGCTCTTCCTTATAAGTTGAATATTTCTCATCTTAAAAATCCAAAATGTATGGCTTCTTTGAAAGCAATTTGGGATTCTATCCCCAAGCCTGAAGAAGGAGAATCATAGATTGAATGGTAGTATTCTACTATTTCTCAATGTATTATGTTCTTACGTGCATTTGGTAAGAGAATGGACTAGAAGCATAGGCATACAGAAAAAATCTAAAAGGGAAATTGGAACATGCAAGAAAACAACTAAATGCAAATCCTAGTAACATCAATATTCAATCTACTATTGCTGACATTGAGGCACAACTATGTAATCTTGATAACTATATAGGTATGGGGGCTAAAGTAATATCTCGCCTTCATTGGATCAAAGAAGGTAACAAAGGTTCTAAATTTTTTTTTTATTACTTGAATTATAAACATAAAAAGGAGAAGATTAATGTTATTAAGGATGATCAAGGCTCTTTACATATAGATTCAAATGAGATCAATTTGTTATTCCAAACATTTTATGAAAATATTTTTAGTGAGACTCATCACTGGAATGATATTAAGAAAACCTTGGAAGATATTGTTAAAGATTGCATTCCTAACTGAATGGACCCTGGTAGTAGTCTATTTTTGGATCAGATACTATATTTAGATGATCTTGATCATGCTCTTTTTTCTATGGTCTTGAACAAAAGCCTAGGTTTAGATGGGCTTCCTATGGAATTTTATCAAGGTATGTGTTCTCACATCAAAGAGGACTTTTATTGTCTTTCTTTGGAGGCTTTTGACAAAGGTTCTTTGGGTCCTATTATTAATCAAGGAGTTATCAAACTTTTACCTAAAGTAAAAATGAAGACTCCATCTCTGTCAAGTGACCAATTACTTTATTGAATACCTCTTATAAAATCATAGCTAAGGCTTTGCCTAGGCATATTAAACCAGTGGTTCAAGAGATAGCAAGACCTAAACAAACATGTTTTTTGGGGCACATATTTATTCTTGATAATTTAATTTTAGCATGGGAGGTAAGTGAATGGGCTCAATAGACTAGTCAAAATGCCTTGGTGGTCAAACTTGACTTTGAGAAATCTTATGATAGAATGCACTAGAGCTTTATCCTCAAACTGTTACAGTGGCTTGGTTTTGGTCCTAAACTATGTGATCATGTTCCAATGTTTTTCAAGGATGCTAATGCTCAATTAATTGTTAATGATCATATTGTTGTGTAGAAAAGAGATCTCTAGCATAAAAAGTTAAACTAGTTCATCCCTCATCTACAAAACATTGGGGTACAAACCGAGCATGGCTTCTACCCAAGGAGGAGAGCCAAACTATAGGAGTTCTACCCTTTTTTGTATATAGAGGGATCAACAAAGTTTAACCAAATCCAAACAAGCAAGAAAAGACTAAGATTAAACCACAAAATGATGAATAATAGAGTATAATAGACCACAAGAAAATAACCTCAGAGATCAACAAGCACAACAGAGATAAGAGAACAATTCAAAACCTAGAAAATATAGCAAAAGTGCCCAAGACAGGGGTGCTCAGGTGCCCTTGTCCTCTTTTAGGGTTAGGTAGAACTTTGAGTATTATCAAATCTGTATCTATATGTATTGTCTTCTTCCCAGAAGTCAGCCTCCAAAACCTATTCTTCTTACCTGCACACACGGAAAGAGGGAAAATGTTGAGATGTTTTAAGGGTTTTCCTCAATCAAACCCCATGTTGGTGTTCCCAACTCCACTACAAAAAATGATAAGATCCAAGAGTGTGTGCCTTAGGAAAGTAGAGGCTAGATCTATGATAATATGATAGATGATGATGATGATAATAATCACAAGATAGTCAACCTTAGTTGATGAAGACCTAACACCAAAAAAGGAGAGTGATGAAGAGGTCTTCAAACTTCCTTCAAACCTTGCAAATGACTTCAATAGCATTCACATGTAGAAAACAATCCAAACATGAAGAATCCTTTAGCACAAAACATCATATGAAAGAAATTTCACATTCGTCTGGTTAGGTGTAAAATGAACTACAACACACACTTAAATATGCACTCCCGCTCACCTTCAACAAATAAAAAAACTTTAGGTCAATAAATACTAACTAAAGGAGTGTCCTAAGCTGACACCACAAAGTGGGACCAAAGTACCTAAGAGGGACTAGGGCACTCGGTTGCCCTAGACCTTTGGTCTAAAGACTCCAAAAGGTGTCTTTTAATGCAAGCTTAGTCCATTCCTTAGTTGATTATGCTGGGTTTATTTCTCGGGATCAGGATATTCATTGTTTAGAGCTCAAAGAGGTGTTAAAATAGGTCCTAATTAACAAAGGAAATAAAATAGGTCCAACCTAGGAGCTAAACTAAGTTTAAAATGTTAGTGTACACATTTTACAACTCAACATTTAGCCCCCACTTTAGTGTGGGTACGAACTTACGTTCGAACTCATACTAAAGGGATGGACAAAACACACAAACATAGAAGACCAAAGAATTCCACCAAGTTGTGAACTAAAAGTAGCCTCCAAACTTAGGATCCTAAGGTTGCAAACACATAAGCAAAGAGAAAACACAAAAGACATAGTAACATTAATTCACACATACATGGAGTACTAAAAGCATACACAAGAATACACATGGAAGACATGCAATACACAACAAAAATACATGCCATACATAATGCCTACACACTTGACATGAAGTATACACATAAGGAATAAAGTATACATTAAAAACACATGGAAGACATGATAAATACACATGAGAAGATAAGTTAAAACATAACATATAAACAAACATAAGAATGCACATAGAAAAAACACACAAGGCACATGACTTTGATGCTAGCTTTCTTTGTCACTAGGGGTCATGTGAAGAAAAGTGAGACCATGGATCACACACTAGTAAGGATTGCCAAATTACTAGGTGGCCACGACATGTCACATGAAGCATACATACTAGCCAACTACGTTGCACCAGGTGGTTCATGGACCAAAGAGGATGCATCACAGGCTAGTGAGGACTGCCGAATGACTAAGTGAGTTCCATGCCAACAAGAAAATAAATATGAAACCAAAATAGAGCATAGCACAATGCATGCCCCCACCTTAAAGTGATTACTAACTCCTACCAGGGAGCAATTGATTTAAGGTAAAACAAATCATAAAAAGAGGCACGAGAGCTTTTTGAAAGCACATGCCCATAAGATATGCATTTCCAAAGAACATCATTGCACCAAGGGGTTGCCCCCACAAAAGGAAAACTGAGGTGATGCTACAAGAATGATACATAATGGCCTTGTGTAGTCATGGTATGACGTCGAGCATAGCAACAAGGTGCCACAAAATCAAAACATAAAAGAAAAAGCAAACTATACAAAGTAATAACAAAATGGATCTACCTAACTAGAATCAATATAGGAATGATTGTATATATGAGACATCTCAAGGCCATATATATATGGAACTGCCATCATCCTCCAGCTAGTAGAACTATGGAGACAAAGGAAGAAGTATCACATGAAATAAAAATAAACATCCCTTAAGTCAGCAAGGGAGAATGCCGAAGCATCCTATGCCTTGTACCATCCCCAAAGGACACAACAACAAAAAAAGTTACAACAAATAGAAGAATAATGATACAAATAGAGAGAATGTCACAATAGATTTCAATCCCTTTGTATCCTTGCAACTACAAGGGTGTCAAGGGTCATCCAGAGAGAGATTAACAAGAACAACAATAACAACACATAAACACAAATAAAGTATCAGGTAGTACATCACGGGGGAAACACAATCACATACACACACAACACAGAAAAAAAGGTACCTCACATACGAGTCAACCTAAAACAAGTCATCCTCCTCCCAATCTAGTTCCTCATCCATTTGAAAAGGAGGACAAGATGCAAGAGGAACTATAGCTCATGAGGTATAAGGGACAATAGCCATACTTGTATTATCTTCAAAATTGCTATCATAATGTAGTACAATAGGCTCCATAGTGGCATGCAAATCTTCTTCTTTATATGTAGGAGACACAAGAGTAGCAGCTGTCTCTTCAGCATATGTTGGTGATAAACGCTTGCAAGGAGGGAGATTCTCCTCTCCTGTAGCAAGGTGAGCCATAACATGATGATACTTCTTTCTTTCCTTCACAATATTATTTTGCTTAGCCTTATTCATGATGTTCTTAAGGGGAGCCACAGTATCTTCCAACGTGGGTTCATTTTCTTCCTTCATTTGAGGAACATTAGAAGAAATAGAAGGAACCACCAAAGTTTGGGAGGCTAGGGGAAGGGTTCATCAATGTGAGTTTCTCTTCCTTCTCGACTTGCGAAGTAGGCCGAAGTAGAATAGCATCCTTAAACAATTAAGAAACCTCAGGAAATAAAACTCGTGCAACTAATTAATCACCGCTAGTCTCTACAGAGGAAGGTGGAACAAAAGTTATATTGCAGTTACGAGGTCTATTTTGTGCATGAAGGTTGCCCCATTGTCCTTAAAGGGATGGGGGAGGGGAATCTTAGCATATCTACCAGACACTTGGGGATAGGGAGGAACCTTTGATTCAGAGTTAGCTTCATTCGCTACCTATGGTATAAGAGGAATTACAGTAGGAGCCTTAGAAGATTGAGGAGGTTTAGGAACATCACCAGGGAGAAAATTACTAATTGATAACTCCACAATTTTCTTTTCTTTAAATTTTTGGTCTGATAAGAAAAATAAATCATCTTTCTCAAGCGACTCCAACTGGATGTGGCCAGAAGTAGTTGAGTGAAAAGTGTCTATTTCGAGCGATGGGGTGATATTGACTGTGGTGTACAACATGTACCCATCCCTCAAATGGAAACTTCAAGCACCTATGAAACATAGAGGAGATCGCTTTCATGGAGCAGAGCCATGGTTGGCCCAAATTCACATGAAATAGGTCCAATATATGAATGATGAAAAAATGAACATCTAAGACTCTTGGCCCAACTTTAACTTCAAGGGTTAAAGCACCAAGAGTTGGACAAATAGACCCATCGTGTTCTCTAATAGCCACCTCCGATACATCACATGTCTCTCGATGTAAACCATGCATGTAGAGGAATTCTTTAGTTACTACATTCACCATGCATATAGGATCTATTATAGCACCCCAAATAGGTTTATCATTGATCAAATGGTAATATAAAGAGGCCCATTAGTAGCTTTGATAGTAGCATCATGTGAAGTAAAAGATATAGCAAGCTCCAAATCCACTTGCTCTTTGTGAGGGCAAGCGTCCACCATCAAAATATCTTTATCATAATCTTCGTTGGGAGATATGTTTACCACATGAGATTCATGATGAGATAAAGGATCAATATATATTTGGAGATTTTGATTAGGAGCTACCACCAATTTTCTTCCCTTTATCATTAACACCAGCAACTTGGATGACATTTGCATCGATGAGGTCTTGGACTTCATGTTTAAGATGCATACATCTTTCAGTGTCATGGTCAACCGAGTGGTGGAATTGACAAAAGGCCCTTACATCAAAGGAAGATGATTGCATCTTGCTTGGATCGAGAGATCTAATGGGTGGAAGCTTGATGATATTGTTTTGTAAAAGTTGTGTAATGATAGAATGAAGAGATTCAGATAATGGTGTAAAATTTCTTATTTTTAGTTTTAATTTATAAGGGACAGGAGCAAGAGATGATGCTATCACCACATGTTTTCTAATGTTATCTGATGATAATTTGTTTATCATGATAAAATTCTTATTTTGTATTTTAATAGAATGATTAGTAGAGGCCTTAGATTGACCAACTGGAGCCGATGAGGGATTATTCTCATGCTGACTAACTAAAAGTTGATAATCATGAAGAGTCATGCAAAGATGAGTGAATGAATCATATTTCATAAACAATATCTTATCACGGATGTGAGGTTGTAAGTTTCCTACAAAAATTCCTTGCACATCAACATCCAAAATAGAATATTAGATTTGTGAAAAGAGGGCTTGATAATGCCCCATAAAATTAGTTATTTTCTCTTTCGTTCCTTGTTTACAATGAAATATGTCCATCAAAGAGACTTGAGGTCTAATGTTTGCCTAAAAGTGCTTGAGGAACTTATTAACTAGTTGCGAAAAGGTAATTATATAATTAGGAGGAAGCATGCAAAACCAATCCAAGTATGTGTCCTTGAGTGACCTAGGAAAGAGTTTTTCCAAGATTGCATTCTCAAAGTAGAAATCACTACACATAGTAGTAAAAGTTGCCACATGGTTGCTAGGGTCTCCCTTCCCATTATATTTCTCAAAGCGAGGAGTCTCAAACTTCTTAGGCATAGGAGTTCTTAGGATGGAATAGGACAAAGGGCTACAAAGGTAATGTGTTGTCATGTACTAGTTTTAGGTGGGCTATTACTCATCCTAGCCAATTGTTGTTGCATGGAGGTCATGTTCTTCAAGAATTGGTTTATGATAGGGTCAAATGTGGAATCGGGTAAATATTGAAATGAAGGACTAGGTGATGGAGAATGAGTGGCCTTTTGAAATGTGATAGGTGGTTTGGATGAAGGTAGAGTAACACTATGTGCAAGATTTATGTAATTATAAGGAATAACACCATAATGTTGAACATGATTCCCAATGGATAATCCAACACATGTGGTAGCATTATTACTTAGCTATGTAGTAATGGTAAGAATAGTAGATGAATAAGTAGGCATAGGGAGTGAGGGTATCATGGGTACCGACACTTGAGTCCCTATTTGATTAGAAGAAGTAACATCTGTCATGATTTTAGCACAACTAGCTACTGACATAATGTTGTTATGCACTATGTGAGCTAGGCCACACAAGACTATACTCCCTCTTGTCCCTCAAGCAACAAACCTCTAAGACTCTCAACAACAAGGACAACCTCCTCAACTATATGCTTCAATCCTACAAATCATTGAAAGTTAGCCAACTCCATGTCTAACTTTTGAATTTGGGTTCTAGGAACATGAGTGATAAGGTCATCAATATCGATGGATTCTTGAGAAGTTGATGCTTCAGGGATAAGTGTAGTAGGAAGTTGTGTGACTTGATTAAGAATTTCATATTCAGATGCATCAACATTAGAACCCATTATTTGAATACTTCTTCGCATGTAAAGATATTAGAATTGAGGCACTAGGTCACAAAGCTCATAAAGCGACTACAAGTTTTAATAACACACAAGATGCCCAAATAGAGAAAATTGATGATGTAGAAAAAGAAAGATTTGAGCTTTATTTTAAATGAAGAAATAGTATGTCCTTAATCATATTCAATTCAAGCAAATAACAACAATGCTAATCACAATTTTCAATGCAACAAAATAACAACTATGCAATTTTCAAATTTAAAATGCAATGCAAGAATGCCAAAAATGCTCTTAAACAACAACTAATGAAAGGTACATTAAAATGTAAATGCTGTAATTAATGCCACAAGATCTAAACAACCTTCAAATCTAAAACCCCTATGATCAAAACTAGCAAGATTTTCTATAAATGCAAAGTTTTGACAAACCCTAGTTTTTAAAATTATACAAAATTTAACTATGTATGAATGCAACACAACTAAAGATCACACTCCCAATTAGATCTAGAGTGATGAACAACTTAGATCTAAAAGAAGAAGGAAACAAAAGGTGCAAAAAATAATGGGTTCACCAAAATGTTGTGTAGAAAAGAGATCTCTAGCCTAAAGAGTTAAACTATTTCATCCCTCTTCTACAAAACATTGGGGCGCAAATCGAGCATGGATTCTACCCAAGAAGTGTTAGGGTTAGCCGGCAGAAGATATCAATTAAATGCAAATAAAGATTAAACAGAGAAATAGAAATATACATAATTAATAACAGTGAGAGACAAGTTTTAACATGGTTCACCCAAACTCGGGCTACATCCACCAAACAGAGAGTCCAATATTATTATCCAGTAAATCAAACCGATTACAACCAGCAATCCCTACAACTCAATACCGTTGCAAATGCTACAATACCATATCAAAACCCTAACCCTTAGCCACTTTTTATCAAGCCTTTTTGTCGGTTACAAAAATAGGGTTTTCTTATGTCGATCACAAAAAAATAAGATTTTTTATGTCAGCTAAAAAAAAATTTCTCGGGGGCTGCCGCCCCCAAACCCCCGCTCGAGGCTCGGCCCGGTCCCAAACCCCGACGAGGACACATGGCTAGTGTACAGTACTTTCCTTATCAGTCACCACCTACCAACAATCTCCCACTTGGAGACTGATCCTGGATGATACCGCTGCGCGTGCAGCTCCCACTAGAAATAAGCACCCTAGACTCTATTGTTCTGTTTTTATTATTTTCAGTCTAGAAGACCAACCGAAGCTAAAGAGGAGCTCAACTTCTCCCTTGTCACTTCTTTTGTAAACATATCCACTAGATTTTCATCTATATGTATCTTTTCCAAGCCTTAACTGTCCATTATCCAATACCAAATGAATAAAGTGATACTGCAACTGTATGTGTTTGGACTTTGAATGCAAAGCAGAATTCTTTGTAAGATGTATAGCACTCTGACTGTCTGTATACAAAGAACTATTAGCCTATTGTTTGCCCAATTCTTTCATGAAAGATTGTAGCCATATCATCTCCTTGCTCGCCTCTATGGCAGCGACATACTCTGCCTCTATGGTGGATAAAGCAACCACCTTTTGCAATCATGAGATCCAACTCACTAATGTCCCACCTATAGTAAAGACATAACCTGTAGTACTCCACCTAGTATCAATATCTCCTACCAAATCTGAGTCTCCATAACCTGCTAAATCAGTATTAGAGCCCCCAAAACATAAATGTTTATTGGATGTACCTCTCAAATATCTGAGAATCTATTTTACTGCATTCCAATGCTTCAATTTAGGATGACTCATATACTTGCTTATGACTCCTACAACATGTGCAATATCTGGTCTCGTGCATACCATGGCATACATTAAACTTCCTACAGCTGAAGCATATGGTATCTTAGACATTTTTTCTTCCTTCTCTTGTGTCTTAGGACACATCTCCTTAGTCAATTTCAAATGACTAGGTAAAGGTGTGCTGACAGCTTTTGCATTCTCCATGTGGAATCTATGCAACACCTTTTCAACATAAGCAGCTTGAGATAGAGTCAATTTTCTGTTCATCCTATCTCTACAAATTTTCATACCAAGAATTTGTTTTGCTGTCCCCAAATCCTTCATATCAAATGACTGTGCTAACTGTTGTTTTAACTTTCTTATGTGATCCATGTTAGACCCAACTACAAGCATGTCATCAACATATAAACATAAAATAATGTAGCTCTCATTATCTAACCTCTTAAAATAAACACAATTGTCAGAATTACACCTACTGTAGCCTTGCTCAGCCATAAAACTATCAAATTTTAAATACCATTGTCGAGGTGCTTGTTTCAGGCCATACAAACTCTTCTTCAATCTGCACACCTGTTTCTCCTTACCTTTGACCTCAAATCCTTGGGGCTGTTCCATGTATATCTCCTCCTCTAAATCACCATGGAGAAAGGTAGTTTTCACATCTAGTTGTTCCAAATGCAAATCTTCAGCAACCACAATACTTAAAACAGTACGAATAGAAGTCATCTTGACAACTGGAGAAAATATCTCATCAAAATCAATGCCCTTTTTCTATGCAAATCTTTTTACAACTAACCTGGCCTTAAATTTTTTTTACCTCCATCTTCCTCTTTCAGCCGGTAAAACCATTTGTTTGGTAAAGCCTTTTTATCTACAGGTAACTTACATAATTCCCAAGTCTGATCTTTCAGCAAGGAGTCCATTTCTTCTTTCATAGCAAGCTCCCACTGAACCTGTGTACCCATCTACATAGCTTCATCATACCCTTCTGGTTCACCATCATCTATTAACAAAATAGAATACAAAGAGGGAGAAAACCTTTCAGGAGGTCTACTTAGCCTTGTTGACCATCTAACATTCACTGGAGTTTGTGGTATTTCTGGTTGATGTTGTGGAGCATGAGGAACCACTAGAACATCACTATTTGGAGTATCATCTAGCACTACATAATCTTTTTCTTTCTTCTCATGCTGCTGTAACTGATCTTTGTACAACACCTTCTCGTTGAATATAACATCCCTGCTTCTCACAATTTTCTAATTTTTAAAATCCAAAAGCCTATAACCAAATTCATCAATGCCATATCTAACAAAGGTACACTTTTTTGATTTGCATCCATCTTGGTTCTATTTTCAGAATCTACATGTGTAAATGCTTCACATCTGAAGGTTTTGAGAAAAGAATAAATGACCTTCTTACCTGTCCATGCTTCCTCTGGAATACCACAGCCCAAAGGAACTAAAGGACCTCTGTTAATTAAATATACAGCACTATTGATAACCTCTGCCCACATGTTTAAAGGTAGCCTAACATGTAATCTCATGGTCCTTGCACGCTCCATTATTGTCTTATTCATGCGTTCAGCCACTCCATTTTCCTGTGGAGTCCCTAGAACCATTTTCTGCCTACGAATTCCATTAAAGGAACAATAATCTTCAAATTCTTTGCTGCAATACTCACCTCCATTATCAGATCTAAGATATTTTAATTTTTTACCCATCTCATTCTCAACCAAGCTTCTCCATTTCTTAAATGTTTCAAATACTTCAGATTTCTGCCTAAGGAAATAAATCCATACCTTCCTAGTTGCATCATCTATGAATATAACATAATATCAAGAGCCACCAAGAGAAGATACCTAAGCCGGTCCCCATACATCGGTATGCACAAGCTCCAACTTTTCATTTTTCTTTTACTTCCCATCCTTGAGAAAACTGACTCTCTTTTGTTTTCCATACACACAACTTTCACAGAAATCCATATTAATACATTTTAGACCTCGTAAAACTTTCTTAGAATGAAGTAACTTCATACCTTTTTCACTCATATGCCCAAGTCTGTTATGCCACAGTGTTGTTTTAGAACCTGCAGTAACTTTTCTAGTCTCTTCCTACAAACCTGCAGCAACTGTTCCTGAACCTGTTTATTTTTCCTTTGTAATAGCTAAAGTAGTAGGAACAGTATGACCTGTACAAAGATATAAGGTGCTTACTTTCACATATTTTTCTACTACTAACGCACCTTTTGAAACCTTCCAATTTTTATCAGTAAATGTAATAGTGCAACCTTGTTCAGTTAGTTGCCCTGCTGAAATTAAATTCCTACTGAGCCTTGGAACATGCCTTACCTCTTGTAGTAGCCAATGATTCCCATTCTGCAACTTAATCTTGATTCTTCCCTTTCCAACAATCTGATAGGGTTCGTTATCTCCCAAATAAACCAGCCCAAAATCCCCTTATACATAATCAAGAAAATAACTTCTATGGGGCGTAGCATGAAATGAGGCCCCTGAATCTAAAACTCATGAATCATCAGCATTATCTAGGGAAAGAATCAAAACATCATCTTCAGATTTATTGCTTACCACATTTGCCTCCTTATTGCCTTCTTATTTATCTCCTTCTTTATTTTTCTGAGACCAACAATCTTTCTTCAGATGACCTGGTTTCCCACAGTACCAGCAATCCTTCTGTCCTCTAGTTTGGGATCTCTTATCCTTTGATTTTCCTCGTGACTTCCCATGACCTCTAGAACCTTTTCCTCTCTCCTTTGATCTGCTCCTGCTTTCTGCATTCAAAACACTGCCTGATTTGGATCCACCTGAGCTTTTTTTACAAATTTTCTCACTCAGAATAACACCAACAACGTCATCAAATTTCAGGGTATTTGAACCAGAAACAGAGTTACTAACCACCATTACCAAACTATCCCAGCTTTCAGGCAATGAACATAATATCAAGAGAGCTCTAACTTCTTCATCAAATTTTACATTTACAGAAGTCAATTGACTGACAATCGTATTAAATTTATTTAAATGACCTATCACATATCCACCTTCAACCATTCTCAGATTAAACAAACACTTCATGAGAAATACCTTATTTGAGGCTGAGGGTTTTTCATACAATTTAGCCAAAGCTTTCATCAAACCATCTGTTGTCTTCGCTTCCGTTATATTGAATGCCACCGATGGTGCCAGGCACAACCGAATGGTTCCCAATGTCTTTCTGTCAAGAAGATTCCAATCCTCATCAGACATTGTTGCCAGTTTCTTGGCTACTCCTTCCAACGACATCCATAAATCCTTTTGATAGAGGTAATCCTCCATCTACATCTTCCATAACTGATAGTTCTACCAATTGAATTTATCGACCTTCAATTTACCCTCATCCGCCATTGCTCCCACTCAACCGTGAGACCTTCCTGCAGACGATAATCGAACACAACCCGCTCTGATACGACTTGTTAGGGTTAGCTGGCAGAAGATATCAATTAAATGCAAATAAATATTAAATAGAGAAATAGAAATATACAGAATTAATAATAGCGAGAGACAAGTTTTAATGCGGTTCACCCAAACTCGGGCTACATCCACCAAACAAAGAGTCCAATATTATTATCCAATAAATCAAACCGATTACAACCAGCAATCCCTGCAACTCAATACTGTTGCAAATGCTACAATACCATATCAAAACTCTAACCCTTAGCCACTTTCTATCAAGCCTTTTTGTCAGTTACAAAAATAGGGTTTTCTTATGTCGGTCACAAAAAAATAGGATATATGGCTAGTGTACAGTACTTTCTTAATCAGTCACCACCTACCAACAAGAAAGGGAACCAAACTACAAGGGTTCTACCCTTTTTTTGTATATAGAGGGACCAACCAAAGCCAAAAAAGAAAGCAAAGACTAAGATTTAACCATAAAATGATGAATAACAGACTATAACAAACCACAGAAAAAGAACCTCAAAGATCAGCAAGCACAAAAGAGATAAGAGAATAATTCAGAACCTAGAAAATATAGTAGAAGTGCCTAAGACAAGGACTGTGCTCAAGCGTCTTGGTCCTATTTTAGGGTTAGGCAAAACTTTGAGTATTATCATATCTATATCCGTTTGCACTGTCTTCTTTCCGAAGGTCAACATCTGAAACCTGTTCTTCTTACTTGCACACATGGAAAGAGGGAAAAGGTTGTGTTATTTTAAGGGTTTGCCTCAATCAAACCCTATGTTGGTGTTCCCACCTCCACTACAACAAATGATAAGATCCAAGAGTGCATGTCCTAGGAGGACAGAGCCTAGATTTACAATAATATGATAGATAATGATGATAAATGATGATAATAATCACAAGATATCCAACCTTAGTTGATGAAGACCTAACACCAACAAAGGAGAGTGATGAAGAGGGATTCAAACTTCCTTCAAAGCCTACAAACAACTTTAATAGCATCAACAAATAGAAGACAATCTGAACATGAAGAATCCTCTAGCACAAAACATCATATGAGAGAAATTTTGTATTCGTCTAGTTAGGTGTAAAATGAACTACAACACGCACTTAAATATGCACTCCCACTCACCTTCGACAAATAAAACAACTTTAGGCTGACAAATACTAACTAAAGGAGTGTCCTAAGCAGGACCAGGGCACTCGAGCGCCTTGGACCTTTGGCCCACAGACTCCAAAAGGTGTCTTTTAATGAAGGATTAGTCCAATCCTAAGTTAACTATGTCAGGTTTATTTGTTGGGATCGGGATAGTCATCATTTAGAGCTCAAAGAGGTATTAAAATAGGTCCAACCTAGGAGATAAATTAAGTGTAAAATGTTAGTGTACACATTTTACGAATCAACACATATGTTAGATACTTTTTTACTATAGCATTATATTAGATAGGGTTGTCCACTTGCTCCTTTTTTATATGTACTTGTAGTTGATGCTTTGGGTTATATGTTAAAAAGGGACAATCAGTTGAATCTCATATCAGGCATTTCTATTCCACAAAAGGCCATTGTGATTAACTATGACTTTGTTGATAACAATATGCTTTTTTTGAAAAATTTAGAAACAGAAATCAATAATACTCTTGACATATTGAATATTTACTATTCAATGTTAGGATCCCAATTAGCTCATGAAAAAACAAAATTTTTAATGATCCGAACCGGTCCTGTTCCCCAATGGATCCCTAGTGAATGGAAACAAATTAAACATGGTGAGATAACAAGATACCTTGGCATCCCCTTTGGCTTGGGTTTCTCTCTTCATTAGATGTGGAAGTGGTTTCTTAATAAACTAAAAAATAAACTCTTTAATTGGGGCAATAAGTTTCTTTCATTTGCGAGCATAATTTAAGTTGTCAATCAAATATTCCTTGCATCTCATGTATACTTTTCTTCAGGCTAAATGCCCTCAAGCAAAGGATATTAGGATTTAAATAAGCTCTCTCGTCAATTTCTTTGGTCTAAAAAGGATGGCAATTTTGGTTTCAAATATACCTCATGGTCTCATTGTATCTAGCCAAGAGGGAAAGGAGGATTGGGTGTGGTTGATTCCAAAACTCAAGGGATATGTCTAGTAGCTAAATGAATTGTCAAAGTAGCTGAAGGCAAAGAGCCATGGAAATTTTTGGTATGGCGCAGATTGAAATATGCTTCTATTAAAGGTAAATGGTTGGATATTAGCTGGTTAGATAAGATACTCCTTGTGCCTTTCTTTTGTATTAAGGCATCTCTAGCATTACAATCTATTTGGAAGGCATGGTAGAAGGTATACCATTTCCTTAAGTGGAAGGAAGCATCATTACAACGTGGTTTCAGTTTTGCCACTTCATCCATTTGGTGGAATAAACATGCACAATACCATGGACAACCTTTGGCTATTATCTTTCCCATGTAGACCCATCTGTTATTCAAAAAATATGTTCATCAATTTAATGATCTTTGGGATTTTAATTCAATGAGTTGGTCACCGTGATTTCTTATTATGGAACACTTTATGCTTAATAAGAAGTTTGAAGGGTTTCTTATCTTTGTTCAATCATTAGTCTCAGAAGATCTAACAATGAAGATGTGTATCCTGGTCTACTGCAACTTTTTTAAAGATTGGCGTTAGCTTTCTAATGATCATTTTAGTCACTTCCCCTTAAAGAAAATTTATCTTTCCTACTTCCTCAAATGGAAATTAACCCATGGTTGAATCAAAAGTGGAAGTTTAAACTTAAGAACAAATCCAGGATTAAACTAAGTGCTTAAATTTGGAAAACTAAAGCTGATGAGGATGCAAAGATCATGGTGTAGAAGAACTTACACTATAAGCTACCTATGGAAGAAGGTTGAAATGTAACTTAGTGCAGCCTATTAAATGTCCTATGTGCCTACAAAGAAACTTTGAAGCATATTTTTTGGGATTGTATGTTTGTTAAAAAATAATGGTTTTCTGTGTTTAAAAATCTACTTTCTATCTTTGGCCATCAATTAAATTGGAAGGAAGCATTATTGGGATTTGGTTTACATAATAATTTGATCTAACTAATTTTATCAGACAAGGTAATTTATTTCATTTATGGAAAACTAGGTGTTTAGCAATGTTCTCTAATGTTCTCTAATGTTAACTTTCATTTATTTCATTTATGGAAAACTAGGTGTTTAGCAATGTTCTCTAATGTTCTGTAATTTATTTCGTTTATGATTCTGGACAACTTTATGTTTCTGGCTTGAGATGGCCTATTCTTTCCTGGCATATTAGTGTTTGTTGGATGTGAAGCCCGACTGCTCATTTCATCTTTCCTACTTTGTCTCTTCATCTTCCTTGAAGACTCTTGTATATATTTTGGGGAAAATCTTTATGTATGCTACTGTGAACAATAATAAAACTTATTCCTTACTTTCCCATGGATGTAGCCATATTGACTAGCCACGTTAAATATATGTGTCTGTGTGCATTTTTGTATACTCTTTGTTTATCTTATTTTTAACAATTGGTATCAGAGCTAGCTAGATCTAGGAAAGCAGGATGAATAGAGGGTTTGTAAGAAAAGAGAAAAAGCGGTGATTTGAAACCATAGAGAGGGCATGTCAACTATTTGACAAAATGTAAATGGGAGTTGTGGCTGATTGTCACGCCTGGCAAAGGCCCGTGAATTGTTTTACAAAATAACAAAATGGAATACGCCAGACAATTTCTCAATCGAAGCATATGGGCTGCATAGCTGGCTGGAGAAAAAGACGAAGTATAAAGTTCCCAAGGCACATGGGATGTTGGACAGTTAAATCTAAATTTTTCCTCAAATCAATGATAAAGAGAAAACATAAGAGAAGTCATGGGAGTGCAGGGTTTATGGGAATTATTATCTCCTGTTGGCAGGCGCGTATCCATCGAAACCCTAGCTGGAAGAAAACTGGCAGTAAATGCGAGCATTTGGATGGTGCAATTTTGTAGGAGGAAAAACCATAAAGCAACCTTCATTGCCTAGTTAGGTTTTGCAAATCTTCAACCCAAAAATAAAAAGAATTGGTAAGCAAAGAGGGCTTTCGCATAGAACTTCACGAAGCTATTCGACAACTGAGAGATCGAGGCCTCTATGCCGCTACCAAATGGGATGTAGAGCAGTTGTAGGGATAGAAGAGGAGGATAGAGTAACTTGACTCCAGTATCAGGGTATGTTTAGTCAGACAGAGGAAGTTCCATTGGAAGGAGGGATCGGAGAGCATGGTCAAGCCACCAGGAATTTATGAGTTGGTGGTGGATTGGGAGGAGAAGTGTATTCTACTCCTCTTAGTGTATGCACACATGTGACTACTTCTGGAAGTGGATATGGAACACATTTGTTTCAAGAAATAGAGATGGAGCACGATCGCTATATGCTTTCCAAGAGTTATTTTGATACACGCAAGTATCGGTACGCTGCATTTGTGCTCAGGGAAATCCCTGGAGAACAGGCTTTGTTTTTACACTGTTATTCTTGTTAATTTTTATGTAGCTTGGACAGGTGTTCTAGTCTCGGGTGGTGATTTCGAGGCTGGAAACATAGCTGGAATAATTATCTCCATACCTAGATAATTGATTTCTCGAGAGACTTCTAGATATTAGGGTTTAGAGTCTAATTAATCCTAGCCATTGATTTAGATTAAATCATGGCCATTGGTTTTCAATGAGGGGATTATAAAAGAGGATCAATAGGCATTTGGAGAATACAGATCTGAGAAGTATTTGCAGCGATAGCAAATAAATAAATTTGCGGTGATAGAAAATTGATTTGCAGTGAGAGCAAGGGCGCAGCGATAGCATTCGAGACAGCAGTAGTGGAATTTCTATACGAGAAATTGGGAGAAGAATTTCCGGAGGAGATCATTGCCGGAGCTCTGCCAGTAAGAGGCAAGCAGTCTATGTATTTCCTGATTTGATTTAATAAAGTTCCTCATCTGCAGTACTGTTTTTCCCTTCGGGGTTTTTCCAGGGACAATTTGTCCAAAATATTGTGTTGATTTTATTTTTCTATCTCCGTGATTTTTTCGTGAAGTTGCAGCTGTGTTATTATTTAATATTTGCTGTAAATTAATTTTTTTCAGCAGCCAAATAATCTTATAAGATAGGAAATTAATAATCAGTAGCTGCAATAGATTTTTCACATGGTATCAGAGCGGATCTGAGGGCAGAACAGGCACAGGGAGAAAGGAAAAATAATAAATAAAAATCTAGGGTTTATAAAACCCAGTTTGACCTCTTCAAATTATTATTTTCTTTTGAGATGGCCTCAGCAGGTTTAAGAGATCAGGACAGATTGGATGGAGCCTCAAATTTTGGTGTCTGGAAAGCCAGAATTTCTTTATTGCTGGAAGAGAATGGTATCAAGGATTATGTGACCACTGTTGTACCTGTACCTACAGACGCAACACAGCTCGTAGCATATAAGAAGGAAGATGCCAAGGCAAGGAGCCTGATTCTTGACGGTGTTAAGGATCATATTGTTCCGCATATTGCAGAGTTAGATACAGCAAAGACGATGTGGGACGCCATTATGAATCTGTACCAGAATGCTACCCTTAACCGAAAGCTGATTCTCAGAGAAAAGTTAAGGAATACTCGGATGAATAAGGGAGAAGACGTCACAAGTTACCTCACCAGACTTAGACTTGTCAAGGATGAATTGGTAGCTGTTGGAGACAAACCAAAGGATGATGAGCTAGTACGAATAGCCCTGAATGGGTTTACTAAGCAGTGGGATGTCTTTGTTCAAGTTATTAATGGACGAAACACCTTACTGAGTTGGGATCGACTATGGAGTGACTTCACTCAGGAGGAGCTTAGACTAAGTCTTGTCAATGGAACCAGCAGTAATAGTCAGAAAAGTGAGGTGGAACAGGAAAACGTTGCCCTAGCAGGAAAAGGGAAAGCAAAGAAGGGGTCTGGCAAATGATCAAATTCAAAAAGTGAGAAGAAGAAGGACTTATCTAAGATCAAATGCTATGGCTGTCACGAGTTCGACCACTATGTCAGCGATTGCCCACAAAGGAAGAAAAATGAAAAGAAGGGCAAGAAGCAGACGGCAGCTTCAGCAAGTGTAGATGAGCTTTCTAGTAGAATGGAGGATGAGTTTGCACTCATAGCTTGCCTGACTAGCTCAACCTCACAGGGTGTTTGGTATATAGACAGTGGGGCATCATTTCATATGACAGGAGTTAGGGAGTACTTCTCTCGCTACAAGGAGGAGGACATCAGATTCCAGATTCAGATGGGGAACAAGTCCAAGTGCAATCCAGTTGGGAGAGGGACTGTTCTATTTCAGAGGGAGAATGGCAAGCCTATTTCCATTCATGATGTGTTGTATGTGCCAGGCTTGGGCATGAATCTAATTTCCATATCTGTCCTTCAGGATAAAGGCTACAATGTACTCTTTAGAGGGGCGCATGTTTTAATCAAGCATAAGGATTGGAAATCACCCATAGCTATTGGAGTTAGGAGCGGCCGACTTTATAGGTTGCAGTTTGATACTCCTAAGGCACTAGTGAGCAGCAGTAATCCTAGAGATCAAGGAGAGCTATGGCATAGAAGGATGGGCCATATACATCATGGAGCACTTAAATTGCTTTGTGAGACAGTGACAGGTGTTCCAGACGTGAGCACAGAGCATGATGATGTATGTAAGGGATGTGTATTGGGGAAGTTTGTGAAAGCAGCTTTTCCAAGGAGTGACACCAGATCCAAGGGGGTTCTTGATCTAGTACATTCAGATATATGTGGACCAATGTCAACGAAGTCTCTCAGAGGATATGAGTACTTTGTTACTTTTATTGATGATTTCTCCAGGAAGACCTGGATATACTTCTTGAAGACCAAGGATGAGGTCTTCAGTCACTTCCAGGAGTTCAAAGCTCTTGTGGAGAATTCGACAAGCAGGAAGGTAAAGGTTCTTCGGTCAGACAATGGAGGCGAGTACAAAGGGAAAGAGTTCCAGGAGTTCTGTACCAGGGAAGGAATCAAGAGAGAGTGGACCGTTCCTTACAACCCGCAGCAGAATGGGGTTGCTGAGAGGAAGAATCATTCTATATCGGAGGCAGCAAGGGCTATGTTGTATGACCAAGATATGCCACGATACTTATGGGCAGAGGCATGCAGTACAGCAGTATACATACAGAACAGGGTTCCACATAAGGTATTGGGCAAGATGACACCAGAGGAGGCATTCTCAAGGAAGAAGCCAAATGTCAGTCACTTCAGAATATTTGGGAGTTTGGCGTTTTGTCACATTCCAGGGGCTACACGTTCCAAGTTAGATCAGACTGCAGAGAGAGGGTACTTTGTGGGGTACAGCGAGACCTCAAAGGCATATCGGATATTTATTCCAGGGACCAGGAGGATTATAGTCAGGCGTGATGTCAAATTCATGGAGGACAAGGCATATAGGAGGTCCAGAGATTTGCCAGCAAATGATCAGAATGAGCAGCCAACAGAAGCTCCAAGGATTGTTCAACCAGAACAGGGGCAGCGAAGCACGAGTACAGTTACTAGTACAAGCACAGGCTCAGGTGCTGAGAGTTCGCAGAGTATGGAGCAACAGATACAGCAAATCCAAGAGATGCATCAAGAAGATATGGAGTTTGATATTTCATCCTCTATAGTTGACAGGAGGAACCGTGAGGTTGAACAGACACATAAGGATACTTAGGAGTTTGTGGGAGCTCCTAGGACGAGTAATAGATAGTGAAAATAACCAGCTAGGTATAATGACTATGTGGCATTGGTTAGTCAGTTGGTAGATAGTGAGCCTTCCAGCTATCAGGAGGCTGCACAGCAATAGGTGTGGCAAGATGCGATGGTTGAGGAATATACCTCAATAATGCAGAATGATGTGTGGGAGGTTGTGCCTAGACCGACAGATAGGGTAGTGGTTGGATCACGCTGGATCTATAAGATCAAGCATGGTGCAGATGGTAGCATCGAAAAATACAAGGCAAGGTTCGTGGCCAAGGGGTTCTCTCAAAAGGAGGGAATAGACTATGAGGAGACATTCACTCCAGTGGCCAGGTATACTTCTATACGAGCCGTAATCTCACTTGCAGTGCATATGGGATGGCAGATCCATCAAATGGATGTTAAGACGGCATTTCTTAATGGTGAATTGTTAGAAGAGGTATACATAGAACAACCAGAGGGCTTTGTAGCACACAGCAGCGAAACCCACGTGTGCAGATTGAAGAAAGCTTTGTATGGACTCAAGCAGGCTCCCAGGGCGTGGTATGAGCGCATTGATAGATACTTGCAGGGAATAGGCTTTGTGAAGAGTGAGGCGGATGCTAACCTCTACTACTTGGTGGTTGGGGGTGAAATTCTCATTCTTGTTCTATATGTGGACGACTTGTTTTTAACAGGTTCACTAGGACTTATAGAGGAGTGCAAGAGGGACCTTGCAGCAGAGTTTGAGATGAAGGATTTGGGGCTTATGCACTACTTTCTAGGCATGGAAGTGTGGCAGACAGATGGAGAGATTTTCCTTGGACAAGGGAAATATTGCATTGAAATCTTGAAGAGGTTTGAGATGCAAGATTGCAGAGCCATGTCTACACCTATGATCACGAATTGGAAGAAGGTAGATGCATCCAAGGAAAAGGATGTAGACCCCACCTTATATAGGATGTTGATTGGATCTCTCATGTATTTGGTCAACACTAGGCCAGATATATCCTTTGCAGTAAACTCTCTTAGTCAGTTCATGGTTGAGCCGAAGAGAGTGCATTGGATAGCGGCAAAGCATGTATTGCGGTATTTGCGTGGTACAATCGAGTATGGGATCAGATATGCTCGAGGTGATGGTATCAAGTTGATAGGCTATACTGATGCAGATTGGGCAGGTAGTGCGGTGGATAGGAAAAGCACTTTAGGGTGCTGCTTTAGTTTGGGATCAGGAGTTGTCTCTTGGTACAGCAGGAAGCAAAAGTCCGTGGCTCTGAGTTCTGCAGAAGCAGAATACATAGCAGCTAGCATGGCAACGTGTGAGGCTATATGGCTTCAGAAGTTGCTGGTAGCCTTGTTTGGTCAGAGGGTTGAGACTACAGTGATACACTGTGATAATCAGAGTTGCATCAGATTATCTGAGAATCCAGTGTTTCATGATAGATCTAAGCATATAGACATCAGATATCATTTCATCAGGGATTGTGTATAGCAGAGCGTTGTTCAGCTACAGTATATACCTACAGATCAGCAGGTAGCAGACATTTTGACAAAGGCATTAGGGAAGGCGAAATTCATCTTCTTCAGAGGTAAGTTGGGTGTTATGCAGAACACCTTCCTCGCTAAGAGAGAGTGTTAATTTTTATGTAGCTTGGACAGGTGTTTTAGTCTCGGGTGGTGATTTCGAGGCTAGAAACACAGCTGGAATAATTATCTCCATACCTAGATAATTGATTTCTCGAGAGACTTCTAGATATTAGGGTTTAGAGTCTAATTAATCCTAGCCATTGATTTAGATTAAATCATGGCCATTGGTTTTCAATGAGGGGATTATAAAAGAGGATCAATAGGCATTTGGAGAATACAGATCTGAGAAGTATTTGCAGTGATAGCAAATAAATAAATTTGTGGTGATAGCAAATTGATTTGCAGTGAGAGCAAGGGCACAGCGATAGCGTTCGAGACAGCAGTAGTGGAATTTCTATAGGAGAAATTGGGAGAAGAATTTCCGGAGGAGATCATTGCTGGAGCTCTGCCAGTAAGAGGTAAGCAGTCTATGTATTTCCTGATTTGATTTAATAAAATTCCTCATCTGCAGTACTAGTTTTCCCTTCGGGGTTTTTCCAGGGATAATTTGTCCAAAATGTTGTGTTGATTTTATTTTTCTATCTCCGTGATTTTTTCGTGAAGTTGTAGCTGTGTTATTATTTAATATTTGCTGTAAATTAATTTTTTTTGGCAGCCAAATAATCTTATAAGATAGGAAATTAATAATCAGTAGCTGCAATAGATTTTTCACAATTCTTTATATATGGCTAGGGAGAAGCGAGAAAAGGAAGAGGCGATAGAACATGGTGGTCCTCTACGAAAGAGTGATGGCCTCAATAATGAGTTGGCTGGGCTAGAACAAAAGTTGTCTAGCAATTACAATAATGTCACTCTTGATGCATTCAGAATGTATTTGTATGTGGATGAGCTACCCATTGAATGCAGTAGACAAAGTGTTTTGTGTGTACACAGAACCTAACCTTTTGCTTCCATGGCAACGCAAGCGTCAGTTCAATTCAAATATCTAGAATCAGATTTATCATTGATGGTGGTAAAGTACTTACCAATGCTCGCTCTATCGAGCACCATACACAGGTGAAGCTGAAGAAGAGGGGATCCAACACTAAAGATCTGGCTACGAAGACTTGGTGTTTTGGGCCTGAAACCACCAGTCCCAACATGGTTGTAGTTATGTGTAAGGGATTTCAGTACTTGAATGAAATTAAGGATTCAGTTGTAGCAGCATTATAGTGGGCATCGAAGGAAGGTGCTCTTGTAGAGGAGAACATGTGTGGCATTTGCTTTGAGGTTTGTGATGTTGTTTTACATACTGATGCCATTCATAGAGGTGGCCAGATTATTCCAACAGCCAGAAGGGTTATGTATGCTGCTCAGCTTACTGTCAAACCAAGGCTTTTGGAGCCAGTATATCTTGTAGAAATTCAGGCTCCTGAACGGGCACTTGGAGGTATTTATGGTGTGCTAAATCATAAGAGGGGCCACGTGTTCGAGGAAATACAGAGTACAAATGATATGGAGTTAGGTAGATGAGCAAGGCAGTAGAGGAAGCAGAGAAAGAAGATAAGAAGGATGAAGGAAAAGGAGAAGAGGATACTAAAATGTAGTTGTAAGTTATAACCCCTCTGGTGGTGCACAGTCTCAGTGGTGCTGGAAGTTATGACCGTGGAGTTGGTCATCGGTTTTTATAGAATTTTTGTTCAAAATCTATGGTTTTGCAAGTTTTACATGGTTAATCAAAACTTGTGGTTTTGTAGATCTGTTAATAAACTATTTCTCTAGATTATGAATCTCCAATGGTCTTTTTGGTAGCAAGATAGTTGCAGGTTTGCATGTATGCTTTGTGCATGGTTTGAGGAGGTATTTTGCAGCCTTCTTAGTGTGGAGTTGTTGGTATCTTTCTATAACATTTGCTTATGGTATTATTATATAGATTTTGTTTATGAAGTCCATGCAATACTCATTGTAGATTGGCAAATCAGATCTGAGGTGGATCTGGTGTTTGAGTCTTTAAGTCTACATATTATCCTCTTTGATATCCCAATTTGCATGCTTTTTCTAATCTTCGAGTTATGTAGTTAATGGGTATGCACATCCCATTGATTGTAGTGGGATGACTCAGATGTGGACTTTCTATATCCATGAGATCATTCATTGTTGATATAGTTTATTGGTTTGCTTCCTTGAGATGAGAGAATGGACAATTAGAGTGACCGGCTGGACTTATAGCATGCTTATCATGATACCATGGATAGATCGGTATAAGGTTTTAGTGGGAACTCTTAGTAGTGAGAGTTATGTTGTTGTCAGGAGATGGTTATCTTCATGTGATTGGAGATGATGGTCCTTGTTTACAGGATGTTTGTTATTGTGCAATGATGGAATAGAGTGTTGGCATGATATTGGTTCTCTTGATATAGGATATGCTCTTTGGAGCATGTGGTTCCTTTGTGGAGATGTTAGATCATGGTGTCATGTTGTGTTCCCAAGTTATGCAGATGTGTAGTGGGAGTTTTGATAGTGGTCTTGTTGGTGCTCTTGGTATTGAGTACTTTGGTCATTTGCTTGGAGAGCTTCATGATGGTGTAGTGTTATTTTTTGGAGCTTAGCATGGATTGATCATGGAGGTACTTTTGGATACTTGGAGACCTTGGATGAGGCTAGAGTTCTCTTGGGATTAGAGAACATTTGTTGAGACGGTTACTCTTTGGAGGTTTCAACAAGAAGACTGAGGAGCCTTCACCTGGTTATGGATGTGAGTTCATTATGGACCTAGAGGAGATTGATCTTAGAGAGAGTCATTAGGACTTGGTGTATTCTGGAGGAGCATTCTCATTTTCCACTCTTGGTCTACTCAACGGGTTATCTTCAAATAGGTATTTCCCATCTTATTTTTAGATGCTTTTCTCTTTATGCTCTATCTTCTCTTGGTTATGGACCTTGAGCTATCATTATTGGTTCTAGAGGGTTCATTTGAGGGATGTTAGCATGGTTATCTCCTTATGCATATGAGTTTAGAAGATGTTGATTGGGTTGGTTACTAGTTTTGGAATGATTTGAGTTTCATCTTCCTTGGTTAGAGAGGCTTACATCCATGTTGGTTGGGTGTTGTTAATTCTTTTTATTTGGAGTGGTAAAGGAGTTAATACTTGGCACAACTTAGCACTTGGTGGTGTTGGTAGAAGGATGTGATATGGTTTGCAACTTCTCTTATGGCATTATGTTTCTTCGTAGAGTCTCTTATTCATCCAATATGATCATTGATTTCTAGTCATCTACTGTTGTTTTACTTTATTGTTTTTTTTTTAATAGCAGTATATATCATTTGGAGATGTGGGGGACTTGGGAGAAGTGAAGTGAGATCGAAGGTGAGAGAAGTGCGCACAAAATTATTTGTGGAAGTATGCTCTTTTTTGCAGCAGGTTCATTGGAGTTTGCAGATCATTATGATTGTTCTTGGTATTACATGATTTGATTATTTGCTACACCTTTTTTATGCAAGCGCTGATTGGTAGACTTGAGTTGTTTTGGTTGACATTGCTCATGCAACATGAGTTCTAGGATATATGTGTGTTTTTCCTTGGACTGCAGTATCAAGGGTCTTCAAATTTTTTGCACATCAATGGCTTTGGTGTGTTTGTTATCCTGGAAGATGGTAATGTTTTGAGTAGGACAGTAGATTATACAGGGATAAGAGCTACAGTATGGATTGGATATGTTGTTGACTTGAGTTTACTGATGTTGTATGGTTAGTTGGATGTGATTAGCAACTAGTTGTGGTTGTTATTCCAGCTATGGTGATTGATTCTTGTCCGCTACATAGGCCTATTTATTACCACGGGATTTGGTGATTGCCTTTAGATATTGGCTGATGAAAGGTTCTTGTTTTTAAAATGAGACAATAGGCCATGGAAAGCAGACTTCAAGTGGGAGGTTGTTCAGATGTGAAGTCACAGCATGGATTGGACTTCAAGTGGGAGATTGTTGGATGTGAAGTCTGACTATTCATTTCATCTTCCATGCTTTGTCTCTTCGTCTTCCTTGAAGACTATTGTATATATTTGGGGGAAAATCTTTATGTATGCTGCTGCGAACAATAATAAAACTTATTCCCTACTTTCCGATGGACATAGCGATATTGACTAACCACATTAAATATTTGTCTCTGTGTTCATTTTTGTATGCTCTTTGTTTATCTTATTTTTAAGAGTGTTTTCTATAGCCTAGACGAAGGAAATGGATTCTGTTTGGGTTACAGGTTGAATGGTCTTTACAGACATTGCTGATTTTCAAATATCAGCGTCCTTTTCAACCTCTAGTCCTCCAGCTTCATAAGAATGATGTGCTGTTTATTACTGTGTTGAAGAAATTGAGCATTGTGAGTCTCGGTTATGTAACAAAGGTAGTTGGGAGTTGTGATGGTTATTGATCTTTTTCTGTTTTGTTTTCTGTTTTGTTTTCTGTTTTGTTCAATGAATGGACGGAGCTGGACATGAAGGAGGCTGTTTTATGGTCTGTTTTCAGTCTATTTTGGTATGGGTGGCTATTCTTTTTGCCACTGGTCTTGTAATGTTTGTATGCTCTGTGCTGGTTTCGGTTGAGAGCTTCTGAATTATTAACTTATTCTTGCAGTGTTTTTGACTGCTTTTTATGTATTTATTGCATTATTTCAATATTAAAAAAAAGCGCTCAACGAACAACTTTAGACAAACTGGGCATTCATCTTTCAGCATAGATTCATGGTTGCGCCCTTATATCTTTAGAAAAGGTCTCTTAAAAGGTCGAGCATAGATTCGTGCCCATCTTCCACGCTGACCCAGATCTGACATTGCGAATTCCCAAACGGAGGAAACTAACGCGAAATGTAACAACTGCAGAGATAAAGACGACGTGGATACAAGGAAACAACGGGGCATGTGGGAAGGTCAACAATGCGGCAGTCACACATTGGAAAAGACCGGCTTACCGGTTGGAAACAGTGGGCGCTCCATTCATTTGAATCACATTGAGTAAAAGTACGTTCTTTCGGAAGTCAATAGGTCAAATTTCGTGTAGGGAATAACGATGGAGAATACTATTGATGTTGTACAAAATTGATTCTTCAGTATTAATTAGAAATTGATGTTTTCAAGTTGCATACTAATTTGGAATCAAAACAATCTTAAATTTTATATACGTCAAATCCAAGCTCCTTGAACCTAAGTTAAGTTCTACGCAAGTGGTTTACCGTGTAGGATTGTTATGTAACTCGATATAAACTGTGGACTTCTAAAACCAGTTTCACCTTGATCTTTAATATCTAAATATTGTAAAGATTGATATTTAGAACTTCACATGAAGTTATCAAATAGGGTTAAGTTCTCTTATCAATCAATCATCTTGTCAAACAGGTTTTGTGACTTTGGACGATTGTTTAAAAACAGCATTCTCAAGCATACAGATGGCCTAGATGCGAATTGTGATTTAGATATAAATGTGTTTGTTTTAAGTTCCAAATCATATCGTCCCTATACTAATTTTTCATTGCTTTTCCTCAAAATTTTATTGCCTAGATGAATGGCTTTAAATGCCTTGAGACATAACAAATAATCACATAAATATTTACCAAGTTGGCTCCCAACAACGCATGGAAAAGGGCAAGGATTGATAATTAAAATTTCAAATAATTAAATTTAGGGTCAATCTTGAGCAACTTGGGATCAATCGCAAACATGGTAGGATAGACATGGGACTAGAAATTATAAATCTCAATATGGGGATGGAATGTATGGATGTGTGTGAGCATATGTACAATAAATGGCTAATAATGGAAAATATGTGGGGGTGCAATAAAAGTCACATGTATGGAGATAAGGGAAGGTGAATGTAAGATGGGCCAAATAAGGATTAGGGAATGAGACAAACTTAGAAGAAGAGAGTTCCACTTGTTGATTTGTAATTGTGTTAATACATTTCGTCAAAGTGGGCCCAAAAATAAAATAGGAATTCACATGGGTATGCAAATTTCACTATTATATTTTGCCTTCACTTTGAGGTGCATGTGAATGTAGGATGAACGTGTATGTCAAGTATATGAACATTCTTAGCCAACATGAAAACTAAATATTGAGACGCAAAAAAAATATGGGGTTCATATAAAGTAATGGACCCATCTAGAATTATTTATGTTTCTCTCCTTGGTTTGAGATCTCCATAGGAACTTGAAGAATAAATAAAAGATATACAATGAATAAGTTCTTTCACACAAGTAAAATTAGTTTAATTGTAAGTTATTTCAATTGTCTATGAAAGTGAGGAGGAGGGTTGGCAATTTTCCTTGTACAAAAATTGATGTTGAAATACTCTAACTAGTGTAGCAATAGTAATGTGGTATGGCACCTCAAGCATGGCCATATGATATGATCAAGATCCATTTAGGTATACTGATGAGTCTTTATCTAAGAATAATTGATTATTTGCAATCTCATCATAACAATGCTATTGAAAGTCTTGGTTGCACCCATTGAATGCAAACCAATTGAGAGAGAGAGAGAGAGAGAGAGAGAGAGAGAGAGAGAGAGAGAGAGAGAGAGAGAGAGTGATACATGAAAATTAAAGGTAACATAAAAAAGTATATGGAAATGAAAAAGTAGAAATGGCCCTAGCAAGGCATGGTGTCTCTAATATGGCTCTTAGGAAAATAATAAGATGTGAGTACACAAAAATGAATATTTTAGTGGTTGTAAGTCACCATTTGGTTACTTTGGGCATTTCTACCCCTAATTTTGGCTATTTTAGGTTCTTTAGAATTAAAGGAAGTAATGGTGTAGAGTACACTTCCTACACTAAATGTTGAGGGGAGGTATGTGCAAAATTAATTAATATTAAAATTACAAAAAATAATACACAAAAGATTATATCATAGAAGATAATTTATGTGAAGAGAATCCTTTTGAGAAAAAATCCCACACTTCAAAACATAAACCAATTGTATTATTAGCTACAAAGGTTGCAATACAATATCTAGGGACATACTCTTACATGAGTATAACCAACATGTAAAACTAGAGCAATTCCAATAGCATAAAAATACCTGCAAATCAATCATACAACCCATACATGGCTCCAACCCAAGCACCCAATATATTGGAGATTCAATAAATGAAACCACAAGTGTTAAACCACAAACCATGGGCCAAAGTCATGACCTAAATATGGTTTCCAAATATAGGGCCCAAATTCCAACACCCCTTCATGATGAGTAGGCATGTTAAAAATAGTAGACAATCTAAGTTGTCATAATGCTCAATAAGTCTATTATAATTCACTTACCAAATTGGGCACTTCACTTTGGCTCCATAATCTCCCTCAAAAGATGCTCTATGACACATCACAACATGCATCATATAGTTGGTCAAGATTCTTAGTCAACAATGTAACTCCCCTACAATCATTCTCTTACGTGTCATAATATCTCTTACACCACTAACTCATCATAAATGCTCTTACACATCCTTCATGGAAAGATATTCTCATACACATGGAATAATGACCAAGTCATAAGTGGGATGCCCTTTTCTATGTGGGTTCACAAATAATAAATAAATACAATATTAATTAATTAATTTTAAATATTAGAATTGCAAGGTGTATGACACACATATCCCAACATAGAAATGTCCAATTGGCCCATATTTGATATATTTTCCCTAATCTCAAAACAAAATTACCTCGAGATAGAAATTTCAACTCTTTAATATAGACACATATTCGGTCATTATATATAATAAATTGGGCCCTAATCTCCCAAGTTTTTCAAGGGCTATTTTTTATTTTCTATACTTATCTCATTTCAACATCTTTATTTGATTCAATTATATATTGATAGGAAATTTAGATATTTAATTGCCATAAAATTTACATATTAAAATACAAAAATTTATTGAATTAAAAATAAACTGGTACAAGAAACAATCTTTCCATCCATTCTATAATTTCATTTTCAATTTGAAAAAATCACATAGGATATTATGCTTCTTTATAGTGGGTTCACCAGGTTTATATAGAATTTTTAAGAGGTCATTTCTTAAAGTATAACTTAGCATAGAATGCCCGATGGGTAAGGCATTATGACCCCGATTTTATAAGATAGCTCTTAGGAATATGATAAGGCATGTGATTAATTAATGATATGGGGAACACATGGTGTCCCCAATGTGATAAGAAAACTCTTAGGAAGATGCTCATCCATGCAAGAAATCAATGGTGAGGAGAAGGCATGGTATGATTCATAGTGTAATAAGAAAGGTCTACAGCTTGAGAAGAGTGTCTCCTTCACTTGGATCAAAGCCAATAACTTCTTTTAGAAAACTAGTTGTGTATAAAACATTCCAAGTGTTCTTTTAGCCAAATTAAGGTCAAATATCTAGGCCATATTGTTAGAAATTAGGATCATAGGATACAAATCATTATAAACAAAATATAAAATAAATAAAATGAGAATTATACAAGCATAGATTTAACACATTACACAAAATATACATGGGAAAAACCCCTTTGGATAAAAAACCCCATAAAATATTATTTTATTAACACTTACAAAAAATAGTGTATTAAAAAATAGACTAAACTTGGGGACACTCCTCTACATACTTCCACACGACCAATAATACCTCTTGTGCATGGTGATATAATTCACTATAAATCTCCAAATTCCCTTCCCTCTCAAATGATAGAGAAGCTCCTTAAATATAGAAGAAGGGGTGGAAGAATACCTAAAGGGGCATTAGTCACACCTATTCAAAGCAACCATTTGTAAATAATTAATAATCTAATAGTTATTAGATTATTAATTATTAAATGGTATATACTTTATAACATAATATTTTATAACCTTATATTAGAACAATATATAAATTTTATAAGAGTAATGACCCCTAATAACATTATGTTCCAACATATATTGTATTAGCCAAAAGAGTTAAAGTTGGCCCTAGAAAATGAATATATGAATAATTGGCCACAACTCAAATCTCTTAAAAAACTTTAGGGATTCTTAGGTATCACTAGCTATTATAGGAAATCTATGAAAGGCTATGGAAAAATTATTGTACCATTGATCACCATGTTAAAAAATTGCATTCATGTGGTCAAAGTGACAAAAAAATATTTTGAATTCCTCAAGCATGCTATGTGCACTATGCTAGTCCTTACATTTCTAGACTTTTCCAAGTTTTTATCATTGAAAGTGGGTGAGTGCAAGATCATGATGGGCGAACAATATCCATAAGAGTTAATGAAAATGCTAAAAATTAAACTTAAGTAACTTCAAGTGGAAAATTGAATAAGTTATCTACACAATAACAGTTGTAGGAAATTGAATGTAGTTTATGGGCTACTACTTTTAAAATTTTAAATCAATTTGGTGAAAATTAGATATTTTAATGAGGTACTAATATATTTTTGGAAAAAATGAAAAGTAGGTGTCATTCTAGCCAACTTAAGTATGAGTAAAAAATCTTTAAACTTTGGATATAAGTAAGGACACATGAATGAATTGTTGAGTTGCTGCTCATATGGGCTAGCTAGGACTCAAACCTAGAACCTTCCATTTGTTTTTAGAATACTCTACCAACTAAGATAATGGCCCCTCTATGGCCAACCAATCATCGATTCAGGTGTGGCTTATTTCTAACACCCCCTTAAGCCACACTGCAGGTGCTTGGGGCTCCTATCTTGGCTCTGATACCAATTGTTGAGTTGTTGCTCATATGGACTAGTTAGGACTCGAACCTAAGACCTTCCATTTGATACTAGAATGATCTACCAACTGAGCTACTAGCCCCTCTATGGTCAGCCCATCGTCGGTATGGGTGTGGCTTATTTCCAACATGAATGTGATACATATTTTTATGATTTTTTTGTAAATAAATAATTATTTATGTATTTTTACTACAATTTTTTAAAATATTAAAAAACAAATATTTGATCAACCTAACTTGGACAAAAAATATGAAATTCAATTTCTTTAAAAATTTGTGGCCAATATAGAAGCCTATGTTAGAACGACAGATTAACTAAGAGAATGTTGATCACAAAATGGAGCAAACAAGAATAAATGACATGAAATATGATTAATTAGATATTCACATAATTGATGTAAATTGATAATGAACAAGTGTGTACATATAGTATGGAGAGTTTGAGTCACTTCAGGAGTCGACTCATGCACTCAAGTATAGTGGTGGCAAGATTGTTTCCACCAAGTGGTTGTTGAGTGTTGACATGCATCTTGGATGAGTTTTATGGACTCTCCAAGTTGAAACATAACCACCTAAGGTGGCTTAAATTCATGTGTAAATATATTACTTAGGCTAAGTAAGTAATACTAATGTTTTGCACTAACACCCCCCCTTAAGCTTAGCTTAGGTGGGTACAAGAAGAGATGGGTCCTGACTACTAGGCTTGATGAGGTGCCCATGTATGTAAAATGCATCTCTCATAAGGTGGAGAAAGAAAGAAAACCCTATGGGAAAAACCTTTCCTCTAAAAGAGAGAAATGTGTAAAATTGCATGTCATGTGGCTACAATGAAGTCCTGCTTTGAAGATTCCTTGGAAGTCTTCAGTGAAGCAACTCTAAAATCTATAGAAGAAAATGAACTATTATCAATCTTCTGTTGTGATGAATCTCTGAAATTTCTCTAAGAATCAACTCTAGATTCACATTAGTACTAGGTGATGGTGATGTGGAAGTGTTCTTGACACATCTCAATGCAATGTGGAAACAAAAATGTTGAAGGATGATGGAGTAGTGGAAGTGGTCTTGACACAACTCTATGAACCCCCCATAATTCAATATTTTATCCCCTTTTAGATTTATGGCACTTTATAAGTTGAGTGCATGTATCACCAAATTGCTTAATTAACCCCCTTAACTGAAAGTGTGGAAAGAAGTGTGGAAGTGTTCTGGACACAACTCAAGGAAGTGCTCTTGACACGACTCTATGGAAGTTCTCTTGGCACAACATGGAAGTGTTCTTGGCACAAATCAAGGAAGTTCTCTTGACACGACTCTATGGAAGTGCTCTTGGCACAACTTGGAAGTGTTCTTGGCACGACTCTGTACACCCCCCTGATTCAGTATTAGGTGACCCCCCAGATTTGTGGCACTTTATAAATTAGTGTGATTTATAATGCAAATAGGACCAATGGATGGGGAATGAAAAAACGTTAACTTTTCCAAAAAATTGTACTCAATTTTGAGCTACCGATCAAAAGCTATTACAAAATCAATTTCCTATAAATGAGGCCTATTTAAAAAAAACTACACTAAAACATTAAAAAAATGCTCTATGGTGAGATGAACCTAGCCTTCCAACTACTCATTGGAATTATCAAAGAGAGTAGAATAAAATGGTGTTACTTGTGAGGGGGTATTGGTGGCTTACCAAATCAGACCTCAACCTTCATCTTCATAAGGTGAAAATACAAGGGTTTATTAAAACCACAATTCCTTTCCAAAGCAATTTTTCCCAAATTTTAAAATACCTTTACTAATATTAAAAAGCATAATGTAAACAAAATATCCCATGCCCAAAAAAGATGGGTGAATTGTACAAGCTCAAAATACTAGAGGTTGACACCAGAAAAATAGAGATCTCCTAATGTGGGTTCAAATGGCGACCTATAATCCTAGCAGTAGATCACACTTCTCAAAAGGGTCCTGCCATGAGGATGAGGTTGGAAGTGTTGTCTACAGAATGTTGGCATGCCCAAATTGGGTTGGAAGGTGCTAAATAGAAATGAAGACCAAAAATTCTCCAAAAAATGTAGGGGCAGGTTGCAATGGTCAAGCCAGATGGCAATGGAGGCACTCCCTTGCACATATAACCAACACCTTTCTATCAGAGCCCACATGCATTGGTGATTCCAACCCTATCCCCAGTGTGAGATTTGAAGATGCTGATTGGAATGAGGTTGGTTGTACCCTTGCAGTCTAGGTTTCACCTCCTTCCTATCTCCTCACGATGCCTCACACCATGCCTTTGGACAAGTGATTGAAAGACATGCCTTTAACCAGATATTTTCACCAAATGTCATCTTGAATCATAGATTTTAGCCAAAAATAGAACATGCCAAATAGGGGATGTAGGTTGTGGCTTGGTCTTGAACCAGAGACACCACCTCTCCAGTGCTTTTCTAATGCAAATCAAGCTTTAAACACCCTGATAGTGCCTTAATCGCGCCTTCAAAATGCAAATCATGCTTTCAAAAATGCCACAAGGGAGTTTTATGCCTCTAAATGAACCAGCAAACTCAAACCTGCTCTAATATCTTGTTAGAATGAAGGATCGACTGAGAGAATGTTGATCACAAAATGGAGTAAAGAAGAACAAATGACATGAAAGATGATTAATTAGATAATCACGTTATCGGTGTAAATTGATAATGAACAAGTGTGTACATATAATATAGAGAGTTTGAGTCACTTCAAAAGTCAACTCATGCACTCAAGTAGTGGTGGCAAGAATGTTTCCATCAAGTGGCTAATGAGTGTCGACATGTATCTTGGATGAGTTTGATGGACATAACAACCTAAGGTAGCTTAAAACCATGTGCAAATATATTACTTAGGCTAAGTAAGTAATATTAATATTTTTCACCAACAACCTATAGTGTGACACATCTTTTAGATTTGAGAAAGGACAAGTATTTAAGTTATGAATGTTTTTCAATATGTATATCTATAAGGAATTCACACATAGTGTATGCTAAAAATTTATTATAATTACTACTAAAATCATAGTTAGGCGTATATTATATTTTTAGAATCCTGTGAGTTTCTTTTACAAACCCTTTTCATTTTATTAAAAGTGGTTTTAAGAAATTTATTAAATTCAAAGATGAAGTCATAGAAATTTTAAGATAACAATAAAAACATGATTTTACAAGTTTTTCAACTTCCTTTTTCCTAAATCCAAGGTAATCCCAAGGCATGTTTATAGGGAATTCAAATTTGAGCTAGAAACACTTTTCTATCCAAATATAATCTCAATCCAAATGATAACACATTTCCATTAAGCAAGTTTTTTTTCCATTCCCAAGTTGTTTGGCCCATTATGATCTCACGCTCACCCAAGTGATGCTTTAAGCAATAAGATTGAACTTGTCTTAATGTAGGAAGGATGACCAATTAATTTTACTAGTCATCCTTGATTGGTAGAATCTAACTAAATCCACTTATGAGGATATGCTTGACATTGCCCATGTTGCAACAGTAAATGGAGGCCATATTTGGTAGGATGACACTTTTCTATCAAAACCAATTATCATAGCCTCAAATACATCTTAGAACAATGTGTCTCATCTATAGAACAATAAAAGTGGGTCACCAAATTATTAGGCTATGATTATGAATTTCTCAAAAAAATTAGGAAAGGAGAATGTGGTGGCTAATGCCATTTCCTAACACTTTGATAACTAAGGTCCAATCTTATGTGCTCTAACCTTGGACAACTCTATATTTGATATATTTTATCTAGTAGGAATAGAAAAATAATAGCTTCTTAATCAAATACAATATGGGACAACTAAGCCTAGATACACTTGGGGTTGTGGTGTTTCCCATGATTTTGTCTAATTCCTTTTTCAATAATTTGGTCATCATTTGTGCCTTGTTGAATTACTCATTATCAAGTCTTGGTGTGCAAAAAACTTTAAAATCTTCCATGTTTCAAGTTCCCTAATTCTTTCTCTTTCAATGTCATCTCTTTTAAGCTTTCTCTAACTTGTCAGCATTTCCATGAGTCTATAAACCTCTGGAAACCCTACCTTTTCAAACCTCTATTATTATTTTCACTAGTTCATAAACTTTCTAAGTTCCCAAAAAAGTGTTCTCTTTAACTTGATGTTCTTTTTATGGTTTGACCAATTTATAAAACATCGACAAACAAAGGCATCAGTGATTTTCTGTTGGCAAGAGACATGTTGTGGCTTCATGAGTGTTGTCATTGATGGCAACAAAGTCCATCCCACACATCTACAGGACATGATGTGTCCATACCGGAAGTCAGATTGAAGAGTATTTTGGTCCGGTGACCAAGAACAGAGCATGCAGCAAGGTCTGACAATTAGGTCTGGATCTCTCAGAAGTAGTATCTCAGTAAAGTGTGGACTTGGGGAAGTCAAGAGGAGTATCTTGAATGATAGATTCTAGGGATTGAGCCTCCGGTGAAGAAAGAGTGAAGAGATATGAGCACCTAAGTATTGGGTTCCTGTTTGGCAGAGTAGACTGAGGAAGAACTGACCGGCAGAGCATCAGACCTTAATCTGGATAAGATATTGATGGTGATCAAGCTTCCTGAGGTATCATTCATTATTGGTTGACATGATTAATGACTTCTACAAGCATTTCCTTGATATGCATCACTTGGTAAGCAAGGATTCAGCCGACAGACCAGAGTTTGAGAAAATAGTGAAGTATTTCGAATGCTGACTATAAAGTTGTTGAAATCCTTTGTGCGGATATATATACCAGATGGATCTCGATGAGAAGGGGTGTGTGTGGTATTGTGAAGTGTGAAGAAAAGAAGAGAACAGAGTGGAAGCAGTAATACAGGTCTGGTATGTGACAGGACAGTAGCACCTAAGAAGAGGAAGAATGAAGTGTAGTAGATCAGTGTACTGAGCTTAGCCAGAACTGAACTTCAGCATGTGTGGATGCTTCTTATCAGTTCAAGTATCTTGTTACTCTCTTATGACTTGTAGACAGTGAGTCTCTTGTAGGCAGTGAGCCTCTTGTGAGTAGTGTGCTCGGGTAGTGAGCCCTAATTGGCAAGTGCCATTTTGTACTACCTTATTCTTTTAATAGAGAATACAATCTTGGGTTAATCACCCCATGGTTTTTCCCTTAATAAGGTTTCCTTGTCAAAATCATTGTGTTATGTGTATTGAGTTTATTTCTATTTTCATGGTTATGCATGCTTACTTAATTTGATGCTGCACTAATTGTTAAGGAAGAACAAAAAGTTAAAATAATCTAGATAACTGATTCACCCCCCCCCCCCCCCCCCTCTCAGTTATCAACATTTTCATGGTTCTCAAACTAGCAAAATCACTAACAAAATTCACATAAATCCCAAAGCTCTAATCAACAAGTTCAAACGTTTAAGAGAAGGAAATTATAGTGAGTTCAAGAGTTCTCAAACTTATCAAAATGCCAACAAGCATCCTAGAGAAGTGAAAAAAAGAGCACATTAAAAGATTTGTCAGCAACTTTAACAGCTTTTGAACCTCACAAAGTGTTGACAAGGTTTGAAAGTTTTCAAAAACTCTGAAAAGAAAGCTTCAGAGAGAGGAGTGTTGTGAGTTTTAAATTTCTTAAAAACATTGACATAGTTATAAATTATCATCAAAAGTTGTTGCTAAGACAAATCTAAAGGAAATGGTAGCATATTTTAAAGTTCACAAACTCTCTAAATCACAAACATAGTTCAAAGAAGCTTGAAAATACTAATGAGTCAAAATATAAAGTATTAAAGGGTTTGTGTGGGCTCATTAGCAACCACAAATACTTCAAATGATAGAGGAGCTCTACAAACCTTCTATCCAACCAAATACATGCCATTGCCATAGATTTTTGTGCTTATCAACAAAGTTTTTCTCCATCAATTTGAGTCTATATTTATCAAGTAGGCAAGACTTATACCTGTTGAGATTCTTGCAATATCTTCCACACATTCAAACCTAAGTTTTACTGTTCTCTTTATTGCATATGATCTAGCTTTAAAGTTTTAAACACATTTATTCCATGCACTCTTATTAAAGTATTGATGTAAATTTAATTTATAATGGTCAATTAGTCTTTAGGATAGACTATAGGAATATTCTTTATTCTCTTAGTTGTCATTCTTATCCTTTTGTTTTATTAGTTGTTGCTCTTATCCTTAATGGATAAGTTGTTTGCAATCTTTATTTAAGGATGCTTTTTCTCCTTTGTTAATATTGGATATCTTGGTAATTATTCTGTGTTTGTGTTTGATAATTTTTATATGGTATTAGAGCCCAAGTTGAACATTGGGATCAGTGAATGCATGAAGACCCAGGAACTACAGTCGATAGTGATAGTTTGAGGAATGATTTGAAGCACATGAAGTAACAAAAGGATTCATGCATAATCATACAAAATCATGTGATTTTAAAAATCAAAAAGGTTTTTGGCATTTTCTTCACAAAATCATGAGGCAAATTTTATTCAAAATCATGGGTTTTGTAGACAAAAATCGTGTGTTATTTTAAGGGTGAAATCACATTTTTGTTTTGGGTGGAATTTTCTACAAGAAATTGTACATGCATTTATAGTGTTTTCATCTAATTTTTTGTGAAAAATCAACATTAAAATCATGTTTTATTTTTATCACATGGATTTTTACCTGGTTGAGCACCAAATTTTGGTGGATTCTTTCATTTGCATCATTTCTAGGCCATTTTTCTACACACCATTACTACAAAAGAAGTTTTGTTCCAATTTTTTAAGATTTTTTTCTAAAATCATGGAGATATTCCTTTGTTTTGATAATTTTTTCCAAAAAAAAATCATGGGTTTTCAGCAAGTTTTTTGGATGATTTTTTCTAAAATCACAACCATGCAAGTCAACGACTAGAAAAGTAGGGTGATGCTTAAGGTTCTTTAGCATTTTTTTCTCACATCTTTTTCTTCAAGCTGTGGTAGCCATGACACAAGATACTACCATTATTCTTTGCTAAGGATTCTTCTCATTATTTTGTCAAGGTTTTTGTAGTGTGGATGGAATAATTCCTATTTTTGATGATTTTTTAACAAAATCATGGATGTGTTTTATTGTCTAGGGTTTGAACCCAAAGAATCTTTAGTTTCTTTTTGCAAACTAGGCTTTTACAAAATTTTCAGGGTTACTACAACAATGTGACAAGAGGTAACTTTTTTTTTTGTGATTACGAGTTGTAGGAGGGAAGATGGCCTCTTTACCCAACATCATGTTGGAAGGTAGCTAGTACTTTACTGGAAAAAAATACAACATGTGGAAGCAGAGAATGCTCATGATTTTTTAGTATAAATGCCTCGAAAAGTTTTTTTATTGATATTGACACCTGGCTAGTGTCTGTGAGTAAAGACTAGGGCAAGTTTGACGAGTGTGATAGAGAAGCCATCATGTTGATAAAGTTAGCTGTAATTGATGAAATGCTTATGGAGGTCTAGATAGGTACAACCTCTGTGGAAATTTGGAAGCACCTATGAGATCTGCACGATACTTTAGATAAAGGTAGGGCCTCCTTCCTGAAGAATATGTTCTTTTTGATCATGATGAATTTGAGAAAGTGCCTTTATAGGAGCATTTTCTCAAGATCAAGGACATCTACGATCAATTGTCAGCCATAGGTCAGAAGATGGAAGAAGATGACATGGTAGTAATCACGCTGAAAAAATTACCATGGACCTATGAACATTTTATTGAGAAAATCAATATTACCTCTACCATTATTGACCTAAAGTTTGAAGAGTTGTGCAATAAGCTCTTGCAACAGGACATATGGAAGAAGGAGTTTCGTAGCAACAATGATATGTAATGTGTGTAATAGGCATTTGTAGCCAAAGACAAGGGAAAAGAAAAATGGGGCCATAGAAGAAAGGTAACAATTAGGATCCTTTGAAAAATCTAAAAAAATCACATGTCATTACTCTGGTAAAATGGGTCATATGAAGAAGCATTGAAGAAAGAGCTTGGTTTTAAACATAAATCCAACTAGGGAGGGCCCCTACCAAAGGCTCATATCATAGAGCATTCTAAGGAGAAGAAATTAGCCTTCTATGCATTCATGGCCAAACAACTAGCAGATTAGTCAAAGTTATCTGTGTGGTACATAGATTCCAGCGCATCTTGTCATTTCACCCATAGGAAAGATTGGTTTGAACAGAGTACACGACTTGCTCAGATTCAGTGATCTTTAGTGGTGGTGAGAAGTAAATAGTAGTTGGTAGAGGGAATGTGCAAATAAGCTCTAGAGGGAAAAAAATATTTTTCTCAATGTGTACTATGTGTTAGGAATGGAGCTTAATTTATTCTCAGTGAGTTAAATTATGCAACATTGTCCCAATTTGGATGTCATCTTCAATAAACATAAATGCTACATAGTTGACAAGGAGACCAAGAAAACAATTGCAGTTGGTATCAAAGATCATGGTTTGTATCGACTAGTTGATACTGGACAATTCCAAAAGCATGCATTGGTAACCAAGAGTGTATTTGATATCGGTACACTTTGGCATCAATAGTATGGGCTCTTCAACTTCTCCTATCTCTCATAATTGGCTTGAGAGAGTTTAGTTGATGGCCTTCCTCACATTCAGTAGGAGATACATGGTGTTTACGAAGCTTGCCAAGAAAGGAAGTAGCATAGAAATTCATTTACATTTGGATAGGCTTGGTGAGCTATGAGAGTCCTCTAACTAGTTCATGCATACATTTGTGGACCCATGAACATGGCATCGGTCACTAGTGCTAGGTATTTTCTTCTATTTGTAGATGATTTTAGTAGGCAAATGTGTGTGTGTATTTTTTTAAGTTAAAATCAAATGTGCTTAAGGAATTTCAAAAGTTTAAAGCATTAGTAGAGAAAGAGTTTGGTTGTGCATTAATCACTCTTAGATCTAACAATGGAGGTGAATGCTATTCAAATGAATTTGATGACTTTTGTGCTAAACACAGTATAAAATGAAAATATACAACACCCTATACTCCATAGAAGAATGGAGTAGTTGAGCGAAGGAACCATACTTTTACGGAGATGGCCCGGTGTATGATGGAGAAAATGAGTGTTCCCAAGAAGTTTTGGGCTGAGGAAGTATACACTACAGTTTATTTACTCAACAGGTCCCCAACACAGGTAGTGAAGGAGAAGACCCCAAAGGAAGCTTGGTCTAGGAGGAAACCAAAAGTTAGTCATCTTAAGGTCTTTGGTTCTATTGCATATACCTGGATTCCAGATGCAAAGAGAACCAAGTTAGACCCTAAGAGTAAGAAATAAATGTTTATAGAGTACAATGACAATCATAAAGCCTATAGATTGATTGATGTTGACACTGACTGCTTGATTTTTAAGAAAGATGTTTTGATTTATGAGGAAACTAGGCCCTTCCAACTTTCTTCGACAATCAAGATTACTGAAGACCAGCTTGTTAAGGCTAAGGATTTAGGTGTTTATCTTCACGAAGCTCCACCTGAAGGGAGGGAGGATTCTGAGCATGAGGAGTCTCCTAGGTAGGTAACTGTATCTGAATTGACTAATAATAACCTAGATCAACATCCAGATGACATAGAAATAGGTAGCCCAAATCATGGCACGACAACAGTGATTTGGATGGAGAGGTTCCTAAAAAGTGACCAAAGTGGTGGGAAAGCACCATTGGTGATTTTTGAGTATGTGAAATGATTGAGGGATGATTATAAGAGGCAAGAGCAAGTAGTAGGGAGTTATGAGCCCCAAGTGTTTGAGAAGGCAAAAGGAAAACCTTTAAATGGGAAAAGGCCATGGCCACCGAACATGAAAGTGTTATGAAAAATAAGACTTGGGATCTTGCAGATCTTCCACCAAGGAAGAAACCCATTGGCTACAAATGGGCGTACAATGTCAAGTACAAAGAAGATGGTACTCATGACAAGTACAAAGCTTGGTTTGTCACAAAAGGGTTCTCACAAAGAGAAGGCATTGAATATGAAGAGATCTTTGCTCCTACAACAAATATGAGTACCATCCATTTAGTTCTAGCCATGGCAGCTCAATTTCGCTAGAAAGTCCATCAAATGGATATAAAATTGCCTTCCTCAGTGGCGACTTGGAGGAAGAAGTGCACATGTCTTAGCCTCAATGTTTTCAGGTTGCAAGAAAGAATCTCAATCAAGCCGATGAACAACTAGATGTGGAGATCAGATTTAGATCTTAAGAATGAATGATGATGGGGATAGGCTAGGAAAAAGTTAGTTGCCAATTTCCATTCAAGATAGTCCATCTTATATACTAGTCAATTTATAAAAGACAATCTAATCACTATAGATCTGAAACATAATGAAAAAATATTTCTTGCTATCTATTAAATTAAAAAATCTAAATAAATTTCTTTTCTTCATTATTTAATACTGATAATAACTCATTCGTGTGTGTGTGTGTGTGTGTGTGTGTGTGTGTGTGTGGAGAGAGAGAGAGAGAGAGAGAGAGAGAGAGAGAGAGTCACATTAAATAAAAGTTTACAACTATCAACAATTTTTATTTGATAAGATTAATTTGAAATTCTAGGTTAATTTGGGAGTAGTTGTAACAGAGCTACATATATTAAATTTGATATTCAATACTACCATGTACAGATATTCTTAAACATAATTTAATTTAATAGTTAAAGGTCAATTTCAACCAATAAAAATAAGAAAATTATTTACCATTTTAAATAAGATGAAGTATAAAATTACCATTGACCGTTTGATGATATTTAAATAAAATGTAAGGTTATTTAAATAAAATGTGAGGTGTAGATTCATCCCCGAGAGCTTGGACTACAAAACTCCCGTACAGCAGTCATTTGAACAGCTTTAGGGAAATTCGTTTATAAAAAGTCTCTCAACAACAAGGCAGACTTAAATGTCTTTCAATCACATGGCACACTTTTATTTTCGGCAACGTGACCGATGCTTCAAAAAGGTCATCGTGCAGAACGGGAAAATCATTAAATGTGCTTTGAACAAACACTCAAATACACAACTTCAGACAAACTTGGTATTAATCTATTGATGGTGTACGGTCAAATCCTAGTTGGCTTAATGTCTAATAAAAAAAATTATTTTCATTTAATCTTTAATTATAATATTTACATTTGTATAAACGTCCCAAAATTTTGGAACTGGTATAAGTCATTATCTTTTGTTGACTTGAGTTGCCCTGTTGGTGAAAATCTTGTCCTCTTGAAAGAGAGGTCATGAGTTCAAATCTTACAAGGGGGTAGGGTATGTATGCCTCATATTAGAAGTACAATTATGTGTCCCCTGCATCTCCGAGTATGAGGTAGTCTCATATGTTATAAGCCCCCTGTAGACCCAAAATCAAGTCGCCCACATGATAGACTATAAAAGAATCCATTTCCATTTCTATTGTGCAGGTGAACATTGAATGCATCTTACGCAATAGATTCCTCCAATAAGGTGTGTAATACACCCTGGATACAAATATCCTGGAAATGGGAAGTCCTAATGTAAGGGTCCCGGGATAAATTTATATCTTAAAGCCAGGACCGCAATTTTGGGCGAGACTGGTGTCTGTCGCATAGACAACCTGGCATACGTGGTTGGTATCTGGATTTTTTACCATACCCAATGCAGACTGAATGTTATCCCACACACCCAAACCGATTATCCGCTTGCCGTCCAGCGAGTCATAGAATGAATACGAATATACGCCTTTGAGCCGGTTAAAATAGGCTTTGAGAATGGCAAGGCAGGAGTAAGAGAGCATGTCTTGACTCTTGGAGCTGCACTGTATTCTGCGAACGCTCACAATATCGCCCAACGTCAGTTGGGCAAAGAGTTCGTCTTTGCTTGTCTGCTGGGAATTCAGACGGAAATAACCCGAGTCCATTATTTTCACCCCGTACTTTAATCCTGCGATAAACGCTGCTGGCTGCATCAAACCATTCAAAAATTAATCGCAGATTCAGTGATCATTGATTCCTTGTGGTAATATCACTACTTTTATCACGTAACCTACCTCAGGCAGATTTAACGTCGTTCTGTCAGCGTTTTGCGATCCCTCCTTTCCTACTGCAAAAACGGCCGCCTGTAGAAAAATAAAATAAAAAATTTGGGGCAATTAACACAAAGCAGTTCTAAAATCGATCATCTAACTATAGACAAATAATAAAAAAGAGGGCTACATACCCACGAACAGTCGAGACATCTGAAAATTGCGACGTTGATGTTGCGGGTGTTTTGTAAAGAAGCTGCCACAGCGGTCATGTGGAGAATTACATCGTCGATGTCGCAGGCGTTCTCAGGCTTGAAGATCCCAAATGAGACGCTCATGCTTTCGCTCTGCTTTTGGCCGTGATCTAACGTAACAGAAGTAATCATCTTAATTTAGCCTTATCCGGTGTGCGATGAGGAGGAGAAAATACTGGTCTTCAAATCTATGTGTGTGTTCAACACATTTGCAAGGCAAAGGCAGGGAATATAAGGACACAACCATGAACAAAATGGCGTGTGGTACGCTGACACGTATATTGGATGACGTTTAACACTGGTGTAACGCGCTTCGTTTTTTGATCTTTTATAAAAGAAAAGGTCAAGCATAGATTCATGTCCAACTTACACGCTGACCCAGATCCGACATTACGAATTCCCAAACGGAGGAAACTAAGACGAAATGTAACAACAGCAGAGTTAAAGAAGACGTGGATACAAGGAAACAACGGGGTATGTGGGAAGAAGCCACGCTACGCACTCAACCCACTCACAACACAAAATACCTCACATTGGAAAAGACCGGTTTACTAGGTAGTTGGAAACAGTGGGCGCTCCATTCATTTGAATCGTTTTTTTTGGAAGGCAATAGTCAAATTAAGTGTACAGAATAGGGGAGAGGCTCCATGGTAGGAGTTGACTACGTGGTCCATTTACTTGACTCAGATGTAATTAAAAATTATTTATGACTACATATATATGTATATATTTTTTAAAAATTTATAAGAGGTAAATGAGAGTACCTTATCTTCCACAAAGTTCTAATCCATGTTGGGAGAGAAATATCCATTTACCAAAGTAAATATTGTAGACATGATTTTTCCACAGTTCATGTTGATAATTGAATTGTTTCTGGGAAAACTGTGTGTTGCTTTATTTTGCCTCAACGTTTCGGATCACACTCCATGATCCATCATCAGGGGAAAAAGAAGAGGATGCAATTGAGTAAAGATTGTAGAGATAGCCTCTTAAAAAGAGAGAGGGGGTTCGGATAACAAGGAAAAACCAAGAAGGTCAAGTTGACAAGTGTAATGAGATGATTAAAAAGGACAATAAAAATAAAGATAAAAACATTCAAATAAACTTAAGAAGGCAGGCATACATGACCAAGACTGGCCAAAATAAGGAAAAAAGAGGAAATTGAATTGGAAGAAAATAAAGGATAATGAGAGTGAAAAGAACCAAAAAGGCAGTAAAAACAAAATAAAATTAAAGATAAAAATTAAAATTAAAATAAGCATGAAAATAAAATAAAAATGGAGTGATTAAAGGATAAAAATTAAAAAGGAAAGGCAACGAAAAGAGAGAAGTAATAAACCAAAAAATAAGTGTAATACAAGGAATTGGAAACAAAGGGGCAAGTGGGATGGTAATACACTTATTTTTTGGTTTATTACTTCTCTCTTTTCATTGCCTTTCCTTTTTAATTTTTATCCTTTAATCCCTCCATTTTTATTTTATTTTCATGCTTATTTTAATTTTAATTTTTATCTTTAATTTTATTTTGTTTTTACTGCCTTTTTGGTTCTTTTTACTCTCATTATCCTTTATTTTCTTCCAATTCAATTTCCTCTTTTTTCCTTATTTTGGCTAGTCTTGGTCATGTCTGCCTTCCTTCTTAGTTTATTTGAATGTTTTTATCTTTATTTTTATTGCCCTTTTTAATCATCTCATCACACTTGTCAACTTGACCTTCTTGGTTTTTCCTTGCAATCTGAACCCCCTCTCTCTTTTTATGAGGCTATCTCTGCAATCTTTACTCAATTGCATCCTCTTCTTTTTCTCCTGATGATGGATCATGGAGTGTGATCCGAAACGTTGAGGCAAAATAAAGCAACACACAGTTTTTCTAGAAACAATTCAATTATAAAGTAAACATTAGCATACCTATATTTAAACAAGTGCCACCTAGTGGCTAGTACTTGCCATTTGCTTGGGTTTGTATATGTATTCTAGTAAAAGTGAGAGATATGAATGCATTGGGACGAGACATTATAATAGAATATAGTTTAGAAACATTAAGCGATGATTTAAAACATAATTACTTGAAATATCATGTATTTGTTCATCCAAGCAAGGTTCATGGCATATTTCTTGAGTTGTAGGTGTTCCTATTCCAGAACGAACTTATGGATTATGTCATCCAACAAGCTTGATTCTATATCATCATTGATGTTGTTTTGCAGAGGACAGTGAACAAGAGAGATGGAGGAGGTGTTTGAACATCAAAATGACCATTCAAGATTATGAATAGAAATAGTCATTGGATCTTGTTCAAAAGGCTTGTCAATGGCCATGTTCATGCTACTGTTGGTAGTACCTCTAGGAAGAGAGGCGGATAGTTGGAAATTGCTTGAAGAACCTCCATGAAGTTGATCACTGTTCTGTATCATTGTTGTTGAAGAGTGCATGGAATTGTTTGTGAGTAGGTCACCAAAGTCGTACATTTTAGCATCTATTGGAGACTATTGAATTTTGAAATTCCTGCATGTATAATCAGATCAATCATCTTGCAAGATATTGACAGGATTAGTATATTTTTATTGAATTTGTAGCGAGAGAAAATTAGGGAAAGGAAGAATGAATTGATTAGAAATGAACTTGGATTTGAAGTCATGGGAATGAAATTTGTAATTGCTTTGATGCCTCTCCTAGAAATGTTTGCACTATCATAAGCATATGCAACCTCTTCTATTGTATTAAATGTTCCAAGCCATTGACGCTTCTTGCAGTTTGGGTCTTGGATTTCTACACCGTAACGACCCCAAGGGCATTGTTTAACACCTCTATATTTACATACGTTGATGGAATTTTTGGATATGTAGGTAGAATGAAAAGGGGATTTAGAAACAATAGGTTGGTTGGATATGTGCTTGCATGCTTCTAAATTTTTGTATGTAAAATTGTTTGTCATGTTAATGTCCATGATGGATATAGCCACCTTGTCATAAGCATAGGCATCATCTTCCACTGTATCAAAGGTGCCTAGCCATTTATGTTGGTTATAGTTGTAGCCATAGATTTCTGCCCCATAATGACCATTTGCACATTTCCTGACACCTTTATATGTTCCTTTCTTTAAATTTGAATTTCTCGAGTTTGTATGACTGATAGTGCAATCTACAATAGTTATATTGTTTCTTGCATAGTCTTGATAGTTTTGTTGCTCTAGCAATTCCTTTGTCATCTTATAACAGGCAAATCTGTTGTTATTGTCAGTTGTAATCAATGTATGCAATTAATTCATTCTTTTGATATCCTACAAAAGATATGCAGCAACAAATAGGCCTTCTTAGCACTTTTACAAAAGATACAAAGACATGAAAATATTATTATAATATAATAATAAATTTTTAAGAGAGCAGATTCTTGCAAGAGATCCATGGAATTGGATAAAAAGAGAGTAACTACCTCAAAGAAGTACAACACTCCAGAGGAGTTTTGAAGAGTTTTGGATCTAGCAACACTTGAAGAGCATCCTTCACTGCCTGGGAAATTTTTCTTTCTTTGGGTATTCCTTGACTTGTAGAATCATCTCTTCTCAATGTTCAATGCAATGAAAGAAGCAAGGGAGGATAGGTGATATGTAATGCAATGCTAATCAAATGTGGAGTAGTACAATAAGATGACCAAGATGCAAATGGAAAATATGATAAAATGGCCAATATTATCAATGCAATAGATAGCTACAAGTAATATGAGTAGGTCAATTAGTAAAATGATAGAGCTCCATAGTAAAGTATCATTGTAAAGAGGGTGAGCCATCATATCAACTGTTCCAAATGTCAAATAGAAATGCATAAGTACAATGAATAAGATAAAGAGTAAATATCAACATTACTATGAAGATACTTCAAACAACATATAAATGATTTTTGAATTGCAACTAGCATAGAAATAAATATAACTATTTGAGATAAGAAAATTGTTAGTCATTAACATTAATAATGTATGACATTGTTAAGGGCATAGTTTAGTGGTTAAGTCGCTCGGTTGTAGTGGCGGCCACCAGAGTTCAAACCCCTGCTAGGCCAATGAGCTCGCAGGCTTTATGCCTTCACTGGGCCAATGAGCTCGTGGGTTTAAAGTGTTCCTTCTTGGGGATGAGGTCCCCCGTGTTGTGGCCTCACCGGTTCATCGCTCTGGGCAAAAGTGTTAGTGTGGAGCTGGAGGGTGTGTCGCGCCAGCGTCACCGGTCACGTTAAAAAGCTTACTAGGCGCATTATCTTAAAAAAAAATGTATGACAAAAAATTTTTAATATATTTTTTCTCCTTTGTATTTGAGGACTGATTGTAAAGTAATTTGGAAAAAAAAACCAAAAAGGTAAGTAGAATACGAATCCCAGTCTTCGACTTACCCACTAGTTTGGGCTAAAAATTTCTTTGAATTTTATAAGATCTTGGGCTTGCCGGTTTTGGTACATATGTGTTTATTGGGTGTAATGTGGATTGATAGATCTCACATATCCAAGAGCTAGGACACACGAAAAATGTGGTTCTGAGATTTGGTTGAAGCAAGAGCCTAAATTTGATGGTCGACCTTGCCTGTGAAGTGATTTTTTTCTATTATCCATTCAAAGGAACTCATACACTTTCATGGTGAAGTAGATTTGCAACAACACATATGCACTGTACTCCACATTGACAAAAACAAAATAGTGCCAATTTAAAGCATGCAGAAGTAAAATGCATCCAAGATTTATTCTAATCAATGTGAGTCACTCAATGTAGATCATGACCCATCTACTATGATGAACTACACTTTTCACAATAAATCATCTAGTTAGCATTGCAAATAATAAAATGAAAATGAAAACACTATACAACAAGCCATTACTTAATTTGTTTTTTGAGGACTACTTCACAATGATCTAAAAAGCTTTGTCTGGCCATTGACTTTATGTATGATTACAAGATTTGAGTAAGTTGGCTTTGCACCTCAATAAATGGCTAAGAGACTGCTCGATTCAATTATCTTGAGTTGACGTCAATGGCCATAGCTTTGACATTCTTGAAATAGAATGATGAATTGTACATCTACTCTGATTCATTTTTGTTGTCATACCTACATAAAGTTTTTCTCCCGTAAATTAGCTATGAAGGCTATCCTACTATTTCAATGAACCAACAACAATAGTAGTAGTAGAAATATTTGAGGAGTCTGAAATAGTTTAGTCAATGTCATTTGTAGAAGACTGACAATGGCTCTCAAAATTGTAGGTATCGTTGGGTTCTGTGCTTGGCCGACTACAGGAAAAGCCTATTTGGATTGATGAAAGGGAAAGGAAGAGGCGTAGGCAACAGAACTTTGATTGCATAACCAAACAGAGAAGATATGTGTAGAAAGACATAGATTTTAGAAGTTCTATATTAGTGTTGAGATTGGAAAAAGAAAAAATCTTTAACCCATGGCCACCAAAGCAGTTGAAAATCAATAGCGAAAACAGAACAACAACAAACAAAATTTACCTCAAAATATGCAGAAATAGTTGTTGTAGGTCATTCAAATCGATCTGTCTTCTTCTGCTGGAACATATTTGACACCATTTTAAACAAGTATTAAATAGAAATAAAAATTTTGTTGACGTAATTTCACGGATTTTAAATTTCAATGTGTAAAAGATGCATTGAACATCGTGTGAAAGCTATTCTTTTATTTTGTGAAGAAACCCTCATTACCCGTAAACGCCATTGGCAGAGGAAGTGAATAAACAGAGCCAAATTACACAACCTTTGCAAGCATCCTCTCTACCTTTCCCTTGACCTAAGCAGTAGCAGATGTTTTCGTGAGACGTTGAAGTTTCAAATGCCCTCTTAGATGTCTATGAAAAATTTCTTCAGTTGCAGAAGGACCATTTTTTATGACCACCGAAATAGGATAGTCATTTTCATTCTAAAATGAACAAATTCATGATGGACAAAGAGCATTAAGTGCGTAGCAGGGTCTATTGAAAAGAGGAATCAAATCAATGAAAATCTAATTTTTTGAAGGCAGACTGTTGTGATAAGGTTTGTACTATTTTCCATAAATATTTTATTTTGACTTCTATTTCATTTTATTTTGTGTATCATGGTATTGATTTATTTCATTTCATTATTCACTATGAAAATTCAATCTCTTAGAGATCCTTTGGATCACCTTTTAATAATTTTATTGGACATATACATAATTGATGTCTTTTCTATACCGTAGCTATCCATTCTTGAAATTAATAAAATTTGACTTTTACAGGTTACAATTTATTTTATTAGATTTTGGCTACCCAATATGAGATTGATTTGATCTTTTCCTGTGGATACATGGAATTGATTGGATCTTAGGTATGGCCCAAAGTCATGCTACATTCATTATTACTTGCATTGATTAATGTGAAGCCTACAATAAGAGGAAAAAGTCTCATAGCCAATCAAATATTTTTGCCCACACTACAAACTATAGTGCTAACAAAAATCAAAGAATATTATTCATCCACAGTTCACAAGACTAATGCAAAATTTTTGCATATCGAATGTAAGAGTACCATGCCAAGGCAGGTACTAAAAATATATCTAAAGTATGTCAAGAGATATCCTTCTCGAGGCACCTAATGTTAGGATTAGTGATTAAAAAATAGGTGCCTCGAGAAAGATATCTCTTGGCATACTTTACATATATTCTTAAATATAGGTATACTAGTAGCATCCAGAGTGGCAAGCCTAATTCTAACTATATTACATAATTATAAGAATTATTATATAATTAATTATAATATAGATTATATATCTTATTATAATATATATAATAATTAAAATTATATATTATATTTAGGATTAGAGTTAGGGGTTAACAGTAGGGTTAGCGTTAGTGTTTAGGTTAGAATTAGGGTTACGATTAGTATTAGAGTTAGGGTGACAATTAGGCTTAGAATTACGATTAGAAATAGGGTTAAGGTTAGGGTTACAATTAGGTTTAGGGTTAATATTGTGGTGAAGGTTAGGGTTAAGGTTAGGAATAGAATTAGGGTTAGGGTTAAAGTTAGGAATAGAATTAGGGTTAGTGTTAGAATTATGGTTAGAATTGTAGTTACAGATAGCATTAGTGTTAGGATAAAGGTTAGGGTTATGGTTAGAAATATAATTAGGGTTCAAATTAGGGTTGGGATTATGGTTAGCATTAGGGTTAGAGTTAGTATTAGAGTTATGACCAAAATTATGGTTCTAGAATTATAATCCTAACCTTAACCCTAATTATGGTTATGTCCCTAACCCTAACCATAACCCTTATTCTAACCCTAAACATAGCTATAATTTTAACCCTAACCCTAATCCTAACTCTAACCCTAAACCTAACTATAATTCAAACCCTAACCCTAACCTTAATACTAACCTTAACCCTAATTGTAACTCTAACCCTAACTCTAATTTGAACCCTAATCCTAAATGTAACTCTAATTCTTACCCCAATTCTAATAGTAACCCACCTTAATTCTAACCCTAATTCTAATAGGAACCCTAATCCTAAGTCTAATCCTAATTCTAATCATAACCCTAATTCTACCCTAACTATAACCCTAATTTTAAATCTAATCATAACCTTAAAATTAACCCTTACCTTAATCATAATTCTAGTTGTGATTTTAACCCTAACCCTAACCCAAATTCTAACCCTAAATCTATCCTTGACCCTAACCTTAACTGTAACTCTAATGCTTACCCCAATTTAGTAACCCTAATTCTAACTCTAACCCTAACCCTATCACTAATTCTAACACTAAACCTAACCCTAATTGTAACCCTAACCCTAAAATTTCTATCATAATTCTACCCCATTACATTCGTTATTCTAACCCTAATCATAAGCATATATGCAACCCTAAAATTCTAACCCTATATGCAACTCTAGTTTTAACCCTAGTTTGATGTTCTAAAGTTGGGTTGCCAAGGCTGTAGATAAACTTTAATTCCTTCAAAAAATTAGGTGTTCTTTTGGAATACAAAATCTCTATCTATTTTATACTTAAAAATGATAATAAGAAAACCCTCATCAAGCATAATAGTTTCCTCATTCTCCGGATAGGTCATTTTGATCCATGCATACAAATAATTCTCAGAGAAGGGGCTCTTCCAGTGTTTACCTATAAGAGTAGTCTCCATAAGCTTGTCCTTTCTTTTTTCAAGTAGCTCCTAGGGTATGCTAACTTAAAGCTCCAAACTCTTAGGTGTTTCCTCCCTACTGAGGAAGGTTTTTTTGACATGGTATTCCTTTGTGCCCTCTTTTGAAAAAGATTTCTGAGATGCCTTTTTGCTAAAACACTTGTGATCCCCAATCATGCCTAGATTGTATTTTCTTTCCATTGGTAGATATATGCTCAAAGCTATACCATTTGGTTTAAAATGATTTGTTTGAAGGGAGTGGGTGACATCTAGAGCTTCGTGATGTAGGCAACTAAGATATTTCCATGTTGTAATTAGGAAAAGAAGTGTCTTGGTCAGATGATTTCCTTTGGCCTATTCATCTTTTTCTCCATGTGTTGACAAAGTTAGAAGAACTTTGTCTCTTGGTTCCATACCTTGAGCCTCTTCCTTTATTCTTGTAGTGGTCCATCTGACCGCCCTCATGCGAACCTAACCTAGAGAATGATGAGGCGACCATGCATATCGATATCTCTACCTATGGAAAGGATACTTATATGTATCCTATAACACCTTGTGTTGTCATAGTAAGTTATATTACCTCTGCATTCATTGAAACAGGGAGCCTCTCATGGAAATCTAGAATAGGGTGCAACATTTACTCCATAAAGATGATGTGAGTGGATTTCACCCTTATCTTTTTCCTTGAAGAAGACTGGCCCAAAATCATTCCACATTGCATTTCTCCATCTTTGTTTGTTCCACTCTCACACTCTGCTCTTGCATCTCACGCTTGTGCTTGCATTCTATTCCTATAACATTCAATAATGTTATCGGTCTTAAATTCTTCATATTACTCTTCTCTCCCTCTTTTGGAAGGAGATTTATGATGCCTCTGGTAATCTGATTCCCCAAAGAACCTCTATGAATTTTCTCTTTGTACATCTCATACAAATCATCAATCCCCAAACCATATTTTCTTTACAAAACTCAATTAGGAGCCCATAAGCACTAGGGGATTTCCCATTTTGGAAAGATTGAATGGCATTAACAATTTCCTCTTTAGTGATCTCCCATCTCAGAATAGAAGCTAGGTCATCATCAATTTTTTTGGGATAATGTTTTTTACAAATTTCTAGAGCCTATTTACACTTGTCATTTTTGTCATTGGCAGTAAATAAGTTCTTGTAGAAAGATCTGAATATCTCCTTGATATCATCATTGCTTCTATACCAAATGTCATTTTCCAAAATTGGGCCCACAGCCTCTATACTATTTTTGATCTTCAAAAGGTTGAAGAAGTATTTGGAACCTCTATCCCCCTCTTTTAAATCCTATTGAGCATGGATCTCACTTTAGTTCCTTGAGCTTTCTTGGTCTGAAGACTTCTGAGCTTATGCTTAATATTTCCTAGAGACTGAATAAGCTCTTGATTATTCTTATCCTTCCGCAATTCATAGTCAAACTACAAGTGCTCATTCTGCAGGGCACATTCATACTTTTTGTTGTCAATAGGAAATTTCTTTCCAATTGTTTGGTATAGTTTTCTATAGATATCCACAAGGTTTTCGTAAAAGGAGATAGCAGACTCATTAGGAAAGAATAGTTTATTCATATTTCTAAGATAAAAAATCCCTTCCATACAATCTCTACTCTTTGGAAGCTCAATATTCATCTTGAAAAGATTATCTCTCCTAATGACATTAACATGTCTTACATTCTTGATACAAATGTTGGCCTCAATTGGAGGATGGCCAGAGAGAGTGCTTGGGATGACCTGTATGCAATTTGATAACTTTTGTTATCAAAATAGAATGTGTTCTCTTGAGCATAAAATCTGTCCAACTTTCAATAAATTATTTTACCATCCTACTAGCTATTACACCAGGTATACCAAATGCTTTTGCTTTCTTTTTTTGCCTTCCATTGGATAAAACAATTTCAACAATTTCTTCATTCTTTGCCAGAAGAAGGGCTCATTACCTTTCCATGTCATAGGGGTTCTGTCACACCCCATTTTTAAAAAGACATACTTATCATTTTATTTCAAGTAGATAGATAGTTAGTCAGTGAAATTAATATGAGGAAAGTAATGTTATGTTAGATTAGAGAATGCATTTGATTTATATTATTTTATATGCAAAAAAGATTTGTCCATGATGTTATTAATATGCACGTGGTTAAATAATGTGATGGACTAACTACCGTTGTGTGACTGAGGTGGATGCAAGAACATTGATTTCCCCCTCCAAGATGAGGAGAGAGAGTATCACCATGGAGAGGATGCTAGATCACATGAAATCCTTATGCTATCTGGAAATACCTATACACACTCACATTAGACATTAAGTCAATATCGGATAACTCTTAATTTATATGTTGTTGGTCGCCTCAGTAATATTTTCAACATTGTGATCATTTCATATTTGTTTAATATTGTTGTCTCCATGCCGATGGCTTAGACTTTTATGTCCACAATCAATCAAGTTGTGTACAACTATGAATGTCAAGTCAACGTGAGTAATCAACCAAATAAGTCTAATCTTATCGTAGAGGTCTATGTCAACTTTACTAGACTTCATCGATAGTTGTGCTCATAAATAGTAGAATAGAAGCATTCAAAAGAATGCATTAGTGACATCTAAGAAATAGGTGTGCTATTGTTAATATTTTAACTATTTTATAACTTAGTTATGGCTAAATTAAAATATCTAGCTTGTGGTAAAAAGAAATAGTCTTTGGAGGACTCTCATCGTATTCTTCCCTAGATGATTGGAAGATTGGAAGGAGAAAGAGATCCATATTTCCTATTTCTAAGCTCTCTAAACCATGAATGGTTGAGAGAAATGGGGGGAAAAACTATGCATGAACTGCTTTATAACTGGCAGGGAGTGGATGTTAGAGCATTAAGTGATCTTGGTCGAGGGAGATAGAAGGATATATCTCTTGGATCAAAAGATTAGAATAGAAAAAGGAAGCTTGATAAGGGAGTGTCGACTACAATATTCAGGTATGCCAAGAACGAGTAGAAAATTGTTGACATTATAGAATTAAACTATATGTATGAAGTCATTGTTATCACTGGCAAGCCTCAAGAGGCGATAGGCTCAAATGTTTTAAATATATCTGTAGCAAATAAATCTTCCATGTATATAAATGTATGCTTTGACAGAGGTTTATATACGCGGCTACTCATAAGAATGACATTCTATATCAATGTAGTATTGATTTATATGCCTTTAGAAAATTTTGGTTATTGTTATAGGTAGATTACAATGATAATAGATATCACTCATATCAAATAGGACTTAGTCTATAGTATGATCAAGATGACAGTGCTATGAAGTTGATAGGTTGTCATATTAACATATATATATTTTTTCTAAAAGAAGGTTTAAATGAAATCTAGACCTGTGTAAAGGCTGAATGTTATATATTGGCTAGTCTATAAACCTATGATAAGATTGTATTCTTATAGGAATGTACCATGTATGAGGATTTACCTCAAGAATAGTTGTAGAGAATACCTTGAATAGAAAGCCAGTAAACGTAGGATATTTGGTAGTTGTCAACTGTGAGAGGTTAATTGAAGAATGTTAACATATATCTAGTTGTCTATGATATAAACTTACCAGTTAAGTTGATAGCAGACCGAGACTACACTCATTGTTTTATGTCTAGTAAAGACTGAAGTATAATAGAGTTAAATATTATCATAGTATTATCCTAAAGGAGCTGTAACAGACTATAGATGAAAGATCAATGACTATAGATGAATAGACTTCTTGTTCAAATAATCATGTAGAATAATCTATTTAACTTATGTCGTAGAGGTAGATAATATTAACATTATCATTTTGGTTATTTTGAGCAACCGAGAGTTCTCATATACCACCTATATTTTGGTTAAAGAGGAAACCAATCTTTTATTTTGGCCAAGATGGGTCAATAGTTATCATAAATTATGTTTACCTCACAATGGCAATATTGTAGTCATTTTTTATATAGAAAAATGTTATATCGACAGGAAGTTAGTGGAATATATATATATATATATATAGACTAAGGTAGAAATATCTTAGTGGAAAGAGTCTTAGAGTCTTAGAGGTCTATAGATGTCAAAAGCAATGACTTTATGACAGAATCGAGTATATCTTGAGAATGTATACCATATTAATTATGAGCACAGAATTAGATTGACAAGCCTTTGAGTAGATTGATAGGTCATCATAGACCCGAGATTGCAAGGATGCAAAGAAGGGCTTATTGCATGTTTTTAAGTCACCTATGCTCTCACCTTATACTTGTCTCATAGTAAAGGGTATATTTTAAGCCTTATAGACTGATATAGAATAAGAAAAACAAAGTGTGTGGATTTATTAATTAAAAGGATGTTGTCTCCAAGTCAAGAAAAGAGTGTGTAAACATACAACTTATTATAAGAAACTTTGGCCAAAGTAATACAAAAGTCACTTCTTGCATTGTCGCTTCACTGTGTACCGGATAGCTGAATAGTCAGAATGGGTAATACATAGCTAGAGCTAGACTATAGTTGTAAACTCGATTGTTATTAACTAGGACACTTCACTAGTTCTTAGATGGCATAAATAATCAATTTATTCTCATTATCTATGCCCTCATGAAGGGAAAGGCCACTTCTAGAAGGAAAGTGTGTGGGGGACCACTGGTCTGTGGTTGGAGGAAAAGAACCAGGGTGATGCTCTATCTCTCCTGCAGTTGACTACCGAAGACTTGTGAACATGAAACATTACTTATTAGATACATGAAATTGATAAATATTGTAAGTCCTAAGGAATGCAACCATCTATTATATGTTCATGATAAAAATATGAAATTTGCTAGTTGCATGTGAAGCGACCATATTTTGAAATTATGTATTGTACTTGGAAATTTCAAATGTAATATTATTCGATTTTGTTATATAAAAAAAAAGAGAAATGATATTGTTTTGCATTATTTATGTTTAATGACATTTAATATTCTAGTTGGGGTGTTACACATGGTATCATACCTACTGGGTTCAACACTTGGACCTTAGAGCTCATTGCGAGGTTTTGCAAGATTGGCAAGATATGCTAATGATAAAATGATTGTTCTTATGCCAGAATGGCAGAAAAGAGAAGGATAAGAAAGCAAGCCAAGAAAAACAAAACCTAGTGATACGCCAAAGATCACCATTAAGAAAGAGTCATCTCCTGAGCGAAAATGATGGAACTGTTGTGTAATTTTACACATCATTTTGAAATTTTGATACACAACAGTTTGATAGGGTTTGTGGTTCTTTTCGCAAGTTTTTGTTTCTGTTATTCTTTATAAAAGGTGCAGATTCTCTTTTAATGAGTCTCAGTCAAGAATCAAATATTCTATATGAGTCAGTATAGATTCAATATGAGGCAGGCTGTTGTCAAGGAGAGACACAATCATATCAAATGGACATGGCTGCTAGCCATTACCAAAACAAAGGCTCATCAGATCAAAGATACATGCATGGGCACTCTCTGTATATTGGGGGTATAGATAATGGAGACACTATGAATGGAATGTTGCACAGCCACATGAAGGAAGATAGAAAAGGTCACTAATGCTAATGACACTAAACATGATTTGTAATGGTGGGTTTGCAATGTAAGCATCCATCAATAAACAAGTCTTGGCCAGCATTCATATTAGGCCACGATATACAATGAGCATGAATCCTTTGTCGTTCAGCACTAACAAACATATAAAGAAGAACCAATATAGAAGAAGAGGTGCGGCTCTTTAAGCAAGCACCAGCCTATTCAATCTAGAGACATCAAAATAGAAAAGTATAAAGCGGCTATTCCAAATGGAGCCACAAGGAGGTTCAAAAGACACCTGACCAGGTAAGAGTCAAGGCACTAAAGATGATGTGTAAGTTGTAAGAACTAAAGCATGGCTTCTCAACGAAAGGTGTTACCATTGCAAAACTGAAGGCACATCCATTGGTAAGTTTGGTGCAACTATATTGAACTCAGGCACCGACCTCAGAAAAGCAATACCAGTTCCAATAAGAGGTGTTGCCTAAGTTAGGTGGAGCCATTTAAAAAGAGACACAAGCCATCTAATATGGTGCATACTATGAATAGAGGAATCAAGCTTTAACCATTACAAAGGCACATCAAAATAAAAGAAGAGGTGAGCATTGTCAAAGGATGGCACTCCTTAGGACAAAGCATAACTTCTAGCAATAAAACACAGTTTATAAGTTGCGGCATCATTTAAATCAAAGGGTTTGGCTCTTATCACAGAGACTCCAAATAAAGTGAAGGTGGTGCCAGCTTTAAGTTTCAGGTATGGTTCGAAAGGAAATGTTATTAGCCATATCCAAAATGAGTGCACCAGCTATTGCAAAGGCAAGCCATCCCATTTGGGAAGCAGAGACACAATAAATTAAAGTTACAGCCACCATAAGATGCAAATGAATCAATGGTTTAGGAGCAACAATGAAAAGAGTTTCAATCCAACACATGTAGGATGCAGAAGGAAAAGAGAGCAGCTGAAGAATTGACAGGAAGCCACCACGTGGTGCAAGTACTATAGAGAAGGAAAAGCTTGATGCAGAGGAGGCCATGTAGTGGAGTCCGAGCAAAGGAGAATTAAATGTTTTATTTAATTGCAAATGGTTCACATGAAGTATTATAGGCTAACTGAATATTTTAAAGTCTCTCATTATAATACAATGGTGGGACCTTCCTCCAAGTAAGTTGAGTTTTATATTATAAAAACTTTATGAGATAATAAAGCCACAGGAAAAGTTCACTTTTAAATAAAGATTTATCTTTATCAAAATATGACGTGGGTCTAAGTAATGAAGTGAGGTTTCATTAAATGTAAATTTTAACTTCCACAGGAAAAGTGAAAAGGAGGTTAAACCCTAAAACATATGCAGCAATATTTTATTTCACGGTAAGCTACAGGAGGATAGCAGCGGGAAGTATTTCTTCTTCACGCAGGCCAAAGATAAGCACAAAGATGTATTTTTCAGTGCCAGATATAGCCATGGAAGTAACAGAAAGCCACAATTCAATTCTGATTTTCCATTGCCACTTCAGTTACAGTTGCATTTTGCCAGATTTTATGCCAGATTTTGCGGAGTTTTAGTTGCAAAGATTGCTAGAGGCTGTTGAGATTTTGTTGAGTCTTTCAGGCTATAAATGGGCAGATCTGAGACATAGCGGAGAGATATAGAGAGATACACACATTTAGAGTTCTACATTTTTTACAGATCAGAGAGTTAGAGCAGTAGACATAGATTTTCTTTCTTTTTGCCTTTGCAATTCTTCCTTTATGAGAATGTAATAGTCATTTTGTGTAGCAACTTTTGCCTCTGTAACTAGTTATTCAAATAATGAGATGGTGTTCTATGTATACTTGGATATCTCTATTTCTTGCTTTTAATTTCTTTGTTTCTTTGCCTCTATTTAATATGTTTCTTAAACTGGGTCTTAATCATACATTGATGCTCTTTAATTCCAGTTAGTCATTAAAAGTTAGACACTGTGCAAATTGAGGTTTAAATCCGGTGGATCGCCATAGATTAGGCATTTGTTTTCTGCAATCTAGTTTCCTTTCTAACCTTTTTCTCAAAACCCCATTGAAAGAACGGAAGAGCCAGCTTCCCTAAAATCTGGAGGTTATTTCTGAGAAGCATTCCCACATCTCTGAAACTTCCCATGTTCCTGCTAGATTACACCCACAGATTTATGCATCAATAGTTTTTGGCACACCTGGTGGGACCAGATTCAAATACTTTGCTCTTTATTTTCAGTGAATCTTTGCCCTGTATTCTGTGGTTTTGATGGAAAATCACAAAAGTATCTACTCATAGGAGCATGAATCATCCATTTGGTGACTATACTGGTGGATCTTTCTTGAATCTTTTCCCCTGCAGATCATGGCAGCCCCTGGTATATATGTGCACCTAAATATTCAAAGAGATCTACCCTTTGTGACTTGGGATTCAAGTCCCCTTGTTTTTCAACAATAGGGTCAAGTTCCTGACACAGCCTGGAAGGCACTACCTCACTTTCTAGGAGATGGCTCTATTTGCCTTGCAGATCATATTCAAGATGTAGCCAATTTATGCTCTATTCATAATGTCACAACTGAGAATCATGCTCTCTTGTTGCTTGCATCTTCCCTTAAAGGCAAAGCAAAAGAGTGGTATAGAAGTTTGTAGCTTGGTTCAATCACTGGATGGGATCAACTTGGGGAACTCATCTACAATCAATTCAGAGACAGGATAGATGTTAGCACTCTCACTCAGAGTCTCATCACCATCAAGAGGCATCCTATGGAGCCCATACATGATTTCAATTCAAGATTTGACAAGGTATGGAAAAAAATTTCTATAGACATGAGGCCCCCTTGAGTCTTTGCTTTCTTGTATTATTTACAGGCTTTAGACCCTGAGATCTCTATCATGATACAATCTCTAGGAGGTGAAACTCTTCCTCAATCATATGATCTTGCCATTAAGGCTGAAAGTAGCCTCATATTGTCTGGTAAACTGCCTCCTCTACCCTTAAAACCACTGATACCTTGCAAATACCTTATTTCAAACTCTTTTTTGTAACCAGATGCATACAAATTTTAGTCCACCCACCCTCCCTGCTGATTTACCAAATCATGAGGAGATGAGTGTTGTGAAAGAACTAATTAAAACCCTCTCCCATGAGATCAATGAGTTAAAAGGTCAACACCTATACCATGCTAATCTATGTTTAATGCCTCAAGATTCTTATGAACAACATTATGAATATAGCCAGGGAATGCCCAATTGTCTTGAAAATTTACAAGCCTCCATAGCGGCAAATCAGCCCAATGAAACCATAGACTAGGTTCTTTGTCATTTTGATATCAAGGAGGAATCAGGTTTCAATGATCAAAATGCAAGAAACCTCCTTTAAGAGGTGGTCCTTGTCTATTCAGTGTGTCTTTTTGATATTAAGCATCATGCACATGTGGCAACATTTGATTCAGAAGATACTTATGAGGTGATGTTTCTAGAAGCTAAAAAGTACTCTAAGAAGGGCTTTGACGCTAAAAAGTACTGGGTAAATGGTTATGAACAGTCTATGCCTAATTTTGAGGGGGTTACAAATGACATTATACTAGAATCTTCAAAGGATGAGTGTCTTTATTACTGCAATGAAGTTTCACACTTGCAGGAAGAAGACACATAAATGCATGAGCAACATTTGGGGCATGATGAGGATTTATTCTCACTTTTACAACAAGGCTACCATCAACTACTAAATGAGGAAGATCTTGCAATTGAGAAAGTGCAAGGTTCATTTGTAAGGCTTGTAGTAGATCATGGAGAAAATGTTGAAACAAAGGAAGATTCAAGAGCTGATTTGTTTACTATTTTTGCAAATGGTTATTGTCTTCTTCTTGATGAAGTTCTGCCTCTACAAGATGATGAGATTTGGAGAGACATTTGCCATAGTGCAAAGCCACATATGATGTCACAAACAGAGTTAGATTCTACACATTTCTTTTTGTATGAAGGGATCCCAATCAGATTCAGGACTGTTCTTGGCAGCTCTGTCACTTGCATGCCTATTTTTGGTACTATCATGGGTTACCATTCTATGGAAGAACCTATAAGAGAGGTCACTGAAGAAGTATGGTGGACAGAAACCTGCAAATGCAATCAGAAGAATAAGTTCCAACAGTTGATTTCCCCTCCCTGCCCTCCTTTGAAGCTAGATCAGCATGCAGGTCAACATGATTGGTATTTTGAAGCACAGAAAGAATCTCCTGAGTGTAGAGAAGTAAAAAGGTACAAAATATTGTTATATTTCTTCATACAGTTTGTCTGGTTCATTTTTAGCATGATGAGGATTCATTGGAAAAGCATGATTAGATTTGGCAGTTATTTTGTCATTCCTGTGAATGGGCATATCCCCATGTGTTTAATATATCAGTGAGCTAGAGTCAAAAGTTCAATAAACTATAGTAGTAGCATTAGGTTTTCAAATTTAGTTAGTTTTCTTTCAATAAGTCCCAGCTATAGTGTATGAGGATCTGGTCATTCTCATTGGTTCAGTCTATCTCAGTATCTCAGATTTAATGATTAGTATGCAGTAATCAACTAGTTTTGGTTGCTGAGTGTTTTTTTTCAGTCATGCATCTTCAGGTTTAGATGTATCTCCAATTTCCATTAATGTTTCAATTTTAGAGGTTTGACTCTATTGCCCAATGTTAAGTCACTAGTTTGCAAAATTGGAGGATCTAGGTTCAACTGAGTGAACAGGCTCACTCACCTAGCCCGTCGCCAAGAACTGTTGTGAAATTTTACACACCATTTTGAAATTTTGATACACAGTAGTTTGATAGGGTTTGTGGTTCTTTTTGCAAGTTTTTGTTTTTGTTATTCTTTATAAAAGCTACAAATTCCCTTTTAATGAGTCTCAGTCAAGAATCAAAGATTTTACATGAGTCAATACAGATTCAATATGAGGCACGCTGTTGTCAAGTAGAGACACAGTCATATCAAATGGACACGGCTGCCAGCCATTACCAAAACAAAGGCTCATCAGATCAAAGATACATGCATGGGCACTCTCTGTATATTGGGGGTATAGATAATGGAGACACTATGAATGGAATGTTGCACAACAACATGAAGGAAGATAGAAAAGGTCACTAATGCTAATGACACTAAACATGATTCGCCATTATGGCATAGTTCCTGGTTCCTAGTGTCCACCTATGTCCCGAGCTAATCTAGTTATGTGCAGAACTGTTTCATGCACCATCAAATACTATACAACTGGGCCCTTTTATAGTGCATATTACACCCAAGGCCATAAGAGACATACTGGCCTTGCAGCATGATAGAACAACAACATTTCCAACTATTGCTAAAATGAAAAACACATGGGCAAATATAAATAACAAAGTGAAGTTCCTAAATTCAGAGATGCAGTTGGGAGAAGACAGTACTCATATGCCCACACTACCCACTGGGCAGGCACAATTTAGTCAAAATGTTCAAGAGACACTTTCAATGATAGCTTTCATTTTTGGGATGAGGGAAGATAACACAGTCCATGACTGGCAGTTAGCAATCATTTTCAGATTGAAAACTTTAGACAAATCACAAGAGTACTGGCTGGATTTTTTGGAACAAATTGGTAACGCCATGATTGATCAGCTCTCAAATTTCAAGTCAAGGTGAGTTTTCAGGTATTCTGCTTTCCTATTCCATCTTATGCTATATCAGAACCATAGTCTTTTCGTACAGCATATGCATTTAAATATGTATGACGTAGATTTTGGTCAAAATAAAACCATCCCTATGTCCACATGGACACATGTGTTATCTGAGGTCTCCGATCCTTATGAGTTTTGGGAACATTTTGTCGCCCCTACTTTTTGCCAGTTAAGCCCTAAGCCTGTAGAACATAGATTGACACAGAGTATAAGGGGTTTTATGACCAATTGCCCAATCCCCTATGATTATTTCTTTGGGGCACACAATACAATAATCTGAATCCATGGTTTCAATGGGGAACCCGTGCTATTACCTAAAGTATTGACCCCTAGGGTCGTATTCTTAGAGGTGACCCAACAGGTATCTATGGTTGATAATGACTTTGGCCACAAGAAAAGGAACAAGAAGATGTATGATGTCCCATGGGTCAGGAAAAACATGACACTTGAAGTTAGAGGTACAGAGAACCTCTTGTTAAGGAAGTTAGCTGCCGTTGGTTTCCTCATCATTGAAGATAAATGGAAATATGACCCAAATAGTTTTCTAGCCTCCTAGATTATGAATAACAAGGTTCATGCCAAGATGGTACATGAGGGTCGTCCATTCTGAGAGGACAGGAGGAATCTGAAAGAGGATAACCCAAACCTATATGTAGAATTATCTGATTTGCCCTATGAGGGGCCTAGACCATGGGAAAACTTTTATGTCAAAGAGAAGGAATATGACTCTAAGATGAAAATGACTGCTGGTCTGAGGAAAACATTAAAAGCCCAAGATTGGAGGCCAGAAAAGATTGAAGCCTATTGGAAGTATAGGCAAGAAATTTTAGAGATTACTCATTCATTTGGGAATATTGATAGTGATGAGAAATGGGAATCAATATGGGATGAATGGCATCCCTCCCCAGTCTCAAGCCCAGACACAAGCAAAATTTAGAGGAGGGGTGAGGAGATAGAGGAGGAAATAGAGTCAGCCCAAGTTATGCAAGAAATAGGACAGGCTTCATCTGCTGCTCCTGCATCTTCATTTCCCCAATCCCTCAGCACCTTAGAGAAACAAAAGGGTGTTGTGTCATCACCAAAGCAAGGGACTCAAGTAGCTTCAGGATCTGGGAGTTCCAGAATTGTTCCTTTGCAACCACCAGTGGTGGTAAATGTTAAAGAGAAGGAAACAGGAAAGAGACCTATGAAACATAGGAAGCTGCACCTGCAAGAGGAGTCAGAGGAAGAAATTGAACCATAGCAGCAACAACTTCCAGTCACCTCTTCGGTCGCTCAGGTAAGTGTTTCTTCTCCCTTCTCTCATGTATCTCTTTCTTCTACTATAGGAGTGGAAATCCAAATTAGCTAGATATTTATATCCCCAGCCACTTCTGTTATGCTTACATCAACCCTTGCCACAACTACTAGTTCATAGGCCATGTCTTCATAGGCCATTTCATTACCATTATTTTCTACATCTGTGCCTAAAAGAACCCGTCCTCAAGTTTCTCCTAGCCATCAATTATTGGCTATTCCCTATGGCCTGCGTCAAGGTCACCCCTTTGCTGGAGGTTACATTGCATCCCCTCCTACATTCCAAGCTCAAGAAGACACAACAAAAAGGGCTAGAGAGGCTAGGATGGACAAAAAGAGGAAGAAGGAAAATAAGAGCTCTGCTGTGGTGTATATGAGGTCACTTTTTGACCCATTCAACAATCACTGACAGTCACACATTTGTCTCCAAATGCAGTGAAACCTAATGAACAAATGCAGCCCCAGGATTATGCTATGAATGCTGTGGCCATGGATATGTCTCTTTTCAGGCCACAGGATAGGGTTGAGCTACTAAATGAAACTACATTTCCTGTAGCAATTAACTATCTGAAAGTGTCCAAGAAGTTGCAGAAAGCAGAGAATGATTTAGCTCAAGAGAAAGTGAATAGTAGAAACCTTGCTAGGGAGATTCAATCCAAGAAGAATGAGATTGAGAGTCTAAACAAATAGTTGCAAAATACTATTTCCTTTTAGATACATCAGGTAACACAGACCTAGAATGCTTCTCTTAAGTCTAAGCTAGCACAAGAAAAGGCTGCAGTGACTGTTTTGAGACAGGAGAAAGTCACTTTAGAGAAGAAATATCAAGATAAGTTGCAATAGGCCACACACTTGCAACAAAAGTTATTAAGTGAACATAATGCTAATGGTGCAATACAGGCACAACTCCTGGCTGAGAAACAAAGAACAAAGTAGCTGACAATTGAGTTAGCTAATAGGCCACAGAATGCTAGAGTTTTAAATTTGGTAAAAGAATTATATGTTTCAGTATGGAAAAGAATCTCTAAGGAGATTATCCAGCTAAAACCATCTTTAACATTTTTGTTAAATGCTCAGTAGCTGTGTGAGAAGGTAGAAGCTTCGGTGCAAGCCTGATGTAGGAGCATCCAGAGGTGTAAGCGCAATCTTGCATCACCCAAAAATAAGTTAATTCAAAACCATTGTAGTTGTTTTCATTTCTTTTCATAATTAGTGTTTTTGGTTCCATAATATCCAAAATAATGATGTAGGACTTTCAGTTTTTTTAAAACTGCTAAAAATAGCGACCTGCCTATTTTGGAAAGTGTACCTGCTATTTTTGAAAAGTTTGCATTTGGGCACGTAATGAAGCAAAAAATTCTAGAAAGTTACATAATGGAAATATAAGACCTTTGGTGAAGGAATCAGGCAAAGATCATTTGTGAGCTGAAAGATATTAAAGTTTTTATTTTCTGAAAAGCCCCTAAAAATTTCTGGAACGAGATATGAGGCACTAAAACATCCCTTAACATCCTAAAATGTTGTTAGAAATCTGTTTATGGATTTTCAGCATGATAGTTCACATCGCGAGCTTTCCGGTACTTAAAACGGTTTGTCAATCAGACACCCGGATCAAAAGTTATACTTCCCAGAAGTTGCAAATTTTGAAATTTAGCTGGAGGCCACCAAAAAGTGCTATTTATGACTATTTTGGGAACCTTGGGCAGTAGTAGAGTTAAGGGGGCCAGCGTAGAGTCAAGAATAGGTGGGAAAACAGAAACCCTACCTAATTTGGGGTTACAGAAGGCTCAAGATTCTAGAGTCTTGAGGTTGGGAAAGTTGTAATGTGTTACAGCCAGTAGAGGATTCATCCTCTGATTGTAATTGAGCTTCTATAATGTAATGAGTTGCCCAGTTTAATAAAAGAAAGTACTATTTGCTGTGTTCAATATCTGTTATTTTGTGTTTTGTGATTTACCCCCTTCATCAAGTGGTATCAGAGTAAGGGTGCCTGAGTGTGTAGACAGATCGCTGACCATGAGGCAGTTTGCACCAGGACCTGAGGTTGTGGGTTTGCTGCAGAGACCAAGATGCCTCCACAAAGAAATCATGTTGGGAGGAATACTTTGACAAAAGAGGGTTTTAGAGCCCTACAAAGGCAAATCGATGCATTGCAAGAGGAGCTATGAAGAGGGTTTGAGCCGGGGACAAGAGAAGAAAGTGAAGATGAAGCTAAAGAAGAGCTCTCTGAAGAAGAACAAGAAGCTACCAGAGATCCTACAGAAGTTAGGTTGTTGAGGGCCATTTCAAAGATCAGAAAGAGGCCTAGGATCAAAGTTTCTACATATTCTAGAGATTTGAATCCAGAACAGCTTATTGATTGGATCAATGACATGGAGGAGTATTTTGAGTATGAAGATGTGGAGGACCCAGATCAGGTTAAGTTTGCAAAAACAAAGTTGAAGGGCCATGCCAGTATTTGGTGGAAGGAGGTCCAATTAGAGAGGAATAGAAGAGGAAAAGGAAAGATCACCAGATGGGATTGAATGGTGGAGAAACTGAGGAAGCAGTTCATTCCTGTGGACTATGAGATGGAGTTGTTGAAGAAGCTGCAAGGACTAAAGCAAGGTAACAAGTCTGTCAAGGAGTATACAGAAGAGTTTTATAAGATTACTATCAGGGTAGGCCATGTAGAGCCCAACAAGGAGAAGGTAGCCCGTTACATTAATGGGTTGAGGCCGAGTATTCAGGAGGAGTTGAGCCTGGTCAGAATGACCACCATAGAAGATGCATACCAGTTTTCCTTGAAGGTGGACGAGAAGTTGAATAAAAGATTTGACAGCAAGCAAAGGGAAAGAGGTCAAGGTGGAAGGACTGGTGGAAGACCCTATGGGGGCTGAAATGAAGATGCAAAGAAAAGTGAAGAAGCTGGCACCAGTCGAAATCAGAGAGGAGATAATACCTACCGCCCTCGTGACTAGAACAATGGTGAGAAAAGAGGAAGAGGAAGAGGCAGACCTGGGCAAGGACCTAGAAGAGGAGGTTTCAGAGGAACCTGTTTCCAATGTGGAGAAGAAGGGCATTGAGCATATGAGTGTCCGCAACATCAAGGAAGGACGAATAGAAGACCTAAAGGTAATGCACGAGTTGCACATGTAGATGAAGATGCATAGTCTGAGCGTTCTGAAGATGCTGAAAGGGGAGAAACCCTAGTTGTCAGAAGAACCTTGTTGAATGAGGAGAAAGAACCAAATCAGAGGAAGAGTTTATTCCACACAAGGTGCAAATGTGAAGGTAAGTGTTGTGATATTATTATTGACAGTGGAAGCACTGATAATCTTGTTTTAGAGGAGATGGTTGACAAGTTGAAGTTGACAAGAAGAAAGCATCTGCATCCATATCGGATTGCATGGTTGCAGAAAGACCATAGAGCTTTGGTCAATGAGCAGTGTTTAGTGAAGTTCAAGATTGGGGACTACCATGATGAGGTGTTGTGTGATATCATACCGATGGATGCATCTCATATGCTGTTGGTGAGGCCGTGGCAGTATGATAGGAGCGCTATCCATGATGGCCGTGCAAACACATATCCCCTAACAAAGGATGGAGTTCATCATAAGTTGAAGCCCTTGAAGGAGGTGGAAGAAAAGGTATGTAGTACTGCCAGAATTTGTTTGGTAGATACTAGAAAATTTTTGGAGGGTATGAAGCATGAGCGTCATTGCTTTGCATTGATTCCTAAGATTAGTTAGGAGAACTGTGAAGATGTACCAGCAAAAGTTTCAGATATGTTGGAAGAGTTCCAGGACATTATCTTTGATAATGTACCAAAAGGTTTACCACCAGTAAGGAAGATAAGTCATCAAATGGATTTGATACTAGGAGCTAGTTTGCCAAACAAGGCACCCCACAGAATGACCCCTGCAGAGAATGAAGAGCTGAATAGACAAGTTCAGGAGTTGTTGAGGAAGGGACTGATAAGGGAGAGTGTAAGTCCATGTGCGGTACCTGCAGTATTAGCACCAAAGAAGGATGGAGAATGGAGGATGTGTACAGACTCTCGAGCCATCAATAAGATAACAATCAAGTATAGATTTTCATTGCCAAGAATGGGTGACATCATGGATTGTTTGAGTGGAGCCAAGTACTTCACGAAAATTGACCTGAAGAGTGGGTATCACCAGATCCGTATCAGAGAAGGAGATGAATGGAAGACAGCCTTCAAGACAAAGGAAGGTTTGTATGAGTGGTTAGTAATGCCATTCGGGCTAACCAATGTACTGAGCACATTCATGCGGCTCATGAACGAGGTACTAAAAGAATTTTTGGGAAGTTTTGTTATTATTTATTTGGATGATATTTTGATTTTCAGTAAGACTTGGGATGAGCATCTGATGCATATCAGAAGAGTTCTAGAGAAGCTGAGGGAGGAGAAGTTGTTGATTAATCTAAAAAAATGTAGTTTTGCAAAGGAGTTGGTATACTTGGGATTTGTTGTCTCAGAGGAAGGTCTTAAGATGGACCCAGAAAATGTAAGGGCTATCATTGAATGGCCTACGCCAAGGAGTGCAACAGAGGTAAGATCTTTTGATGGTTTGGCAAGTTTTTACAGAAAGTTTATTAAAAATTTTAGTAGCATTTGTGCACCCCTAACTGAGACAATGAGAGAGGATAGAAAAGAGTTTAGATGGACTAAAGGAGCAGACAAGAGTTTTGATACATTGAAGCAGAAAGTCGTAGAACATGTTTTGGCACTTCCAAATTTTAATAAGGTATTTTAGGTAGATTGTGATGCTAGTGGTAGTGGTATAGGAGTTGTTTTAAGCTAAGAAGGTAAGCCCATTGCCTATTTTAGTGAGAAGCTTAATGATGCCAAGAAAAAGTATTATGTTTATGATCAAGAGTTTTATGCAATAGTTTAGGCTTTGAAGAAATGGAGACATTATTTGTTTCCAAAAGAGTTTATTTTATATACTGATCATCAGGCTTTGTAGTATCTTAATAGTCAAGGAAAGTTAAATCAAAGGCACTTAAAATGGGTTGAGTTTTTGTAGAGCTATACTTTTGTTTTGAAGCACAGGAGTGGGAAGTCCAACAGAGTTGCAGATGCCTTGAGCAGAAGGCAAAATTTGTTGATAGAAATGAAGATAGAGGTTGTTGGGTTCTATGAGCTCAAAAGTTTTTATCCTGAAGATCTAGATTTTGTAGAGGCTTGGAAATCTTGTTTGGAACCTGTTACTTTGGATAGGACAAAATGGTTGGATTTCATAATCCAAGATGGCATGTTGTTTAGAGGAAGCCAATTGTGCATTCCAAGGAGTTCCATGAGAGAGAACCTAATTAAGGAGAAGCATAGTGGGGGATTAGCTGGACACTTTGGTCGAGATAAGACCATTGCTATTGTCAATGAAAATTATTATTGGCCACAGTTGCAACAGGATGTGAGGAAATTTGTGCAGATTTGCAGAGTGTGTTAGATAGCAAAAGGAACAAGTCAGGATACAGGGTTGTATCAACCATTACCTGTACCGGAGAAGCCATGGGATGATATTAGTATGGATTTTATTCTTGGTTTACCAAGGACATAGAGAGGACATGATTCTATTTTTGTGGTAGTGGACAGATTCTCAAAGATGGCACATTTTATTCCTTGCAAGAAGACTAATGATGTTGTTCATATTGCAGAGTTATTTTTCAGGGAGGTGGTAAGATTACATGGTCTACCAAAGAGCATAATTTTAAATCGAGATACCAAGTTTGTTGGTTATTTCTGGAGGACATTGTGGAAGAAGTTGAAGACAGATTTAAAGTTTAGTTCTGCACACCATCCACAGGCTGATGGATAGACTGAAGTGGTGAATAGGAGTTTGGGTAACCTGCTATGATGCTTAGTAGGAGATAAGCCCAACGAATGGGATTTGATTTTACCACAGGTAGAATTTGCTTACAACAATTCTGTCAATAGGAGTACTAGTAAATCACCATTCCAGATTATATATGGCAATAGCCCAAGAAATACTTCTGAGTAAGGGAAGCTGGACAACAGAGAAAAGACAAGTGCCAAAGCTAAAGACTTTGCAGAACATATGAAGAACTTGCATGAAAAGGTGACAAAGCACATTAATAAAATGAATATTTAGTACAAGGCTAAGGCAGATCAGAAGAGGAGATATAAGGAGTTCTAGGTAGGAGATGAAGTCATGGTTCACCTAAGAAAAGAAAGGTTCCCAATTGGAACATACAATAAGTTGAAAATGAAGAAATTTGGACCATGCAGAATCCTGAAGAAGCATGATTCAGGAAATGCATATGAGGTAGAGCTGCCGAGTGGGATCAATATTTCCCCCATTTTCAATATTGTTGATTTATCATAATATCATGAAGGTGGAACAATGGATGGACCAACAGAGGAATAGTGGAGTATTCCAGCATCTACTTCAATAGAGGAGATAAAAGAGATCTTGGATAGCCTTGTGGGAAGGAGCACTCAAAACAAGCAATACAAAGAATATCTAGTGAAATAGAAAGGAAGCCCTGTTGAAGATTCTTCTTGGTTGTCTAAGGCAGAGGTTGATCATTTGGGTTTTCCTCACACAAACACCTGAGACGTGACAAGGTCACTTCTCAAATTACCCTTGGTGTCTGATGCAGGAGCATCCAGAGGTGTAAGGGCAATCTTGTATCACCCAAAAAAAAGTTAATTCAAAACCATTGTAGTTGTTTTCATTTCTTTCCATAATTAGTGTTTTTGGTTCCATAATATCTAGAATAATGATGTAGGACTTTCAGTTTTTCCAAAACTGCTAAAAATAACGACCTGCCTATTTTGGAAAGTGTACCTGCTATTTTAGGAAAGTTTGCATTTGGGCACGTAATGAAGAAAAAACTTCCAAAAAGTTACATAACGGAAATATAAGACCTTTGGCGAAGGAATCAGGCAAAGATCATTTGTGAGCTGAAAGATATTAAAGTTTTTATTTTTCTAAAAGCCCCTAAAAATTTCTAGAATGAGATATGAGGCACTAAAACATCCCATGGCGTGATAGTTCACATCGCAAGCTTTCTGGCGCTTAAAATTGTTCGTCAATCGGACACCCGGCTCAAAAGTTATGCTTCCTGGAAGTTGACCTACTTTTAGAGGGAGTTGCAAATTTTGAAATTTAGCTGGAGGCCGCCAAAAAGTGCTATTTATGACTATTTTGGGAACCCTAGACAGTAGTAGAGTTAAGGGGGCTAGTGTAGAGTCAATAATAGGTGGGAAAATAGAAAGCCTAGCTGATTTGGGGTTACAAAAGGTTAAAGATTCTAGAGTCTTGAGGTTGGGAAAGCTGTATGTGTTGCAGCCAGTAGAGGATTCATCCTCTAATTGTAATTAAGCTTCTGTAATGTAATGAGTTGCCCAGTTTAATAAAAGAAAGTTCTATTTACTGTGTTCAATATCTGTTATTGTGTGTTTTGTGATTTACCCCCTTCATCAAAGCCACCTTGTCAACTGTTTCATTGAGGGTTTCTGACTCTCAACTTTTATTGAAGAAATTGTATGACACCCCAGATGAGACATTATCAGCAATAGGTATCAATAACAGAATGGTCACTGCTAAGAAGGTCAATGAAGTTTTGAGTTGCAACTCTGCAGCTACAAATTGTCAAGAACTCTTGGATACAGTGAAAGAAGGAGTGAAAAATATGAAGAAACATATAGAGGATTTGGTGCAATTGGGGCTTCCTTCACCTTTTCTAGATAGTAACATAGTGTTGATGATTGATGACATCAAGACACTTCTCTTGACCAAGTAAAATGATCAGACAATTTTCTAGGGGTTAAGTGATTCATCATCAGTCAAGGAAGTAGAAGCTGTGTTGATACCTATGGCCTAGCTAGAATTTCAATTGAAGGCTGTGGTACAGATTTTGCAAACATTTTCCCACAAAGATATAATTAATCTTGATTTTTCTTTTCAAGATTTGCAGAGTAGACAGGGACTCTCCAATTCAGAATGGTTTGTTTATCAAACAACATTGCAAAATTTATGAATTTAGGTTGTGTTTCAATACATATTCTTTTTGCCAGTTTTGGGTTCTTTTAGAGCAGGCTCAGAAGTCCTGTTGGTCGCCAAGAAGTGTAGAGTGTCAAATACTCTACATTTTGTATCAGTCGCAGCTTAGTCCGCAGGTTTCTTTTTGTTTCTGTGCAAGTTTCAAATCTTGTTGCGCGGGTTTCTTTTTGTTTTGTACGGAATCCTCCAAGTGTCGAGCCACAGTTATAGCCGTGGTATTGTTTCTAAATATTAATTTTTGTATGGAGCGTGCCACATAGCAATTAGTTTCAATGTTTCAAGTTTTAGCAATGCTGCGGGTGTCACCATGTGTAGCTTGTGGAGGCAGTCCCTAAAGTTTCTATGTTTTGTGCGGAGGGTGCCGCGTGTCTTTTTATTTTTGTTGCAGATGATGCCACGTGTTTCTTTCCGTATCATATTAATGCTAGTAAAGAAGATGGTGGGCCATAGTATGTTTCAGTTTCAAGAGTGCGGAGGATGCCATGTGGTGGTCATGGAAGGAGTTGCTTTGTTTATGACCCTTTTGGCGAGAAACTTAAAGTTTCTATGTTTTGTGCGGGTTTCAACAAGAGTTAGCTTCCGCGGGGATGTTTCAAAGTTTATTTTGTTTTAGCAATGTTGCGGGTGCCACCATGTGTTAGTTAGCGTGTGTGCGGAAGTTGCCATCTGTCCCAGTCTTCTCCCTTTGAAGGTAGTGAGCGCCGAGGTTGTGGGTCCCGTCATTAATGTGTCTCATATTATTAATAAAGCGGCCATCGACAGATGTCATTAGAAGAGGTCACCCGAGCATAAAGACACAGTTTTAAGAGCTTTGTGGAAGAGGACATGTATCAAGTTTTGAAGGCTGCGGAACGTGACAAGTGTCATTTTCCTGTTATTTCTGAAAGATAAAGGAGTTTCTCATTTTGATGCAGGAGCTACCATTTCTCATGTAATGTTTCAAGTCTCAAGTGCGCGGGTCTCTCCATGTGTCGCGATAGAAGTTGTGCCACATATATTTTGCCCTAACCAATGAGCTTGCAAAAGGGGATGGCCATTGCAGATTCAGAGGATCGCAACCATCGGGAACTTCCAGTTATCTTCAGTTCTGTTGGGTCGTTGGGGATTCGGTTGTTACGGTCAATCTAGAGTCAGATCTATGGTTATAAATATGCAGTATTTGTAATAAATCGACACAGATAGAGATAGAAATATACTTTTTAAAGTTTGTAGTCAGAATCAAAAAGAGAAGTCAGAGACTTTGTTGTGACTAGTTGATGTCATTTTGCATTTATTTTGTTGTTCTTGATAAGAAAGTTAATGTATCTATGCATGTATCTGTGCCTTGTATGTTGTTGAAAGATTTAATGAGAAGAACTTTGTTCTGTGCCTTGGTTGATATTATTTGTGTCATTGTAAAGTCTCTGGTTGTGATCCTTTCATTATATTCATTTTATCTATTTATGTTAATCATGCAATATCTTCTCTTTAATGTAACTGTATTTTGAGAATAGTTTCACTGTGCCTAAATTAAAGAGGATACTTTTACTTCAGGCGCATCGCCATAGTTATATTTGCTTAATTGTATCTGTAATCCTGTTAATTTCTTACCCTTTGCTCAAAACCCATTTAAAATAGAGAAGAGCCAGCTTCTTTAAAATCTGGAGGTTGTTTCAAGTAGAAAGTTCTACATTCTTGAAACTTTCCATGTTGGTGTTAGAACTTGTGTAATTTTATACATCAACAGGAACCAATGAGCTATGTAGAAGGACATTGGCTCACTAATTTTGAGACACTAGCTAATGCATTCAATTGTATTTGCCTAGAAAGGAGGAAATGGATTGAGGCGGCAAAAACATTGCTAACTCCTACTATTGTTAAGATTAGTAAACCATCTTCCCATTGTCATATGCCTTTCAAGTGTGGTCAAGATGCACCTATAATAGGAAAAGAGGTGTTGATTGAGTACTCACGACTACACCCACCAACAAAGTTTGTGTTACTCAATTTTGATGAGGAGGAGTAACCCAAGGAAATCCCTTTGTTAGAAAGTGATATGTAGACACTTCTTATACACGAAAATAGAAATTTTTTGTATTTGAATATAAGGATGTAAAAATCTAAAGAGTGAATGAAGTAAAATTTTGGCTTTTAGTATAAAAAATTGTTTATATGACGCATCTATGAGTTTCTGTATTTATGAATTTGCAATTTTATGATAGCATGTCAAAAGTTCAAGTGTTTTGATAAATTTCTGTGCAAATGTTAGGTGTGGATAAGTATTGTTATGGAACAAAATAGAAATCAACCAGGAGGGAGCCCTGGAGGCTCAGATACTAAAAATAATCCTATGGAAAAATTAGATCAAACTTTGTCAGTTTTAAATGAAATAAAAGAAATATTGGGAACCTTAGAACAAGAAGTTAGAGGGTGAGAAAATAATCAAGAACACCATTATGAGGAAAGAGAAGAATTCAGTTTTCTTGGTGAACCAAGAGTAAGAAAATAAGACTCTCTAATTCACAAAGAGGTAAAAACTTGTCTTACTAATGTGTTAGCCTGAGATATGAATACATTTATACCTCCTAAGTTTGATGGAACTCTGAGTGGAGATGCAACCAAGGCTTGGCTGACATAGATGGAAAAATATTTTAAGATAAGGAATTACTTTGAGATCACTAAGGCTGCGTGGGAAGCCTACCAGTTAGCAGGAGAAACATGCACATGGTGGATGAATAAGAAAATGGAATTAGGGTTTAGTTCCTTAAGTCTAACTTAGGATCAATTTGTGGCCATTTTCCAGAAAAGATGGTTGCCCCAATTGTATTTTGATTAGAAACTAATAAATTTCCAAAATCTGCATCAAGGAGATGACTATCACTGAATATTGAAAAAAGTTTACCAGATTGTTGAAGTATGTGCCACAATATCAGAAGGATGAGAGATTTAGAATAAGGAAGTTTATTATGGGCTTGAATGCTCAAATTGGCAGAGAAGTGGATATTCATGGACCTAGACCATGGATCAAGTCTTCAAGAAAGCTATCAAGCAAGAGCAAAAGATCAAATCTATCTCTGTGTATCGAGAAAGATCTCGAAAGAAATCTAACTGGAGTCGTCATTTGATATCCTTCAAGAAGAGAAGAAGGAATCAAGAAACCAGAGAAACTATGGTAAAAGCTCTAGAGATAAAAAGAATGGGTCCAAAGATGAAAATAGGGATTTTAATCCTAAAAAATAATGATGATAATTCCACTTGATCTTCAGGAAAGAGAGATCCTCCTAGAGGGTGTTTTACATGTGTAGGTGATCATTATGCTAACAAGTACCCCACAAAGAGTCAAGGGAATTCTTATTGAGGAAATCCTTTATTTTCACAGCAAACAACTTTTTAGTAAAGGATTCATTCTCCTTTAGATAGTTGTCAAGATGAGTATTAGGTTACTCCTATTAAAACCACAAGTACTTTATTGGGAACCTCAATTCCTATTCTTATAGATACAGGAGCAACTAAAAAGTTTGTGAATCCTAAAATACTTGATAAGATGTCTAGGAAAGTTGTTTTCATGGCTAATTCATGGACAGTAGAGTTTGCAAAGCAGTTAAGAGCTCGAGTAGAGCAATGCTTGTTTGAAGCCACATTAACCCTACCTACTTTTTCCTCGGAGGTTGATCTATATGTATCACCTCTAAGGTTGTATGATGTCATTTTAGGGATGAAATGGTTATCACAACATAGGGAAAAATTTGATTATCTTTCCAAAATAGTAGAATGCTAGATGATGATGGAAATGTTGTCCTTACCCAAGGTTTTCAGCAAGAAATAAAAATTAGGCAAATTTTTGTGATGCAAATGAAAGAGCAATACAAAAGGTTGCTAGATGTTTGTAGTTAGATGGGTGAGGTGAAAGATGAAGAGGAGAAGGAACTTAAGGAAAATTCTTTTGAAGCGTACCCTTATCTCCATGATTTTTGGGATGTGTTTCCTAAAGACCTTCCAAGTCTGCCCTCGAAAAGAGTTTTTGATTTTTCAATAGATTTTATTCTTGGTTCCGAACTGGTGTTCAAAGTACCTTATCAGATGACTACTACTAAGTTGATGGAGCTGAAGGCTCAACTCTAGGAACTATTGTCAAAATGACTGATTAGACCTAGTGTGTCACCTTGGGGAGCACCAATGATCTTTGTTAAGAAGAAAGATGACACTTTATGCATTTGGATAGATTATTGTACTACTTAACAAAGAAATGATTAAGAACAAGTATCCTTTACCGCACATAGATGATCTCTTTGTACAAATGTGTGATGTAACTATCTTTTCAAAGATTGACTTAAGGTCAGGTTATCATCAGTTGAGACTGAAAGAAGAAGACATTCGCAAGATAGCCTTTCGAATAAGGTATGGGCATTATGAGTTCACAGTCTTACCTTTTGGTTTGACCAATGCCCCATTAGAATTCATGAATTTGATTAACAGTGTTTTTAGAGACTGTCTAGATAAATTTGTTCTGGTGTTTTTAGATGATATTTTAATTTACTCTCACAATGAGGAGGAACACCATCAACACTTACAGATAGTTCTGCAACAACTCAGGGAGCACAAACTTTATGGAAAGCTATCCAAATGTACCTTCTTCCAAAAAGAGGTGTAGTACTTGGGCCATATCATATAAGATAAAGGAATTTTGTAGATCCATCAAAGATAAAGGCTATTTTGGAATGGCCTACACCTAAAAATGTGTATGAAGTGCGTAGTTTTATGGGATTAGCAAGGTATTATAGAAAGTTTGTTTTAAAATTTTCTAGAATTGCCCATCCCATTACTTCCTTCCAGAGGAAAGGAAAAAGATTTGAATGGTCTGACAAGTGTGAAGAAGCTTTCAATATTCTTAAAAGGAAACTGAATTCAACACCAATTCTTAGAGTGCCAGACCTAGAGGGTCATTTTGTTGTTGTGACCAATGCTTCAGGAGAAGGGTTAAGTGGAGTGCTCATGCAAGAAGACCAAGTTGTGGCCTATGAATCTAGGAAGTTATGACCTTATGAACTTAGAATTATGCCCCTCATAATTTGGAATTAGCGGCAATTGTGCATGCTCTCCAAGTATGGAGGCAGTTGTGCCTATCAAAACATTTGGGGATTTTTTTTCTGCTTTCCCCTTTTTCCCAGGCTTTAGAGAACTATCACCCCTACTAATTGTTTTCCACTTATTTTTATCATTTGATTTATTGTTGATATCCATATCAACATGTTGATCAACACACTCTCCTAAAATAGAGGGTTAGTACATTCCATGTTTTTGTTACCATTATCTAGAACACTTTCATCCATGAAGGTTTCATCATTAAAACTTTAGAGTCTGTTGAGTTCAAAGAATCTAGAAGGTCTTGGTCTTTTAGGTCTTGTGCAATTGTACTCTCCCTAATTTTCTTTTTAATCTTGTCCAAGATAATTTCTTGGGCATTTTTCTTATGCTCACTAGTTCCCTTCTTAGAAGGAGATCCTTCCTTATTGTTATCCCCTACCATTAATAAGGTAACTTCAGTGGAGGGATCAATATTAGAACATTTCTCCAATTCCACCTTATCTACATTCAACATTTCCACATCCTCATTTTTATCATGTTGTTGGATTGGAGGTTCACCCTTTTGAGTTTAATTGGGTACTTTGGGTTCCTCTTTTCCTTTTTTTTTATCTCACCCCGAAAGTTTTGACCCTTATTATTTTTATATTTAACAATGATAGGGAAATATTTTTTCCAGTGTCCATCACATTTACATAAAAAAAGCATTTAACCATCGAAGCCCTTCTAATTCACAAGAATAGCTTTTCATGTTAGGTTGGAATTCAATTGTAGTAGGAATTTGAATTCTTGTACTGAGAAAGAGTAGAACCCTAGCATTCATATGAGGTAATGTAGACCTTGTGTCCTCAACTTGAAGGACTTTACCAATAGGCCTGAGAAGCTGAGACAAAAAAGCCTATAACTGTGTTAGAACATTTTTTTATGTTCATCCATCTTGGTATAAAGCAGAATAAAATCTCTTCAAGGGAAATTTCAGATGACCATGAAACAAACTTAAAAATAAATTTCCCAATATTCCAATACTCTTTCTCAAGGACTTTTTTTTGCATGTTATGATTCTTGTTATCACTTGGATTTGTACCCTGTGTTGAAGGCCTTTAGGGCTCCAACAATCCAGTGAAACATTGAGATGATCTCCACGTGTGGGACCTTTCAGGGAGATCAAATCTCTAGAGAGAGGTTGGTTCCTTTGTTGAATAAGAGATTCATCTATTCCTAAGACTAAACTTAATCTATCCACCATTTATGAAAAGAGGAAGAGGGGTAAAACTAGAAATTAATGGAGGTGGTACACCAGGTTTGAATATGGAGCTCTCACTATACTAAGAATGCACAAAATAACTAGATACACTGATAAACTTACACAAGTCTAGCTGATTCTAACAGAGGTAAGAGCATAATAGAGTTGTAAGGAACAAACATTCGCATACAAATCAATCCTAATTTACATAGTGCTAAAAGGAAGCATGAAGAGGTAAAACACAATGTGTATTTCATCAAAAAGGCAAGGTTACAATAGAGGGCTCTGCTTGAAAATACAAAAGAAAACAAGAAATTCAACTATCTTGCAACTATTTTTCAAACCTCATTACATCTTTCAGATATGCATATATATCATTTTATTACATTGACCTCAGTCATTTCACAATAAATTTGCCCCCATGGGCCATCAGAAAATACCCCTATCAAAGGGAATGTCTGCCTACTAAAATTAACTGCAGAAAATATCTCAAATCATGGAGCAGCTGGGAGATATTTCATCTTCAATGCAATCAGGTGATTCAGCAACCTGCAGCAATAAATGCAAAAGTATATAGGAAGGGAGTAGTTGAGGTAGTTGAAAGATCATATCTACATTAATGGCAGATGAGGAAATTCAAATGAATTTTCCCTCCAAAATCCCTTTTTTACAGAGCTTTTACAATACTTCAAATATTTAAATCTAAATATTTGAAGTTTACAATTCATTATAACTCTATTTTTACAAATTCTATTTATTTCTGTATCTTTTCATCTTTGGTCAACAAACTTTGAAATTTTAGAACTGTGGCCTGCTTCTTCATTTTGCCCTTATCGGCAAAATGTCCACTTTCTGAACCATTCTCACTCTGTCATCTTTTGCCCTTATCGGCAAAATATTCTTTTCTTGAACTTTGGCTTATGTTTCTCCTTTTCTACTTTGTCGGCAACTTTGCACTTGGCCAAACCATTCTTTTGTTGCTCTTTTGCCTTGTCAGCAAAGCTTGATTTTTGGCAAACTTTATTCTTTATGTTTTGCCTTATCGGCAAAAATAACATTTCTTGAACTTCACTACTTTGTCCTTCTTACACACCTTTATCGGTAAAAATGCCTTATCCGTGAACTCTTGTTCTTTCATCACTTTTGCCCTTGTCAACTGTTGCCTGAAATTTTGAACTTAGAAAATTTCAAATTTCCAGAATACTTGAACCCCTGAAATTGCCAAATCATGAAAATGATTAAATCCCAAAACCTTTTAAAGATGGTACAAAATCCTTTTATGGGTCTGATGATCCTAACTGTATTCTACCCAATCTGCCTAGTTTTCATGCCAAAATGCTTTACCATTTGTGAAATTTTAAACCTTACATTTTCCCGACAGTAATTTGCAAACGAAGTCCAAATTTGATTTTCTAGTTGCTGGAGCTGAAAAGTTTTCTGGGTTTTTCTTAGAGGTGTCTGATCATTATTCTATACAAATTTCATGCAAAGTGGAATTATTTTGTGGAAGATATGAAATTTTTCCATCTTTTACCGAAAGCAAGATTTTGGGAAAAATAAATAGAGACATTATTATTGCATTTTTAATCAGATTCAAGTGGCTTTCAGATATTATGAGGTACAAATATTCCTTTAAGGCTAGAAAATTATTAGAAACCGTGAAAAATTTTGTAAAGTCATTTCCCCTTCATTAAAAGAGTTAGAAAATTTGAATATTGCATGGACTTTATTAAAGTCACTTTATTTCAAGAGAGAATTTAAAATGGCTTCAATCTTTATGTGTTGGTTTGGAAAGGTTTTAGAAATTAAGGCATATCTGACTCTTTATTGTTGGAGGTTTGCTAAGTTTTTGAACTCATTATTACAAGTTCAAAAGTTCGTAAAATCTCTGATCACCTGACTCCTTATGACTGACAGTTCAAAGGTTCTCATATTTCATGATTGGCCGATAGCCTTAATATTTAGGGTTTTTTTATCAAACATTTCCAAAGGAAATTATCTCTGCGGTGAGAAATGTTCCATGATATCTTTACAACTGCGATGCCTTGATGTATTGTGGGTAGTGCTTCTCTTTGAAGGCAATCTTAATTGCTTAGATGTTCGTCCCGGAAAGTAAACAAAGGTTGGTCATGGCATGTGAAAGGGTATTTCTGATGACATTGGAGGGTTCCTGCAGAACTACAATTGCTAGATATGAGTTTTGAGATGAAGGATGGTTGCTATTCTTTTAGAAGGTTTAGTTGCACCACTGGACTCTCGCAGACCTTCGAAGTTAGATGCTTGCATATTTCAGTTATAGACTAAACATCATTTGAAGGGCTGGTAAAATGTGCAGAAGTAGGTTGTGAGGATGAGTTGTCATTAACTTTTTGAAGTGAGGGTATATTGATAGTGCCAGAGTAATTGGAGAGATTTTGAGCACTTTCAGAAATCTACAGAAGTTGAAGAAAGTATGGACATCCATCAAAGTGTGACGAAATAGCATTTCTCATCAGATATAAGGTTTCAAAATGCTCTGACAAATAGATATGAATTTGGAAGCCTTTCAAAATGTGGCCTCATGAACTGCAATGACCGCATAGTTACTCAAAAAAAAGTGCTTCTTGAAAGGCCTTAGAATCTGCAATGTAATTAGTATGTGTAAAGAAAAGGCCACAACCAGACAACGTAGACTAAGCACTTGAACCATTTGATGAAGGCTTCAAGAAATATAGTCTCAGGGAATACTATGATCATAGAAAATAGATTTGTTGAGAAAGTTTTAGAAATTTATATGCAAATGCAATTTGGTTGGTGCAGCGCCAATTTTTACATTGTTTGCTAGCATCCTCCTTGATCGTGCCCATTAAATGGCGATTTTCAATGCTCTGATTGACATGTATGAAAAAATTGGAAGCGTATATACAAGGCATGTGAACTGTTTGCATAATGCCTTGAAGAGGTTGTAGCTTCACAAGCTACAATGACTGCAAGAATCTTGGATCTCAAGCATCGAATGTTGCAGATCAGCGATAGAGAAAGAAACTCTATAGAAAGTGACAAAGAAATACTTTGTGGAGGAACAATTACAAATGCAAATCAAAGGCCTTTATAAGAGAAACACTTGTGGTACTCGTTGGTATTCATAGAAAGCTATTTGTATAGATCTTCCTTAAGTCTACACAAGTCTCTAGTTGAGGCTCTCATACTAGTAACATCCCACTGTGTTGCCTCTAAATATTGGCATTCATTTGAATCCACTTGAATTGTATAAGGACATGTCATGGGGCTACACATGAGCCCATGTGGATTGGAAGTTGGTGAAATCATAGTAATAGATTCACTACATGTCAACTAGAATATATCTCTTCATGATGCCTTTAAAGAGTGTCTTATGGAACTTGTAATTTAACAGGTGGAGATCCTACATAAATTTCACTCAAGACAAGGACTTTAAAAACTTTATGCTCCCGTATTAGAGGCACATCCTCCACTTGTGGGTTTGTGGCAATTAAGTGCAGAGAGTGGATAGCTCAAACACAATGGATTTCTGCTATAATGATGAAGTGTAGAAGTTGTTAAAGGCCTAACTAAGCTCATTGTATCAAGATCCAGATTGCTTGTAGATCATCTCAAGACTTGCCATATGAATTGTCTATAAATGATGCTCATCTATTTGATTAGCTGTCTACAAGAATTCATTTTTGCTATCATAGTTTTGGGTCATGAAGATGCAAACATTCTTCTGCCAAGGACAAGATTTCCAAAGAAACAATGGCATATAAAGGCATGGAGGTTAGGTATAGTGATTTAGTTCCAGAAGGGATTGAGAAATTAACTTGGGTCAAGTTGAGGCAGTAGCTGACAATAACACAATTGCGATGTAGATAATTGTGTGGAAGATCTATTGTATATGTAGCACACTGAACTTCAATAGGTTACATGAATTCCTTGACTACTGGTAATTTTCATATATGTGAGAAAACATAGACAAGTGGACAACCACTCCTAATGAGCATAGATATAAGGTCAGCGTGGGATGTTTTATATGGCAAAATTGGGCCGATGTGTGAAAAGTGGGGACCACTTTACAACTTATGAATAAAACCAAGAAATCAAGAGCCACAAGAAGAATAAAGGTTATTATAGAAAAACCAAAATATTCTCAAAGGGGATACAAAAGGTTATCAAGAAATGGTTATGCGGGAGGAGGAAGGATTTTTATCTCTCATTTCAAGGAACTACTTATTTTCTAGAAGTAGTTATGGAAATTGAAGGGTTCCTAGAAGACTTATAAACATGCAATCTGTAGCCATTCAGAGGATCTTTTTCCAGCTATTCAGGAATGGGAGAGCACCTTGGTTTTCCTTTCTACACAGTTTTGTTATACAGGGGTGTGGAGGCTTTGAACTCACATTTTGGCGTTGGAGAAATAAAAGAGATATTTATGATCTGTGAATTTGTTAATATTTTCTTTTGATTGCAAATGAACTTTGAGTCTTTGTAATTACTTTCAATGTATTTTCTGTCATACTAGACTATGTGGATGTTTACTTCTGAATCTTTGAATCTGAATTAACTCATTTGTTGAAAGGGGATCTGTTGTTCATTTATTTTCATGGGTATTGTTCGTGGGTGTGGAATAGGTGGACTTTGTGTCATTTATTTGCATACTCTTTATTTTAAGTTTAATCTTTCACATCTACTTTCATGGTTGTGGGTGGGTGTTAGTTTGCCTTTTTTGCTTTCTAGTTAAAAGCATACCTTGTTTTCATTCATTGCACATCATTTGAAGGTAGTTGCGCCTTGTAAAATAAGTAGAGAGCACTTGCAAATATCATCTCAAGTGACTCAACTGTTGGTCAATTTGTCATTGCTGTGGGTGAGGAAGTATAAATCTGAAGTGACAAATATGTTTACCAACATCAACAAAATCACCTTTTGCTGAATTTGGCTCACTTTTCTTCTTTATCAAGAAAAGTATCAATCTTCAAACTTTGCTCACTTTTGCTCCATCATTTTCCTTATTGACAAAATATACCATTGGCTTCGACCAAAGGAACATTAAACTTTTGAGAAGTTTGGCCTAATGCCAATTCATCGACAAGGCTTTCCTTTTTCCATCTTTACTTAGCCATTTTTTCATGTTTCCATTTTTCCTTATCAGAAAAAGTGGTCTTTTGTGAACTGGGCCCACCTTGTCAACAATTTTACAATCTCTTGAACCTTAGATTTGCCTCCTTATCAGTAAATCTTCCTTTACCAAACCATTTGACTTTTCGTCCCTTACCTGTTTCCTTTATCAACAAATGTTCATGTCGGCAAACTTAATGAATTCTGAACTTATGCAAAGTCTGGCCTTTGGCCAATTTGCCAATAGAAGGGGCCATTTTCTTTTCTTTACTTAGCTGATTTTCTACCTTTATTTTTCCTTGTCAGTAAAATGTCAAACTTTCAAACCAAGCCTACCCTGTCGATAAAATCCCATTTTGTCGACCATTGACCTTAGCCGCTTCTTTATATTCTCCCTTAATTTTGAACTTATGGAAATTTCATTCTTCATACACTTTGCTGATAAGCCTCCCTATACTTAGCCAAATTTTGGACTTTTTTCCCGCTCACCTGCCGAATCACCAAATCGGTGAACTTTATGAAAAATAAACTTTATGAAAAGTTTGTGAAACATGAACATTGTCGATAAAGGGGAGAAAATTCCTATGCCATAGTCATTTTTTTACTAGTTGAAGAAACTATAATTTTTTCGATAAAGGCCAAAAGGGTGGCCAAAATTAAGGGAAAAGCTTCAAATTTTCTGGGTTTTTCTAGATTTTTTGCAAGGATTCCCTTGATGATATTTCAAGGATTTTTACAAGGAAGAACACTAGAATTTGAAGGTTTTAAGGCTTACAGAGATAAGATTTCAAGGGATTTCAACAAGATTTTTGAGTTGGGCTATTTGACTTTGGATAGAGGAAAATAGGTCAATAATTCTTTAAAAATATGACAAACGATCCTTTTCAAATCATACGACAGAAAGAAATGTATATTCCCAATTTCTTACCCCATACATTAACCAACCAATTGTCAAAAAAATTCCTCGAAGGAATATTATCTATGTCCATAAAAGCAAGAAAAATAACAGTGTTTTTAAGCCTAGCCTCTTCTTTTCTTCCCACTTTTACCATCTCTTCATTATGGTTTATGTGGAGTATACTAGGAAAGAGAGGTTCCTTACCTTCTTCCTCGCCTTGAGCACCCTCTTTTTCTCCTCAACCTCCAAATGCACCATCGTTGACTCAGACTCCAACTGCAACATCCGCGTTCTAAAAACATAGAAAAAATGAGAATTTACCATAGAGTAATTCAATAACGTAAAAAATGAGAGAGAAAAGTTTTCTTTTATTTAACATATAATCAAGTAACAACAATATGCAAGATTCTCTTACATAATACAATATATCATATTATCTTTCTCATTTACAATATTTGCAAAAGTAAATAAATTACATAAACAAAATTAGAATAATTACTGCTTTTGAATTTCTGACATCTTTATCACAATCCCTCACATGTTTTCTACTAGAGAGAGAGAGAGAGTATCTTCCCAGTGATTTACCTCCATCCACAGACCGGCGTTCTCCCACACATCTTCCACATAGGAAGTGGCCCTACCCTTCACAAGAAATATAGACCAAAGGTGACCAGTGGTAATTTGCCTTCCCGAGTACATAGTGTTGTATCCTACACAACTCTATCAACCATACAACCCTAGATATCCTCTAGCTAATTATGATTTTTGATAGGTTGTGCAATCCAGATACAGTGAACCGACAATGCATGCACAAAATGAATGCATTAATTTGGCCAAAGTTTCAATATCAATAACATTCATAATGAACATGGTCGATGTGTTCACCCACCCCTACTCGACTTGGATACTATCCTATTCTCGTAGTTTATCCTCACTAACTATGTTTACGTACAGAGTTTTATCATCTTCCTTGACAATAGTTTACTCGACTTAGATAAGTCCATATGACATAACTAATCATATGATTTCATAGTCGACTCTAGTGTTTTCATTAAAACCTTGAATAGTCCGACATATCAAATAATCATATCTCATAACTTACAAGAGTACGGTTTATAATCGACCCTTGGTTTAACTCAATCAAGTTTAAGATTAATATAGTTTCTACAATAGATATCTCCTCCTACAAAAAGGAGTACGATAACCTTCTAGTTTCCTTAACGTGATATCTTTGATAATCACAATATATACTTATATATATTTCCATACAAGATCATTTTCTAGTTAGACTTAGTCTACCCCATCATAATGGTTTTCAAAGAATATTATAAACAAGAATGATAAAATAGATAATAAGGATTCTCCTATAGACCTTATTTCTACTACCATAATATTACTAATTTTCTATCACTCGACGGGTTATACAATAGTTTCCAAAGATTACTAAGAGTCTAAGTCTCTTATTGATAGAAATCATTTTGTCATAGACTAAACCAAGAATTTGATTTAAAATAATAATATCATAGCTAAATGCTTAAACCTTATTACTCATAGCTAATAAGTTTACCTATCAAGTTTCATTTGCACTAATTTCATCGAAAGTCTATTGTATGATTAACTTATAATCATATCATCGACTTGCTACATGATGGAACTCATTCATTTAAGCGACTAGTTTATAAGGAACATAATATCTAAAACAACCTTCTTCAGGTATGTGGTTGTAAAGGTCATTTAGTTCATCATACGATGGTTTGATATGTCTAAAAATTTAAAAACAATAAGTATATGGTCGGATCTGTGTGCTATGATATAGAATTTGATTATATCAAAAGGCATCGACCTTTCTAGGCTTAATCGATACCATCAAATTCATGTAGATAATATAATAGTTTACTATGGATGCTAATCAATGAATCATTACAACCAACTCAACTGGTTTGGGCGAATATGCATTGAATATTAAATCCTAAATGGCATAAACGAATGTTTACAACCAGTCATAGAGTGAATAACACAGAGGATCATTTGATATTTCAATGCTATCATCGCACATGAAGCAAGAAGGATTCCTAGTGGCGGCTTAGATTAAAATAGAGCTGCAGAGACATTAAACCCAATCAATGCCTACAGGAGACCGACGTCTTGATTTACTCTCTGAACTGTTGTTTTCACCTTGTTCTTACTACAATCTCTTCAAAGCATTACAACCGACTATCTCTTGAGCTCACAGTCATTACTTCCTAACACATGACTCAAATTCTATTGTGCTATCAACTCTTAATGAGTCATTCCTTTATGGACTTCAATACAACTCTTGATGAGTCATGTGATTAACATTCTTCCACTCTTTTCAATTGGAAATATAATAAATACAAAATAGTCCTCAAACTGATTCGGTTTCAACCAAATCCACATGATTTGCAAAGTCTTACACATGTTAAAGTAAGACGCATAACGTAGGGAGCTCATCGAGTGGGGTGTTAATACCACAGACTCCTCTTTGGAAGAGGCTGACATAACAATTAAAACATAGCTTGATCACTAAGTGATCTGATCCATCACTTGTTATAGTGAAGACATTCCTTCATATAAGCCTACGACTGCCCATAAGTGAGTAAGCATTAATCAAAATTATGAGGTATTAACCTAAATCAATGCATATACATATTGGTTTATATGATTAAATATGGTTTATCATGACATCTATCCTATTTGATAGTTTATGTTTTGATCAATAAATAATAATAATAATAATAAGTCAAAGGCTTATGGATAATATGAATGCATCGACCTTGTCTCCGCTTCACAATCCTTCATTAAATCACATCAACTTGTCTTGACGAGATCGTCATATGATGTTAAATGTCAACAATAAAACCTTATATAACTCAAGGATATTAACTTGACAATTTTGTGACAATGACGATGTAATCGTAAATGGACACCGTCCTACTGAGATGATGTCATTTTATTTACATATGATAATGTTGACACACACACATGACTTAACTAGAAAGAATCAAAAGATATCAACTAATTGTCAATTAGATTCAAAAGTATACTGACAAAACATGACTTATCTCTATCGATACTGGTTCATGTTTTCGTTAAACACTCATACTCATTTTGGCAAATAATCACTTGTAACCCAAGGTCTATATCTCTCTCTTCGAAAGATACTCTCTCTCTCTCTCTTTTCTTTGAGAGTCATCCGAAACCTGTAAGCTTATATAAGACTTGAAATCAACAAATTATGATCAATGCATCATTATTCAAATAATTAATCAAATTCTCATAATGCAATTATTAAATCGATATAACATATTCATTTCCATAATTCCATAAATGACATTCAATAAAATCTGTCTTTCCTTGATATTAATCTAAACATCATAATAGATTTACTTATGTCCAAGTAAAAGTAAAAAGTATTAGCAAGACAAAATTTGGGGATGTAACATATCCTTCTCCTAAAGATTCATCGTCCTTGATAATATAAAGTATCAAAATGTAACTAAAAAGTAAGTTCATTGTTTTTCAACCGGTAACAGTATTAAATAAATGAGGAAACTTCCGATAAAATTCATGGTAATCCTTCCATGTAGCATTTTCCTCAGCATATTGGTCCCATTGGACCTTGCACTGCATGACCTCTCTCTTACGGAAGTGGAGCTTGCACGTTTCTAACACTTTTAGGAGTTCGATCATGACCACCCCTGGGTCTTGAATCTATAAAGAATTCCAATTTAAAATATGATTATCACCTATAATATATTTCTTTAAATGAGAAACATGGAAAATATTGTGCATTCTAGACAAGGCTAGTGGTAGAGCAATTCTGTAGGCAACCGGATTGACCACTTCAAGTACTTCAAAGGGTCCCACATATCGAGGAGCTAGTTTAGAAGACTTCCCAAACTAAATAGAACTTTTCTAAGGTTTGACTCTCAAGAGAACTTTCTCTCCAATAGAGAATTGTCTCGGTACACAATTGGCATTCACATAACTCTTTTGTCTATCGTTGGCTTCTGCCAATGTTTTTCTGATCAACTTAACTTTTTCTTCCATTTTAGATAGCATTTTTGGTCTGATGCTAATCCTATCTTCTAGCTTATCCCAACTGATTGGAGTTCGACATCTTCCATACAATGCTTCAAATGGCGCCATCTTAATAGCGGAATGATAGGAATTGTTGTAAGCAAATTCCACAAGTGGTAAATATTCCTCCCACTTATATTGTTGATCCATGCAATACATTTGCAACAAATCTTCCAAAACCTAGTTAACTCTCTCAGTTTGCCCATCAGTTTCAAGATGATAAGTTGTATTCACATTGAGTTTAGTCGCTAGCATAGAGAACAAAGTTTTACAAAACCTTGACATTATTCGTGCATCTCTATCTGAGATAATCTTTTCGAGGAAACCATGCAATCTATTTAACACCTCTTTTACAAACTTGTGAGCTAACATTGGTGCTCCATCAATCAAATTCCCTGGTATAAAATGAGCTACCTTTTTGAGTTTATCAACCACAACTAAAATGGCATCATGTCTATTCCTAGACATAGGTAGACCTTGAACAAAATCCATACTTATAACTTGCCATTTCCACTTTGGTACATCATGCAGATACAACAATCCTACTGGGTGTTGATGTTCTACTTTTACCCTCTGGCATTCTAAACAATTTGCTACAAATCTTGTAGCATCATTCTTTATTCCTTTCCAAAAATAAAGAGGTTTAACATCCTCTAGAAGTTTGGTCACTCCCGGATGTCTAGAATATGGTGCGGTATGAACTTCTTTCCAAACTAGATCCCTTAATCTAGCTAAATCAGGAACATAGATTCTACCTCTAAACCTTAATAGTACATCTAAATCAAACATAAACCCATCATACCTTGGGTCTCTAGGATTATCTTTCAGAACCTGCTTAACTTGCTAATAATATTCATCACTAGATAAATTTTGCAGCACTAAATCCTTGAAATTTCCACGAATAGAAACAATAGAAAATATATGTCTTCTACAACTCAAAGCATTAGCTACTCTATTCTCTTTTCCTTTGATGTAGTTTATCTCAAAGTCATAGTTAGATATCAATTCTAACCATCTCCTTTGTCGAGCATTCAGATGTGGTTGAGAGAAAATATACCTAAGACTTTGATGGTTTGATGAATTCTAACCATCTCCTTTGTCGGGCATTCAGATGTGGTTGAGAGAAAATATACCTAAGACTTTGATGGTTTGACTTGAGTATAAAAGTTTTCCCTAACAAATAGTGCCTCCACATTTGCAAAGCATGAGTTACTGCTGCCAATTCCAGATCATGTGGTGCATAATTTTTCTCACAGGATTTCAATTTTCTAGACTCATATGCTATAACTCTCCCAGCTTGCATAAGCACTCCTCCTAATCCTTCTCCCGAGGCATTTATAATTACCTGAATTTGTCCTTTGGGGTTGGGAACCTTCAGAATTGGAGCTAATGTTAACTTTTCCTTTAAAAGATCAAATGCCTCTTGACATTTGTCTATCCATTCAAATCATTTTCTTTCCTTTGTAGGGAAGTGATTGGACTAGCAATACTAGAGAAAATTAGAACAAACTTTCTATAATAGCTAGCCAGGCCCATGAAACTATGCACCTCATGCACATTTGTGGGTACATGCCAATCCAGAATAGCTGTGATTTTTGTAGGATGAACGGGTATTCCTTTAGAAGATATAATATGCCCTAGATATTGAATCTCCTTATGAAAGAATGAACACTTTGACAGTTTTCCATATAACTTATGTTCCCCTAACTGTTGCAGAAACAATTGCAAATGTCATTGATGTTCTTCTTCATTCTTAGAGTAAATGAGTATATCATTAAGGAAGACTAGAAAAAACTTGTCTAAACAATCCCTAAATACACTGTTCATGAGATTCATGAATGCAGTAGGGACATTCATCAAACCAAATGGCAACATTGTGAACTCATAGTGCCCATATCTGGTTTTAAAAGCTGTCTTACGAATATCCTCATCTTTCAATCTTAACTGATGGTATCCTGATCGCAAATCAATCTTTGAAAATACAACAGCTCCACACATTTAATCAAAGACATCATCAATACGTGGCAATGGATATTTGTTCTTTACCATTGCTTTATTAAGCATACAATAATCTATACATAACCGAAGGGTTCCATAATTCTTCTTGACAAAAATAACTAGAGCACCCCAAGGTGAAACACTGGGTCTAATCAAACCTTTTGCCAACAATTATTGTAATTGGGCTTTCAATTCCATTAACTTTGTAGTTGTCATATGGTAGGGTGCTTTTGATATAGGCTCAGATCCTAGTTTAATATCAATTGCAAAATCAAAAACCCTCTTGGGTAGGCAGTCCTGGAAGTTCTTCTGGAAACACATCCTAAAAATCTTAGAGAAAGGAATACTTTTCTTCAAAAGATGAACTCTAAACAACTGACAACCTTTTCATCTAACCCTTTTTAATTGCTTAGCAAAGATAGATCTGATCTTAACTTCTCTTTGAATCCCTTGGAATTGGGTCTGATTTCCCAAATCATCTAAGCAATCAACCATTTTTGAAAAATAATCAACCCTTGCTCTATGCTTCCACAACCAATTCATTCTTAGGATTACATCATAGGAACATAAGGGAGCTACATACAGGTTTACTTCCATTGAAAAACTAGGGAGATCAATCTTGTCCTCAAACAAACATTGCTCTACCTGAGACTTAGATTGGGTAGCATATTCTACTGACCACGATTTAGACATGTACCCATCTTTTTCTAGGAAACTTATGCAAAATTCTAGGAGAAACAAAGTTTTCACTAGCTCCTATATCAATCAAAATAGATATAGGGACTCCAAACAAAGTACCTGTCATTTCAATGGGTGTGATTTGATACTCTTCTTGACAATTGTCGAGAGCTGCATGAATCCTTTGCTGGAACGCTTCTTTATAAATGGCATAAACGAATGTTTACAATGAGTCATATATTGAATAACACAAAGGATCATTTGATATTTCATTGCTATCATCACACATGAAGCAAGAAAGATACCTGGTGGTGGCTTAGATTAAAATAGAATTGCAGAGACAATAAACCTAGTCGACGCCTACAGGAGACCGATGTACTGATTTCCTCTCTGAACTGTTGTTTTCACCTTGTTCTTACTGCGATCTCTTCAAAGCATTACAACCGACTATCTCCTGAGCTCACATTCGTTACTTCCTAACACATGAATCGATTTCTATTGTGCTATTGACTCTTAATGAGTCGTTCCTTTATGGACTTCACTACGACTCTTGATGAGTCGTGCATTTAACATTCTTCCACTCTTTTCAGTTGGAAATATAATGAATACAAAGCAGTCCTCAAATTGATTCGGTTTCAATCGAATCCACATAATTTGCAAAGTCTTACACATGTTAAAGGAAGATGCATAATGTAGGGAGCTCGTCGAGTGGGGTGTTAATACCACAGACTCCACTTTGGAAGAGGTTGACATAACAATTAAAACACAGCTTGATCATTAATGATCGCTAAGTGATCTGATCCATCAGTTGTTATAATGAAGGCATTTGTTCACATAACCCTACGATTGTCCATAAGTGAGTAAGCATTAATAACAATTATGAGGTTTTAACCTCAATCAATGCATATACATATTGGTTTATATAATTGAATATGATTTATCATGACATCTATACTATTTGATAGTTTATGTTTTGATCAATAAATATTAATAATAATAGTAAGTCAAAGGCTTACAGATAATGTGAATGGGTCGAGCTTGTCTCCCCTTCACAATCCTTCGTTAAATCATGTCAACTTGCCTTGACAAGATCGTCATATGACGTTAAATGTTGAAAATAAAACCTTATATAACTCAAGGATATTAACTTAACAATTTTGTGACAATGATGATGTAATATTTACATTAATCGTAAATGGACACCGTCCTACTTAGACAACGTCATTTTCTTCACAAACAATAATGTCGACACACACACATGACTTGACTAGAAAGAATCAAAAGATATCGACTACTTGTCAATTAGATACAAAAGTATACTGAGAAAACATGACTTATCTCTATCGATACTGGTTCACGTTTTCATTAAACACTCATACTCATTTTGGCAAATAATCACTCATAACCCAAGGTCTATATCTCTCTCCTCGAAAGATACTCTCTCTCTCTTTTCTTTGAGAGTCATCTGAAACCTATAATCCTGTATAAGACTTGAAATCAATAGATTACGATCAATGCATCATTATTCAAATAATAAATCAAATTCTCATAATGCAATTATTAAATCGATATAACATGTTCATTTCCATAATTCCATAAATGACATTCAATAAAATCTATGTCTTTCCTTGATATTAATCTAAACATCAAAATAGATTTAGTTATGTCCAAGTAAAAGTAAAAAGTATTAGCAAGACAAAAATTGGGGATGTAACATATCCTTCCCCTAAAGATTCATCGTCCTCAATGATATAAAGTATCAAAATGTAACTAAAAAGCAAGTTCATTGTTTTTCAACTAGTAACAGTATTAAATAAATGAGGAAACTTCTAATAAAATTCATGGTAATCCTTCTATGTAGCATTTTCCTCAGGATACTGGTCCCGATACTAGTCCCATTGGACCTTGCACTGCAAGACTTCTCTGTTACGTAAGCGGAGCTTGTGATTTTCTAACACTTTGAGTGGCTCGATCATGACCACCCCTAGGTCCTACATATGTAAAGAATTCTAATTTAAAATATGATTATCACCTGCAATATATTTCTTTAAATAAGAAATATGAAAAACATTGTGCATTCTAGACAAGGCTGGTGGTAGAGCAATTATGTAGGCAATCGGATTGACCACTTCGAGTACTTAAAAGGGTCCCACATATTGAGGAGCTAGTTTAGAAGACTTCCCAAGCTTAATAGAACTTTTCTGAGGCTTGACTCTCACAAGAACTTTCTCTCAAATAGAGAATTGTCTCAGTACATGCTTGGCATTCACATAACTCTTTTGTCTATCATTGGCTTCTGCTTATCTTTTTTTGATCAGCTTAACTTTTTCTTCCATTTCAGATAGGATTTCTGGTCCGATGCTAATCCTATCTTCTAGCTTATCCCAGCTTATAGGAGTTCGACATCTTCTTCCATACAATGCTTCAAATGGCGCCATCTTAATAGCAGAATGATGGCAATTTTTGTAAGCAAATTCCACAACTGGTAAATATTCCTCCCACTTATATTGTTGATCCATGCAATACATTCGCAACAAATCTTCCAAAACCTGGTTAAGTCTCTCAGTTTGCCCATCGATTTTAGGATGATAAGCTGTACTCACATTGATTTTAGTCCCTAGCACAGAGAACAAAGTTTGCCAAAACCTTGACGTTATTTGTGCATCTCTATCAGAGATTATCTTTTCAGGGAAACCATGCAATCTATTTAACACCTCTTTTACAAACTTGTGAGCTAACATTGGTGCTCCATCAGTCAAATTCCCTGGTATAAAATGTGCTACCTTTGTGAGTTTATCAACCACAACTAAAAAGGCATCATGTCTATTCCTAGATATAGGTAGACCTTGAACAAAATCCATACTTATAACTTGTCATTTCCACTCTGGTACATCATGTGGATACAACAATCCTGCTGGGTGTTGATGTTATGCTCTTACCCTCTCACATTCTAAACAATTTGCTACAAATCTTGCAGCACCATTCTTCATTCCTTTCCAAAAATAAAGAGGTTTAACATCCACTAGAAGTTTGGTCACTCCCGGATGTCTAGAATATGGTGTGGTATGAACTTCTTTCCAAACTAGATCCCTTAATCCGGCTGAATCAGTAACATACATTCTACCTCTAAACCTCAATAGTCCATCTAACTTAAACATAAACCCATCATACCTTGGGTCTCTAGGATTATCTTTCAGAACCTGCTTAACTTGTTGATATTATTCATCACCAGACAAATTTTGCAGCACTAAATCCTTGAAATTTCCATGAATAGAAACAATAGAAAATATATGTCTTCTACGACTCAAAGCATCATATACTCTATTCTCTTTTCCTTTGATGTAGTTTATCTCAAAGTCATAGTCAGATATCAATTCTAACCATCTCCTTTGACGGGAATACAGATTTGGTTGAGAGAAAATATACCTAAGACTTCGATGGTTTGACTTAAGCATAAAAGTTTTCTCTAACAAATAGTGCCTCCACATTTGCAAAGCATGAGTTACTGCTGCTAATTCCTGATCATGTGGTGCATAATTTTTCACATAGGATTTCAATTTTCTAGACTCATGCTATAACTCTCCCATCTTGCATAAGCAATCCTTCTCCCGAGGCATCTATAATTACCTCAAATTGTCCTTCGGGGTTAGGAACCTTCAGAATTGGAGCTGATGTTAACTTTTCCTTTAAAAGATCAAATACCTCTTGACATTTGTCTGGCCATTCAAATCACTTTCCTTTCCTTTGTAGGGAAGTGATTGGACTAGCAATACTAGAGAAATTTAGAACAAACTTTCTATAATAGCTAGCCAGGCCCATGAAACTATGCACCTCATGCACATTTGTGGGTATAGGCCAATCCAGAATAGCTATGATTTTTGTAGGATCAAAAGATATTCCTTTAGCAGATATAATATGCCCTAGATATTGAATCTCCTTTGGAAAGAATGAACACTTTGACATTTTTCCATATAACTTATGTTCCCTTAACCGTTGCAGAACCAATTGCAAATGTCGTTGATGTTCTTCTTCATTCTTAGAGTAAATGAGTATATCATCAAGGAAGACTAGAACAAACTTTTCTAGACAATCCCTGAATACACTATTCATGAGATTCATGAATGCGGCAGGGGAATTTGTCAAACCAAATGGCAACATTGTGAACTCATAGTGCCCATATCTAGTTTTAAAAGTTCTCTTATGAATATCCCCATCTTTCAATCTTAATTGATGATATCCTGATCGCAAATCAATCTTTGAAAATACAACAGCTCCACGCATTTGATCAAAGAGATCATCAATACATGGCAAAGGATATTTGTTCTTTACCGTTTCTTTATTAAGCATATGAAAATCTATACATAATCGAAGGGTTCCATCCTTCGTCTTGACAAAAATAACTAGAGTACCCCAAGGTGAAACACTGGGTCTAATCAAACCTTTTGCCAACAATTCTTATAATTGGGCTTTCAATTCCATTAACTCCGTAGTTGTCATATGGTAGGGTGCTTTTGATAGAGGCTCAGATCCTGGTTTAATATCAATTGAAAAATCAAAAACCCTCTTGGGAGGCAGTCTCGGAAGTTCTTCTGAAAACACATCCTAAAAATCCTGGAGAAAGGGATACTTTTCTTCAAAAGATGAACTAGGGTTTTCTAACCCTTCCTCCAATAGTTCCATTTTAAATACAAATAACTAACAACATTTTCATCTAACCTTTTTTAATTGCTTAGTAGAGATTGATTTGATCTTAACTTCTCCTTGAATCCCTTGGAATTAGGTCTGATTTCCCAAATCATCTAAGCATTCAACCATTTTTAAAAAATAGTCAACCCTTGCTCTATGCTTCCACAACCAATTCATTCCTAGGATTACATCATAAGAACCTAAGGGATCTACATACAGGTTTACTTCTGTTAAAAAACTAGGGAGATCAATCTTGGCCTCAAACAAACATTGCTCTACCTGAGCCTTAGATTGGGTAGCATATTCTACTGACCAAGGTTTAGACATTGTTGGTAAACAAATTTGTTGCTTTAAAATAATCTTCTTGAGTAACTCCGTTTGCCCTTGGATTAGCAACAACCTGCTCACAACAGTTGAAGAATCGCAACGTCTATGTTGATTCCTCTCTGCATTTAAGAGGGGCAGCTCCCTCGTATGATAGGGGTATTTAGATTTTTAGAATTATAAGAATAAAAACAAAGAAACAACAAACAATAATGATGAAATAAGAGTTAAACTTATGAATTTAAGTTCCATGCATCCAAGTAGAGATACCAAAACTTGATGCGAAATATCTTTCTCACAATGCAACTTTGAAAGGAAAGCACATGATCATTATTGATGAAACATATGAATACCAATGAAAACACATGAAATTGAGTTGAACACACATTCAAAACATTTCTTTATTGCTTTCCAACTTGAATAACACTATTTGAGTCTTTCATACACTGTCATGTGAAAAAGTGGAACCCCCCATTGATTGAAATACAATCAAGTATATACAAGTGAGGTTAGTAACCACCTAGGGTAACTACCTCAACCACTTTTTATAACTACTTGGAGTAACCAACTCTTTTTTTTAAGTGCATTGATTTTGAATAACTAATTTTCTATTACAAAGCTAGTTGCTTAGAATAACTACCTCACTTAGGCACTTAAAAGAATTATTATGTGAGAAATAGTTAGGATGAACCTAACTTTACAATCAAAAGAGAGAAGATCAGACTCGAAAGAGAAGACTCAATCATGATCACTATTTACAAAACAAGCCAAAAATCATGACTTGAGCTAAACACAAACACAACAAAAATGAAAACTATACAATATGCAAACTCGCATTTATTCTCTACTTGTCGATGGCGCTGTTGATGGAGTGGTGAACTCTGGAAACTAATTTTGTAGACCGGATTCTCTTTCTCTAAACATTCTAAAAAGTTGAATGGTCGGGGTGACAGATTTGCCCTTAGGAATCAGGGTGTTTGCTATCCTCATCTTCCAAGTTTTCAGGCACTTGTGGACAGTACTCAATTCTGCCACCATGCTTGGTATTTGGGAGATGAAAATCTTCAATGAAGTATAGAGATCGACCAACTTGTCCATTGTGTTCTCATTGAAAACTTCTTTGTTGAAAAGTTGTCGATTAATCATATTCTTAAAATCATTTTGAATTACCTATGATTCTCCCATCAATGATGCATTCAGAAGGATGGTACTGAGCTGATCCTGAAGCTTTGCAGATGCTCGTTCACAAGCAAGCATTAGCTTTTCCTGTTCTATTGAAACTTGGTCAATAATTACTAATTTCCAACTTATGCTCTCTGTCCAAATTTCCAAGTAATTTTCTTCTGCACCAGGTAGGATCTTTTCTGCCACGAGAATATTAACATCAATCTCCATCATTTTTGCAAAATCTTTCAGGATATCCTTCCAAACAGCTTCTTCTTTCCTGACATTTTTCAACTCTTTTTCAATGACCTCCTTTTTTATCAAGGCTTCATCATGCACTGCCTTTGCCTTAATAATGAAATCAAATGCAATAGATTTGATTTTGTTCACCCAATTCTCAGTGGTTTTTCCATAAACTTGATACTTCTACAGACTGTCAATAGTACCTTTTTCAGTTTCTCCTTCTTGGCCCCAGATGGTTGACTGATGATCAATGCTAAGTGGCATGGTAGAAGTGTCGATTATGGTCTTCAAGTAAGAAGACAGACTCTGTACTTGTTGTTTTAACTGATCTTTTGACTGCTTCTCCCTTTCGGTCCTTTCTACCAGCCTTGCGGCTACAACATTGAAGTTTTGTATGTCAGCCTCATGAGTGGATGGGCCCATATCAATCCTTGACACAACAAAGTCCGCTGGAGTGGCTTCATTCACATTTCTTTCAGAAGTGGGCTGAGCTATCTCAAGGCACATGTTTCCTGAATTAGAGTCAGTTTTTATTCTCGAAGCCACCTTGATCTTCTTCGGTTTCTCGGATCTCTTGAAGAGATGAGAAACTGTACTGAATTCAGGAATCACCAGTTCTTCTACCTTCCTTTTCTTCAATAGGATTTGTTCTAACCATGGTAGTGAAAGATCTTCTGATAGCTCATGTGCATCACCTGATTGGAGATCTTATTTTTTAGGTATTGGTGAGGTTGCTTTCTCTTTAGCTTCTTCTGTTTGATACACTGGATCCTTCGAGGAAGGAGGCTCCATAACTGAAGTAGAATGTGGTACTTCAAGGAGAGGGGATTCAATGAGTATGGAAGAAGATGTGGTCAGTACGGCTTCATCAAACTTTGGATCAAATAAGACTTCTTCTTGTTCCTTTGACCTTGGTTTCTTCTTCTTCTGCCTGGGTTCATCTCCACATATGTTTTGAAGATTGCTTCTCCTCGGAGGGTCTTCATCTCCACCACTTCCCTAGGTTCTCTAGTGAGAAAGAACGTCAATAACTGGTGTGTGGGAAGGAACTGATGAAATGGAACTGTCCTGGTCACTTCTTCCTCTTGGTGTCTCTTTCCTACTTACTGGTCTCATTGTGGTCATCTAGGATATCTTCTTCTTGATCCAGGCTTCTGACTTCTTGATCACGAAACTGGTTCTTTCTCTGACATCTCTAACCTCTGGATCTACCCAATTAAGAGTAGGAAGAGGTTGAGCCTGGATTTCTTTAAAATAGAAGGGATCAATTAGATCCGATTCATTATCTTCAATGCCTTCAACGACCCATTCCATCTTGAAATCTCGAATCTACTCCAGAGTAAACCTTGTCTAGTCTCTTTCTCTGACTTCAAACTCGTCTTCACAATCTTCCCAAAACTCTTCAAGAATGGGGAAATGAAGGTATCCAGGACCAAGATTCAAATTATTCTTGACATATCCATTGCTGTCGAAGGGGAATCTCATCTAGTATGTCTACAAGTTGATCATGGCTAGGGCCTTCTCCATATTTTTATCCCTTGAGCTAGATTCACACTTGTAGTGACTGAGACAAGTAGGGAATGCCACCCCCTTGTTCTTCCTATCTCAACATTTCTTTTGAACTAATACTAGCTGTCTGCAAAGCTCAACCAAAACAAGCTTGTCATCCACATACCTTGGCAATTTAGAAGGGTAACCATCAAATCCTCCAACTCGAAGATAGTTGAACCTTGGAAACTGAATGAAGTAGGTACCATACTTCTTTATCAACAATGATGCTTCTTTTGAAATTCTGAGAGCTGTATTTCTTTGAAGTAACCTTACTACAAGCATTGTGAAAGCATCATCATTCACTCGTCTGAAGCATACAAAGCTTTGTTCTAACTGCAACTACCTATAGTAATCGTAAAATTGTGTTTCCTGATTAAGGACACCTGTGGTAGTCAAACCAAGCCATGATCTCAAATTAGCAATTGCATATACCAAGTAGGATGACATGTGGAATCATTGACTGGTCTTGAAGTGAATTAGCTGGTCATGTATGCAGTCACTGAGAAGGCAGTCCCAATCAATAAATTGTTTTCTTGCCGATATGACAATGATGAAGAGATACATCCACATTTCAAACTCGGTTGAGTTGGGGCTGCCTGTCAACCTGTGAAGAAGGGCAATTAGATAGAAGATCTCTTTGATAAAAAGAGAATGGTGTAGTGTTTTCAGAAGTTGGGACTGGCTGCCTCTCAGTTTTACCATCCATTCCTTAGCCAAATTGTTCAATAATTTGCTCCTGTTGTCACTAAAGTACTTATAGGCCTTCTGTTTATCAACACAGATGAACTTTTTTTTGTAAGGCAATCGAATAATGATGGTGATAGAAATCCCATTGAGTTTAGCCATTAGGTGCCCATCAATGGATCTGATCTCTTTGGCTTCGGGATTGTACCTTTTTGCACATTCAATTACTAGCTCTAGACATTAGACAGTGGTGGGAAAACAAGTTGCATTGACTGGGCCACTCTCTGCAATCCTTCGGGACAATTTTGATTGTTCTCCTTCTGTCAATGACTTCTTGATTTCCTGTAGATCAATATGGCCCATTTTAGTATCAAATACCTCCCGAAGCATGGTGTCGATCATAGGAGCATACTCGTAATTTTGAGGCTTATACTTCATGATGATGTTTTCACAAGTTTAATTATATAAACTATTTAACTAGCTTTGCTAGAAGGACTAAAAATCCTTTACAATGAATCTCCTGAGTGTTTTCAACTATAATATCTGGCAAACCTTTCATTCTAAAGTTCTCATTTTGACACAAGTTGTGGTCTTGGTTCACTATAGCCGGCTGTATTTGTTTGAGAGTTTCTAAAGTCTTTTCAACAGAACCATTTTCTGCAAAACCCACGATCATTGCATTTTATGAGATGACATTCATTTGAGGCATTCTGTAGACTGTTTCTGAAGGTTGTCTCTATATTCACATTTTGTATATATGTCTTCCAGAGCATTTCAAACTATAATATTTCTTGCAATCATTGCGCTCCATGAGGTGACATTTTATTAAGGCATTCTATCAAATGGTTCTGGCGCACTTGTCCATACTTCAGCATCTGCATATATGATGTCTTCCAGAAAACTTGCACCTACAACATCTAACAAAACCTTCCTTGTTTCATCATGTTTTGATGGATGTCTACTCTTGTTCAAAGGCTTCCATTTTGGCACGGGCTGGGAGGATGTTGGTGGAGGTGGTGCATTCTAGTTTTACACCTGCAGCTTGCATTTGCTTGAAAGTTTTGAAGGATTTTGTAAACAATTCATTTGCCTTGAGGCTACAAACACTCTTTCTAAGGAATATACTTCACAATGACTAAAATGATGATGAAGATTTCATTCGGTGTCTGTCACTAGGCTCCCCACCCTTGGGTTCTTTAGAAAAAGCACATACTCTGCCAAAACATCTATGTTTGAAGTGACTTAAGAATTTGTTTGTGTTCATTTACCATGTAGAGAAATATCTGTTTGCAGGTGATAATCTTTCTCATGAGGCCGAGGAGCTCACTTACCTTTCATGTCTCTCATTCTTGCTTCAAGTTTTCATGGTTTAGTCAGCAGAACTGCTTATATCCAGATAACTAGAATCTTCATCCATGGAGGTAGCCAATATAGATTGCAAACTTTCTAAATGTCTCCTTCGAGATAGGAATAGCACTAGTATTGGAAGAAATGAGTGTTGGAGCTCAGAACAATCATGCCTTCTTTGCACTCAGAAAAGTTGGCGAAATGAAATAGATGAACATTGAGGAGGCTTCATAAATCAAGAACTTGCACTCTGCCTTGAAGTGTTACATTTGAAATTAACTGTTATTCCTTTCTTTATGTGTTTCTATCCTTGGCGTGCCGATTATTGCACCTCGTGGGAGAGATTGGATGCTCAGCAATTACTTAGCATAATGTCTGAGTTGTTCTTTGCTGAATGGTGCTAAGGTGTCAGCTTTTAAATCCTTTTCGTGTTTCATTATCATTTGAGAAACTAATGATATCAACCGATAGGAAATAATGCCCCATGTTTAAATGATAATGCATAGTAGAAGGTCTCGCTTGATTGGTGGTGTTAAGGATTTGGCAGAAGTGCCCGTGAGCTGATGATAACGACCTGATGAAACAATGAGTTCATTCTCAGGAGTAAATGTTAGTTTGATAAGAGACAAAACATGCCGATGGAAACATGGCTCTAACTGGGGACGAGGACTGTAAAGGAGCTAGGATGAACCTAGAATCATCTGGAAATGAACAGTACCTTAAATCCATTGGGCAAATAGAGTCAGGATATAACATGATGTTCAGGAGAACAAGGATACCCAAAAAGACAAAAGGACAAATGACAAAGGACACCAAAGATGAGGCAAACGATAAAAACTAACAGAAACTGAAACAAGTTAGACACAACAAAAACTCCTAATTAACCTATGTACAGGGTAGGTGACTCCTACCTCAAAATTGTTCCAGAATGATCATGTAAAACCATTGACAGGTTGGGAAAAATAGGCACCTGTATGAAAAAGAGAGGTGCACAGATGAGGCACTTGTCGACTCTGCAGATATCCCAAGATAATGAGAAAAATACAATACATGAAATGTGGGGACTCTTTGAATCGTACACCAAACAACCATTTCTCATCATAAGCATTTGAGTCCTTCCAAATTGAACTAGTGTTACTCTCTGTAGCTTCAGACATATCTTCCAGCATCATGTCAAGCACACCAATGTCTTCTATCTGAAGATCTTTTTGATAATCTGGTTTGCAATAAATTATCCCATGAATTGGACAACCTTCATAGAATTTGTGATGTGAAGAAATCCATGTAGACACACCCATTTAATCATGATTTTGAATATCAACTTGAGAAACATTTGTGGGAATGCACTCGTTCACAAATAAAGGATTAAGGTAGAGACCTTGTCTATAGAGGGAATCATTGTCTAAATCTTTGAAGCACCAACTTGGGAGACAAACATCATGAGAGTTAACTTTATTGAATTCCTCCATTAGATCATCCATTACCTCATTCCTCACTTCATTGTTGGCACAATTCCCAAAACTATCCTCTGAAATAAGGATGTCTTCTAGATCTAAAGATTTGAAAAGAGGATTGCTTTGAACCTTAAATACTCCATAAGACAAAGATTGCACTTCCAAGGAGACATGGACATTTGTTAATGTATCTACATAGCTTTCAATTTTAACTTGCTCAATATTCTCTAGACTTGGTGGTTCTTCTCCATGGAACTCTTCACGAAATCTGAAAACTTCATACTCCAATTGCATGTATGATAAAGAGTGAATGTTTGATGATTCATCTTCATTTTGAAGTTGATCTTGGACTTTTGTATTAATTGTACCAGTAATTAAAACTCTATCAATATCTTCAAAAGTAAAGGTCTCCGTTTCTGAAGCTAAGGAAGATATTTGCAAGGGTTCAGTTATGGTTGCCTCTACATTGGTTATAGTAGTACAAAGTTGTCCAATAGATGTTATACCTCTGATTTCATCAACAAGTCTTTCCACCTTAGCAATTGGCGATGTAGGAATATCATTTCCATATAGAAAGTCATCATCAGAAGTATTGAGACACTAGTTTGGGACAAAAACTATATGAGATTCATCTTTATTCTTCTCTTCTTCATCATTTTCTTGAAGTTTGGGCTACATGGATGTCTTGAAATTATTTACTTCTCCTTTAAGATCTTTGTTTTCAGGTTCATGGAAGACTTCTTCTTTCACAGGTGATGAAGGAGAGAGGATGATATCTTCTTTGCAAAGAAAATCATCTTCAAGAGTCTTGAGATACTAGTTTGTGATGGAAACTTTATGAGAAAGATCTTGTGGTACTATTTCATGATCATTCTTCTCTTGGTCAAATTGCATGCACGTTAGGAGAACATTTTACAACTCTTCTTCGTGATCTTTGTTCATACTTTGGTCTAAAATTTCTTCTGTATTTCCTTGAACATTAACCATGTCATGGAAACCTTCCTCGGAAGATATAGTTGTCGAATTGGAGAAAGTTGTCACAAGAGGAGTGACATTCTTTAAAGAGACTAAGAACGTGTCATCATCTGGACAGATTTCTTCTTCATTATTGCATGTTTCCATACAATCTTCTTTTTCCATCTCCATCACTTCTTCTTGGTCTTCCTTAAGTAGACATGCATGTTTCGATGAGTCTCTTTCAAAGACTTCATTCAATACAGGTTCATTTGTAGGAAAAATCTTTGCCTCTTCATTGTTGTCCTCATCATGTGGATGATATATCTCAGCATAATTTCTTTTATCTTCTAGTGCATGAATCTCTTCTGATATGGAGTTTTGATCATGAGCAAGAAAATGAGTCTCCTTCCCATCTTTTTCTTCAATCTTCTGCAATGTTTGAAGCAAAGAAGGATGAACCTGATTAGTAGCAAGTTGCATGCCACCATAGAAATTCTTCAAAAACTCTACTTGCTTAAGATCATTAAGAACTTGATTTTGCTGAGTAGAGGATGCAGAAAAAGGATAATCTTCATCATCACTGTCACTATCTGATTCAGGAAGTTGCATGTTATGTATATGGGTTTTGTTGGGTCTCAAAAATGCAGGTTGTGGATTCTAAGGGGATGCCAAGCCCTATGGTCAAATCTAAAACATTTTTGAGCCAATGACTGGAGTTTGACCTTAATGATCAACTTCTCCCTGCGCTTTAGGTCCTGCTACAACCTAGGCGGGTGAACCTTTGATTTTCAAAGTAGGTTGTATGATTAAATCAATGTTGGTTTGCTGCTAGTTTATCCAATTACAATGGTATACTTGTAAATCAGATGAGATATTGTAAACTATTTCTAAAGAAAGCAAATAATTTAATCTAAATTCTAACAGAAATAAATAACAACTAACATGAAATGAATCTAAACTATAGCGATAAAACAGAGTAAAGATTTTAAACATAAAATGAATCAATAATTAGGCTGGTGCTTTGTCCATTTGGGCAACAGAGTCAGGATGTCAGAAACAAATAACTTGTATTAGGTAATAACTCAATCTGATTGGCACATATACCTGTTTGCAACTTGTACAAACGTGCAAGGAAGAAATTATTAATTCATTCTTAATAATCCAAAGGACATAATTGTATTAAATGCAAAATATTAAAAGGATTTTAATCTTTCCGGAAAGAACCAATTTAACTTTACAAAATAATAAATTAGATCAACTCTGGAGACAAATTAATAAACCTAATCAATTAATCGTACTTAGTAATCCATTCAACATTCTAAGATTACTATAATTGATGAGAAAGGATTTAATTCTCCTTGAGAAACCAATCAAATCAACTATACTGAATTAGCAAATGTAACCAGACAATTTGAATATATCCTTAACACATTCAAATTGAATAATCAGAAAATGAATGACATGGAGATAATTAAATTGATTGAATTAAAAACAACAAATAGATGATACCGTCACAGTGTATTTTGAATTTGAATCCTCAACTACTGCCTCAAAATGTATCACGCATCATCGCCTTTCTCAGAATGAAATTGCATAGAAGGATCAAATTTGCATCAGATTGAATCAAATCTAGCCTAATCTAATCCTAAAATGTTTGAATTGTCTTTTTGTAAAAATATCTATTTCTAACCTAATTCTCTCTCCTTTCTCTGGGTCCTGGGATCTCTATTTAAAGAGATGCAACAAGCCTCAGACCCGTTACATTCATTTTGGTGACGGTTAATAATTGGTTGAACCAACCATAAGAACCGACCTTATTCATTACATAAATTAAATGACTTGATTTTGAAAGACTTAACAATCCTCAGAAGTTGGGATAAAATATTTAATCTTCCATGATGAGATCATTTAACCGCCAGTCGAGAACCAATTCATTGCATTCAACACAACCCTAATCCTGCAAAGAAAACAAATTAATCATTAGATAAACATTATATAAACAATATATGATTTGAATTGTTGTGAACCTTAGGACTTGTGTCGTGAGATATCACGTCCTTGTTTTCATATATTTTCTCATGTATTTAGGGTTTTATCCTTTCCATAGAAATCCCTAATGTCTTTTCCTTTATGTTGAATGCCTTTGGCAGAAAATAAAATATTCCATATTAACCTTCATTATAGTATCATCGCAAAGAAAATAATTATTTTATTTCTTCTTTGGCCATTAATCTTTCTTTTCACATTTACTAGTTATATTTTTCATATTTGTTGTGAAAATAATTACCCTTGATTAGGGTTTGACAATAACCTTCATGAAAATAATAATAATTATTCCTCTTTACCTTCCCTTAATTATTATTTTTCATTTATATTAACCCGCTATCTTTCACTTAAGTTGGACAAAATTACTTCAAAAACTATTACTCCTCCTTAGCAAAATATTTACCAGCCTTTGTATGTTCTTCCATAATATTTTCTGGGTGAAATAGTTACCTATTGAATTAATCCCTTCCATATCTTATTTCAAGATAAAAATATCAAAATTTCTTTTGTTGGATCAGGTTTACTCTTCCGAAATATTTTCTAGGTAAAATAATCACCTATTCAATCAATTCCTCTTTTAGGATGAAAATATCAAAAATCTTTCCTTGCATCAGGTTAAATTTTCCAAAAGATATTTCACCTCCGAGCATATGCAAATAAAATTAAACATGATGGTTAGAATATTAATCCAGACAATGATTTGGATTATCTATTTGTAATTTATAATTTTTTAATGAATTTGAATTTTACCTTTGTGCTTAATACTGAATAAAAATTTTGTGGCCAAAACTGTATTTAATTTTGCAAATTCATCTCGAATCTTGTATGTCACAAGAACTGTTCTTCTGCCATGTTTTCTGTTCACCAGCTGTTTGAAATATGGTAAATGACAGCACTCAGCAAGTTGATAGATTGGAAGTGTTAGTCTCTCTCAATGTTATGACTGCACGATATGTATGTGATGGAAAGCAACATGGTCTCATGGATTACGGCTCAAAGTTTAGAGTTTCTTCAGGGTCTTGATGTATTATGGGCTATGTCTCTGACTTTTCCCAGGATGCAAAAGATAGATGTCATAAGTTTCTTCAGTTATTACAGTGTCTTTCTTATGTAATCCTTTATTTCCCATACAAAAATGTTGAAACCATTTAGGCTCTTGTAGATGAGTTGGCTAGAAATTCTTAGGTTAAACATCAACTTCTTGCAACATGTTGGGATATCATAACCTAATTTGAAATACTCTTTCAATTCGTGATCATTCATTTCCGTTACACGGTTTAGAGCCTATTCTTCTGTAAACCCTGGATTCTTCTCCATAATACACTGTATACTTGAAACTAATTCTCCTCGAGCCTTCTCTTCCTTGTAACCCATTTTATCATTGGCTAATCTCCATGTCAAAATGATAAGCTCAAAGAATCTCGATGGATAGTATAGTTTCTGAAAAGCTGCCTCTGTTGAATGTTCACCTATTAGAAGGACGGGTTGAGAAGTTTTCCTTTTTTTTTTAAAAGGCTGCGATTGGTGCTAAGACTTTTAGTGCTTTCGGTCCTCTGAAAGATTTTCTAAGCTTGTCATTTATTCCTATCAGTGTATTCCTTGTTCCTTCTATGGGTGCGAACATTAACAACTTGTATGCTTTGTTCATGCTTCCACATGCTTGCATAAAAACTTCAATCATTTGTTCTTTTCGTGCTGCAATCAGATCATCATTTTTTTAAAGGTATTGCAAGCAATGCACGACCTTGTAGAGCATTGAAGTGCATAGAATTATCTCATGCCATAATAATACAAATAAATCATGCTGAAAGACTTTCTAAACTCTGCGTATACTTCTGTGTTTTAGAAGTATCCAGCTGAGCGTCAAACCATGACTTGCCTTCAAATTTGAGAGTGATTTCCTCCAGTCTTAAGTCTCTCGCCCTTCTTCAACTTTCTAGTAGTAACTGTATGAGTCCATTTGGAAACTGACTTTCGACTTATTTAGCATTTTGCAACAGTGCAGGAAAGATTGTTTCAAACTCTGGACCGAAGCTATTCTTGTGCTCTATAATGAAATGAATGCCTTGTTCTCTATGCGTGTTTCCAATTTTCCAAAGGGTTAGAGAAATAATTGAATTCAGAGTACAAAGCATGCGATCAGTCAGCAAGAAGGTTGATTGGAGTCCCCATAAACTATCTTTTTACTGGTTGCTTAAGAGCCACGTGATAGACTTTGGAAACTGTGGGATTGGAGTGGGAGAGACATGGGCAGCTACTCTTGCTACTCACGCCGTGTCATATACCGATGGACTAATTTCTCTATCTCCCAGTTCACTGAAAATGTGTTTAATCTTTCCAACAATCCTCGTAATTTGATAGCTTTTATGATCAATTCGCTGCTATGTAGATGTATTGCTGTTATCTTGTTTGCATACGCCTTTGAGCACTCTATTTAAATATTATCCACCTTAGTATTGAAACAGTCAATAGCAATTTTACGCTTATTCACAATAAAAGGGGTAAATATTTAAAAATAGTCCATTGAATGATATTTAAGAATAGTCCATTGAACCTTCACTTTAAATCATACATAAAATGCTGAACATTACTTTCTCTACCAAATTTAATGTCAAATGACAAAGCTGCATCCAATGGTACAAAGCGTCATAATTCTTTGCATGGGGTGCATGCAGCATAGTATCCAAAAAGAAGCAAGCCCAAGGTGAACACCAGCCCAATGTCTTTCTCTTAAAATGAGATGATATAGTTTCCACATTGCTTTACTTGCAGCATTTCCTTCATCTTTAGGGATTTCCATTGAACTTAAACTTGCAAGAAATAAAGCAAGTGCTAGTTTAAATTCTATTTGTGCCTCATCTAATATTGAATCACCATTTGTGGAGAGGCTATCTAAAGTTGTGAGAACATCTTGAATATCACTAGGTCCAAGCCTATGATTCACATATCATATCACTTGTAAGATATAGCTTAGAAGATTGCTAATAATATCCTTGTGATCTCTCTTTAGCTAATTTGTATAATTTGATAAAAGAAACTGCAAGCTAGGGACTTTACCATTACATCCATCATTGATTTTAACTTCTTCAACTTTACATTGTGATAACATCAAAGATGGGTTCTTTGGCCAAAGCTGAAGATGCACATAGAGAATATCTGGAACTCATTACCTACAATTTCTCACTAAATTTCTTTGCAAATTCTACAAATGCACTTGTAATTTTCAATACAGTATGTTTCTTGGAGTTCTCTAAAAATAAATGCAATGGGAAACCTTCCTCTAAGAGAGATGCAACAATGACCACTGATGGCTTTGATATGATGTCAAATTCACTGAATAACTTACAATAGACATTCTTCACCACAGATTTTGGTGACTGTTCTATAATTGTACATAAAGCCCTAGCAAGCTTTCTCAAAGACTTGTGAGAATAAAATGTGGGGTTGGAAACTGCTAGTGTTCTGAAAAATGAACAAAGCATATCTATATTCTACTCAATCAAGTCTAATTGAGCATGGCAGATTGTAAAACACCAAAGCTCCAGAACAAGTTCATAACAAAGGGCATGGGGATGAATAATATTACGAAAAAGGAATGATTCAATCTCTATCCATGCTGCACTTGGGGCAACTACAATAAGAAAGGTTTTAAATGCTTATAAAATATAAGAAAACATGAACTGCCAGGTACACTTACAGGGAGGATTGGAATGAGTAATAGTGGGAATTTTAGCATATAGTGTTGACAAATAAACATTCTTTTGAGCCATGGTATCTAAAAGCTAGTCAAGCCTTTTTGAAATTGTAATCACAACCTCTGCTCCAAGTTTGAAGAGTTTTTTGGGCGATTCAAAAGCACAGCTACACAGCCAAGCATCAAGATTCCACCACACGAACTGTTTTCACTTTTAGAAGAAAATAAATCCACGTATGGTGATTTCCTCTCCTTGAATTGCATCAACATTTTCCTCTAATGATGCACTGTACATTTTGCTGTCACTTGGAAATAATATATCAAGAACGTGTAGCTTAAAGTCTAATCCTAAACTTAGTAATGAACATATAAGAATGAAAGAAGTGGGCCCCAAGATCTTTGTTAATGCCTCAGAAATAGCTCTAAGGTGAATTTGATAACTTAATGCAGAGCATAGAACTGAGATTTTCAACACACATGACATGATATCATTGCAAACTTTGAAGGCATGGCTTGGATAGATACAGGAAATGAGCACAACATTTAAAAGATATAACTTTATAGGAATGAAGGACCTTCTTTGCTTATAGAGAAATGTAATCCCTAACTGTCTTAGAAAATTTGTATTTAGTTGCATAAACTAATCTTGAAGTACACCCAAGGTAAGCATTTTTTGAAAAAATGGACTGGACTTGTCTAGTTCCAACAGGTTCTTTGATACCAAACCATCTTCTAGGATTCTTCTTTTAGATAGAGTCGCCAATCTTCCTTTCTGGGGAGGTACTTGTATATTCTTGAGGAATAAAAAGGCACCAACGCTTTAGCTCGTTTCCCCAGTAGAGTCACCAAAAATCTATTGGTAAACAAATTTGTTTCTTTAAAATAGTCTTCTTGAGTAACTTCGTTTGCCCTTGGATGAGCAACAACCTGCTCACAACAGTTGAAGAATCGTAGGGTCTATGTCGATTCCTCTCTGCATTTAAGAGGTGCAGCTCCCTCGTATGATAGGGGTATTTAGATTTTTAGAATTATAAGAATAAAAACAAAGAAACAACAAACAATAATGATGAAATAAGAGTTAAACTTATGAATTTAAGTTCCATGCATCCAAGTAGAGATACCAAAACTTGATGCGAAATATCTTTCTCACAATGCAACTTTGAAAGGAAAGCACATGATCATTATTGATCTTTATTGCCTTCCATCTTGAATAACACTATTTGAGTCTTTCATACACTGTCATGTGAAAAAGTGGAACCCCCCATTGATTGAAATACAATGAAGTATATATAGGTGAGGTTAGTAACCACCTAGGGTAACTACCTCAACCACTTTTTATAACTACTTGGAGTAACCAACTCCTTTTTTTTAAGTGCATTGATTTTGAATAACTAACTTTCTTTTACAAAGCTAGTTGCTTAGAATAACTACCTCACTTAGGCACTTAAAAGAATTATTATGTGAGAAATAGTTAGGATGAACCTAACTTTACAATCAAAAGAGAGAAGATCAAACTCGAAAGAGAAGACTCAATCATGATCACTATTTACAAAACAAGCCAAAAATCATGACTTGAGCTAAACACAAACACAACAAAAATGAAAACTATACAATATGCAAACTCGCATTTATTCTCTGCTTGTCGATGGTGTTGTTGACAGAGTGGTGAACTCTAGAAACTAATTTTGTAGACCGGATTCTCTTTCTCTAAACATTCTGAAAAGTTGAATGGCCGGGGTGACAGATTTGCCCTTAGGAATCAGGGTGTTTGCTATCCTCATCTTCCAAGTTTTCAGGCACTTGTGGACATTAATCAATTCTACCACCATGCTTGGTATTTGGGAGATGAAAATCTTCAATGAAGTATAGAGATCGACCAACTTGTCCATTGTGTTCTCATTGAAAACTTCTTTGTTGAAAAGTTGTTGATTAATCATATTCTTAAAATCATTTTGAATTACCTATGATTCTCCCATCAATGATGCATTTAGAAGGATGGTACTGAGCTGATCCTGAAGCTTTGCAGATGCTCGTTCACAAGCAAGCATTAGATTTTCCTGTTCTGTTGAAACTTGGTCAATAATTACTAATTTCTAACTTATGCTCTCTGTCCAAATTTCCAAGTAATTTTCTTCTGCACCAGGCAGGATCTTTTCTACCACGAGAATATTAACATCAATCTCCATCATTTTTGCAAAATCTTTCAGGATATCCTTCCAAACAGCTTCTTCTTTCCTGACATTTTTCAACTCTTTTTCAATGACCTCCTTTTTTATCAAGGCTTCATCATGCACTGCCTTTGCCTTAATAATGAAATCAAATGCAATAGATTTGATTTTGTTCACCCAATTCTCAGTGGTTTTTCCATAAACTTGATATTTCTGCAGATTGTCAATAGTACCTTTTTCAATTTCTCCTTCTTGGCCCCAGATGGTTAACTGATGATCAATGCTAAGTGGCATGGTAGAAGCGTCGACTATGGTCTTCAAGTAAGAAGATAGACTCTGTACTTGTTATTTTGACTGATCTTTCGACTGCTTCTCCCTTTCGGTCCTTTCTACCAGCCTTGCGGCTACGACATTGAAGTTTTGTATGTCGGCCTCATGAGTGGATGGGCCCATATCAATCCTTGACACAACAAAGTCTGCTGGAGTGGCTTCATTCACATTTCTTTCAGAAGTGGGCTGAGCTATCTCAAGGCACATGTTTCCTGAATTAGAGTCAGTTTTTATTCTTGAAGCCACCTTGATCTTCTTTAGTTTCTTGGATCTCCTGAAGAGATCAGAAACTGTACTGAATTCAGGAATCACCAGTTCTTCTACCTTCCTCTTCTTCAATAGGATTTGTTCTAACCATGGTAGTGAAAGATCTCCTGATAGCTCATGTGCATCGCCTGATTGGAGATCTTGTTTTTCAGGTATTGGTGAGGTTGCTTTCTCTTTAGCTTCTTTTGTTTGATACACTGGATCCTTCGAGGAAGGAGGCTCCATAACTGAAGTAGAATGTGGTACTTCAAGGAGAGGGGATTCAATGAGTATGGAAGAAGATGTGGTCGGTATGGCTTCATCAAACTTTGGATCAAATAAGACTTCTTCTTGCTCCTTTGACCTTGGTTTCTTCTTCTTCTGCCTGGGTTCATCTCTACATATGTTTTGAAGAATACTTCTCCTCGGAGGGTCTTCATCTACACCACTTCCCTAGGTTCTCTGGTGAGAAAGAATGTCAATAACTGGTGTGTGGGAAGGAACTGATGAAATGGAACTGTCCTGGTCACTTCTTCCTCTTGGTGTCTCTTTCCTACTTACTGGTCTCGTTGCGGTCATCTAGGATATCTTCTTCTTGATCCAGGCTTCTGACTTCTTGATCACAAAACTAGTTCTTTCTCTGACATCTCTAACCTCTGGATCTACCCAATTAAGAGTAGGAAGAGGTTGAGCCTGGATTTCTTTAAAATAGAAGGGATCAATCAGATCTGATTCATCATCTTCAATGCCTTCAATGACCCATTCCATCTTGAAATCTCGAATCTGCTTCAGAGTAAACCTTGTCCAGTCTCTTTCTCTGACTTCAAACTCATCTTCACAATCTTCCCAAAAGTCTTTGAGAATGGGGAAATGAAGGTATCCAGGACCAAGCTTCAAATTATTCTTGACATATCCCTTGTTGTCGAAGGGGAATCTCATTTGGTATGTATACAAGTTGATCATGGCTAGGGCCTTCTCCATATTTTCAACCCTCGAGCTAGATTCACACTTGTAGTGACTGAGACAAATAGGGAATGCCACCCCCTTGTTCTTCCTATCTCGACATTTCTTTTGAACTAATACCAGCTGTCTGCAAAGCTCAACCAAAACAAGCTTGTCATCCACATACCTTGGCAATTTAGAAGGGTAACCATCAAATCCTCCAACTCGAAGATAGCTGAACCTTGGAAACTGAATGAAGTAGGTACCATACTTCTTTATCAACAATGATGCTTCTTTTGAAATTCTGAGAGCTGTATTTCTTTGAAGTAACCTTACTACAAGCATTGTGAAAGCATCATCATTCACTCGTCTGAAGCATACAAAGCTTTGTTCTAACTGCAACTGCCTATAGTAATCGTAAACTTGTGTTTCCTGATTAAGGACACCTGTGGTAGTCAAACCAGGCCATGATCTCAAATTGGCAATTGCATATACCAAGTAGGATGACATGTGGAATCATTGACTAGTCTTGAAGTGAATTAGCTAGTCATGTATGCAGTCATTGATAAGGCAGTCCCAATCAATAAATTATTTCTTGCCGATATGACAATGATGAAGAGATACATCCACATTTCAAACTCGGTTGAATCAGGGCTACCTGTCAACCTATGAAGAAGGGCAATCAGATAGAAGATCTCTTTGATAAAAAGAGAATCATGTATTGTTTTCGAAAGTTGGGACTGTCCGCCTCTCGGTTTTACCATCCATTCCTTATGCAAATTGTTCAAGCATTTGCTCCTGTTGTCACTAAAGTACTTATAGGCCTTCTGTTTATCAACACAGATGAACTTTTCTTTGTAAGGCAATCGAAGAATGATGGTGATACTAATCCCATCGAGTTTAGCCATTAGGTGCCCATCAATGGATCTGATCTCTCTGGCTTAAGGATTGTACCTTTTTGCACATTCAATTACTAGCTCTGGACATTGGACAGCGGTGGGAAAATAAGCTGCATTGACTAGGCCACTCTCTGCAATCCTTCAGGATAATTTTGATTGTTCTCCTTCTGTCAATGACTTCCTGATTTCCTGTAGATCAATATGGCCCATTTTAGTATAAAATACCTCCTGAAGCATGGTGTCAATCATAGGAGCATACTCGTAATTTTGAGGCTTATACTTCATGATGGTGTTTTCACAAGTTTAATTATATAAACTGTTTAACCAGCTTTGCTAGAAGGACTGAAAGTCCTTTACAATGAATATCCTGAGTGTTTTCAACTATAATATCTAGCAAACCTTTCATGCCAAAGTTCTCATTTTGACATAGGTTGTGGTCTTGGTTCACTACAGCCGGCTATATTTGTTTGAGAGTTTCTGAAGTCTTTTCAACAGAACCATTTTCTGCAAAACCCACGGTCATTGCATTTTATGAGATGACATTCATTTGAGGCATTCTGTAGACTGTTTCTGAAGGTTGTCTCTATATTCACATTTTGCATATATGTCTGCCAGAGCATTTCAAACTATAATATTTCTTGCAATCATTGCGCTCCATGAGATGACATTTAATTAAGGCATTCTATCAAATGGTTCTGGCACACTTGTCCATACTTCAGCATCTGTGTATATGATGTCTTCTAGAAAACTTGCACCTGCAACATCTAACAAAACCTTCCTTGTTTCATCATGTTTTGATGGATGTCTACTCTTGTTCAAAGGCTTCCATTTTGGCACGGTCTGGGAGGATGTTGGCGGATGTGGTGCATTCTAGTTTTACACCTGCAGCTTGCATTTGCTTGAAAGTTTTGAAGGATTTTGTAAACAATTCATTTGCGTTGAGGCTACAAACACTCTTTCTAAGGAATATACTTCACAATCACTGAAATGATGATGAAGATTTCATTCGGTGTCCGTCACTAGGCTCCCCACCCTTGGGTTCTTTAGAAAAAGCACATACTCTGCCAAAACATCTATGTTTGAAGTGACTTAAGAATTTGTTTGTGTTCATTTACCATGTAGAGAAATATCTATTTGCAGGTGGTAATCTTTCTCACGAGGCCGAGGAGCTCACTTACCTTTCATGTCTCTCATTCTTGCTTCAAGTTTTCATGGTTTAGTCAACATAACTACTTATATCCAGATAACTAGAATCTTCATCCGTGGAGGTAGCCAGTATAGATTGCAAACTTTCTAAATGTCTCCTTCGAGATAGGAATAGCACTGGTATTGGAAGAAATGAGTGTTGGAGCTTAGAACAATCATGCCTTCTTTGCACTCAGAAAAGTTGGCAAAATGAAATAGATGAACACTGAGGAGGCTTCATAAATCAAGAACTCGCACTCTGCCTTGAAGTGTTATGTTTGAAATTAACTGTTATTCCTTTCTTTATGTGTTTCTATCCTTGGCATGCCGATTATTGTGCCTTGTGGGAGAGATTGGATGCTCAGCAGTTACTTAGCATAACGTTTGAGTTGTTCTTTGCTGAATGATGCTAAGGTGTCCGCTTTGAAAGCCTTTTCGTGTTTCATTATCATTTAAGAAACTAATGATATCAACCGATAGGAAATAATGCCCCATGTTTAAATGATAATGCATAGTAGAAGGTCTCGTCTGATTGGCGGTGTTAAGGATTTGGCAGAAGTGCCCGCGAGCTGATGATAACGACCTGATGAAAACAACGGGTTCATTCTCAAGAGTAAATGTTAGTTTGATAAGAGACAAAACATGCCGATGGAAACATGAGGCCAACAGACATGTACCCAGCTTTTCTAGGAAACTTATGCAAAATTCTAGGAGAAACAAAGTTTTTAGTGGCTCCTGTATCAATCAAAATAGATATAGGGACTCCAAATAGAGTCCTGTCATTTCAATGGGTGTGATTTGATACTTTGCTTGACGATTGTCGAGAGCTGCATGAATCCTCTGCTGGAACGCTTCTTGTTAAGTAGGTAGTGTATTACCTCTTTGTTGACCATTTTGATTCTTGTTAGGGAAATGATTAGCATAATGGTCACCCCCACAAGTAAAGCATCCTCCAATGGGTCCTCTCTTATCTGAAGTCTTTCCATTGTTATCCTCATTCCTTTTGTAATTACCATTCTTCTTCTCATTTCCAGGTCCACCCCTATTTTTCAGAGATCCTTTATCTTTTCTCTTGTTCTCATAACTCTTATCATTTCTTCTCTTGAATGGTTGATTAGTAGGAGTTCCATTAAATCTCTTGCAGTTTCTATCACGATAAGCTGAGATGGACTTCATCTTTTGTTATTGCTTGATCACCTTCTCATACAATTGATCCATTGTTGTGGGACCATGTACGTCCACTTCTCCACCAATCTGAGCATTTAAACCCATTATGAATTTTTTGATCTTGAATCTCTCATCTTTCTAATACTGAGGCACATATTTCAGAAGATAGGTGAATTTTTACCCATATTCCACCACTCTCATGTCTCCTTGACAAAGATTCTAAAAATCAGTCAATTTCTGATCAAAATAAAGTTGTGGTAGCCATCTCTTGTGAAAGAGCTCCATGAACTCATCCCAAGTTACCCTTAGAGAGCTTAAATTCAATTCCATCTTCTTATTCATCCACCACGTGAATGCTTCTCCTACCAGTTGGTATGCTCCCCAAACTGCCTTGGTCACTTCCGAGTAATTTCTTATCTCGAAATATTTTCTATTTCTGTTAACCAAGCTTCTGTTGCATCTCTAGTCTCTTTTCCATCAAATTTTGGTTGAGTGACCTTCTTCATATCCTTAGAGAGTTCTGAGGTTAGTCTATCCCTTGCCTCTTTATGAGGTTCCATACTCTTACTTTGATCTTCATGATTCTCTCCACTTTCTCCATGAGAGTTTTCACATCCTCCCTCAGAATTCCCTTTATCATCCACCTTATTTTCCAAATCACCCAATCTTTTCTTAATTTCCTCAAGCATGGTTATGATCTGGTCCAACTTATTATTTGGCGGGTGGTTTCCCTCTTCACTTTCTCCTTAGTTAGTTCTTGTCCGAACCATGTTTATCATTTTTCTCACACCTGAGAATATTGAGTTTTCTATTAGTTCATGATTATAACACATCCCATTAAATCAAAACATAATAAACTCAAATCAAACAATAGTTTTGTACAAAAACAACTCTTTTTATTTATTTAATTGCTATCAAAAGTACAAAATATTTTTCATTTATACAAGAAATGACTTCAAAAGTCATGCTCAAGAGGAGTATATCCTTCAGATTTATTTTTATATACATAATCTCAAGGTATATAACCTTCTGACTCACTATCGGACCTAACTTCTATGATCTCAACATATGGGGGTATGTGGGGATCTCGCCTAACCATAGTTCTTTCCTCATTTGACATATATTCTATGATTTTACTAGTGATCTTAACTCTTTCATTGTTTTCCCTTCTCACTCACTTGATTCAAGTTAAGGCATTCACAAGGGTTTCAATATCACTTAACCAAATGTCACTCTCATCATTAGTGCCCTCTAAAGTTTTAATAGTGGCTTCACATTCTCTTATTTCTTTAAGGAAACATTGACTCATAGTAACTGACTTTCTCGTTGTCTTCTTAAGACGTACCATCCTGGCACAGAAATTTTCAAACATTAGCTAACTGCATAATGTTGGCTACAGGTAAGCATAGTGGTTTTATAAGCCCTAGTGTTGAACCTGGTAGCTTTGATACCATATTAACATCCACATTCTAAAAACATAGAAAAAATGAGAATTTACCATAGAGTAATTTAATAAGGTACAAAATGAGAGAGAAATTTTTTCTTTTATTTAACATATAATCAAGTAACAACAATATGTAGGATTCTCTTACATAATACAATATATCATATTATCTTTCTCATTTACAATATTTTGAAAAGTAAAGCAATTACATAAACAAATTTGGAATTATTACTGCATCTGAATATCTGACATCTTTATCACAAACCCTGGCATGTTTTCTGCTCGAGAGAGAGAGTATATTCCCAGTGATTTACCTCCATCCATAGACCAGCGGTCTCCCACACATCTTCCACATAGGAAGTGGCCCTACCCTTCATGAGGAATATAGACCAAAGGTGATGAGTGGTAATTTGCCTTCCTGAGTACATAGTGTTGTATCCTACACAACTCTATTAACAATACATCCCTAGATATCCTCTAGCTAAGTATGCTTTCTGATAGGTTGTGCAATCCAGATATAGTGAACCGACAATGGATGCAGAAAATGAATGCATTACTTTGGCCAAAGTTTCAATATCAATAACATTCATAATGAACATGGTCGATGTTTTCACCCACCCCTAGTCGACTTGGACATTGTAGTATTCTCGCAGTTTATCCTCACCAACTATGTCTATGTAGATAGTTTTATCATCTTCCCTGACAATAGTTTACTCGACTTAGATAAGTCCATATGATATAACTAATCATATGATTTCATATTCGACTCTATTGTTTTCATTACAACCTTGAATAGTCTGACATATCAAAATAACCATATCTCATAACTTACAAGACTAAGGTTTATAATCGATCCTTGGTTTAACTCAATCAAGTTTAAGATTAATATAGTTTCTAGAATAGATATTTCCTCCTACAAAAAGGAGTACGAGAACCTTCTACTTTCCTTAACGTGATATCTTTGATAATCACAATATATACTTATATATATTTCCATACAAGGTCATTTTCTAGTTAGACTTAGTCTACCCCATCGTAATGGTTTTCAAAGAATATTATAAACAAGAATGATAAAATAGATAATAAGGATTCTCCTATAGACCTTATTTCTACTACCATAATATTACTAATTTTCTATCACTCAATGGGTTATACAATAGTTTCTATACATTACTAAGAATCTAGGTCTCTTATGGATAAAAATCGTTTTGTCATAGACTAAACCAAGAATTTGATTTAAAATAATAATATCACAGCTAAATGCTTAAACTTTATTACTCATAGCTAATAAGTTTACCTATCAAGTTTCATTTTCACTAACTTCATCGAAAGTATATTGTATGCTTAACTCATAATCATATCATTGACTTGCTACATGATGGAACTCATTCATTTAAGTGACTAGTTTATAAGGCACATAATATCTAAAACAACCTTCTTCAAGTATGTGGTTGTAAAGGTCATTTAGTTCATCATACAATGGTTTGACATGTCTAACAGTTTAAAAACAATAAGTATATGGTCGGCTCTATGTGCTATGATATAGAATTTGATTATATCAGCAAGCATCGACCTTTCTAGGCTTAATCGATGCCATCGAATTTCTATAGATAATTTAACAGTTTACTATGGATTCTAATCAATGAATCTTTACAACCAACTCAACTAATTTGGGTGAATATGCATTGAATATTAAAGCCTAAATGGCATAAACAAATGTTTACAACCAGTCATAAAGTGAATAACACAAAGGATCATTTGATATTTCAATTCTATCATCGCACATGAAGCAAGAAATATACCTGGTGGCAGCTTAGATTAAAATAGAGTTGCAAAGACAATAAACCCAATCGACGCCTATAGGAGACCGATGTCCTGATTTCCTCTTTGAACTATTGTTTTCACCTTGCTCTTACTGCGATCTCTTCAAAGCATTACAACCGACTATCTCCTGAGCTCACAGTCATTACTTCCTAACACATGACTTGATTTCTATCATGCTATCGACTCTTAATAATTTGTTCCTTTATGGACTTCAATACGACTCTTGTAGAGTCATGCGAGTAATATTCTTCCACTCTATTCAGTTGGAAATATAATGAATACAAAGCAGTCCTCAAACTGATTTGGTTTCAACCGAATCCACATAATTTGCAAAGTCTTACACATGTTAAAGGAAGACGCATAACGTAGGGAGCTCATCGAGTGGGGTGTTAATACCACAAACTCCTCTTTGGAAGAGGCCGACATAACAATTAAAACATAGCTTGATCATTACTAATCGCTAAGTGATCTGATCCATCACTTGTTATAATGAAGGCATTCCTTCACATAAGCCTATGGCTGCCCATAAGTGAGTGAGCATTAATAGCAATTATGAGGTATTAACCTCAATCGATGTATATACATATTGGTTTATATAATTAAATATGGTTTATCATTACATCTATCATGTTTGATAGTTTATGTTTTGATCAATAAATAATAATAATAAGTCAAAGGCTTACGAATAATGTGAAAGGGTCAAACTTGTCTCCCCTTCACAATCCTTCGTTAAATCACATCAACTTGTCTTGACGAGATCGTCATATGACGTTAAATGTCGACAATAAAACCTTATATAACTCAAGGATATTAACTTAAAAATTTTGTGACAATGATGATGTAATATTTATATTAATCGTAAATGGACACCATCCTACTCAGACGATGTCGTTTTCTTTACAAATGACAATGTCGACACAAACGAATGTTTACAACTATATAGTAAATGGAATAAATGAATGTTTACAACTAGTCATAGAGTGAATAACACAGAGGATCATTTGATATTTCAATGCTATGTTCTTCTTCATTCTTAGAGTAAATGAGTATATCATCAAGGAAGACTAGAACAAACTTTTCTAGACAATCCCTGAATACACTATTCATGAGATTCATGAATGCGGCAGGGGAATTCATCAAACCAAATGGAAACATTATGAACTCATAGTGCCCATATCTGGTTTTAAAAGTTCTCTTATGAATATCCCCATCTTTTAATCTTAACTGATGATATCCTGATCACAAATCAATCTTTGAAAATACAACAGCTCCACGCATTTGATCAAAGAGATCATCAATACATGGAAAAGGATATTTGTTCTTTACCGTTTCTTTATTAAGCATATGAAAATCTATACATAATCGAAGGGTTCCATCCTTCTTGACAAAAATAACTGGAGTACCCCAAGGTGAAACACTGGGTCTAATCAAACCTTTTGCCAACAATTCTTATAATTGGGCTTTCAATTCCATTAACTCCGTAGTTGTCATATGGTAGGGTGCTTTTGATATAGGCTCAGATCCTAGTTTAATATCAATTGCAAAATCAAAAACCCTCTTGGGAGGCAGTCCTGGAAGTTCTTCTGAAAACACATCCTGAAAATCCCAGAGAAAGGAATACTTTTCTTCAAAAGATGAACTAGGGTTTTCTAACCCTTCCTCCAATAGTTCCATTTTAAATACAAATAACTAACAACCTTTTCATCTAACCCTTTTTAATTTCTTAGCAAAGATAGATCTGATCTTAACTTCTCTTTGAATCCCTTGGAATTGGGTCTGATTTCCCAAATCATCTAAGCATTCAACCGTTTTTGAAAAATAATCAACCCTTGCTCTATGCTTCCACAACCAATTCATTCTTAGGATTACATCATAGGAACATAAGGGAGCTACATACAGGTTTACTTCCATTGAAAAACTAGGGAGATCAATCTTGGCCTCAAACAAACATTGCTCTACCTGAGACTTAGATTGGTTAGCATATTCTACTGACCAAGATTTAGACATGTACCCAGCTTTCCTAGGAAACTTATGCAAAATTCTAGGAGAAATAAAGTTTCCACTGGCTCCTATATCAATCAAAATAGATATAGGGACTCCAAACAAAGTACCTATCATTTCAATGGGTATGATTTGATACTCTTCTTGATGATTGTCAAGAGTTGGATGAATCCTCTGCTGGAACACTTCTTGTTGAGTAGGTAGTGTAGTACCTCTTTGTTGACCATTTTCATTCTTGTTAGGGCAACGATTAGCATAATGGTCACCCCCACAAGTAAAGAATCCTCTAATGGGTCCTCTCTTATCTGAAGTCTTTTCATTGTTATCCTCATTCCTTTTGTAATTACCATTCTTCTTCTCATTTCCAGGTCCACCCCTATTTTTCTAAGATCCTTTATCTTTACTCTTGTTCTCATAACTCTTATCATTTCTTCTCTTGAATGGTTGATTAGTAGGAGTTCCATTAAATCTCTTGCGGTTTCTATCACGATAAGCTGAGATGGACTTCAACTTTTGTTCTTGCTTGATCACCTTCTCGTATAATTGATCCATTGTTGTGGGACCATGTACGTCCACTTCTCCACCAATCTGGGCATTTAAACCCATGATGAATCTTTTGATCCTGAATCTCTCAGCTTTCTAATACTGAGGCACATATTTTAGAAGACAGGTGAATTTTTTCACATATTTCACCACTATCATGTCTCCTTGAAAAAGATTTTGAAAATTAGTCAATTTATGATCAAAATAAAGTTGTGGTAGCCATCTCTTGCGAAAGAGCTCCCTAAACTTCCTTGGTCACTTCCGAGTAATTTCTTATCTCAAAATATTTTTCCATTTCTGTTAACCAAGCTTCTGTTGCATCTTCAGTCACTCTTCCATCAAATTTTAGTGGAGTGACCTTCTTCATATCCTTAGAGAGTTCTGAGGTCAATCTATCCCTTGCCTCTTTATGAGGTTCCATACTCTTACTTTGATCTTCATGATTCTCTCCACTTTCTCCATAAGAGTTTTCACCTCCTCCCTCAAAATTCCCTTTATCATCGACCTTCTTTTCCAAATCACCCAATCTTTTCTTAGTTTCCTCAAGCATGGTTATGATCTGGTCCAACTTATTATTTGGCAGGTGGTTTCCCTCTTCACTTTCTCCTTGGTTAGTTCTTGTCCGAACCATGTTTATCATTTTTCTCACACTTGAGAATATTGAGTTGTCTATTAGTTTGTGATTATAATGCATCCCATTAAATCAGAACATAATATTTACTCAAATCAAACAATAGTTTGGTACAAAAACAACTCTTTTTATTTAATTCATTTCAAAAGTACAGAATATTCTTCATTTATACAACAAATGACTTCAAAAGTCATGCTCAAGAGGAGTATATCCTTCAGATTCATTTTCAGATACATAATCTCAAGGTATATAACCTTCTGACTCACTATCGGACCTAACTTCTATGATCTCAACAGATGGGGTTATGTGGGGATCTCACCTAACCATAGTTCTTTCCTCATCTAACATATATTCTATGATTTTACTAGTGATCTTAACTCTTTCATTGTTTTCCCTTCTCACTCGCTTGATTCGAGTTATGGCATTCATAAGGGTTTCAATATCATTTAACCAAATGTCGCTCTCATCATTAGTTCCCTCAAAAGTTTTAATAATGGCTTCACATTCTCTTTTTTCTTTAAAAAAATGTTGACTTGTATTAACTAACTTTCTCGTTGTCTTCTTAAGATGTACCATCCTAAAACAAAATTTTTCAAACATTAGCTAACTGCATAATGTTGACTATAGGTAAGCATAGTGGTCTCATAAGCCCTAGTGCTGAACCCGGTAGCTCTGATACCATATGCAACATCCACATTCTAAAAACATAGAAAAAATGAGAATTTACCAAAGAGTAATTCAATAAGGTACAAAATGAGAGAAATTTTTTCTTTTATTTAACATATAATCAAGTAACAACAATATGCAAGATTCTCTTACATAATACAATATATCATATTATCTTTCTCATGTACAATATTTGCAAAAGTAAATCAATTACATAAACAAATTTGGAATAATTACTGCTTCTGAATATCTGACATCCTTATCACAATCCCTGGCATGTTTTCTACTTGAGAGAGAGAGTATATTCCCAGTGATTTACCTCCATCTAGAGACCGGTGGTCTCCCACACATTTTCCACATAGGAAGTGACCCTACCCTTCACGAAGAATATAGACCAAAGGGGACCAGTGGTAATTTGCCTTCCCAAGTACATAGTGTTGTATCCTACACAACTCTATCAACCATACATCCCTAGATATCCTCTAGCTAAGTATGATTTCTGATAGGTTGTGCAATCTGGATACAGTGAACCGACAATGCATGCAGAAAATGAATGCATTACTTTGGCCAAAGTTTCAATATCAATAACATTCGTAATGAACCTAGTTGATGTGTTCACCCACCCCTACTCGACTTGGATATTATCATATTCTCGCAGTTTATCCTCACCAACTATGTTTACATAGATAGTTTTATCATCTTCCCTAACCATAGTTCACTCGACTTAGATAAGTCCATATGACATAACTAATTGTACGATTTCATATTTGACTCTAGTGTATTCATTACAACCTTGAATAGTCTGACATATCAAAATAATCATATCTCATAACTTACAAGACTAAGGTTTATAATCGACCCTTGGTTTAACTCAATTAAGTTTAAGATTAATATAGCTTCTAGAATAGATATCTCCTCCTACAAAAAGGAGTATGAGAACCTTCTACTTTCCTTATTGTGATATCTTTGATAATCACAATATATACTTATATATATTTCCATACAAGGTCATTTTCTAGTTAGACTTAGTCTACCCCATCGTAATGGTTTTCAAAGAATATTATAAACAAGAATGATAAAATAGATAATAAGGATTCTCCTATAGACCTTATTTCTACCACCATAATATTACTAATTTTCTATCACTCGACGGGTTATACAATAGTTTCCAAAGATTACTAAGAATCTAAGTCTCTTATGGATAGAAATCATTTTGTCATAGACTAAACCAAGAATTTGATTTAAAATAATAATATCACAGCTAAATGCTTAAACCTTATTACTCATAGCTAATAAGTTTACCTATCAAGTTTCATTTGCACTAATTTCATCTAAAGTCTATTGTATGATTAACTCATAATCATATCATCGACTTGCTACATGATGGAACTCGTTCATTTAAGCGACTAGTTTATAAGGCACATAATATCTAAAACAACCTTCTTCAGGTATGTGGTTGTAAAGGTCATTTAGTTCATCATATGATGGTTTGACATGTCTAACAGTTTAAAAACAATAAGTATATGGTTGTCTCTGTGTGCTATGATATAGAATTCAATTATATCAGCAAGTATCAGCCTTTCCAAGCTTAATCGATGCCATCAAATTCCTGTAGATAATTTAATAGTTTACTATGGATGCTAATCAACGAATCTTTACAACCAACTCAACTGGTTTGGGTGAATATGCATTGAATATTAAAGCCTAAATGGCATAAACGAATGTTTACAACCAGTCATAAAGTGAATAACACAAAGGATCATTTGATATTTCAATGCTATCATCATACATGAAGCAAGAAAGATACCTAGTGGCAGCTTAGATTAAAATAGAGTTCCAGAGACAATAAGCCCAATTGATGCCTACAGGAAACCGACGTCTTGATTTCCTTTCTAAACTGTTGTTTTCACTTGCTCTTACTGTGATCTCTTCAAAGCATTACAACTGACTATCTCCTGAGCTCATAGTCATTACGTCCTAACACATGACTTGATTTCTATTGTGCTATCGACTCTTAATGAGTCGTTCCTTTATGGACTTCAATATGACTCTTGATGAGTCATGCGATTAACATTCTTCCACTCTTTTTAGTTGGAAATATAATGAATACAAAGCAGTCCTCAAACTGATTTGGTTTCAACTGAATCTACATAATTTGCAAAGTCTTACACATGTTAAAGGAAGACGCATAATGTAGGGAGCTCATCGAGTGGGGTGTTAATACCACATACTCCTCTTTGGAAGAGGCAGACATAACAATTAAAACACAGCTTCATCATTACTGATCGCTAAGTGATCCGATCCATCACTTGTTATAATGAAGGCATTCCTACACATAAGCCTATGGCTACCCATAAGTGAGCGAGCATTAATAGCAATTATGAGGTATTAACCTCAATCGATGTATATACATATTGGTTTATATAATTAAATATGGTTTATCATTGCATCTATCCTATTTGATAGTTTATGTTTTGATCAAGAAATAATAATAATAATAAGTCAAAGGCTTAGGGATAATGTGAATGGGTCGATCTTGTCTCCCCTTCACAATCCTTCGTTAAATCACGTCAACTTGTCTTGACGAGATCGTCATATGATGTTAAATGTCGACAATAAAACCTTATATAACTCAAGGATATTAACTTAACAATTTTGTGACAATGACGATGTAATATTTACATTAATCGTAAATAGACACCGTCCTACTCAGACAATGTCATTTTCTTTACAAATGACAATGTCGACACACAGATAACTTGACTAGAAAGAAACCAAAGATATCGACTACCTGTCAATTAGATTCAAAAGTATACTGGCAAAACATGACTTACCTCTATCGATACTGGTTCACGTTTTCATTAAACACTCATAATCATTTTGGCAAATAATCACTTGTAACCCAAGGTCTATATCTCTCTCCTCGAAAGATACTCTCTCTCTTTTCTCTGAGAGTCATCCGAAACCTGTAATCCTATATAAGACTTAAAATCAACATATTATGATCAGTGCATCATTATTTAAATAATAAATCAAATTCTCATAATGCAATTATTAAAATTGATATAACATATTTATTTCCATAATTCCATAAATTACATTCAATAAAACCTATGTCTTTCCTTGACATCAAAATAGATTTACCTATGTCCAAGTAAAAGTAAAAATTATTAGCAAGACAAAAATTGGGGATGTAACACCAACCTCAAACTTGGCATCTTGCAGCGGTGTCTCTACATTTTCAATGTCCAAGATATACTTGAAGGTTTTATGCTCTACAACCACTATTTTCTCCCCTGCACTGTCTAAACAATTTTACTCCTTTCCCATCAAACCACCTCGCAAGCAGTAATTGCATCTGATCAACCTTGTGACCAATTCCCATGGACCTTAAATGACCCCATACTCAACTCACCCACCCAAGACCAACAATTTAAAAGGTGCCAAACACAATTCAAAATTTGAATTTAAATAACATGTTAAAATATAGATACAACAAAGCAAAAATCAAGACTGAATTCAAACAAAACAATCAAAAGAAATTATGGAATAGGAGAATTTAGACAAATCATCACCAAGACAATGAAGAGTGCTAATCAAATTCAATCTCAGTAGGGAGGAAACTCACACAAGTTGAAAATGGAGGGTGACCTTTCATCTCCCTCAATCAACCTCAGAGCTCCTCCTCCCTAATCATCTAATAAGTCCTCATAAGAAAACCAAAGTTGATTTATTTTGCAATAATTAACTAGAAGTTAAATTTTTTGAACACAATAGTTGCCTACTATGATAGGTGCTAATAATATATCATATTTTAATGTTAGACTTGAGTCGCATAAGGATCCTTATTTTAGTCTATTTATACTAATTTCCATATATTCATTATTTATTTTGAGGTCACTTCTTTATCTCTATATATCATTTATACGAGGTGTGGGATTGATCAAAATAAAACTCAAGGAGCATAGAATTGAGCCTCATATCCAAAGTATTAAATTCAAATTTCAATATTCCTACCCCTTTTTGTTAGTCATCCCGAGCCAACCTAACACATGTTTCATGTAACATGTTTCTATAACATTGTATTTGAAGACATTCATTATACACTTAAACATATGTTGGGACATAAGAGGAATTGATAAGGAAAATCATTAAAGCACACTTCAGTTCTAAATGGTAATAGAAGAGTTGAAACTACATCATCGTATAGGCCATCTACATGTCTACAAATGTTGTCTTCAATCTTTCTCATTGTTGTTAATTTCTTCCACCATGGAGTTTGACCTAGAAGAACCAATTCACCTTTCAAGTCGACAAGATCCTAAATCATGTCTCTAGAAAGCACCTTGAGTTTCTTAGATATCTAACATGTGAAGGAAAATAGATTTTAGGAGAGCATTTGTTGTTAGATCATTCTAGTGTACCATTGGTTAATTCTACACAACAAGATTAGGTTTTTGGTAGTTGGGATTCATCCTAGATGAGATGTGACATCAATCCACACATGTTTTTATGCTAGTTCAAATCTTAAAAGATTCATTAAACCAAGGTAGAAGATTTTGTGACAAAATAAAAATTATCATTCCAAAAGAACATCAACATCATTTATCTATCATCAATCCTAGAGCTAAGGCCCTATATCCCCTTATTTAATTATCACATTCATTTCAGTTTTAGTTCAAACTCTAAAGTATTCATTAAATTATGGTGAACAATTTTATAATATAACCAAATCATTCAAGAATAACGTCATTTTATCATTGATCCTAAAACTAAACCCTCTTTTCATCATATATAATTATCACATTTATTATGCCAAGAGGTGTTCTATAGTGGCAACAAGAGTCTCATGTTGTGACCATCTACATAAAAAACAAAACACAATTGACATATATTAAAGTAAAATAGCTCTTCAAATAAAAATAAAGTAAACAATATACATAAAATAAAATATTTCTTAGCTAAAAATCAAATGTTATGCATCCATATATGTATTTAGTAAATAAAACAGTTTTAAAATAAAATAACTCTTAAAATAAATAAAATAGCTCGAAACTAATATTTCTCAACATTTTTTTAACCTAGATGTATTTAAGATATCTATACTAGTTTTGATTCTATTATCACACTTAATCTATTATGACACACAACTTATCATTTAAGTTAATTGCTTACTAATCAATTTATTACATTTATTTAATTAATCTAAATAATTTATTTTTAAAAAACTTTTATTTTCTTTAAATGTTACATGTTACATGGTACGCTGGCAAGTATATTTGGAGCGTCCATGTTACAACACAACGCGCTTCGTTATTTAATCTTTTATAAAGGTGTCGGTTAAAAGGTCGACCATATATTCATGTCCACCTTGCACGCTGACCCAGAACCGACATTTGCACAGGCATCCCGAATTCCACAGAGGAAACAAACACGAAATGTGATAATTGCAGAGATAAAGTAGACGTGGATACAAGGAAACAAAGAGGCAAGTGGGATGGTCAACAATCGGGCAGTTACGTTACGCGCTCAACCCACTCACAATACAAATAACTCACATTGGATAAGATCGGCTTATTAGTTGGATTTTGGAAACAGTGGGCCCTCCATTCATTTGAATCACGTTGAATAAAGTCTATATAAGATATTAGTTTCCTTTCCATGATGACGACAATGAGAATTCTTATACATCATCCACTTTAAGAGTCAAAAGTCAGTTTTGACCAATAAAAATTGGACAAATATTTACCATTTTTTATTGTAAATGATGTGTAAAATTTCTATTGACTGTTTGACCATTGAAGTGGATGATATTAAAGTAGAATTGACGACAAGGCCCTTGTTTTCTCATATTTTTAGATATTTTCTCAGCGAAGCTTATCACATATATAAAATCATAATATAATTTTTATTGTTTTGATTTTTTCAAAATATATCATTGGAATTCGGAACTGTTCTTATATACATGGGAGAGACCGATAGCAACAACTATTCTTAAACATTAGCTACTTCAATAGTCAAAGATTAATTTTGGCCAATAAAAGTAAGACAAATATTTACTATTTTTTGTTGTGGATGAGGTGTAAAATTGCTATGGATTGTTTGACCATTGAAATGGATGATATTTAAGTAGAGTGGATAGGAACGATGATCCTTCACTAATGACATTCAAATTAAAAATATTTATGACTTCCATTAGATTTTGGAAATTGGGTTATAGATAGGGAAAAGATCTTACATCGGAGCTCTGAACTCTGCCATAGTTTTTTGGTTTTGCTTGTGTCCATGTCATACTGCTTGAGAAAGTAGGAGTCTTTTGCTTTATTTTGCATTTATTGCAGTGCTCCTTAAGTTGCCATGCCTATGGGCAATTTTCGTTCCTTCTAAATGGAACATAAGATTCAGGATTGCCCTTTGGCTTCTCCTCATCCAAAACCTTCTACACAACCTACTTCTGGGTCGTCACCTTCTGCAAAAAAAATAGGAAGGATGGTCTACAATGGTTAGTCACAAAGCCAAGAGATTTGATAATAGTAATTCTAACACCAAGCCATCTTCAAACTCTAGGGGTAGGCTTCAAAAAATGTTCTAAAATCTCCAAATTTAGGGAACCCTGAACTCGACTCACCTAGGGAGACTTCTTGTGAGGTGTAATTTGTAAGAATTCTGCTAGTGGTGTCAATTTTGTCTCGGGCACTAGCCATCAATGCTCGACATGCTTCCCATCCTTCAACTGCATAGAAAAAGGTCTTGCACTCCACCAAAGAGACTAGAAGAGAAAGTTTCTATCAAAAAATGATAGCTAGTCTAGCTCAACTTCCAAATAGGAATTTTTGACTCAAATGAATCCATTTTGCATAATAGTTATTCCGCTCTTGATGAATTGGATAAAGAGGAGATGACTCTTGAGACTCGTTTATGAATTGTGTCTCCTCGAATATTCTAGGTCTAATAGACCTCCCAAGGAAATACTCTATTCATGATGCTTGACTTCATTTCTAGGTCTAGACATTCTCTGTTTACAAGAGGTTAATTTTTTTTAGTTTTTTCTTTCTCCAACTTGCCATGTTATTCAACTTTCCATCCATTTCTTGTGTAGTAACCATGACACATGTCAAGGTGGTGTTATCACCTTTCTCTCTCATGTGTGGCATCAACACTTAGTTGACTAAGGATGTGATCCCACCAACTAAGCATTGTGGGCTCTTTTCAACATTAATAATAATTCTTTTAGAGTTATTAATGTTTATGCTTCAAATGATGTTGTGAAGAAATCTACCCTCTAGAGATGGATTGCTAATTCGATGTATGTGACCAACTGATTTTTGTGCAGGGATTTTAATATGATTGAAATGTCCTATGATATATCTAGGGCCTTTCCTATGCATTGGATAGTCGATAAAAGATAGCCTGGTTGTTTATGCATAATAAATTGGGACTTTTTGATCCCAGTCTTAGTCACCACAAAGATCGTATGATGTGGTACACTTGGAGTAATCTGAGAGCTAGCCTTGATAGAGTACTTAATCATCTAAATCAAGCCATGTGTTGCCAAGTCAATATTTTTTCATTTACCAACCGTTATTCATTGCTAGTGGAACCTTTATTGGACATTATCCTTTAAGACCACTTTCCAATATTGTTGTATTGAGTAGTAAATTGTTAAACCCAAGACTATGAAGACTCATATTTTCTCAACATGTCATAACTCAATCATAAAGCCATGTTAGCCCGCATTCAATACACATTTAGATTTTGGAACCACGTTTTATGCATGCAAATGGCTAGATAGCTTGTTGCAATGATGGCATTTAACCCATACTTCTCACCCCCTCTACATTTTTGGGCATTAGTTGTCTCATTTCTATTACCTCTTTTATGAGGCTACCACCTCAAAGCTCCACCAAGCCACTGTTGCTTTAGAATCATAGCCACTTGATTTAATTACTTAGCTTCGAGTGGCTTATCTCTACCATTAGAAGTAGGTTGCAGATGCTCACATAGCGCAAGGAGCCCAAATCAAGGCTTGGCCTCACTGGCTCAAGATTGGTGATAAGGTCTCAAAAGAATTCTTTTAGGATTTGCGTGTCTATCATACTTCTCAATCTATTAAAAATTTAGAGACAGAAAGCATCTCTTGAATGAGATTCCTGATACTCTTCAAGATTTTGTTTGACACTATGAGCAAGTTTTTGTTGTTTAGGAGTATACTCCACTATAGCTAGTTACATTACAATAGTACCTTAATGTGGCCCCTTGTTAGGTTTCCAATTCCAAATGCATTCTTTGTGATTAGCTTATCACCAAAGATGCCTTAAGGGAGACTATTTTTTTAATGTCTAATGACAAGGAACCTAGTTTGGATGGGTTTCCTTGTGAATTTCATATTTATCCTTTTAGGATACTATGGGTGAAGGCATTCACAAGGTCTACCTTGAGGCTTTTAATACAAAATCTATAGGAATTTTAATCAATAAGGGAAATATTAAGTTCATACCTAAAGGTAGAGATCCTAGAGATATTTGAAACTAGTGGTCGATCACCATGTTGAATGTCTCCTATAAAATTATTTCCAAGGGTTTGGATCTTAAGTTTAGAGCAAGTCTTTGGGCAATCAAACAAAATTGCCATGACCCAATATTTTGCATTATCATAGTCCAATCTATGCATAAGTGGTCAAGACAAAAATGAGTTATGGAGATTTGGTACAAAATGGAGTGAGTATGTAAGATAGAAATCATGTACACATTGAAATGATTATATTCAAGTGGACATTTGAGTCATTCACCCAAGGCACAAAGAAGTAGGAAGAAGTCCTCTCATCAAAGTACAAAGAAGTATCCATCATAAATTTCACAACTAATATATGATCAAAAAATAGAAATCATCTATATTAAATTAAAATATTGAACCCTAAATCAAAAGGGTGAGAGGGTATGAATCAAAGAGATCTGACACTAAAGTCTAAACCTTATAAGAGATAAAATAATAATAAACACTTAAGGGTATCAAAACCTAATTAAATTTGAGACAAATATAAGAAAAAACATTAATATGCAACCTAGTGATGAAACCCCAAGTGGTATTAGAAAGTTACATTCACCTTTCTATGTAAGGGAAAATTGCACCAACATAAAAGAAATGCAAGATAATTAAATAAATAAATCACTTATGATAAAATAATTAACCTAGATTTAATAGTTGAGAGTGGAAATTGTAAATGCATAATTGAAATATGAAATTAAATAAATTTAACGCAATACTTTTTTTATTGATCAATTTGGCTTGAGAGAGCCAAAACCCATGTATAATTGGAACCAAGAAAATTTAAACCAAAATTTAGTTGCTCATTGGATGAGGTCCATTATATATATTAACTTCTTTCAATTGTTACATTATAGACTTGCCAACTTTATTTTTTACTATATCATATAATATTTACAATTAGTATTTCTTTAGCATATTATAATATTTACCATACTATTTACCATACTATAGAATATTATTTTTTCTTCAACACCAACTTTAGTTCCCTACAGCTCCTGAGTCATCCTTCAATTCCTCCAAGATCTGTAGCTCCACCCAATCCACCCCTACATTGTCAACCAAGCCTATGACTATTTTTAGAAAAACCACCCCACAATGAGCCTTATTACATCTCTTGGCGTCCGAATGACCGGCCACGGGAATCACAAATAAGATCCATAGCCTGTTGTACCATGATAGCACCTTCGTCCAATAGCGCCCATCTGGTCTGAAGCCCACTCCAGGGATAGCCAGCTCCAACATCCTGTCCAAACCCCCTCGCCACTTTGCATAGATGAACGCTTGTCCCATCTCTCAGACCATGTCCAAGTTGATTCCCTAAGGTCAAGGATGATGCCCACAAACATGCCTGAAATATCTGTGTTCACCCTGTAATTCTCATTCAAATTCATGAACGCCTCTCCCAAGATCATGCCAACCACATGGAGAGCAATAGCTGATTTAATTTGAAGATTCCCCTTAATCTTTTGTCTATAAGTGGACCTCAGAAGGCCATTTGTCTTCACTTACCAATTAGAATCACCATCGACTCCATGATAGCATAAAACAATGCAATGCATTTGTTCTCCAACAACCAAGATTTAATGACTATGAATCGGCCTCTCACACATAATGCAATTACTCCTTCATTATTGTTCATCACTCACCGACTCACTCACATGCCTCTCAATACTCCTAGTTGCATCATTACTACCTCAAATCCTCCCTTCTTTACAAAAAACTATGTTAAACTACTTGTTCAACATCCTCCACAAGCCACTTGTCACACAACTCGTCATTCCCTTGACCCCATGTCTTTCCTAACGTCAGCATGTCTTCACTCTCTAGCCTCCGGTCATGTGGTAACTCTCTCTAGCTCTCTATCGAAGAGATCCTGCTTTTATCTTGAAGAAGCAAGCCTAGGTCGGGGGCCACCTTGGCCCATTCGGCTAATGAATGTCTAATTAGCATATCCTCCTCTATATCAAATGTCACATTATCCACCCTATCAGCCACTCTGTTGGATTCCCTAAACACATGGTTGGTTTTATAATCTATGAATTTGTCCAATAGTGCTAATCCTCTATGAAGTAGATTATTTAATCTCTAGTTCGGTGTTTGTTTATTCTAAATAACATTAATAATTATTTGAGAGTCACCTTCTATATGGACCTTTCTAACCCCTAGCAAAAGGCCAAGCTGCAAACCAATAATGAAGGCATGCATTTCCCCCTCATTGTTTGACACAATCCCAAGATATTTCATAACTACTCCACAAAACTTGCCTTCATCATCCCTAACCATACATCCAATTGATGCAAGCCTAGGGTTTCCCCTTGAGGCCCCATCAAAGTTTATGTTATGCCATCCCTTATCGAGAGCCTTCCATCTTGCCTCTACTCTGCCACCTGGTGGATGATCCCTTGAGATCCCTTGAACGGAGGAAATTTAACACAATACTTAGCTCAACTTTTTGTGAATGGAATATGTTGCATGACATCCTAGGAATTAATTCACCATAGTTCCAAATTTTTAGGGCTCAATATGAATATAAACATTTAGAATCTTAAGAATGACTATTCTACTCTATGGGTCCAATCCATGCCTTTAAAACTAATCTATGCGAGTGAAAAAGTGATTTAATGAATGGATCTAAACCTATGACGTAGATCTAATTTGTAAACCCTTATTATTTGAAATTCTTTCACCTATGTGTATATCCTTTAAATCTTTGTAAGGATTGGTAGTGTTCATAAACACCTTTGGGAAATTATTAAATTATGATGGTAATATTTTCCTCAATAAAACTCCTAGATGGACAAATTCAACGATGATTAATCAATTTTGAGAACAACAAGCAAGCATGCATCAATATGCTCCTCAGATGATGATGCAATGTTGATGTAATTCCTTTTATCAATTTGCAATTGAATGAACTACATGTGATTAATCCCCTTCTATGTAAGATGATTCACTTCAATTAGAATTAGTCTTAAAATACACCACCCTAACATACAATTTGAAATTAGTTGTGTTAAATAGTTCGCTCATAACTACTAGTAAAGGAGGGAAATCGAGGGCTAGATTAAGAAAATCAAATTTAAAGATTGGGAGTTTACATGTGTAACAATAAAATTGACCTAGACCAATTCTACACTTGCAAATCTCAATTAGGGTGATGAATGACTAGATATGGTGATTGTATCTAGATCTTAAAGATGAGTAATGATGGACACAAGTTATGAAAACATCATTTTCCAACTTCCATTCAAAATTAGACCATCTTACACATTAGTTGATACATAAAAGAAAATTTAATAGATATATAATTTTCACCTTTACAAATATACATAACCACTACAACACAAATACTTATTATTAAATGTATTCAATATAATTACTGTCTATTAAATCTAAAAATCTAAACAAAGAATCTTTTTTCTTCTCTGTTTAATTTTAATGATAATAATAACTCTCTTAAAAATTATATATATTTATATAATAGAAGTTCACAACCCTCAACGAATATTTTATTTGACAGGCATGCTTAATTTGAACTACCTATTGATGTTAAATTTGACGCTCAACGCTGCCCGTGTTCACAATTTGGCAGATAGAGGTGAACAGTTGGCCAGCAGCAAAACCACAAACATTACTGCACGTGATGCGGCAATGCTTGTTTATAAAATGCGAGGTGTAGATTCATCCCAGAGAACTTGGAGTACAACACTCCCGTACAGGTCTTGGTCAATGAACAACTTTAGACAAACTTGGTATTTGTTTATTGATATGTAGAGTCAAATGCTGGAATAATTTTGTGATAAAAACAAATCATTCCAAAATAATATCAACATCATTTATCTATCATTTGATCATAAAATTAAACTCTTTTTATATTTTTACTTAATTACCACATTTTTATTATATTATTTAAACTAATTGTTAGCTCAGTAATTAATTACATTTATTTAATTAATTTCAATAATTAATTAAAAATAATAATTTGACGTCTTCAACTATTTAAGAATTAACTTAATATTAAGTTATTATAAAAATTTATTCCAATAATTATTTACCAATGTTGGGTTTATTCAAATTTATTCCATTAATTATTTACCAATGTTTGTTGACTTCTTCTCTTCATATATCACTGCATTTTTCAATATAAATAAAACTAGTATATTTATAAGAGATATTCTTCTAGAGGCGCCTATTTTTTTTATCAATTTACTACATATAAGTGGAATAGGCGCCTTAAGAAGGATATATTTTTTAAAATATACCTATGCTAGTTAATAATTATGTTCCAAAGTTTTAAAAAATGTGAGTGATTTAATAATACTTGATATGTAGTACAAAGAAAGAAAAAAGTTTATAAATGTGAACTTTAAACGCTATTTGCATTGAAATTGTCTATTGCATATGGAACGAGAAATTTTCATTTTCCCGTGTGCTCGTAGTTTCGTCATCTTCGAATTTGACTCTGTAAAAAATGAGGAGTTCGTCCTACTGGCTGCTCCGTGGGAATATTACGGTAATTTTCTCTGCATGAAGCATACTTATATTTTAGATATATTTTTTATACTCATTTAACTTTCCTCTGATAGTGGAAGCCGCCCAGGATAAGAAAATAGTGAAGTAGGGGGCGCGGCGAATAGTAGAGGAGGGGTTACGGCCGTCAATTGGGAATAGGTCTGCTGCTTTATTTTTAAATATCATCTATTTTAATAGTCAAAGGTCAATTTTGACTAATAAAAATAGAACAAATATTTACCACTTTTTATTGTGGATGAAGTGTAAAATTACTATTGATTGTTTGATATTGAAATGGATAATATTTAAGTAGAGTGGTCTACTGTACCAACACTAAAAGTAGAATATAAAACCCTAACTGCCCCAACACTAAAAATAGGATATGTAATCTATTATTTATTTATTTATTTTGGGTTTAATTTAGTTTTAGATTTTTAAATTTTTTATTTTATTTAAATTAATTATTAATTTTATTTATTTTTTTTCACATGGAGAAAATGAGGGTTCTCATCTTCACCCTGCTGCAATTGTAGAACGCCTCTGGCTTAAAAATATTACTCATATCTTCTCCCTCCTGCAACTGTAACGCCTCTGGCTTAAAAATATTTACCCCTATCTTCACCCTGCTGCAACTATAGAAAGCCTCTGGCGTAAAAATACTTACCCATATTTGCTACGTTCTCAATAGTACAAAACTACAAAATTTTCCGGAACTACCATCCAAAGAATAAAAAAAATATTTCTTTTAATTTTAATTACAATATTTACATAATTTTCCAGAACTCCCATCCAAAGAATGAAAAAATATTTCATTTAATTTTAATTACAATATTTACATTTACCTAAACGTGCCATAATCCAGGAACTGCAAGGTAAGAATCCTTTGTCTTGGATGGGATTTGCGATACAAATATCCTGGTAATGGGAAGTCCCGGGAAAAATTTATATCCTAAAGCCGGGTCTGCAATTTTGGGTAGGAGTGTTGTCTGTCACATAGACAACCTGGCATACGTGGTATTTGATCTGTTTCGCCCCAACTTCCCTCCAGTAGGGCAGAGCAGGATTTGTATCTGGATATTTTACCATGGCCAACGCAGACTGAATGCTATCCCACACAGCCAAACCAATAATCCGCTTCCGGTCCAACGAGTCATAGAAGGAACACGAATATACGCCTTTGATCTGATTAAAATAGGCTTTCAGAATGGCAAGGCAGGAGTAAGAGAGCATGTCTTGTCTCCTGGATTCGCACTGTATTCTGCGCAAAGAGTTCGCCTTTGCTCGTCTGCTGGGAATTCAGGCGGAAGTAACCCGAGTCCACAATTTTCACCGCGCACTTTAATCCTTCGATAAACGCTGCTTGCTGCACCAACCCATTCGGAAATTAACTCCAGATTCAATGATCATTGATTCCTTGTGGTAATATCACTATATTCATTAAGTAACCTACCTCAGGCTGATTTAAGGCTGTGCTGTCAACGCTTTGCGATCCCTCTTTTCCTATTGCAAAAACAGCCGCCTGTAGGAAAATAAAATAAAATTTTAAGGCAATTATAACAAAGCAGCTCTAATAAAAGACCATCTAACTATAAATAAATTAAAAAAAAGAGAGTTGCATACCCATGAACAGTCGAGACACCTGAAAATTGCGACTTTAATGTTATGGGTGTTTTGTAAAGAAACTGCCGCAGCGGTCATGTGGATAAGTACATCGTCGATGTCGCAGGCGTTCTCAGGCTTGAAGATCCCAAATGAGACGCTCATGCTTTCGCTCTGCTTTTGGTCGTGATCTAACGTAATAGAAGTAATCATCTTAATTTTGCTTTTTTTGGGTGTGCGATGAGGAGGAGAAAATACTGGTCTTTAAATCTGTGGGTATGATTGTAAGGAAAAAAAAGATTGTCCAAAAGTTAGGGGAAAAGTAAGATTATATAGAATCTTTCACGGAGTTGTTCAGAGAATAAATTCATGAGAAAGAAGAAATATTGGTCTTTAAATCCGTGTTTGTAACTGCTAAAGAAAAAATAAGATTGTCTAGAAGTGAAGGGAAAAGTAAGATAATATAGAATCTTCGGTAGATCTGTTCAGAAAATAGAAGGATGAGAACGAAAATTATTGAAGAAAAAATATTAATATTTAAATTGTTCAAGAAAAATAAAATAATCTAGATGTTAGAAAAATAAGATTATATAGAATCTTCCACAGAACCGTCCAGAAAATAAAACACTACAGATTCTAAAATAGACAATAAAAAAGCAATGAAGGAAGTGGAAAAGTCAAGTTTCAACAATCGGGCAGCCACGTTACTCTCTCGACCCACTCACAATACAGAAAAACTCACTTTGGCCAAGACAAGAACGGCTGACTAGTTGGAAACAGTTGGCGCTCCCTTCATTTGAATCACACTGAGTAAAAGCGCGTTTTGTAAGACCATATAAGATTTTAGTTTACTTTCTATAATGACGACGAGGCCCACGTCATAAAGCTTATAAATTATATAAAATATTTTAGTTCTCGTAGCGCTCCCAAAATCTTCACAACTCTACCAAAGAAGCGTTTTGCCCTCTACGAGAACTCTGCGACGGCTCCTCGCCCATCAAGTCATGCCCAAATTCCTATGAAATTGCCGAAACCCTAAGCCGTGCTCCCTCCTCTTCCGCGTTTAAATCCTCTCTGGGCGATGGTGTCTTAGGCATTAAAGACATTGCAGAACAACACCCTGGCGATTCGAAGCCCTATTCGTTGAAGGATGCCCTTACGAGCTAGCGAACAAGGAATGGCATGGCTGCGAATGGTAGAAATGTCAGTTTATTGGCGGCGTCGGGGTTGGATGCCTCACAAAGGTGCCACGCAGCCCAACATGCCTGAAACAGGGCATCAGTTTACGGCTGAGCAGGGCAGATTGCCACTGCTGACTCCGAGCGAACACCCCCCGAATGTTCAAAATTCTCTCCTTCATCAAATACTGCTAATCCTTGGTGGAATGGGGCTAACCTTAGTCATCAACACATTTTTCCTATGGCAAAGGATGGTGTTGATGCCAAAGCTCCAGTAAAATCTGATTCATCTAGTGATATGGATCCCTGTGACAAATTAACAAAAGAAGCTGCAATGGGAAGTAAAGAAGCCACAACGCCGTTACTAGGGGAGGGGTCTCCTCACAACCAAAGATCTGAAATTGAGAAGCCTATAATAGCAAATACAAACGACAATACTCAAGTCAAGCACAGAAAAAAGGCTACCAACAAAGCAGATGTTGGTAAGTGTTTGATGTCTCTATAGTCCAATGATAAATTGGGAACGCAGGATCCAGGGCAAAAGAAAAATTTTCTTCCACAAATAGATCTTAATGAGATCCTTTATTGTTAGGGATCTGTTTGGTTAATGTATTGCACCCCTATTTATGGTTCTTGGCAAACTCTTTTATTTTTGAAATGGGCTCAATCCCCTAGATTGCAGTTTGCTTAAAAAAAAAAAACAATTATATATAAATTTTATAAGTTAAATGGTTATATATTTTTTCACAATATATATTGGAATTTGGAGCTATTGTTCTTTATATTTATAATTGTAGGGCAATAAAATCCTCTTGACTTAAATTTAGGCTAATTAATAAATACAAAGATTTGATAATTTAATGTAATTGATGATGATGAAGAGTAATATTGATGTTGTGTAAAACAAATTTTTAGTGTAAATAAAAATTGATGCTTTTAAGTTGTGCATTGTTCTGGAACTAAAATAGTCATGTCATTCTTTGTAGGTTGAATTCAAGCCTTTCACGGTTGAACATAAACCTTGCAAAATTGATCTAATACACAAAATTGCCCTATAGCTCACAAGATTGATCTACAAAATGGTGGACTTCTAAAACTAGCTTCACATCAATCTTCGATATCCAAAGATGTGTATGAACTATGGTATTTACAAATACCTTAGAGGAAGTTGTTGAATAGGGTCAAGTTTTCCTCAGGTGACCCACCTTGTCAATTAGGTTTTACGATCTTGAGTAATTGTTTAAATAAAACATTCTCAAGCATGGAGATGGTTTAGATGCGAATTATTTTCTGATGTTGATGTGTTTATTTTAAGATCCAATCAAAATGTCCCTTAATGATTTTTCATTAATTTTCCTCAATGTATTTTTCCAAATGAGTGTCTTTAAATACCTTGAGATATCACAAATAATTGCACAAATTTTTACCAAGTTGGCTCCCAACAACTAGTGGAAAAGGCTAAGAATTGGCAATTTAAATTTTTAAAAATTAAATTTGGTGTTAATCTCAAGTAGCTTGGGATCAATCTCAGGCACCATAAGATTGACATAGGATAGGAAAAAATAAATGTCAAGATGGGGTTGGAATGTATATATATATATGAGCATATGTACAATAATGACTAATAATATAAAATATGTAGGAATACATGTAATTAGGGATGTAATAAAAGTTATATGTGTGAAGATAAGTGAAGGTGGATCTAAGATGGGACTTAATAAGGATTAGGGAATGAGCCAAACTCAATACAAGAGAGTTCTACCTATTGATATGTAATTGTATTAAGACATTTCATCAATGTAGGGCCAAAACAAAATGGGAATTTGCAAAGGTTTATAAATTTTTCTATTAGATTTTGATCCCACTTTACGGTGCATGTGAAGCTAGCATGACCATGTATGCCAAAGTATATGAGCACTCTTAGCCAAAATGAAAAGTAAATATTCAAACATAAAAGTATGTGTGATCCATATAAAGGATCCACTTGGAAGTACCTTATATGTGTCCTCCTTATTTTGAGTGCTCCATACTAACTAGAAGAATAAAGAAAAGATATACAATGGGTAGCTTCTATCACACAAGAAAAAATAAGCACAATTGCAAGTTAATTCAATAGTCTACAAATGTGAGGAGTGAATAGGGTTAGAAATTTCCCTTATAAAAAAAGTGATATTGAAATACTCTATACCTAGTTTGGTAATAATAATGTGGTATGGAACTTCAGGCATGGCCATGTAATGTGATCAAGATCCATCTAGGTATAGTGACTAGTTTATGTCTAGGCATAACTAATTATTTGTAATCTCAACATAAGAGTGTTCATGAAAGTGTGGTTGCATCCATCAGATGCAAAGGAATTAAAGGAAAGGGAAAATAACACATGAAAGTTAAATGTAATTTAAACTTGTAAGCACATAAATCATGCAAAGTAATAAATGTCATAGGTGACATCATCTGACAAGTAAGACATAGTTAATGGTGAGAATGAAAAGAATATCAACTAGAGATAATCAACAAGTTACATATTTTTCCCCAAGTATAGGAAAATGAAAAAGTAGAAATGTCCCTAGACGTTAGATAAGGATTGTGTAGGTATATACAAGATAGGGAAGGAATGGTGTCCCTAATATGAATCTTAGGTGTTAGCATTTCATTTTACATTGTTTAGCATCTACTTAGTTTAGACAACATATGGTTATGCAGTTACAGGCTATGCAGTTATAGGTATTACAACTGCATTTCTCCTTTGTATAAATGAGTTTGTTGTTCATCAAAAAATCATTCAAGCTTTCCCATTTCTCATTTTGATATCAGAGAATTTATGGATTTTTGTGTTGTGATTTGATGTTTTTTTGCAGAACTATAGGCGAATCCATGGAAGAAGAGTTGCGTTGAAATTAAATGATGTTTTGAGAACCAATCTAAAGTAGTCATAATAAAATTGTGATAGATTTGTCATTTTTCAATAAAATTTAAAAATTCAAACTATCATGGAAAGCTAATTAAGAGGAGAACAAAACTAGAAATGGTTTGAAGATATTCTCAGTATGTCTAGCGAGAAGTTTAGCACAAGATTGACATGATATTTGTTGGGTGTGAGAAAAGGCATTTGACTACTCCGTTTGAATTCTAGGTGTCTAAAACTACAAGATTCAAATCTTATTTTGCTTGAAGGAAAAAATATTTTAGAATCAATGGAAGCATGGTAACTATGAGACATGTAGAGAAATAGAAGAAAGAGTTTGATTTGGCATCCTAAATCTATCAATTGCTGCCATTGAAATGCCATTTTCATAAGTCACATTGCATAGAAAATAAGCCTTTGGTGTGAATGTGAAAAGGTATTTTTTATTGAAGAATTTTTGTTTGTGTTTTTCATTTCAAAGGAAGCTGTTATTTTTTGAGAGAATGTAGTTTCTTTAGAGGAGAAATAAGGTTTAATGTTACATTGCCAATACATGATTTTGTGTAATATTGGAGAAGTAGGGAAGATATTGTGTAAAGGTACAATTTTGGTTGGGCCCAACACCTTAAAATAAACTTTTTAATCATATTAACTTATGCTTGGATTTTTGGAGCTATCTTTACTACACCTGACAAGGCCTTCAGAAACTCATATGCTATTGGCTAAAATGTAAAGAGGCCACCATTGGAGATTGGAGGCACCGGAGGTTGGAGGAGTTTTCATCATCTTGAGTCAGCTTCTTGCTTAGAGATGGTGCTTTGTAAAAGGAGCATATGTTTTTGTGTTTTCTTATATGTTATTTATGATGTTGACAAAATTGAAGAATGCATTTATTGTGAAGTTTACTTTTGGAGACATGAAGGGATTTAGTGAACTGAATATGGATTATTGTCTAGATAGTTTATGAATCTGTGATATGGGGAATTATACCTTTATGAAGCTCATGAGACAACTTGATGGAGCCTTGTGGAGATTAGCATGGATTGTTGTCCAATAATTTAGGGGATCTATGATTCAGGAGTTCAGAGAGGTAGTAATCTAGGAACTCAAGAATTCAACTCAAAGCTACACCTTTATGAGAGTTACGAGGTAGCTTGATGGAGTTTCTACCTAATTCATGTTGGTAGGTGGCGACTGATCAGGAAAGTACTATACACTAGCCATGTATCCTCGTCAGGGTTCGGGGGCGCAGCCCCTGAGAAATTTTTTTTTAGAGCCAACATAAGAAAACCCTATTTTTGTAGCCGACAAAAAAGGCTTGATAAAAAGTAGCTAAGGGTTAGGGTTTTGATATGTATTGTATTGTAGCATTTGCAACGGTATTGAGTTGCAGGGATTGCTGGTTGTAATCGGTTTGATTTACTGGATAATAATATTGGACTCTCTATTTGGTGGATGTAGCCTGAGTTTGGGTGAACCACGTTAAAACTTGTCTCTCGTTGTTATTAATTCTGTGTATTTCTATTTCTCTGTTTAATCTTTATTTGCATTTAATTTATATCTTTTGCCGGCTAACCCTAACAAGTGGTATCATAGCGGGTTGTTTTTTATTATCGTCTGCAGGAAGGTCTCACGGTTCAGTGGGAGCAATGGCGGATGAGGGAAAATTAAAAGTTGATAAATTTAATGGGTAGAACTATCAGTTATGGAAGATGCAGATGGAGGATTACCTCTATCAAAAAGATTTATGGATGCCGTTGGAAGGAGTAGCCAAGAAACTGGCAATAATGTCTGATGAGGATTGGAATTTTCTTGACAGAAAGGCACTGGGAACCATTCAATTGTGCCTGGCACCATCGGTGGCATTCAATATAATGAAAGTGAAGACAACAAATGGTCTGATGAAAGCTTTGGCTAAATTGTATGAAAAACCCTCAGCCTCAAATAAGGTATTTCTCATGAAGCGTTTGTTTAATTTGAAAATGGTTGAAGGTGGATCTGTGATAGGTCATTTAAATGAATTTAATACGATTGTCAGTCAATTGACTTCTTTAAATATAAAATTTGATGAAGAAGTTAGAGCTCTCTTGATATTATGTTCATTGCCTAAAAGCTGGGATAGTTTGGTAATGGCAGTTAGTAACTCTATTTCTAATTCAAATACCCTGAAATTTGATGATGTTGTTGGTGTTTTTCTAAGTGAGAAAATTTGTAAGAAAAGCTCAGGTGGATCCACATCAGGCAGTGTTTTGAATGCAGAGAGTAGGGACAGATCAAAGGAGAGAGGAAAAGGTTTTGGAGGTCATGGGAAGTCACGAGAAAAATCAAAGGACAAAAGATCCCAACCAAAGGACAAAAAGATTGCTGGTATTGTGGGAAACTAGATCATCTGAAGAAAGATTATTGATCTTGAAAAATAAAGGAGATAAACAAGAAGGCAATAAGGAGGCAAATGTGGTAAGCAATAAATCTGAAGATGATGCTTTGATTCATTCCCTAGATAATAATGATGATTCATGGGTTTTAGATTCAGGGGCCTCATTTCATGCTACACCCCATAGAAGTTATTTTCTTGATTATGTCCAAGGGGATTTTGGGCTGGTTTATTTGGGAGATAACGAACCTTGTCAGATTGTTGGAAAGGGAAGAATCAAAATTAAGTTGCAGAATGGGAATCATTGGCTACTACAAGAGGTAAGGCATGTTCCAAGGCTTAGTAAGAATTTAATTTCAGCAGGTCAACTAACTGAACAAGGTTGCACTATTACATTTACTGATAAAAATTGGAAGGTTTCAAAAGGTGCCTTAGTACTAGAAAAATATGTGAAAGTAGGCACCTTATATCTTTGTATAGGTCATATTGTTCCTTCTACTTTAGCTGTTACAGAGAAAAAATAAAAAGGTTCAGGAATAGTTGTTGTAGGTTTGCAGGAAGAGACTGGAAAAGTTGCTGCAGGTTCTAAAACAACACTGTGGCATAATAGACTTGGGCATATGAGTGAAAAATGTATGAAGGTACTTCATTCTAAGAAAGTTTTACCAGGTCTGAAATGTATTAATATAGATTTCTGTGATAGTTGTGTGTATGGAAAATAAAAGAGAGTCAGTTTTCTCAAGGATGGGAAGCAAAAGAAAAATGAAAAGTTGGAGCTTGTGCATACCGATGTATGGGGACCGGCTCAGGTATCTTCTCTTGGTGGCTCTCGATATTATGTTACATTCATAGATGATGCAACTAGGAAGGTATGGATTTATTTCCTTAGGCAGAAATCTGATGTATTTGAAACATTTAAGAAATGGAGAAGCTTGTTGAGAATGAGACGGGTAAAAGATTAAAATGTCTCAGATCTGATAATGGTGGTGAGTATTACAGTAAAGAATTTGAAGATTATTGTTCCTTTAATGGAATTCGTAGGCAAAAAATGGTTCTAGGGACTCCACAGGAAAATGGAGTGGCTGAACGCATGAATAGGACAATAATGGAGCGTGCAAGGACCATGAGATTGCATGCTGGGCTCCCTTTAAACATGTGGGCAGAGGTTGTCAACACTGCTATGTATTTAATTAATAGAGGTCTTTCAGTTCCTTTGGGCTGTGGTATTCCAGAGGAAGCATGGACATGTAAGAAGGTGAGTTATTATTTTCTCAAAACCTTCGGATGTGAAGCATTTGCACATGTAGATTCTGAAAATAGAACCACTTAGTTGGATGCAAAATTAAAAAGGTGTACCTTTTTTGGATATGGCATTGATGAATTTAGTTATAGGCTTTGGGATTTTAAAAATCAGAAAATTGTGAGAAGCAGGGATGTTATATTCAATGAGAAGGTGTTGTACAAAGATCAGTTGCAGTAGCATGAGAAGAAAGAAAAAGATTATGTGGTGCTGGATGATACTCCAAATAGTGATGTTCTAGTGGTTCCTCATGCTCCGCAACAACAACTAGAAATACCACAAACTCCAGTGAATGTTAGATGGTCAACAAGGCTAAGTAGACCTCCTGAAAGGTTTTCTCCCTCTTTGTATTCTATTTTATTAACAGATGCTGGTGAACCAAAAGGGTATAATGAAGCTATGCAGGTGGATACACATGTTCAGTGGGAGCTTGCTATGAAAGAAGAAATGGACTCCTTGCTAAAAAATCAGACTTGGGAATTATGTAATTTACCTACAGATAAAAAGGCTTTACCAAACAAATGGGTTTACTGGCTAAAAGAGGAAGATGGAGGTAAGAAAAGATTTAAGGCCAGGTTAGTTGTAAAAAGATTTGCATAGAAAAAGGACATTTATTTTGATGAGATATTTTCTTCGGTTGTCAAGATGACTTCTATTCGTACTGTTTTAAGTATTGTGGCTGCTAAAGATTTACATTTGGAACAGCTAGATGTAAAAACTGCCTTTCTCTATGGTGATTTAGAGGAGGAGATATATATGGAACAACCCCAAGGATTTGAGGTCAAAGGTAAGAAGAAACAGGTGTGCAGATTGAAGAAGAGTTTGTATGGCCTGAAACAAGCACCTCGGCAATGGTATTTGAAATTTGATAGTTTTATGGCTGAGCAAGGCTACAACAGGTGTAATTCTGACCATTATGTTTATTTTAAGAGGTTGGATAATGACAACTACATTATTTTATGTTTATATGTTGATGACATGCTTGTAGCTAGGTCTAACATGGATCACATAAGAGAGTTAAAACAACAGTTAACACAGTCATTTGATATGAAGGATTTAGGGGCAGCAAAACAAATTCTTGGTATGAAAATTTGCAGAGATAGGATGAACAGAAAATTGACTCTATCTCAGGTTGCTTATGTTGAAAAGGTGTTGCAGAGATTCCACATGGAGAATGTAAAAGCTGTCAGCACACCTTTGCCTAGTCATTTGAAATTGACTAAGGAGATGTGTCCTAAGACACAAGAGGAGGAAGAAAAAATGTCCAAGATACCATATGCTTCAGCTATAGGAAGTTTAATGTATGCCATGGTATGCATGAGACTGGATATTGCCCATGTTGTAGGAGTCGTTAGCAGGTATATGAGTCATCCTGGATTAGAGCATTGGAATGCGGTAAAATAGATTCTCAAATATTTGAGAGGTACATCCAATAAACACTTATATTTTGGGGGCTCTAATACTAATTTAGCAAGTTATGTAGACTTAGATTTGGCAAGGGATATTGATACCAGGTGGAGTACTACATGTTATGTCTTTACTATAGGTGGAACATTGGTGAGTTGGATTTTCAGGTTGCAAAAGGTGGTTGCTTTATCCACTACTGAGGCAGAATATGTAGTTGCAACAGAGGCAAGCAAGGAGATGATATGGCTACAATCTTTCATGAAAGAATTGAGCAAACAACAGGTTAACAATTATTTATTTATGAATAGTCAGAGTGCCATACATCTTGCAAAGAATTATGCCTTGCATTCAAAGACCAAACACATACAGTTGAGGTATCACTTCATTCGGTTGGTGTTGGATAATGGACACTTAAGGATGGAAAAGATACATACAGATGAAAATCTAGCGGATATGTTTACAAAGGCAGTGACAAGGGAGAAGCTGAGCTCCTCTTCAGCTTCGGTTGGTCTTCTAGACTAAAAACCATAAAAATAGAACAGTAGAGTCCAGGGTGCTTATTTCTAGTGGGAGTTGCAAGCGCAGTGGTGTCATCTAGGATCAGTCTCCAAATGGGAGATTGTTTGGTGTGGAGCCTGATCAATCTCCAAGTGGGAGATTGTTGGTAGGTAGCGACTGATCAGGAAAGTACTGTACAATTTTTTAGAGCCGACATAAGAAAACCCTATTTTTGTAACCGACAAAAAAGGCTTGATAAAAAGTGGCTAAGGGTTAGGGTTTTGATATATATTGTATTGTAGCATTTGCAATGGTATTGAGTTGCAGGGATTGCTGGTTGTAATTGGTTTGATTTACTGGATATTAATATTGGACTCTCTGTTTGGTGGATGTAGCCCCAGTTTGGGTGAACCACGTTAAAACTTGTCTCTCGCTGTTATTAATTCTGTGTATTTCTATATTTTTGTTTAATCTTTATTTACATTTAATTGATATCTTCTACCAGCTAACCCTAACAATTCAAGATTTATTTTTTGAAAGAAAAAGCTTCTAAAACTATGTATTTGTTTGTTTCGATTAGTATATTATGTTATGTGAAATGTAAACCTTAAGGGGGTATACATTTGTAAGAACACTATAATAATAGGGGAATGTTAGCATTTCATATTACATTGTTTAGCATTTGCTTAGTTTCTGATAGCATATGGTTATGCAGTTACAAGAAGTTATGCAACTAGAGGTATTACAACTACATTTCTCCTTTGTATAAATGAGTTTGTTGTTCATTAAATAATCACTCAATCTTTTCCCTTATTCATTAGGAACATAATAAGGCATGTAAGCATACAACAAGAAATTTTTAGTGGCTATAAGTTGCCATTTGGCTACTTTTGACATTTCTACCCCTATAGATTTGGCTATTTTTAGCTTCTTTAGAAGTGTCTAGTTTGTTCGTATTCGATATATTTGTTTAAATCTTTAACAAAATCACTTCAAGATAGAAATTTTAATTATTTCAAGTAGACACATATTGGGCTATTTTATATTAAAAAAATTGGGTCCTAATCTCCAGAGTTTATCATGGGCTACTTTTTATTTTCTATATTCATCCCATTTCAACATCTTTGTTTGAAAATTATACATTGATAGAAAACTTAGATATTGAACCACCATAAAAGTTAAACATTAATAGAAAAATTTAGTCATTGGGTTACAAATAAATTGGTACAAGGAAAAAAATTACCATCCATTCAAAAAATTGATTTTCAATATGAAAAAAATCACCTAGGATATTATCCTTCTTTGTAATGGATTCACCAAGATTTATATAGAAATTTAAAGAGGTCATTTCTTAAAGTATAACCTAGCACATAATAGGATGGGGAATACATGATGACCTAATATAATAATATAACTCTTAGGAACATTATTTAAGAGATGTGATTAATTAATGATATGGGGAACACATGGTATCCCCAATTTGATAAGACAACTTTTAGAAAGATGCTCACCCATGGAAGAAATCAATGGCATGGAGAAGGCATGGTACATACCTAGTGCAATAAGAAAGCTCTAGAACTTGGGAAAAGCATCTCCCTCACTTGGATCAAACCCTCCAACTTTTAGAAAACTAGTTATGTATAAAATATTCCTAGTGTTCTTTTAGCCAAACTAAGGTTAAATATTTGGGGTATATTGTATCATCTTAAGGAGTTAAGGATAACCCTAAAAATGAAGCTATTTAATAATTGACCAAAACCCAAAACTGTCAAAAGTTTTTGGGGATTCTTTGGCCTCACTAGCTATTATAGGAAATCTATCAAAGGCTATGAAAATTGTTGCACTAGATTGATCACCATGTTAAAAAATGCATTCATGTGGTCAAAAGTGACAAAAAAGATTTCAAATTCCTCAAGTATGTTATGTTTGTACTATGCTAGTACTTGCACTCCTAGAATTTTCCAAACCTTTTATCATTGAAAGTAGGTGCTCGTGAAAGATCATGATAGGACAAACAATTACACCCCTAAGTGGTAGTGAAAATACTAAAAGTAGGTGCTCGTCTAGTCTCGGGGCTCTCTCTCTAGGTCCTGAGTATCAAGGGAATGGGTGTGCTGCAAACCAAGCTGTGTAATCCTATGTCAAGCCAGCATCTGCAACTGTCCTCCTCATCGATCATGGATGATATGGAAGCTATAGAAACTCTACTCAAGCCTACTCAAATGAAGCACCAGGACCCCATCGTGGATGCTCCTTGTGCGTCCTAGCAAAGATGGCATTCCCCTGGGGCATCCCCTAGATTCTGTCAAACTCCTGGTACATACAAGAAATGATATGCCTCTCAAGAATATAGGGAGTCCTCCCTATAAGCCATCTAGTCTGAAAGTAAAATGGTAACTCTGATGCATCATCCTCCCATACATCACAATCTAAGTAAGGGTGCCAAATAACCTAATCTACATTGTCGAATGCATGCCTCCAATACTCTAGCTTCCACAACTTGGGTTGGGAAAGACTCTCTTGGAACATATACGCATAAGGCTGATCCCAGCCTCGAGGAGCCATACCAATGGGACGCGTGATTGCAATGTGACACCAAGCCCATATTTGTAGCAAGGACACTCCACAGGATAAACTAGCTGCACCATCATATACAAATTGATGCAAGTCATGGTAGAGGTGTGCAAGAAAGTAAAGACCCCAAGCAAACTGAGTCCCCTCAATAACAATCCACTCCAGAGTCCTCCGCCATCCAATCACAAACCCGTGCGATCTCCTATCAGGGCACACTATCCCTTCGATCAACCCAACAACCACAGATGGAAGAGGCTTGTAGTAGGTGACCATGTCTGCCCAGTTGATCTCTATCCCCTCGATGGTTTCGTCATCAAAAACCTCGCGGCACTCATCTAATCTAGCCCTTGTCTAAGACTCATACTCAACAAGCTCTCCATCTAACAGAATGTGCAGAATCTGATGGACATCCTCCAGTGTCATCGTAATCTCCCTAGTAGGAAGATGAAATGTCCCATCCTCCCTATGGAAAAGCTTTGACATTGCAATTAGCATGCCGAGATTCACCTGAATCTCTAGCATGAAGCAAACATAAGACAAACCCGTTGATCCCAGTACCAGATGGTCAATCTTGATCAAGTAAGGTCTTAATAGCTGTGTAACCAGAAATCATGCCCATGACATGAGTACATCATTTAGCTCCTCCTACAAGCAGCCAAACATGCGTTAACCAAACATCATCTGCTAAACTGTAACTCTATCAATCAAGCATCAAATACTTAGCTATTTCATCAAGATATCTATCCTATCATCTATCCTGAGATTCTATCAATCTCAGCGATGAATTATCAGTTAGCGAACATCAACTTTGATGCCAACTTTATCAAATTCCTAAGTATTTTTCTATCAAAAATAGATGCGTAATTCTACGAGACATTTGCATAGATTTAGGTTAAATGCATAGCATCCCCCTTTATTTGTGCAGGATTATTCAAATGCAAAGATTCAAACCACATTTGCACAGATTTACATCATTTCTGCATCATCATAAAAGTTGCGCGGCAATAATTTAAATGTGTGGGACCCCTTTGTACATGCGCAGGACTGTCATTCATTTGCAAAAATCTAGCAAATGCACAGATTCCTCCCACAATTGCACAAAATCAAAACATTTGCACTAATTCAAGAGGTAAATGTGTAGCATCATTCCTTCTAGGCATTCAACTAACCTAATTTTGACCATCCTAAATGCACCTACACTAAAATTGAAGTCATACTTACTGGCAGCCCGTACGTTGCTGGACAGTTGAATCATCAGATCCTCTCAAAGTGGTGTAGCTCAACTGGAACCTACTACATTGTCCCTGACTCTCCTTAGCACCTGAGCTCTGATCTCCTATTAACCTCTCTAAGCAAAGGCAAGTGTTCAAATGACTAGGAATGTGACCCCACACTCCTATTTATAGCGCATTGAACCCTAATTGGAGGTGTTTAACCTTGTGCATGCTGGGGCACATTCTTCATCCCATTTTTCTTCCTCGTTGACCATTTTCTTCTCTAGTCTATCCTGTCAACCTATCTCATCATGAGATTGTTTGTCATCACATCGTCACATTCTTCCTGTCCAATCTCCCGAGGGGGTATCCTATCATCATTAAACCTGTACCAGGGGCAAACTGGGGCATGTACCAATCACAAAAAATTTTTATTCTTTGAAATGTGATAAAACACATTGCATCAAGCAAAATGTATACACCTAAAAATGGCTAAGTTGAATTAAATAAATATTTTATTATTTATTTTGTTCTCATTCCTCTATCAATTAAATAAATATCCTAATTTATTTAAATGATTCACATCCCTCCAATAATTAAATAAAATCAATTGATTTATTTAATTAAAATTCCCTAATTCTTCTATAGTCTCATCTAATTAAATAATCTCAAAATTATTTAATTAATCACAATTCTTCTATTCCGAAGTCCTAATTTTATAAATCCACTTCACCTTTCCACCTCATCATGTTGCACACATAATTAAATACTTTAATATTTAATTAGCTAATATCCCCTCACCCACATGTCCTATTTATCCTCCAATCAAATTAGTTAACTCATCAATAAAATCTATTAACTAATTAGTCAATTGAGTTCACTAGTCAATCTATTATGTTGACTCCCCAATCAACCCAGTTAACTGATCAATCATCTTAGTTAACTCCTCAATCTATTATGTTAACTCCCATAACTCATGAAGAAGGAGCTTGGACACTTGTCCTCTTCTGATTTGTGCACATTCTCTCAAGCTCTCTTAACTGTACACATCATATGTAATTCCTCCAGTCATGGATCTATTGACACTTGGATTTGGCCTCTCTTAAACCTATAAAAGGAACCGTCATCCCTTCATTTCATATCCACTCAAGCATTCATAATCTTATTCTGTAGGAATCATACCAGTGTGCCTTTGGCAAAGTTATCTCCATTTGCATTTACACAACCTCATTATCATAATCATCATTCAATCATGTCTCCATCAATCCATCTCTATTAGTATTGCATTGTAGCGTGATCTCCATTGCATTATCCACCTACAACCGTTCTACTCTTGTCATCTTCAACAACAAGGAAGTATACACTTCTGAGAGCTCCATTATCATCAAGATCAAGAAGAGATAGGCAAACAATGGAAGCATAGAGGTAAAACTATCTTTGAAGGTATAATCTTTGTTTAATTGTATTTACATTAATTTCCATTGAGTTATTGGATGATTCATTGTTTAATACTATTGTTCACTTTTTCCACTAACATATTCAAACTTTAGATACATGAGTAGGGACACATGAGTAAATGTGACAGATATTTTTGTGATTTGTTTTGTAAATAAATAGTTATTTATGGATTTTTACTACAACTTTATAAATATTATATAATAAATTTTTAGTCAAACTAGTATACTTGGTCCAAAAAATATGAAATTCAAATTAAAAAAAAACTTGTAGCCAATATAGAAGCCTATAGTGTGATACATCTTTTGGATTTGGAAAAGGATAAATGGTTTGAATGCTATGAATATTTTTCAATATGTATATCTATCACAAATTCACATCTAATGTATGTAGAAAATTAATAATAATTTCCTATTAAAATCATAATGAGTCATATATACTATATTTTTAGAATCCTAATAGTTTCCTTTGCAAACCCTTTTCATGTTATTAACATTGTTTTTAACAAAATTTTCAGATTCAAAGACAAAGTCATGGAAAATTCTAGGATAACATTGAATGCATGATTTTGTAAGTTTTTGGACTCACATTTGCTCAAATCCAAGGTAATCCCAACATATGTTTGTAGGGAATAAAAATTTGAGCTAGAAATATAACAATTTTCTATCCAAATCTAATCTCAATCTAAATGAAAGCACATTTCCATCCAATAGGTTTTTTCCATTGCAATTGTTTGGCCCATCATGATCTTACACTCACCCAAATGATGCTTTAGGTAATAGCATTGGACTTGTCTTAATGTAGGAAGGATGACCACACACTTTTACTAGTCAGGATTTAGATGGCTAGAATCTCACTAAATCGACTTATGTGAAGGATACGCTTGCCATTCTCCATGTTGTTAGTAAATGGATGCCATTTTTGGTGGGCTAATAATTTTATATTAAAACTAGTCATCTAGCCTCAAGTACTTTTTAGAACAACTTGTCTCCTCTCTAGAACAAAAAAAGTTGGTCACCAAATTATTGGGCTATGACTATAAACTTCTCTGTAACAAAAATATGGAAGGAGAATGTGGTGGATGATGTCATGTACTAATAATTTAATGACTAATAGACCTTATGTGTTTTATGCCTTCTAACTCTAGATTGGTTATAGTTGGTCTGGTAGGAATGGAAAAAGGATGTGATAATTCATCAAATACAAAATTGGGTAACTACTAAGCTTGGATACACTTAGGGTGGTAACTATTTGTGTTTCAAGAGTGAGTTATTCTTTATGTAAAATCTACTCTTTGAGCCTACTTATTGTAAGAATTGTATGCATCCCCTTTTTTATATTTTGATCTTTCTAGTCCTCCTACAAGGAGCCTTCTTCTTTTTGGGAATTTTTTCAATTGTTCCCAAAACTTTATGCTTTCTTAGGGTTGAACTCATTCTAGAAACTTCTCTCATGCACACAAAGAACCAAAACCTTTTTTTCAAGTACTCATCTCAATTGCAATTGTTTAAAATAGGACAAAACAATAAAATAATATAAAATAATAATTAAATACAATTAAAGCATGTCTAGAGATTTGAAAGGTGAATGACACCTAATGCCAATAGCAAGAAAAAATTTGTTCAATGTCTTAAACTAAAAAATAACATATGATATAAAAATGAGTTTCAACACTTAAATTGGTTGAAAAGGACATGAATCCCTTTTAAATGCAGGTCGAAAAGAACATTGTGCTTTCCAACTTGTATAGGTTTTGTGTAAGATACTAGTACATGTATGATGTTTTTTTGCTATAGATTAGCTATATGAGTTGCATATATTTTAAAAATAATCTAATATTGGTATTTATCCTTAGATTCCTCTCATCATGTTAGGTGAACAATACCATTTAGTAACATTCCTCATATTGCTAGCTAGATAAAACCTTTCATTTCTAAAAAATGAGATGTAGTTACTATGGTCTACAAGGGAGGGTAACTAGTTTGTTGGCTACAAAGAAATAATTTCTACTATTTAGATGAGAATGATCTAGTTAAGGAAAAGTTTAATTAGTTTTCTTTTTTTTTTGACAAAGAAGTTATTTATCTTTTGGTTGTAATCTTGTCATATGATGACATCTTGGAGTAATTTATCCTTGGGATGTGTATTAGATTCTACCTATTACCCCAAAGAAGAAAGCTTGGGAAGTAGATTTACCTTCACCCATTAACAAGAGAAAAGAAATTGCTACACTAGAAGCAAGATTACATTTAGGAACATCTGGTGAGACATAGGGGAAATTAATTCAATGGAAATAAATTGAATTTGAAAATGTGATATTTAAGATATAACTCAAGAACAATTTTAGAAAGATGAGAGTTAGGGGGTTGTTTCTTTGGGTCCCATGGTGAAGAGTTTGGTTCCAATAGGCTTCACTTTGATTCTAGTGGTTTCAACAACTATGTAAACTTCAAAAAGGCTTTAAGCCACCCTATGAATTTAGAGTATGGTGGTTTCTCCTATTTCAATTTTAATTTCAAATTTTGATGTTCCAACTATGGTTGTTAATTCATCCATGACTATATGTCATTTCCAACAACTAGTTCAATCATACCTCAAGTAATTTTAATTTCTCATGTCTTCATGTCCTCAATTAAATAGAGCATGGCAATTTTTCAGAAACTAAAGTGTGTAAAATGCATAGGGCATAGGGAATGTACGTTAGGAAAATTGCATAGGCATGGATGAAGTCAAGAAAATAACTATGATTTCTATGTGCTTTGGAAGGTCATCTTGAAGAGAAAGAATAATATTCATTAATATTTTACATATTTCTTTAACAACCTTGTCATTATATATTGGAGAGTGCAATTAAGACAAGGGATGACACATGAGATTTTCCCTACAAAATGCACCTTACAACTAGCTATTTACAAAAAGAACAATTATCATATTTTTCCAAAACTACAAAAAATCCTACAACCTTGGTAGTGATCTAAATAAAAGATCATACTTATTTTGAAGAAATGGGATAGAGAAATATACGAGTCAAAGCAATAGCTAGTAGAGTAGAAAGATATGAAGTAACAATAGTCAAAGAAGTAGCTAAATAAACTCTTTATGGACCCTCCTAACACTCCAACAAGAACTATAACAATACACAATAAATTAAAACATTAAAACAATTTTTACCCACAACTTAAGACTTTGACTATAATATAATCTTGAAAAATAGAAACCCTTCAAATAAATTTATTAGATAATGAGTTATTACATGGATTTGGAATTAGTATTTAAGATATCTATACTAGTTTTGATTCTATTATCACACTCAATTCTATTATGACAAGTAACTCTATAATCTAAGTTAATTGCTTACTAATCAATTTATTACATTTATTTAATTAATCTAAATAATTTATTTTTTAAAACTTTTTTTTTTCATTAAAGATTACATGTTATAAATCATTTAAGGATTGACCCAAAAATTAAGTTAAATAATAAATTATTGGATTGATTATTTACCAATGTTTGCAACGCTCTTAATGGTACAAAAGTGTGTACAAAAATTTGCAAAACTCCCATCCCAAGAAAGAAAAGAATTATGAATCACCAATGGGAATGTGACCAGTGAATTTAAAAAAAACTACATAGATTTTAATAATTCTTTTCTTTTGAATCTTTTAATTACAATATTTACATTTGGAACTGTAAACGTCCCAAAATCTTGGAACTGCAAGATAACCATCGTTTGTCTTGATGGAATTTGCATGCGTCTTACAAATATCCTGGAAATAGGAAGTCTTTATGTAGGGGTCCCGGGAAAATATTAAATCCTAAAGCCGGGACTGCAATTTTGGGTGGGTGTGGCGTCTGTCGCATAGACAACCTGGCACACGTGGTACTTTAGCTGTTTCGCCCCACCCTCTTTCCAGTAGGGCAGCGCAGGGTTACTATCTGGATTTTTTACCATGGCCAGTGCAGACTGAATGTTATCCTACACACCCAAACCCATAATCCGCTTCCCGTCCAGCGAGTCACAGAAGGAATACGAATATACGCCATTGAGCCGATTAAAATAGGCTTTCAGAATGGCAAGGCAGGAGTAAGAGAGCATGTCTTGTTTCTTGGGGTTGCACTTTATTCTGCGAATGCTCACCACATCGCCCAACGACAGCTGTGCAAAGAGTTTGCCTTCGCTTGTCTGCTGGGAACTCAGGCGGAAGTAACCCGAGTTCACTACTTTAACCTCGCACTTTAATCCCTCAATAAACGCTACTGACTGCATGAAACCATTAAAAAATTAATCACAGATTCAGTGATCATTGATTGCTTGTGGTAATATCACTATTTTGATCAGGTAAACTACCTCAGGCAGATTTAAGTTTGTTCTGTCAGCGCTTTGCGATGCCTCCTTTCCTACTGCAAAAACAGCCGCCTGCAGAAAAAAGGAACATATGATTTTAAGGCAATTGAACCAAAGCAGCTCTAATGACGAGAATCTAATAACTACATATACATAAGAAGAAAGAGATCTACATACCCATGAACAGTCGAGACACCTTAAAATTGCGACGTTAATGTCGCGGGTGTGTTGTAAAGAAGCTGCCACAGCGGTCATGTGGGCAATTACATCGTCGATGTCGCAGCCGTCGTGAGGCTTGAAGATCCCAAATGAGACGCTCATGCTTTCGCTCTGCCTTTGTCCGTCATCTAACGTAACAGAAGTAATCATCTTTTAATTTGGCCTTTTCGGGTTCGTGATGAGAAGGAACGAATACCGTTCTTCAAATCTATGCTTGTGATAAACACATTTGCAAGGCAAAGGCAGGGATATAAGGGCGCAACAATGAACAAAATGGCGTGTGGTACGCTGGCATTTATATTTGGTGGGTCCATGTTACAACACGGGCGCAACGCGCTTCGTTATTTAATCTTGTATAAAGGTGTCGGTTAAAAGGTCGACCATATATTCGTGTCCACCTTGCACGCTGACAGAGAACTGACATTTGCACAGGCATACCGAATTCACAGAGGAAACAAACAAGAAATGTGATAATTGCAGAGATAAAGTAGACGTGGATACAAGGAATTGGAAACAAAGGGGCAAGTGGGTGGTCAACAATCGGGAAGTTACCTACGTTACGCGCTCAACCCACTCAGAATACAAATAACTCACATTGGATAAGACCGGCCTATTAGTTGGATTTTGGAAACAGTGGGCCCTCCATTCATTTGAGTCACGTTGAATAAAGTCTATATAAGATATTAGTTTCCTTTTCATGATGACGACAAGGCCCTCGTTTTCTCTTATTTTTAGATATTTTCTCAGCAAAGGTTATCACTTATTTAAGATCACAATATATTTTTTTATTGTTTTAATTTTTTTCAAAATATATCATTAGAATTTGGAACTGTTTATTTTGGTGAATAAAAGTAAGACAAATATTTACTACTTTTTGTTGTGGATGAGGTGTAAAATTGCTATTGATTGTTTGACCATTGAAATAGATGATATTTAAGTAGAGTGGATAGCAACATTGATTCTTCACTAATGGCATTCGAATTTATAATATTTATAAGACTTCCATTAGATTTTGGAAATTGGGTCATAGATAGGAAAAACGTTTTATATCAGAGCTTTGCCTAGGTTTTTTGGCTTTACTTGTGTCCATGTCCTACTGCTTCAGAAAGTAGGAGTCTTTTGCTTTACTTTGCATTTATTGCGGTGCTCCTTAAGTTGCCATCCCTTTGGGCAATTTTTGCTCCTTTTAAATGTCCTCGATATTTCATACCTCCACAACTATTGTTGCTAGAGTTAAAGGTTCAACAATAATAAATAATTGTGTCTCTGCTCAAGTGACCCAAAAAGTTTGTTCCCAAGGTGTTTCACAAGGTAACATGTCCCTTGAAACACCATCGAATGTTGTTGTTCTAATTCCTAAATTTGATAATGCATTTCACAAGTTAGAAATTTTACCTTGATGAGGTATTTTGTGGGTAGAGTCCATTCCACTTTGTTAGTTTTCAAACCCTAGACTCGAGATTTTGTCATCTTTGATGAAAAGTCTCTTAGGATCCTTGTTTGGGTAGAGTTCCCTAGATTGCCCTTACAATGTTAGAATTTTCTAAGCCAGGTAGCCTCTTCTTTAGGCTCTATAGTTCATGTTGAACCTGAACGATTCTATTCAGCTCATCCTTAGTAGTGGGTCTATGTTAAGATGGATTTATCCAAGGATCTAAAAGAATCTGTTAATATCTAGATTGGTCAAACGAGATACGCTCAATGCATTCTCTATCTAAACCTACTGAATACCTATTATCGATGTCAATCCTCTGAACATAAGATTCAGGATTTCCCTTTGGCTTATCCTCATCCAAAACCTACTTCTGGGTCGTCACCTTCTTGCAAAAAAAATAGGAAGGACGGTCTACAATAGTTAGTCACAAATCCAAGAGCTTTGTTAATAATAATTCTACAACCAAGCCATCTTCAAGATCTAGGGGTCAGCCTTCAAAGAAATATTTCAAAATCTCTAGATTCAGGGAAAACTGAACTCAACTCTCTTAGGGAGACTTCTTGTGAGGTGTAGTTTGTAAGAACTCTACTAGCAGTGTCAATTTTGTCTCGAGCAGTAGCCATCAATGCTCGACATGCTTCCCATCCTTCGACTACATAGAAAAAGCTCCCGCACTCCACCAAGGAGACTAGAAGAGAGTTTCTATAAAAAATGATAGCTAGTCAAGCTCAACTTCCAAATAGAAATTTTTGACTCAAATGGATCCATTTTGCAGAACACTTATTTATTTCTTGATGAATTGGATAAAGAGGAGATGACTCTTGACACTCATTTATGAATTGTGTCGCCTCGAATATTCTAGGTCTAATTGACCTCCCAAGGAAATACTCTATTCATGATGTTTGACTTCATTTCTAGGTGTAGACATTCTTTGTTTACAAGAGGTTAAAATTTCTAGTTTTTTCTTTCTCCATCTTGCCATGTTATTTGGCCTTCCAATCATTTCTTGTGTAGTAACCATGACACATGTCGGGGTGGTGTCGTCGCTTTTCTCTCTCATGTGTGGCATCAACACTTAGTTGACTAGGGATATGACCCCACCAATTGAGCATTGTGGGCTCTTTTCAACATTAATAATCATTATTTTAGAGTTATTAATGTTTATGCTTTGAATGATGTTGTGAAGAAATCTACCCTCTCGAGATGGATTGCTAATTCAATGTATGTCACCAATTGAGTCTTATGCAGGGATTTTAATATGATTGAAATGTCCTATGAAATATGTGGGTCTTTCATATGCATTAGATAGTTGGTGAAAGACAGCGTGGTTCTTTATGCATAATAAATTGGGACATTTTGATCCCAATCTTGGTCGCCACAAAGATCGTAAGATGTGGTACACTTGGAATAATCTGAGAGCTGGCCTTGATAAAGTACTTAATCATCTAGATCAAGCCATGTGTTGCCAGCTCAATCTTTTTTGATTTACCAACTTTTATTCCTTGCTAGTGGAACCTTTGTTGAATATTATCCTTTCTAACCACTTTCCAATATTGTTCTATATTGAGTATCAAATTGCTAAACCCAAAACTATGATTTTTTATCAACATGTCATTACTTAATCATAAAGCCATGTTAGCCTACATTCAACGCACATTTAGAATTTGGAACCATGTTTTATGCATGCAAATGGATAGATAGCTTGTTGGAATGATGGCATTTAACCCATACTTCTCACCTCCTCTGCATTTATGGCCATCATTTGGCCCATTTCTATCACCTCTTTTATGAGGCTACTACCTCAAAGCTCCACCAAGCCACCATTGCTTTAGAATCATAGCCATTGGATTTAATTACTCATCTTTGAGTGGCTTAGCTCTAACATTAGAAGTAGGTTGCAGATGCTCACATAATGCAAGGATCCCAAATCAAGGCTTGGCCTCACTGGCTCAATATTGGTGACAAGGTCTCAAAAGAATTCTTTCAGGATTTGTGTGCCTATCATACTTCCCAATCTATTAAAAAGAATTAGAGATGATAAGCATCTCTTGAATGAGATTCTTGATACTATTCAAGATTTTGTTCGATACTATGAGAAAGTTTTTGTTGTTTAGGTGTATACTCCATTGCAATTGGTTACATTACAATAGTACCTTAATGTGTCTGTTAAGTTTCCAATTCCTAGTGCACTCTTTGTGATCATTTTCTCACCAAACTATTGACATTTGGTTGTCATTGATGTCAACACCATCATGGATGTGTGATGGTGTTCATGGTTGGATTTCATGTCCTAAACAAGATACATTAAGACAGGAATTAGAAGTTCATGGTTGGATGTCATGTCTTATCTAATGAAAGCAGACAAGATATATTAAGGTGCGAATTAAAAGTTCATGGTTGGATGTCATATTCTCATGATGAAACATTAAGATGGGAATTAGAAGCACTAAAATGAATGATGATATAGTAAGCTATACCGAGGATGAAAAGCTGTTGTTGATGGCCTATAGCATGTTGGTTGATCCTTCTTGTTGTTCTCAAGGATATATATGTTGTTATATGAAGGTTTTGTCCTCCAGAAGTTGGTGAAAGTTTTTGTTACAGGAAGATTGTTTTGAAGACTGTCTGTGAGATTGCTCCACATTTTCATTCTTTTGATGTTGTGCCTTTGGGGATTGGAAGATAGCTTCATATAGTGTAAAATCATGTGTGTTCCAAGTTTCATGGTGTTTGGATTACCGAAAGGGTGTTTTTGTAGTTGACAGTTTGAAGACAGTGTTGGTTCTGAAGAAAAGATTCACTATGCGGTAGTGTTTGGCTCTGCATTCCTCTACATTTGAAGATGAGGTCCTACGGTTAAGAAATTAAGCTCAGTATCTTGTGAAGATGTTATATCCAAGAGATAAGGTCTGTATGACCTCAACAATGAAAGTTATGAATGGCATAGTTCTGGTCTATGCTCTGACAGAGTAAAATGGTGGTGAAGACTTGTTAGAATATTTTTGCACTCTTCTGAATGTGAAGATTTGTCAGTAAAACTTTGTGAACATGCTCAGAGAGACTCAATGCATACTTTTGTAAAGTATCTAGTGATTTGGTGTACCGCAAGTAATGGTTAATCTTCTAGGTGTACAATTGTGCCACAAGCTTCATGTGTTCTTACTTAAGGGTGACCTATTTCAAATAGGTGTGATGTGTGGGTGTTATTCCTTGAAGAATGATGTTGTGAATGATGTTTTGGGACTAGACTAAGCATGTTTTGGGATTCACAAGGCGTGTGTTTTCTTTTGGAGTAGTGTGTTGTTCATGATAGGGCTTGCCCTATGCATGTTTCATGTTGTGGTCTCTGGCCAACTTGTAAATTGTAATATTCTTATTGCATTGGCCAACTTGTAATGTAATCAATGAAATTTCATGTATATTGTAAACCTAGTTGTTCTAGGTGAGATATGATTGCAAAAATGAAAATATGAAAGTGAGAAGAGCATAATATAAAAATCATATGCATTGTGATGTCCTACTGAAGGAGAAAGAGCATATGTGTTAGAATATGTCTTGATTCATCTTGAAGACATTTTTGTGACAGAAGGGAAATGAAGAGTGTGCCCAATTGATTCAATCATTAGAAGAAGCAGAATTGCAATCATCAAAGGTGTGACTTCATTGTTAGTTTTCAGGTAGTAGAAGAATTGTCATATTGTAATCTGGAGAAGTGCTTCTGGATTAAACTGTGTATGTTTTTGCTTCAACGTTTCGGATCATGCTCAATGATCCATCATCAGGAAGAGGACAATGTCCTCTTCCTGATGATGGATCATTGAGCATGATCCGAAATGTTGAAGCAAAAACATACACAGTTTAATCCAGAAGCACTTCTCCAATTTATTCATGGACTGTGGAAAACTCATGCCTAACATTGTAATCATTTATGAGTTTGTTATCAATTTAGGAAGTAGTTGCTTCCTTGGTAGTGACCCTAAAACAAAGTCTTTAAGGAGTTGTAGCTTCCTTGGGAATGACCCTAAATCAAAGTTTTTAGGGAGTCTAGTAGCTTCCTTGAGTTGTATCCCTAAAACAAAGTTGTTATTTTGAGCTTCATATATTGTGAGTTAATCCTCACCGTGGTTTTTTCATTTTTGAGTTTTCCACATATATCTAGTGTTATGTGTTGATGTGCATTGTGTTGATCTTTCATGTTTATGTTAATGCTGTAATGCTTAAGTTTTAAACTATTTCAGAGAATTTAAAGTTTGCTTAGATACTGATTCACCCCCCTCTCAGTATCTTAGTGTGTTCAACAATTGGTATCAGAGCCAAGTTACTCAAAAGAAGCTTAACCACTTGAGGAAGGTCTAGGATGGCTTGAAATGGTTATCTCAAGGTACCTATGTTTGATCCAAGACAAATTATTCCTTTTGGAAGCTAAGGATGGAAAACTATTTGACCTCTCTAGGGTATGGCATATGACAATCAATTAAGAAGGGCTACATTGTTCCTAGTAGTGAACCTAAAGATGTAGATGAGATTAAGTTGTATGAGAATAATTCCACGGCAAAGAGTGCTATCATGAGTGGACTAGTTGATTTAGAACTTGTGAAGATAATGCATTGTACGGGTGAAAGTTCAAAGCTATGTCACACTTTTATAAATGAAATGACCAACATTGATCTAACTTTTTAACCTGAATCACTACAAAGTGATGTATATGTTTTGAATTTTAAAATGATGTAAACTAATAAAATGTAGATTTTGTAGTGTATTTTATGTTTGTATTTTTTTTTTTTTAAATTAAAAAATTATTAAAATGTAGTATTTTATAAAATTGACACTATAATTTAGTTGCTGATAAAATGTTGGAAAATAACGTTGAATGGAATGTCACACTTTATATAGTAAATTCCATTTATTTTCCTTATATATTTTTTTGTGTATTCATAACTCAAAAATTTAGTGCATGGATTAATTTTTTCCCCAATTTGATAAATATATATTTTTAAATAAATCTTGGAAGTTGCATGTAATGAAAAATGCAACTATTTCGATGGGATGCCAACTTTTGTCTTGATTATTTATTCAAAATAGGAAAAAAATATATACCATCTTGACAAGGAATCTCTCCTCTAGTGCATCATATGTTTTTTAAATTTTTTTGATAAACTTTACTATTTTTTCTTGAGAGGATAATCAACACCATATTTTGGTGTTGATGACCTATTTTTAGTAGAAATAAAATATAAAATATAAACACTAATTGAAATATTTAAAAAATTATATTTTTACAAAGTAGACTTATAAATCTACAAAAGGGTATTTTTAGATTCTTTTAAAATGATAATTTGCATGAGTAGGAGTTGCTAGAACATCAAGTTTTTTAAATAATTTCATTTTTTTTGTAAATGAGCCCCAAAGTGATGCTACATGTTTTTAGTGGATGGTTCCAATTGGAAAAGTTGTGGCCTAGATCTATTTTAGCTAGAATGAATCCAGATAGAACATAAGTTTCATCAAAATTGACTTTCAGTTAGAAATACTTAAATTCATTTATGCTGATAAGTTAGCCTAAAGTGTGACACAACTTTAAACTTTTACCCGTACGTACATCTGCTCAGGATGTCTGGAACAAACTTGAAAGTATTTATGAAGGAGATAGTAAAGTGAAACAAGCCAAGATGCAAATCTTGAAGAGCAAATTTGAAGCCTTGAGGATGACAAAAGATGAAGACATGTTGCTAGTTACATGCTCTGGGTGGATGAGATAGTCAATAGCATCAGAGGTCTTGATGGAGAAGTGAAAGAAGATGAAATTGTAAAGAAGGTATTGAGATCTCTTCCTAAATCTTATATTCATAAGGTGTCTGCCATTGAGGAATCTGAGGATTTAGATAAATACACAGTAGATGAATTATTTGGCTCTCTCACAACCTTTGAAGTGAGAGAATTTGACAAAGGTGCTCCAAAGAAGGAAGTAGCATTCAAAGCAAGTAAGAAGACAGAAGATGAAGCAACTGATCAAAATGATGACCTTGATGAAAGTTACATTCACCTTTCTATGTAAGGGAAAATTCAACCAACATAAAAAATGCAAGCTAATTAAATAAATAAATCACTTACATAAAACAATTAGCCTAGATTTAATAGTTGAGAGAGGAAATTGTTCTAAAGAATGATTATAAACATTTAGAATCTTAAGAGTGATTATTTGGTGCAGGAACACCTAACATAAGGTGGCCTCCATGAGGCATTCAACTTCACATTTTGTTTGGATGTTCATTTTTGGCTTTGTTTTGTTTCATAAGGTCCTAGAGACCATTTTCATGATGTAGTAAAACTATGATACTATGTTGTAATAAGGACTTTGTCCCAAAATCTATTGCTGTCATACAGAGCCTATAGAGGACAATCATGTAATCTTTATATTTTAAACCTTGTTAAGGCATATGCAAAGAGCCTAAGGTATGTCCAACGAAGTCTAAGGCATATGACATTGTAAACATGTTTGGAGGTTCATAATCACTAATGATTATGCAAACAAACAAAAGGTTGGTTGAAATTTGTAAACTATCCAAAAGACAGTTTTGGGAGTTTGAGTAGTTGTGGTCTTCCCCAATCGACCAAAACTAATTCCTTGAGAAGTTCCAAGGAATATACAACCATATATATCCTTGACAATGATCATTGTACCAGAGGAGAAGTTTTAAAACCAATGCAAATCAGTTTTTCTGTTGTCTTTTATTGTTTTCTGAATTACTCACTGTAGCAGTTCGTACTGTACTTCTATATGGAATAGTTATGACCCCAAAGTTAGTGGAATATGTGAGGGGTTGAAGTAGCTTCTAAACAAACTTGGTTTGATGTTTTTACACTAAATATCAAGGAAGATATCACTGTTTTCCCTCAGGGTGCTTTTTGTGACTGTTTTTCTAAATTTTCTGTGTTTGCTGCAACAACAGGTCATACTATTCATTTGTACAGAACTGTCAAGGGTTCTAAAGGTGTGGGATGGATAGAGGAGTGGATTAGCCTTCAAAAAAGTCTTATTTGGCATCTTGAAACGCACTAAAGAGTTTTCTACAAGCAAATTACTGTGACTGCCCATTGACAAAATTTTGTTTTTTCTGAGAAATTCACCTCTACAGGCCGTACTACAGAAGGTACAAGACTGTCATCATTTTCTTCACATTTTGATCTGTTAGTATATTGAGTTTTCTAGCATTTAAAGTGGATTTGATCTCTTGAAGGTTTTAGTGAAGGGAGTTATAAGGGTTTGTTAAGAGAAGACAGTCTTATATAGCCTAAATAAGGGTTTTGCCGCCAATCATGAGAAGTTGACCATCCCACAGTCTTCCAAGCCATAAGACCTATGGGATGGATGTGTCCAAGTGTATTTTGTGTACTTTATTGATTGCAAGGGTGGTGGAGTCGATTTGTGCAGGGTTTGTTGAGTGGGCTTAATAAAACCATGTATTAAGCCATTAAAGAAGCTTGTGTGACAACCATAGTAAGGAATTTGGGAACAGTCAGTTCCAACAGTAAATGGATGTGGATTCCATGGTTTTGGGATGCTATTGACATGTCTGGGTGGTCAAGAAAGTTTCAAGTTGCCATTTGTGGGTACTTGCTTCACAAACTAAGTCTAATTAAGGCTTAAATCCACTAGAGGGGTTATTGGTTGAGATAGTCCGTCCAAAACAACCTATGCCAAGTTTGGGATATGTAATAGAATGCCATAATGGGTATCTAATGAGTGTCTAAGATCTGGGTTTGGAGGTCTGCGTCAAAAGTTATTAGGTCTGTTGTCTTTTTGAAGAGCTACGAGCCATTTTGGGTGGTTTGTGAAGGAAGTACCAACTTGAAGTCCAATCTACCTTGCCCAATGGATGGAATGGATCCCCTGACATCCCAAACCAACGTTTCCATGATGATACTGGAGTTCCTTTGTGCTGTTCCCACTTTTACATAAAGATCTTCGTTTTGGGGTTTGTAGGTGAACTAGAACCTTGTCTAGTTCGTCCTCCTCCAGTCCAATTTGCCTCTACATCATTATTCTACCCTATGGGTCCAATCCATGCCTTTAAAACTAATCTATGCGAGTGAAAAAGTGATTTAATGAATGGATCTAAACCTATGACGTGGATCTAATTTGTAAACCCTTATTATCTAAAATTTGTTCACCTATGTGTATATCCTTTATATCTTTGTAAGGATTGGTAGTGTTCGTAAACACCTTTGGGGAATCTATTAAATTATGATGGTAATATTTTCCTCAATAAAACTCCTAAATGGACCAATTCAATGATGATGATTCAATTTTGAGAACAAGAAGCAAGAATGCAATATGCTCCTCAGATGATGATGCAATGTTGATGTAATTCCTTTTATCAATTTGCAATTGAATGAACTACATGTGATTAATCCCCATCTATCTAAGATGATTCATTTCAATTAGAATTAGTCTTAAAATACGCCACCCTAACATATAATTTGAAATTAGTTGTGTTAAATAGTTCAATCATGACTACTAGTAAAGGAGGGAAATAGAGGACCAAATTAAGAAAATCAAATTTAAAGATTGGGAGTTTACATGTGACCATAAAATTGACGTAGACTGATTCTACACCTACAAATCTCAGTTAGGGTGATTAATGACTAGATATGGTGATTGGATCTAGATCTTAAAGATGAGTAATGTTGGAGACAAGCTATGATAAAATTATTTCCCAACTTCTATTCAAAATTAGACCATCTTACACATTAGTTGATGCATTAAAGAGAATTTAATAGATATTTAATTTTTACTTTACAAATATACATAACCACTACAACACAAGTACTTATTAATTGTATTCAATATAACTAGTAAAAGCACCAAAGGTGCTATCAAATGGCCGATAGGCACAAATATTTATAGGCCTATCACTAAATAATATACATTTATATTTTTATTTGAATTTTATTACATGTAGTATTTGGTGGATAAGGCTATAAATACTATAACTATTTGTTTCATTAGAAATCTTTATTAAGTGCTTTTTAGTAGGCAAAAACTTCTATAAAGAGATAATCCATAAAAAATGTTTGAAGCTAAATCTAAAAATCACTAAAACATTTATTAATCCTAATTTAAATTTTAATAAAGAATTCAATTATTTTTTTACAAATAAAATTAATGGAATATGGTATTAAATGAATAAGAACATGAACTAAATCATGAAAAAAATATCAAAGAACTAAATCATGAACAAACCATCAAAGAACTATGACCTCTCATTTATCTAAGAAGTGGCATATCTACTGGTGCCCCAAAGTCATCCCCTAGATACATTATAAGCAATCAAGACATTAAGTGAACCACATTACCTAAATAATATAGGATCATAAAAATTCCATGTCAAATTAAAAATAGAGTCTACAGTTCCAAGGATTATCAAATGTGAGTACCCTTTAATTCATAATTGTTGTTGAATTTGACATGTTTCACTTTTTTGATGTACTGATAAGACATACCCAACAAAATGCCACATAATTAACATTTATCACATCTAATTTTGCCCACAAACTTGGGGCCCTAAAGAAAATAAAAAGAAGCAAGTCCAATCCCACACTTCACTACCCAAAACAATTAAAAATAAATAAAATTATATTTTGTAAGAGTGCTAAAAATCATATAGATGAAAGTAAACATACATAATTAATGTAAAGTAAACATACATAACTAATCAATGAAGTGTGTGCTTTGGCATTCACTTTTCACATGTGTTTGATTGAAGGTGGTGCCTCTATTCTCTCATAAACTTGTTGTTTCAGCCTCCATATGAGGTGTTTCAAATCCCCATGTGTACAACAATTTCTTAATAAAAATTTAAGCCAAAAAATGGGTGCTTCTAGGCTCTCACTCCCACTCCCTCCTTTGTCAAATTTCAATATGATTTATATATTAGTTGTTTTGCTGTAGTCAAACTCTTCTTGGTGTCCCATTCCTTCCCTCTAGCTAAGCCACAGTCAAAGAAATTTAAATTTATGTCCTTCCTAATTACTCATGGTTTCAATGCCTTCTCCTTTAATGCTTTCAAAGATTATTTCTATCAAAACATTCCATCTGTTACAAAATGTTCATATTCTCTTTCTGTTTTGAGGCTACATAATAATGATTTAAAAGTCTTTAGATTCTAGCGCCTCTTCTAATTTCAACCACCACCAAATGAAATGCCTCCTATTCGTTCTGGGTAGCTTCCTTTTTTCTATTTTCTTTTGGTTTTAAAACATTGAGAAACTAACACCCCTCCTCTCAGCACGTTTTCAAAACAATATGGTTGGAACAAATGTACAAAACCGACCCACACTAGCAAAACAGAATAGAGAACAAAAAGTTAAAAGCTTAAACATGCATTAAATAGGGAGAAAAATTTATATTCAAAACTAGAAAGGGAAAAAAATCAGTGGAGAAATTAAAATAAACAATACAAAACAAAAATTAGAAATAAATAGCATTTGTTTAGTCTTTGACAGTAAGATAAAGGAAGTCTCTAATTCCTGATTTTTATTCTAAAACACAAAGCTGCTCAATTCAGAAGGAACCCAGATCCATTATGAAAAAGCAGACTGGTAACAATCAAATGCATAATCTACCATTAAAGATTAATAAAAAGAAAACATAAAAATAATATTAAAAAAACAAGAGCAGTGGTGAACATTTGCAAGATTGTGAACCCAATTCAAAACCCAGATATGGAAATAAAAAGTAGCCAAAAACTTTAACTGACACCTTCCAAGGTTGTAACATAGTGATTACTAGTATGTTCTTGCCTGAACTATATTAACAAATCGTAGAAAGTCGGCTATTGCATTTCTTTCTTTTTTCAATGCAGGTGTGACAGCTTGAATACCACAAACATTTTATCTTTAGTGTATGAGAAATTAAAAGAATACTGCAAAATCTCATAATAGAGCGATGAATTCATGCATAAACAAGTAATTATCTCAGTGAAAAGCAATACAAAATCGTGAAGCTAGTACTTTGGTTGGAAGCCATTGCCAAGATCCCTCACCCACACTGTACACCACAATCTTTGCACTGCCATGTGACCTGAAGCACACATAATCTCCAACTCCCACGCATTCAATCCACCTTCTCTAAAATTTGTCGCGCACCCATTCTGACATTCTTCCTTTTTCCTTCCATCTCACATTCCTCCTCTACTTTTCTATACACAGCTCCCACATAATCACTTCCTCCAAAACATGTGCACGTTTAATCAATCTCACCAGCAAGACAGAAGACCCGCAAGCGACCAGGCCACATCCATCACCATACCACTACCACAAGTTGAAGGCCATCCCAATCTATTATTGCTCAAATTGTTGCAGTTGGATCCGCACTCTACATTAAGCTCATCATCTTCATCCGATTTATCTTCTAGTGTGCAATTAATGAGGATCTAGACATCCTTGTGGATGACGCTTCATATAAAAATGATGCCACGTGACTTTACATAAAAATGATGGTAGTTTAATAAAAAAATGTAATGCAGATTGAGGGGCAACTGAAACCATTTTTTTAAAAAAAATTTTGGTTTTTAAAAATTTTTGGTTGTTTTAAACATTTATTTTATATGGACGACCATAAAATAGGACTACCAAATTATTGGCAGTTACAAGATGTGCGCATATATAGAATAGCTTATCGGCCAAATTACTATCTATTAAATCTAAAAATCTAAACAAAGAATTTTTTTCTTCTCTCTTTAATTTTAATGATAATAATAACTCTCTTAAAAACTAGCACTTGCACCCATAGGAGGTTCAAGGAATACGAGTTTAGAAAAGTTTCTGGCTTTTTTTTTAAGGCGTGAAACGATTCCGAGCACTATAATGCTCACATATAAAAGCCTATCGGCTAATAATTATATATGTATATAACTACAATTGGACCAATGGGCAGGCTGAAAACTTTCTGAAGAAATTATATAATTTGTTAGATATTTTTTATTAGCTATTAATTTATAAGTTATTTAATCCACTAAATTCTTATTAAATTTCATCACATTAACTATTGTCTTCTTCCACTTATATTAGTAAATTTATTTTTACATTATATATTGAGATGAACAAACATAGTTGGGTAAATGTAGTAAATTAATTGAATCTATTATTAATTTTTATATAATACGCCATAGAAACAAATGCATATTTAATCATATAATTATTTTAAAAATAATTATGTGAGGGTACAATAGATTTATTTTCTACAACTTATATCTAATATTATGCACATAAGGCATAACTATATTTTTCTATTAAATACATACTACTTTTATAATATCTATCACATATTAATTCTACTAATTTGTATAATCAATAATTTAATATACATTCTATTATTAATATATAGTTAATTATATTATTTCATTAATATTTAAAATATCAAATTTATAAATAATATATATACAATGAATCAAAATTAAATAATCACATTAATATGAATATCATATTTCCCAAAAAATTTCTTATGTAAAATAATACTTTGTTTTGATTGGTAATCACTAGATTAAAAAAATCATTGCAATAATATTAGAGAAAAATAAAATAAAAAATTAACACTTTATAATCATTTATGACATTTTGTAGAAAAATAAAATAAAAAATTAACAATTTATTAATTGTCAAAGGGATAAAGGTAAAGGGAATTTTTTGTTTTTTTATCATTTATGACATTTTGTAGAAAAATAAAATAAAAAATTAACAATTTATCAATTGATAAGTAGGAGGTATTTTTCGCAGTAGTCAAATTATGATATTTTATTTCAAGGTTTAACTGCGTAGTTTTTGAGTCAAACACATGACCCATATTTCATAAGTAGTGGTTTACATGAACCCATCTCTCATGTTAATGAATGGTCCACTTAGCACTCATTGCATCTAGGTGATGCACACAGGGGTGAAGCATCGGGACTTCCCAGGTGGTCACCCATCCTAGTACTACTCTGACTCAAGCTTGTCATTTATGACATTTTGAAAAACAATCAATGGACAAGATTGATTTCAATGGTAGTCTTTTTAATCTAGGCCCTTCATCTATATTATTCAGCATGTGACGCTCACATAGGGAAGACTTTCAACCTAATAAAAGTTCACAACCCTCAACAAATATTTATTTGACAGGCATGCTTAATTTGAAATTTGACGCCAAGTTGGGAGTAGTTGTTGGGGGCCTACCTGTTGATATTAAATTTGACGATCAACGCTGCCCGTGTTCACAATTTGGCAGATAGAGGTTGACAGTTGGTCAGCCGCCAAAACCACAAACATTACTGCACGTGATGCGGCACTGCTTGTTTATAAAATGTGAGGTGTAGATTCATCCCAGAGAGCTTGGAGTACAACTCTCCCGTACAGCAGTTATTTGAACAGCTTTAGGGAATTTCGTTTATAAAAGTCTTTCAACAACATGGCAGACTTAAGTCTTCCAACGACTAGGCAAAACTTCGTTTCGACAACGTGACAGATGCTTCAAAAAGGCAGCATGCAAAATGCGAAAATCATTTAAAAGGCGGCTTTAAATAAAAGCTCCTGGTCAATGAACAACTTTAGACAAACTTGGTATTAATTTATTGATATGTAGAGTCAAATGCTGATATGAATATCAACGCTGAAGAAAATTTAGTTGTCATATGGTAAAGAATATGTGTTCTTAAAGAGCAGTTGCAAGTTTGAATTTAATTGACGCACGCTATAAAATAAATATTTTAATATATAGATAAATGTAAGTTATATTAATTCAATTTTAAAATTTAATAGATTATACACATTTTTAGTTTTGTCATTTACAAGTGTAAAAAAATTGGTATATTTATATTAATTTCCATTTTATTTTGTGTTTTATTTTATTAAAATGTTTTAATATATAAATAAATGGTATATTTTTATGTTAGATTTAAGTTATATATTAAAACAAATTATTCTATTTGTATTAATTTCTATACATTTGTTTCTTTTTATAGATTATTATTTTATTAGATTGTATTTTGAGTTATGAGATTGATCCAAATCAACTAATGATTTATTTAGAACATTAAATTCAAAGTTCAACATTCTTGTTCATTTTTACTAGCTATTATGAGCCCCCCTAACATATGTTTCATGCAACTTGTTGCTATGTCATAATACTACTTAAAGACATTCATTGTGCACTTAAATATATAATGGAATGCAAGATGAATTGATAAGGAAAATCATTAAAGCACACGAATTTTAAAATAACATTAATTAAAAATGATTTACCTATGTTGTCTCTTCTAGTATTTCCTCGGTTTGAGAAATATGGACAGTGTCTCCTACATACATAAAAGCCCATTCAAACAACTTGACAAATTCTTCTATATCCACATGTTCTCCTACATAGATAAAAGCCCATTCAAACAACACTACAAATTCTTCTATATCCACATGTTTAGCAAAAAAAAATATTTTTTTAAAAAATAATTGATAAATTATTTTGGAGAATATAGATATCTTTTGAAATGTCCAATAAGGGCATGATAAGGGTGTGGTTCGGTGGTCAAGTCGCATGGTTGTTGTGGTGGCCACCAAGGTTCAAATTATTTGTGGTAGATTAAGAGTTACAACTTACTATTCACATTAGATGTTCAAATGAGGATATGAACTTGGTCTCCACAATTAGATTGTTAACACTTCAACTAATAAAGCTCACTCTAGGAGAAGAGGTTTCAATCTATTCGTACTCTCCAATTGAATAGCCATTGTATGGGTTTGCTATAAAACATTCCAAAAAAACATGACATTTTATAATAAAAGTGAAAGAAAAAAATAATTGATTTCATTTAAAAAAAAAATTCCTATAGAATTGAAGTATTCATAAAGATCTCACCATGGTCAATTCTTATTGGGTGTGGTTACAATAGGGCTCAAGAGACTTTGACAAAGAGGTTCCTCTCGCCAGACCTCAAAGCCAAATGGATAATGAAACAATCTTCCCCCTCCCCCCACCAAAAAAATTAATAATTATTTATCTTTTATAATTAAATTTATCTTCAATTATCTTTAATATTAAAAATTTCAAAAGAACTTCGGATATCCGCTGCTACCGATTTTTCTGTGCAGGCCGAAGATTGCATTTCCCTCAGGAAATAATGTATCTCCACCAACGAATTCGGCCTTTAAACAATCTTCTGTGCACATTCAGGGATCCTTTGCCGATGGCTTGAGTAAGCCAAGTCACGTGCTGGCGGTTGTGTCTCTTCAGGATGCCGTTCTTTGTGACCCCTGCGCTGGCGGTTTAGGGCCGAATTCTTCATTTTCTTCTGACTTCGTTGGGCATGCGACGGCCCCTACAAATTCCCGTCAATTAGCTCATATGAATTCCAGCACGCACGAGGCTAGGGTTCATACAGATGTTGGTGTTTATGCCACTACCTCTGTAAATTTCTCTTCTTTTGTTCATTTCCTAGATATAAAAATGGTGTATGAGGTGACTGAGCGGGAAGATTACATTATGGAACATGCAGTGATTTGCAAATTTTCAAAAGTATGGCCAAAATTGTGCGACTTACATGCATGTGCAGTGGAGGAAGCAAATGGAACAACAAATTTTCATTTTCCCGTGTGCTCGTAGTTTCGTCATCTTAGAATTTGACTCTGTAAAAAATAAGGAGTTCGTCCTACTGGCTGCTCCGTGGGAATTTCACGGTAATTTTCTCTGTATCAAGCATACTTATATTTTAGATATATTTTTTATACTCATTAAATTTTGCTCTGATAGTGGAAGCCGCCCAGGATAAGAAAATAGTAAAGGAGGGGGCGCGGCGAATAGTAAAGGAGGGGCACGGCCACGTCAACTGGGAAACGGTTTGATTCTTAAACATTATCTATTTAATAGTCGAAGGTTAATTTTGACAAATAAAAATAGAACAAATATTTACCACTTTTTATTGTAGATGAAGTGTAAAATTACTATTGATTGTTTGATACTGAAATAGATGATATTTAAGTAGAGTGGTATGCTGCTGCCTCAACACTAAAAATAGGATATGAAATCTATTTTTTTGATTTATTTTGGGTTTAATTTAATTTTAGATTTTTATATTTTTTAAATTTTTTATTTTATTTAAATTATTTTTTAAAATTTTTATTTACATGGAGAAAGAAAATGAGGGTTCTCATCTTCACCCTGCTGCAATTGTAGAATGCCTCGCTTAAAAATATTACCCATATCTTCTCACTCCTACAACTGTAACGCCTCTGGCTTAAAAATATTTACCCCTATCTTCACCCTGCTGCAACTATAGAAGGCCTCTGGCGTAAAAATATTTACCCATATTTGCTACGTTCTCAATAGTACAAAACTATAAAATTTTCAAGAACTCCCATCCAAAGAATAAAAAAATATTTCATTTAATTTTAATTACAATATTTACATAATTTTCCAGAACTCCCATCCAAAGAATGAAAAAATATTTCATTTAATTTTAATTACAATATTTACATTTACCTAAACGTCCCAAAATCCAGGAACTGCAAGGTAAGAATCCTTTGTCTTGGATGGGATTTGCGATACAAATATTCTGGTAATGGGAAGTCCCGGGAAAAATTTATATCCTAAAGCTGGGTCTGCAATTTTGGGTAGGAGTGTTGTCTGTCACATTAACAAACTGGCATACGTGGTATTTGATCTGTTCCGGCCCAACTTCCCTCCAGTACGGCAGAGCAGGATTTGTATCTGGATATTTTACCATGGCCAACGCAGACTGAATGCTATCCCACACAGCCAAACCAATAATCCGCTTCCCGTCCAGCGAGTCATAGAAGGAACACGAATATACGCCTTTGATCTGATTAAAATAGGCTTTCAGAATGGCAAGGCAGGAGTAGGAGAGCATGTCTTGTCTCTTGGATCCGCACTGTATTCTGCGAACGCTCACGATATCGCCCAACGACAGCTGGGCAAAGAGTTCGCCTTTGCTCGTCTGCTGGGAATTCAGGCGGAAGTAACCCGAGTCCACAATTTTCACCGCGCACTTTAATTCCTCGATAAACGCTGTCGGCTGCACAAACCCATTCAGAAATTAACCCCAGATTGAATGATCATTGATTCCTTGTGGTAATATCACTATATTCATCAACTAACTTACCTCAGGCAGATTTAAGTCTGTGCTATCAACGCTTTGCGACCCCTCTTTTCCTATGGCAAAAACAGCCGCCTGTAGGAAAATAAAAAATAATTTTTAAGGCAATTATAACAAAGCAGCTCTAATAAAAGACCATCTAACTATAAATAAATAAGAAAAAAGAGAGTTGCATACCCATGAACAGTCCAGACACCTGAAAATTGCGACGTTAATGGTGTTTTGTAAAAATGCTGCCACAGCGGTCATGTGGGCAATTACATCGTCGATGTCGCAGGCGTCGTGAGGCTTGAAGATCCCAAATGAGACGCTCATGCTTTCGCTCTGCTTTTGGCCTTGAGATAACGGAACATAATTAATCTTCTTAATTTTGCTTTTTTCGGGTGGGCGAGGGGAAGGAGAGAATAATTTTGCTTTAAATCTGTGGGTATGATTGTAAGGAAAAATAGGATTGTCCAAAAGTTAGGGGAAAAGTAAGATTATATAGAATCTTTCACGGAGCTGTTCAGAGAATAGAATGATGAGAAAGAAAAATATTGGTCTTTAAATCTGTGTTTGTAACTGTTAAAAGAAAAAATAAGATTGTCTAGAAGTGAAGGGAAAAGTAAGATAATATAGAATCTTCGGTAGAGCTGTCCAGAGAATAAAAGTATGAGAACAGAAAATAGAAAGATGAGAAACGAAAATTATTGAAGAGAAAATATTAATATTTAAATTGTTAAAGAAAAACGAAGTAATCTAGATGTTAGAAAAATAAGATTATATAGAATCTTCCACAGAACTGTTCAGAGAATAAAACACTACAGATTCTAAAATAGACAATAAAAAAAATGAAGCAAGTGGAAAAGTCAAGTTTCAACAATCGGGCAGCCACGTTACTCTCTCAACCCACTCACAATACAGAAAAACTCAATTTGGCCAAGACAAGAACGGCGGATTAGTTGGAAACAGCCGGCGCTCCATTCATTTGAATCACATTGAGTAAAAGCGCGTTTTGTAAGTCTATATAAGATTTTAGTTTCCTTTTTATGATGACGACAAGGCCCACGTCATAAAGCTTATCAATTATATAAAATATTTTAGTTCTCACTGTTGGTGTAAGCCACACTCGGACTGACGATGGACTGGTCTAAGAGGGGCCAGTAGCTCAGTGGTAGAGCACTCCAGCGGCAAATGGAAGGTCCTAGGTTCGAGTCTTAGTTGGTCCATGTCTCAACATGGTATCAGAGCCAGGCTAGGCTAGGAGCCCCAAGCACACGAGAGGTGTGGCTTAAGGGGGGGTGTTGGTGTAAGCCACACCCGGACTGACGATGGACTTGTTGGATAACTGATGTGGCACAGCCACATGTGCAGTTTCCATTTTAGTATTTCTATTTTCTTAGTTAGTTTCATTTAGATACTTTTAGGAATTTGGCAACTTTTGTGTTGCATGATGATGCATGTAAATCATGCTATCTTTGGTTTGTTTTTTTCTGTTTTTTCTATTTAGATTCCTTTGTAGCAAAGATATATATAATGTAATAAAGAGCTGTAGCTCTCTAGTTTTTCAACAGCAATAAAAGTTTATTCTCTGTGTCTGCATCTATCCTTTTATGTTTTTTTGTTTGTTTGCTGTCATATTTGTTTGTTTAAAAAATCTTCATTTGGTATCAGAGCTTCATAAGGAGTCATCATGTCAAGTGCTCTAGTAGGACTCCTATTGAGAATGTACACTGGGTTATGGGCAGTAGTTCTAAGATGAAGGATGAATTCAAGCATGCTATGATGAATGAGTTTGAAATGAAAGATTTAGGCCTTATGCAATATTTTCTAGGCATGGAGGTTTATCAAAGTAAGGATGGAATTTTCCTTTGTCAAACAAAATATGCCAATGATATGTTGAAGAAGTTTGATATGGTTGATTGTAAATCAGCCTCCACTCCAATTTCTCATGGAGTTGTGTTGTGTAAAGAGGATGGTGCTAAAAGAGTTGATGGGACAGCTTATAGAAGTGCGGTTGGCAGTCTAATGTTTCTAACCCACACAAGGCCTGATATTGCTTATGCAGTTTCTCTTGTTTCAAGGTACATGACAGAACCTTCTGAATTACATATGCAGGCTGCTAAAAGAATTTTGAGGTATGTGAAAGGAATTCTTGCTTTTGGCATTCATTACTACAGTTCTAAAGGCTTTAATCTAGTTGGTTTCAGTGATTCTGATTGGGGAGGTAGTGTGGATGACCGGAAGTCTACCTCTGGTAATTGTTTTACTTTTGGTTCTGGTTTGATTTCTTGGAGTTCAAAGAAACAAAGTATAGTTTCTCTTTCTTCTACAGAGGCAGAATATGTTGCAGTCACCTCTGCGGGTACTCAAGCATTATGGCTCAGAAAAATTCTTGAAGAGATTGGTGAAAAACAAGTTCAGCCTACAGTGCTCTTCTGTGATAATATGAGCACAATCAAATTGGCAAAAAATCCCGTGCATCATAGTAGAACTAAACACTTTGATCTGAAATATCATTTTATCAGAGATTTGGTGCAAAAGAAAGAAGTAGAACTCAGGTATATCAAGACTACAGAACAACTTGCAGACATTTTCACCAAGGCAGTTGCAAAGGTTCAGTTTTTGATGCTTCGAGATCATATTGTGACTCCTCTCCGCATCAAGGGGGAGTATGTTGGATAACTGATGTGGCACAGCCACATGTGCAGTTTCCATTTTAGTATTTCTATTTTCTTAGTTAGTTTCATTTAGATACTTTTAGGAATTTGGCAACTTTTGTGTTGCATGATGATGTATGTAAATCATGCTATCTTTGGTTTGTTTTTTTCTGTTTTTTCTATTTAGATTCCTTTGTAGCAAAGATATATATAATGTAATAAAGAGCTGTAGCTCTCTAGTTTTTCAACAGCAATAAAAGTTTATTCTCTGTGTCTGCATCTATCCTTTTATGTTTTTTTGTTTGTCTGCTGTCATATTTGTTTGTTTAAAAAATCTTCAGGACTGGTCTAAGAGGGGCCAGTAGCTCAGTGGTAGAGCACTCCAGCGGCAAATAGAAGGTCCTAGGTTCAAGTCCTAGTTGGTCCATGTCTCAACACTCACTGTTGGCTACGTGGGAAGCCAAGTCAAATGTAACGGCTGGAGTTCTCTGCAGATTCTTTCTTCATCTATCGACTGCAGATTCTTTTCTTGTTTGTAACCGTAGCTTCTTGAAACAGTGAGTATCTTCCACGGTGCATGCCTTGCAATTGGCGTCTTCTTTACAAGAAAGAATGATACGAAGTTTAGCTTTGGCGTCTTCTTTACAAGAAAGAATGATATGAAGTTTAGCTTTCTAGTTGTATTGGAAAGGGTTGTGGTTACTGGATATACTGTGCACCAGTGATAAATAAAAGAGTCCCCTGCTGTTGATAGTGGATGTAGCCATTTATTTGGTGAACCACTTTAAATCTTTTGGTGTCCTTTGTTTGTTCTTTTGGTGTTCTATTTTTATTGTTCTGCTTTTTACTTTGTCTGCATTTTTTAAATCAACACTCACGGCGCTCCCGAAATCTTCACAATTCTACCGAAGAAGCGTTTTGCCATTTACGAGGACTCTGCGACGGCTCCTCGCCCTTCAAGTCACGCCCAAATTCCTCTGAAATTGCTGAAACCCTAAGTCGTGCTCCCTCCGCTTCCGCGTTTAAATCCTCTCTGGGCGATGGCGTCTCAGGCATTAAGGACACTGCATAACAACACCCTGGCGATTCGAAGCCCTATTCGTGCAAGGATCTCTAACGAGCTCGCGAACAAGGAATGGCATGGCTGCGAATGGTAGAAATGTCAGTTTATTGGCGGCGTCGGGAGTTTGGATGCATCACAAAGGTGCCACGCAGCCCAAGATGGCTGAAACAGGGCATCAGTTTACGGCTGAGCAAGGCAGACCGTCACTGCTGACTCCTAGCGAACACCCCACCAACGATTGAATGTTCATAAGTTTCTCCTTCATCAAATACTGCTAATCCCTGAGAGCGAGCTAATTGGTGGAATGGGGCTAACCTTAGTCATCAACACATTTTTCCTATGGCAAAGGATGGTGTTGATGCCAAAGCTCCAGAAAATCTGATTCACCTAGTGATATGGATCCCTGTGACAAATTAGCAAAAGAAGCTGCAATGGGATGTAAAGAAGCCACAACGCCGTTACTAGGGGAGGGGTCTCCTCACAACCAAAGATCTGAAATTGAGAGTCCTATAATAGCAAATACAAACGACAATACTCAAGTCAAGCACAGAAAGAAGGCTACCAACAAAGTAGATGTTGGTAAGTGTTTGATGTCTCTATAATCCCATGATAAGTTGGGAGAAAATTTTTCCACAAATAGATCTTAATTGGATCTGTTTGGTTAATGTATTGCACCCCTATTTATAGCTCTCTTTTATGTTTGAAATGGGCTCAATCCCCTATATGGCAGTTTACTATTAAAAAACAATTATATAAAATAATAATAAATTTTATAAGTTTTATGGTTTTCATTTTTTTTTCATAATATTGGAATTTGAAGCTATTGTTCTTTATATTTATAATTGTAGGGCAATAAAATCCTCTTTACATAAATTTAGGTTGATTAAATAAATGTAAAGATTTGATAATTTAGTGTAATTGATGATGATGAAGAGTAATATTGATGTTGTGTAAAGCTGATTTTTAGTGTAAATAAAAATTGATTCTTTTAAGTTGTACATTGTTTTGGAACTAAAATAGTCATGTCATTCTATGTAGGTTGAATTCAAGCCTTTCACGGTTGAACCTAAACCTTGCAAAATTGATCTAATACACAAAATTGTCCTATAGCTCACAAGATTGATCTACAAAATGGTGGACTTCTAAAACTAGCTTCACCTCAATCTTCAATATCTAAAAACCTATTGAATGCTGAAGATCAAAGCGAAGAATGTATGAAGGCCCAGGAACTATGCTCAACTATATGTCCTAAGAAGATTGATGAGGAAATGGCTAGTACACTAAAATAAAAAATTTCCAAAGTAAAGATCAAAGATGCCATTTTGTCGATGGAGGATGGTAAGTCTCTTGGGCAGGATGGTCTACTAGTAGAGTTCTACAAAGTTAACATATCTTGGGTGGTGGATGACCTCTGGGAAGTGTATCAGGAGGCATGTAATAAAGGATCTTTGGGGAAGAATATAAATAGAGGCATCATCAAATTACTCGACTCTAATTCCTGGGCCTTCATACATTCTTTACTTTGACCTTCGACTCTATCATAAGCCTTTAATGTCAAGCAAAAGAATACCTGCATTCTATCCTGTTGTTTTTGCCTAATGTAGAGCTTCTCAGCTGGTTAACAAGTTTTCTAAAATGTATTTGCCTTTTATAAACCTAGTTTGGATATTTAGTTAACTATTTTAGGTAGAATATCAGTGAGTCTCCTTGCCATTACTTGGACTATAATTTTATAGGACACATTCAACAGGGTAATAGGCCTCCAGTTTCTCAAGTTAGTTTTGTCCCCATCTTTAGGTAATAATTTGATGATGCCTCTATTTATATTCTTCCCCAAAGATCCTTTATTACATGCCTTCTGATACACTTCCTAGAGGTCATCCACCACCCAAGATATGTTAACTTTGTCGAACTCTACTAGTAGACCATTCTACCTAGTATACTTACCATCCTCCATCGACAAAATGGCATCTTTGATCTCTACTTTGGAAAATTTTGGTTTTAGTTTACTAGCCATTTCCTCATCAATCTTCTTAGGTCATATAGTCAAGCATAGTTCCTGGGCCTTCATACATTCTTCAGTTTGATATCTAAAGATGTGTACGAACTAGCTTCACCTCAATTGTCAAATAGGTTTTACGATCTTGAGTGATTCTTTAAATACAACATTCTCAAGCATGGAGATGGCTTAGATGTGAATTATGATTTTGATATAGATGTGTTTAATTTAAGATCCAATCAAAATGTCCCTATAATGATTTTTCATTAATTTTCCTCATTATATTTTCCCAAATGAATGTCTTTAAATACCTTGAGACATAACAAATAATTGCACAAATTTGTACCAAGTTGGCTCCCAACAACTACTGGAAAAGGCCAAGAATTGGCAATTTAAATTTTGAAAAATTAAATTTGGTGTTAATCTCAAGTAGCTTGGGATCAATCTTGGGCACCATAAGGTTGACATAGGATAGAAAACTATAAATCTCAAGATGGCATTGGAATGTATGGATATGTGTATGAGCATATGTACAATAAATGGCTAATAATATAAAATGTGTCCTAGGAATATGTGTAATTAAAGGGATACAATAAAAGTTACACATATGAAGATAAGTGAAGGTGGATGTAAGATGGGACTGAATAAGGATTAGGGAATAAACCAAACTCAAGACAAAAGAGTGACACCTATTGATATGTAATTGTATTAAGACATTTCATCAATGTAGGCCCAAAATGAATTGGGAATTTGCATGGGTATATAAATTTCACTATTACATTTTGATCCCACTTAATGTAATGTGAATCTAGCATGACCATGTATGCCAAAGTATTATTTGCATTGGTGCATCTTCACCTTGGATTGTTTCTTTTCTTCCATAGGTGTCTTGTTGGAGGATGAGAGGAGTTCTTGCTTGAGATTGTGGTGACTTTGGTTTTATTAAAGGTGTCTTGATAGAGCATGAGAGCATGCTAGAGATTCATGTGGTTTCATGGATGGCTATGATGATGTGTTTCATCGATTGACCCTTATGCAATGTATACAACAAGTCAGAGAATTCTAGGAAAAGGGTGTTATACATAGGTTACACAAGAAAATAATTATTTTTAATTATGTAAAATAAATATTTATTGTGGTGCATCTAGGAGATGTGTTTATCCACATTAAATATTTATTTGGGTCCACATGTAGAGTTGTATGTAACATTGGTTAGATATTTTATGTGTGAGAGACATCTAGGACAAATATTTAATATTTATGATAAATATTTAATTTTGATGTCAATGGTTTTGTGCTCTCATGGTTTTGAGACACATGGTTTTGCCATTACTATAGTTGTATTTGTGTGAGCTTGATTCTATAAAACCAAGCACATGTTTAGTGGTCAAGGTTGGTTGTCATTTTTATTGAGATCTCTTGAAGAGTGCATATGTGAAGCATGGCATGGGATGTGTGGATTGTATAGTTACCCATTTTTCTTGGACACATGGAGGATGTATTAGAGGAGCCTGATGTTTCAGAAGTATTCATGGAGACTCTGTAAGTGTATTGTAATGTTTCATTACTAAATAATACATTGAGTGTAGATGCTTTTGAAGGTTGGGTTTTTCCCTCTTAAGATTTTCATATATATCTTGTGTTATCTTGTGATTATATTTCAATTTTTGCATTATAGTATTCTATAAGCTTGTATACATCATTTTCTCTCATAGAGTTATGTAGGAAATAGTTTGATCAACCTATAATTTTCTAACATAAGTTACTATTGAAAAAATATTCAATTGATTATTTACAAATGTTTGCATGCTCTTAATAGTATAAAAGGGCTATTCTTAAACTTTGTCTAGTTTAATAGTCAATTTTCATGATAAAGTTTTTAAAACTTTATTCAAATATCAAAAAGGCCTAAGGCTAGATATAAAGAGACTAGAAAAATAGGAGAAGAGTTAGAAAAATCCAATCCTACTAAAGGAGTGACCAACTAACAGATGAGCTAGAGGATTAAAAAAACAAGAACTATAAAGCTAAAAGGGAGGAAGAACACGGATAAAACTTCACCCACAACCATGAAGGAAAATGACATGTAAAAGATATATTTAAAACATAAAATCCCATTGTCATAAAAAAGAAATATAGCCACAACAATAAATAAAACTAAAAAAGAACCTGGAATATATCCTAAAAATAAACCTTATCCCCAACAATACTAGTGAAGATTTCAAAATTGGAAAGATATTCTAGATGAGTAAAAACTAATTCAGATCTGTAGTCTTCAAAAATAGAAAATTTGACAATCTGATAAGCCCTTTTTAACCACTCCATGATAAGAAGATAATGGAGGAAAAAAATGTTGATAGAAAATCCCGAACCTCATCAACACCAACACAAGATTTAAAAATGGAAATAACTGTGAGAAACCATAGGACCCTATTATGATTGCCTACACTAAATTAGCGACCTAAGACAAGCAAAGGTATGCTTATCCTACAGAAAAGATCCAAAGCACAAATATGCAAAGCAAATAATTCAATGAAGAATGAATTGATTGGGATAGTGTAATAGCTCACAATGTGAGATACATATAGAGCACAATCAACTAAGAATAGTTGAGCTAATAATAAGAAAAGCTCACTAAGATATTTAATGTTGCTCCAAGAATAGGAAAAGCAACCACTTAACTTAGACAAAGCTAATCTAGGCATGTCAAGTATAGCTCAAGGCTAAACATAGACTCCTAAATATGTACTCTTAAGAAAGCTTAATATACACCAAGAACCCCCATCAAGCATAGATTAGGTGGGCTAAATGAAGATGGGTCCTAGAAACTAGGCCTAATCAGGTACCCATGTACAATGCAATCTCATACAAATCATGAAATAGAGAAAACCAAGTGAGAAAAAAGTCCCCTCCAAAAAGAGAGGAAAAGATAAAAGAAGAGGACTAGGAAGCCTCTTCAAAGATTATAACTTTGCACCAAGCCTAAAACCATGCCACTCTGACTGAGATGATGCCGATAGCTCCTCCCCATAGGAGAGAGAAAGAGACTATGTAGCCCCACACAATGAAGTAGGTCCTATGCCAAAAGAGAATGACCATGTATAAATGCTAAAATTGATCCATTTGTGGCAAATGCCATTTCTCCCCTTAGGAAGAAACAACTCCAATGGTGAATGCTAAAGTAACTCCAACTCAAAGAAGAAAAGTGAGGTGGTAAGTCTCACATGATGAACCCTGTCTCAACATACTACTCAAATGTCTCCATATTGATGTTGAAACAAGTCACAAATAAATCAAGAGTCCCAGGCCTAACTAAAACAAGTGACTCTTAAAATCATGTGAAAACTATGAAGAGAAAGATCCAAAGAACTGATGTATGGATGTGGAATGTGAATGCATGCCATGTGGCTACAATGCAAATCCCACAAGATGTCCTATGAAGAATCACTAGAAGCCCTCAGTGAAACCTCTCTAAACTTTGTAGTAGTACTAGATGCAAGATAACTATCATCAAACAGAAAGACAAGATCCTCTAAAGTGTAATCAAGATAGGAAATGTGAGACTCCCCAAACACAAAGAGATGTCTGGTAGAAGTGTTTCCCAATCAGATATAAGACCTTGTTGTAAAGAATTATTGGAAGCTCTCAAGGAAGCAACTTTGAACTCTGAAGCAGAGGCATAGAAAGTGTGTTCCCTATAATGTGATGATGTATTTCAGCCAGCAATTGGATTTTTTACCCAAGTACCTACACTCTGAAGTGGTTGTCTAGTCCAAAGAGAGTTGAGTTTGGGTGAGTCAAGTGTTGAATCCTCATCATCCAAAATGAATCTAGAGATGGATGGAGATGACACCCCATCACTGCCCACATTGTTCGAACTGGAAGAAGAAGAAAATATACCTTAGGAATCTCTTGTGGATGGTCAGAAGGAGAAGTATCAGGGGCAAAGTGTGAGAAGGTGTATAACCTAGCATGGTGATCTACCCTTCCCAAAGCCACTAAGTTGTTGTTGTGCAACTCTCTGAACTCAACTGAATCTAGAGTAAACTCAACTAGCATGCCCTTCCTTATGTGATCTGTTGAGTTTTTGCCAAACTAGATGCTCCCCAGTTATCCCTACAAGGTAGCCATCAATGATCAATAGGATTCCCGGGCCAAGGGCCAACAGTATAGGAGATAGACTCTATAAATATCTCCTCTTCTTCTTTAGGCTCTGCAGAACCAAGGGGGGTATTCCCTATTCAACATCCATAAAAAATATGCTTGTGAACTCACTGAGATGTTGACACAAAGAAGATAAATCCTCTCTTATGCAGACCAAAACTATGTGAAATAAGTACAAAGGGGCTAACTTTGGGCATATGCTTAGTTGTGAATCAGAGGCATATTTTTTATGGATGTTGAATAGGGAATACCCCCTTGGTTCTGCAGAGCCTAAAGATGAAGAGGAGATATTTATAGAGTCTATCTCTTGTACTATTGGCCCCTGGCTTGGGAATCTTGTTGATCATTGATGGCTACCTTGTAGGGATAACTGGGGAGCATCCAGTTTGGAAAAAAACCCAACATGATCAATTTGATATACTAATAGAAGATTAGTTGAAAGTGAAGGTACACTTAGAACATTTGTGAATATTCCACCTTCAACTTCAATAGACCCTCTCCCTACAACTGCTACTCGTGTGTCATTACCCAAGGTGATGCTAGACATGTTATAAGGGTCTATAGGAGAAAAATCAACCTGTGAAGAAGCCATATGGTGTGAAGCACCTGAGTCAAAAATCCAAGATGGAGCTGATGAAGATGCTACTGTAACTAGTGCCTTGCCCTTAAGTTTCTCTTTTCCTTTTCCCTTTGTCTTACAAGTTTCTTAGGTCGATGATGACTTCTTGATAGATTCAAGGACCCTATGCTATGCTTTTCTTAAGAAGATGAGTGAGGTGGTCTATCTGTTTCTTCATACATATGTGTTCATCATGCCTAAGTTTCTTACAATAGATGCACTTGACTTTATCTTTCTTAGGTTTCCCTTGATTTGAAGAATATTATGTGTTGGGCTCAAATTTTTTATCATTCTTAATCTCCTTGTCTTTTTTATTCTTCTCCCCTTTGTTATTGAAGGATTATGTTCCCCATTCCTAGGAAAGAGAGCTTGAGGTTTTGATGTCTTCAGGGTACCCATGTGTATTAACTTATTTTGCTCCCTAGTTAAGTCAACAATGAAGTCATCTAAGGATGACATTGTCCATGTGGCTCCAAGAGCTATTTTAGTTGAGTAGAAAGTAGATACAAATACATAATACTTAAGTCCTAACTTGGAGAGAATTGAAAGAACAAGTTGATCATCCTTTTTCTCAATTCCACATCCTTTCAACTGCAACCTTAATGATTTGAATTTAGTGAAGAAATCCTCCAGAGTGTCAAATGAACTTGTACTCAAGCTTATGAGTTCATTCTCTAACTCATGACCTTTCATTTTATCAACCTTCCCAAAGAGTTTTTCTAATGCTACCCAAACTTCATTGAGTGTTTTCAAGGCTTCTCTGTGAAATAATAGTTCATGAGCTATATTTATGCATAGAAAACCAAAGGCTTGATAGTACTTGTTAAACCATTTATCCTTCCCTTCTTCAGTAGTGGGTTCTTTTTTAGTATCCATTGTTACCTTGTGGAACCCTTTATTATTTAACACGAGTTGAATTTTAGATTTCTACTCATGATAATTAAATAGAGTTAAAGGTTGGATTGTCTGATGTGAACCCATGTTGTCAAGTAGTTGTTGCAGAAATTAAGTTTGAAAAGGAAAAATATGGAGAAGATGCAGAAGTGTACAAGACATGACACCAATACACCCCCCTTGATTCAAAATATCTAGATCCCCCTTGAGTTTGACACTTTATACTTCTAGTGCATAGGCGAGTCTAAGCTGGTCGAATAAAATTGCACTTTATGATAGTGTGTGATCAATCCCTAATACTTAGCTCAAAAAATAATAGTGCTTCAAATTTTGGCACTCAAATTGAGTTGCCAATAGAATAATTACAATTTTTCCTATAATTAGCACTAAGAAAAAGAAAAAATAAATACCTTTAACTAAAAAGAGGAGACCTAGATGTTAAACTTGACATCATGGAGGATGTCAAAATGCTTTTGGGATTGATTGAGGTAGATTTAGGGCAATATTTTGAGGGTTTGGTAGTTTGACATGGCTTTGAGCCCTTATCACAGGCCACGAGCTCTTCTAGTAGCCTTCCTACTTGATTCGCGTCTTCATATGCCTTCTTTGAATAGATTTGTACCTAGATCTAGCCTTTTCTACCTTCTAGAACACTAGATTGACACCTATGAAGAACATCTCTAATGTGGATCAGCTTGGCCTCATCTATTTTCTAATCATCTATGTGTGCTATGCACTACTACCTATGAATAGGGGAGTGCTAGGGTGAAACATGCCTCAAATTGGCCTCCTCTATCATGCATTTGTTAGGCACCTATATTGCACACCTTTATCATGAATCCTCTATGCTTAGACTCAGAACATGGGCCTCCTCTACACTTAGATCTGGGATCTCTTGTTGTGACCTTACTCTGTACATAATTTCATTCCTCGTTTGCCCTCTTTTGCAAATTAAATAGGCTCTGTAAGCACAAGCTCAACAAGGACATAGATACACAAAATAATTTGCATGTAACTCATATTTTGAATAATAAATTTTCATATTGATACTAGACAGATAATCAATAAACCCAACCCTGCTCTGATACCATGTGAGAAACCATGTAGGATCCTTGGATGATTGCCTACACTGAATCAACCACCTAAGACAAGCAAAGGCATGAGATCCAAAACACAAATATGCAAAGCAAATACTTCAATGAAGAATGAATTGATTGAGATAGTGAAATAGCTTACAATGTGAGATACATATAGGGCATAATTGATTAAGAATAGTCAAGCAAATAATAAGAAAAAATCACTAAGAATAGTGGTGCCCTAAGAATAGGAAAAGTAACCACTTAACTTAGACAAAGATAATCTAGGCATGCCAAGTATAGCTCAAGGCTAAACATATACTCCTGAATATGCGCTCCTAAGAAAGATTAATATAAACCAAAAATAATATCTAATTGAAAAGTGATTAAGTCAGACTACAATCCATGATAATACTACTAATCTAATAATCATTCAACTAATCACTCCAATTGAAGAAGGAAATGGTTCTCAAGTAGGAGGAAAATCCAATTTCCCTGCTAAATTTTTCTTCTAGCCAAATCAAAGAATAGAAAATATTATTTTCTATCATAAGAATAAATTGATATTTGAGAATAATGATAGAATTCTCAAATTTTAATAAATTCTCCATCAAAAGAAAGAATTAAATCAAATCATTTAAAACAAACTATTGTAATTCATCAAAAAATAGAAACTTACTTAAACCATTGCCCAAAATCTAAAGATCATGAAAATCTCTTTGGAGACTTAAATTATTTATTGAATCTGCAAATTGATTTCCTTCCCAATAGATATGAGAGATCTTAAGGTTAAAAATTTTATCTAAAAGATCAACCGCTTCTAAAACCAAATTGTAGAGTCTCCAATGCTTAAGGACATGGTCCCATGTGGCTGCATAAGTGGGTTTTTTGCTTAAAATTTGAGCAACATGGGTGGTTCCATGCAAATTTTAAATTATGTATAAAGTATAATTTAGAATGTTTCCCTATTATCTAGTGGAGCAACAATGTTTTAGGGATTGAAAATAAGCTATGAAAAAAAGGGAGGCCTAGAATTATGTACCAATTGCATAATGAAAAACATGCCACATGGTTGCATATGTTTCCTTCCCTTTTTTTTCATTTTCCTTCAAATTTTATCTCCTAAATTTTTTATTAATAAATAGTTCTTTATTAATAATTTAAAAAAATATATATATAGTAAAAAAATATAATTTAAGATAACTTCCTAAAATAAGCATAAAAATAAAATATTCACGAGACCACTAGCTCCACAAATGACTCCTTCAAAAATTGAGCTATGACTAATAGAGAAAATAAGATAAACAACCACATGGGACCTTGCCCTAATTGTTCAATATTTTAAACTCATAACCAATTTAGAATCCCCTTTAATATTGAAATTTTGAGAGTTGGTCAATAATCCCATTTTTCTAAACCAAGGATCAAACCTTCCATTTCTACAATATTATTCGTATTATTATTGGTAAACCTAGTTCCAAAACCAACAACTTCTCCTATATGATTTCTAAAAATAGTGCCACCACTAGATATTCTTGGATTATTTTTCAATGCTCCACCAAAAATAATTATCCATCCTTCAGGTGATAGGGACCATTTAGCATGTTTTTGATTCTCCTCTATTTTTTTGGTTTTGCCTAATAAAAATATCTAATGTTTTAGGCCAATTTTTTAGAATAGTAAGTTTAATCCATAGAATTTCAAAAGATTTTTCATTAGAGTTAAACACCCTGCTATTGCTTTCCAACTATATTTTCCACACAATAAGGCTAGTGGACATCTCCCAAATATCATGAGGAAAATTTAGACATGAGTTGGAGACTCGTAAGATTTAATTTGATCTTTTAAGGAATTAGAGAAAGGCCATCTAACCTTGAAGGAATCAAGAAATTTATTCTAGATTTTATTAGAATAAACACATTGGAATAAAAGATGCTCACTATTCTCTTCCTCATTTAAATAAAGTGGAAATCTCCCTAGACCAATGAAACCATTTTTAAAGTTGGTCCCAAAGTTAGAATCTTCTGATACAAGCCATATAAAACATTAGCCTTAAGTAATCCTTTAGCTTTCCAAATTTTCTTCTAAGTGAAGTCAAACATCTACATAGATTTATCCCAAAGAATTTTGATACAGCTTTATTTGATTGTATAACTCCCACTACTTTGAAAATTCCATTATGATTGATCTCTTTTATCACTTCGCCTCAAATTTTGTAAAAGAAAAGAAAGTTTATCTCCATCATTCTAATCAATCTTAGGAACTATAGGTGATGATTTCCATTCTCTTTAACCTTCCAATTTTTTTAGTCTTTTCTTCCCAATAATCCTTAACTTTAGAACCCCATATATTAGTAAGATATAAAGTAAGCTACTAAAATCAAGAAAACTACACAAAGGAGTATTAGTTAAACATCGATCATTCCAAAATGAGACAGAAGATCCATCTTGGATTTTCCAAGAAATATACCTCCCAATAATCTTTTTTAAGGCCTTTTATTCCTTCTTAGATAAATGAACCCAATGGAAAATTTATAACATTAAGCATACTTAAAGGATAATCTCCATTGAGATATTTCGATCTCAAAATATGGATTCAAGATCTTTAAGGAGAAGAAGATAAAAATCTCCAAACCACTTTGGTCAAGAGGCTTTCATTGAGAGATTTAACATCTTTAATTCCTAAACCCCCTCTTCTTTATTAATACAAATTCTATTCCAGCCGATCAAAGGGAATTTAAAATGCTCTTCAGATCCTTTCCAAAGAAAGTCCCACTTAACATAATATTTTTTCCTATTAACATTTTCAGTTCTTTGAAGAAGAGAAAAGAAATAAATTGGGATAGCTTAAAAAATAATTTTAGCCAATAAAACAAGACAAATATTTACCACTTTTTATTGTGAATGAAGTGTAAAATTTGTATGAATTGTTTGACCATGATACAAAAATTTAAAAATTTGTAAAAGAAAAATTATTTCGTTTAATCTTAATTACAATATTTACATTTTACATAAACCTCCCAAAATCATGGAACCTGCAAGGAAACCATCCTTTCTCTTGGATGTAATTTGCGTGCGTCTTACGCAAGAGATTCCTTTGTAATACACCCTGGATTCAAATATCCTGGAAATAGGAAGTCCTTATGTAAGACTGGTGTCTGTCGCGGTGAAATTTTATATCCTAAAGCCGGGACTGCAATTTTGGGTGAGACTGGTGTCTGTCGCATAAACAACCTGGCATACGTGGTATTTTAGCTGTTTCGCGCCAGCCTTTTTCCAGTAAGGCAGCGCAGGGTTGGTATCTGGATATTTTACCATGGCCAACGCAGACTGAATGTTATCCCACACACCCAAACCAATAATTCGCTTCCCCTCCAGCGAGTCATAGAAGGAACACGAATATACGCCTTTGATCTGATTAAAATAGCCTTTCAGCACGGCAAGGCACGAGTAAGAGAGCATGTTTTGTCTCTTGGAGCTGCACTGTATTCTGCGAATGCTCACGACAGCTGTGCAAAGAGTTTGCCTTCGCTTGTCTGCTGGGAATTCAAGCGGAAGTGACCCGAGTTCACTATTTTCACCTCGCACTTTAATCCCCCGATAAACGCTGCTGGCTGCATAAAACCATTAAACAATTAATCCCAGATTTAATGGTCCTTGATTCCTTGTGGTACTATCACTATATTCATCATAGTGATAGTACCTCAGGGAGATTTAAGGCTGTCCTGTCAACGCTTTCCAATCCCTCTTTTCCCACCGCAAAAACAGCCGCCTGTAGAAAAATATAAATTAAATTTTCGAGGCAATTAACAGAAAGTAGCTCTAATGACGATCATCGAATTATAGACAAATAAGAAAAAAGAGAGCTACATACCCATGAACAGTCGAGACACCTGAAAATTGCGACGTTAATGTCGTGGGTGTTTTGTAAAGATGCTGCCACAGCGGTCATGTGGACAAGTACATTGTCGATGTCGCAGCCGTCGTCAGGCTTGAAGATCCCAAATGAAACGCTCATGCTTTCGTTCTGCTTTTAGCCGTGATCTAATTGTCTGAATTTTGCTTTTCTGGGTGTGCGATGAGGACAAGAAAATAGTGGTCTGTTAGATCTCTGCGGGTAGCAAAAAACATTAGCAAGTGGAAGGCAGTATATAAGGGCTAATTATGAACAAAATGGCGTGTGGTACACTGGCACGTATATCAAATGGCATCTGACACAAGGAGCATTTAAACGGTCCAGGTAGCAACGCGCTTCATTAATTGATCTATTATAAAAGGTATCTCTTAAACGGACGACCATAGATTCATGTCCAACTTCCACGCTGACGCAGAACCGACATTTGCACGGGCATACGAATTCACAGACAGAGGCAAGTAACGCGAAATGTAACGAATTGAAGAAATGAAGTAGATACGTAGGTGTGGAAGGAAACAATCGGGCAAGTGCGAAGGTCAAAGTTCAAACAATGCGGCAGCCTACCGGCTACGTTACGTGCTCAACACACTCACAATACAAAACCTCACATTGGACAAGACCGGCTGATTAGTTGGAAACAATGGGCCTGCGCTCATGCTGTTTCCCAAGGGCTATTGTTAAATATCACCCACTTCAATAGTCAAAGGTCAATTTTGGCCAATAAAAATAGGATGAATATTTAGCAGTTTTTGTTGTGAATGAGGTGTAAATTTGCTATAGACTGTTTGACAATATTTAAGTAGAGTGTTTCCCAAGTCTATTAGTGTCCTTTTTATGATGATGACAAGGCCGACTTTTTCACTCTTTTAGATAAACTTCACATTATAGGTGGTTTATTTTAACAAGTAAGTTGGCAAATATCTCCAACTTTATTTTATCTAATTTTATTTGCATAAATTTTCAAGAACTAGTTTCTAACTTTTAATTTATCTATGCTTTATCATAGTCAAATTTGTCGTTGCTTTAGAATTTGAATTTAAAATTAGGTCCTCATTAAATCTTTTCAACTAGTTATTATGAATCGATTAAAGTATAGAAAACATTAACTTGTGTGCTAGTATGTTGTGTTTAATAATAAACCCTAACTCATTTTTACACATTTGAACATTCAATAATTGAGAGCTCTTACATCGAATTCACATCACCATATAGAGACTAAGAGCATCATTGCATGTTTCATGATGACTTTGGTTTTGTATTATTGACTTGGTAAAGTGGGTTTCACCAAGGGAGAATCCCCTACCTAGAAAGTTCCCCCATAATGTTTATAGCAACTAGCCATTTCAAACATCGTCTAAAGACACAGGCTAGCAAAATTCAATTAAACATATCAACGTAGTTTAGATCCATTTACACAAGTTCAAATCAATGGGTAGGTTCAATTCCACACTAATGGGGGCTAGTTTTACTCTTAAAGAAGTAGACCAGAGCATTAAGTGGAAATTTTGAATATTCAAAAGTATTTGTCTAGCATCACATGAGACTCTGGTAAATTGACAAATTGGTTCTTGACACCTCCAAGAGCATCACTAGATAGACAATATAGCACATTAGTTCTTAATGGGGTATTTAATATTAGACAAAAATAGATAGATATATCACTAGATATTCAGGGTAGAGAGGAAAATCATATTTATATTTTTTCTTAGCTATTAAGGGTAAGACAATGGAAAGGATTGCAATTTGGATCTAAGGTATAAGAATTTGTGTAATAAAATAGAAATGTAAACTCATCCTCTTTAGTTTTATTTTTCATGAGGGCATAATGAGGAATTGGTTATGTATTTCATGTAGGGATTACATCTTAATTTGTTTAGTTCTAATTGGTGAAATGACAAAGACCTTGTTTGTACACCATAGAGGAGATACAAATTTGATTAAAAAAGAGGGATTTGACCTCTACACACCTTGTAGGATCATAATATATATGGTAAATGAGAAAGAAATATCATTCTAGGAATCCACTAAGAGGATCTCAGACATCAAATTAGTGTCTCACTTGGCAATGATAAGAAAAAATATTTACCTTTTAATCATTTTAAATATCATTTTATATAGATTTGTAAAGGAAAATAAGATTTCCATAATGTGTGACCAAGGCTAATCCAATTAAATGCATACAAATAAGCATAAATTTCACCTATATAAATACACGATAGTTGGATATTGATAATTTGTAATAATTAAATGTAGGAAATCTAAAGAGAAAATAATTTTACTTAGCTCGATAACTGATGAATACATAAATAATGAAGAAGATCTAGTTAACTATCATAAATCTTACGATTAGGAACAATTAATATCAAATTGTAGAAACCAATATCAACTAGACAAAATGTCAATATTGGTGGAGTCATGAAAGACAAACAAACACACGCCTCTGCAAGTTATGAAAAAATAGAAAATGCAAAGGAAATGATAAACATGAGAAATGAATAAGTTGAACTACATTAACCATGAAATGAAGTCGTACATATAGGTGAATGATGGAGGAGATAGTGGAGAAGATAACTCCACATAAATACCATCAAGTTAACTCCCATAACACTAGCAAGATGTGGTGAATTAACTCAAGGAACTCAACCACTAACTAGGACACCTAAGTAGGCTTGACGCCATGTGTAATTATCCATGTGCATGATGCATGAGATAAAGGAACTCAACCACTAACTAGCACACATAAGTAGGTTTGACACCACGTGTAATTATCCATGTGCATGATGCGTGAGATAAAAATATACACTAATACTCCCCCTTAAGCATAGCTTAGGTGGGCACAAAGTAAAAATTAGGACCTGACTACTAGGCCTGATGAGGTACCAAGTACAATGCAATCTCTCATAAAGTGGACAAAGGAAGAAAACCCAGTAGAAAAAAACTTCCCCCCAAAAGAGAGAAAAGAATATGAAGAGGACTAGAAATCCCCTCGAAGATGATGCCACTATTGTAGTAGACTACACCTTAAGAAGAGCTCATAGATGAATGAACTTGCTCTCAGTAAAAGTTTTGGTGAAAATGTCAGGAACTTGCTTTGAAGATTGACAAAAGACCAAGTCGATGATCTGACCATGAACAAGCTCCCAAATAAAGTGCATGTGAATCTCTATGTGTTTGGTCCGTTGGTGCTAGATTGGATTCGTACATATCTGAATGGTGCTCTAGTTGTCACAATAAATGACTATGGGTTGCCTGAATGGAATGCCAAAGTCACTGAGAATCCCCTAAAGTCAGTAGTTGCATTGAGAACTCCCATGTACTATACTTCTATGAATGATAAACCATTAGCATTTTGATTTTTTCTAGACCAACTAATAGGACCATAACCTAGTGAAAATTATAACTTGAAGTGGACTTGCGATTTTGAATATCACTAGCCCAATCTAAATCTATGTATCCAACCAAGTCAACCTCTATTCTAGCTCTATAATGAATCCCAAAACCATACTTACAGCATATGAAATGTCAGGCCTAGTATGGGTCAAATAGATGAGAGTGCCAACAAGTTGTCGATACAAGGTTGCATCAACCAGTGGTGTAGTACAATCAGTCTCAAGCTTGACTCTAGATAGAAAGGGAGTCAGAGATGGCTTATAGTCAGACATGTGAAACTAAGTAAGTAAATCAAGAGTGTACTTGGGTTGTGCAAGAGTGGTCCCTGAATCAGACTATAAAATCTGAATACCAAGGAATTAATGCAATAGACCCAAGTTTGTCATGTCAAATAGGTCCTGCAGAGCTGACTTCACTACTGCAATAGTAGATGAAGTGTTGAACACTCAGAATACTGAGAGGGGGGGAGTGAATTAGTATTCTCTAAAACCACTTAATCATTTAAACATTTATTCCACATAGCATATTTAATTTGCAGTAAGAAAGGAAAGCCTGAAATCAACCATTAAAGCACATAACACATGAACACCATATTTTTACGTGGAAAACCATGGTGAGGATTAGATCACAATATATTAATAATGCAACTAGTTAAGGTTGATATAATTCATGGACTCACTATCCAAAAGAGAATGCTCACTGCAGGTGGCTCACTACCAAAGGACTCACTATCTTGAATACTAGAAAGAGATAGAAGAAGGGGGGGATCACTACCAAATATGAAATAGTAGTAATGCATCTGACTCATGTTGGAGATACAGTTCCACTGAAGCTCAGAATACTAACTTTGCACACTTCATCTTCACCACAATATTATCTGATTCTTCTCTGCACCAGATTTTGCTCATACACATACACACACTTTACTTTTTCACACACGAGCTACTCCATGTTTAACCCACTCACACAAGAAATCAATCTTGCATATATACCGCACTCAAGAAAAAACATCAACCAGGTTGGCATATAGATGTACCATGTGGCTTCATGTTGGATCGGCCCAAAACTCAACCATATACACTTTGCAGAGAGAACCAAAGTGTGTAGCACATTCATATAGGTTGACACAACCTACAATTACTCCCAAGACTTTGTCCATTCATGAATCAACTCCACACAACATCAACACTTTTAGGTCGTCTCAACTGATGAAGTAACAATAGCATGAACTATCTGTTAGTTCACAACTCAACATGTGGACCACAAAAATGCTTACCACTTGGAGACAACACACTTCTAACATCCATAAACTTATCCTCAAATCCACATAGCAAGATATTCATCTGTGGTGGAATGCAGAGCGTTCCAATATACCACTGGTATTGTCATTACATTGTCAATACAGAGTCTAGTACTCTGTCAACTCTATCTTTCACTCTGAGGGGCTTCAATACTTGAATCTTTGGATTTAGACTCAATTATTATGCACCAACACTACCTTACAACCCCATAGAAAAAGTCTTCATAGAAGAGAAATGTGGACTGAAATACTGTGACCTATCATATGTTCTGTACTGCAAATGCCTTAGACAAATCTTTAGCAAATTGAGTCTGATTGCGAAACTCCAAAATGGAAAGATATCATGCTTAGCAAATTATGCAGACCAACACAACTGTATCCTTACACTTTGTTGCCACTTTCCGAATCGACAGAACTGTGTCCTTACTCTTTGTTGCCATCAATGACAACGCTGCACACTGCCATGCTCATCAATCTTTTCATCATCATGCTTATGTTTCCAACAATCTCCCCCTTTGTCATTGATGGCAACATGCACCAAAACTTTCCCCCTTTGTCATCAATGACAAAGGAATTACTTGTATATTTACAAGTCAAAACTTCTCCTCTATCTCAAAACTGATCTTGGTTTACTATATACATACTCCCCCTTAGTATTTTATTTCTATACTTTAATATATACAACAAAATATCAAAAATTATTTTCTTCTGTTCTTCCGTATATGTATAAGAAATCAAAATATGAATCTTACTATTTAGTTGGAAGAATATCCTTGTATATATTCTTTAGCTGAGGCACTATAGAATCCCAATGCATTTTGGTAGAGTTAAGTATCTATATCTACCCATTAATCTGCAACAACAAGTCTTCTACTTCATCCACTGAGGTAGGTGCAACTGTCATTTTTCCAACCTTATCAGCTTCCTTTAACAATCTTTTCAAGGTAGCCATCTTGAAACTGATAATTTCTCTCAACTGACTCAACTAATCCTTGATTAATTCTCTTTGATTATGTAGTTTCTTAATGATAGCATGAGTCTTTTCAATTTCAGTCCTTAGATTTCCATTATTATCCTTCAAGGATCATAAGTTTTGGAGATGTTAGTTATCTACAATTCTAGGCCATCAATCTTATCTTTTATATCCTTTGTAGTTACTGGCCATGAAAAATAAAATTGATATATTACATTGGTATGACCCAGGACATTTTGAATACTCTTTACACTAATTTCCAAAAAATTGTAAGCCTTGGAACATTTTTCTAACATATCTATCAATCTCTTATTTCTGATCTCTTCCAATGCTTTCTTTTTAGCAGCATTCTCTAAGGACACAAAATGACTATTAATAGACTCCATTAGTTGCTTCATTTGTTGTGCAAGAGTTCAAGAGGCATCCCTCTTGGTTTCTGGTAGCATCTTCTCAAAAACATTCATTGCTTCTTCTAGAAGCTCAATGTTACCTTCTACCTGTGATTGTACTATCTCCTCTTGGGCAGTGGCTTGAAAGATGGTGCCTAGTTGGAATTTATTAAGGGGAGAGATATTGGACAAATTGATTTGTCCATCCATAGATGAAAATTGAAGCAATTGTGGTGAGGCCATAGTCTAAATTTGTCTCTATTGGGCCAAAAATTCTCTGATTGGAGTTTATTGGAGAGACTCCGAAACACTCTCCCTCTGTATTCTTTTTCTTTTTCTCTAAAATAGAGATCATGCGTGAGCCAAATATTTCTAGAGGATAATTTTCCTCATGTGTCTTTTCATCTTCTTTGTTCTCTAGAGGAACATAGGCATTAGTGCTTTCTACTTGTTTATTTTCTTTCAATACTACCTCACTCTATTCTCCTTTCTCTTCATCTTTCTTATCTTCTAGAATCTCCTTCATCTCTTCAACATTCTCTACATTCTTCAAAGGAGAATTAACCTGTTCTGATAGATTTCCAACATCCTACCCTCAGTATTGGTTGTATCAATGTTTACTGGAGGGGTGACAAATTTTTCTTAGTTTGAATATCTTCATTTTCTTCAGTTTCATCATTTTTCTTAGGATAGCCATCATCCTTTTCTCTTTATTTAGAAGAGGACCATTCTTCAATTGTATTAATTTTTAACTCCTTGAGGACATCTGCAATTATCTTCAAGGTGTCCTTCTCCAGCCTCTTTATTTCATCTTTATCATTAGACATTAAAGTATTCAATCTCATTTTAGTTTTGAACTCTTTGGCTAACCTCTGAATAACGTTATTCTTTTCTTGTATAGAAATTGAGGGGCAAAATTTCTCTTTTTCCTTATTTCTCATCTCAAAATCTTTATTCATGGCTTCATCTTTTCTCTTTGTCAATACACTAGCAAAAATATCAAGTAATTTATCAATAATTTCTATTAGAGCAACATTGAATGCATCCATGTACTTGATTGTTGTTGTTTCAATGATTGATTGGTCATTTGTTGCAATTTCTTGAGAGGAGAGAGGAGAGATCATCTTAGTGCTTCTAATTCCCATATTAATGTATCTTCTTGATTCTTCTAATTCCTATCTTAATATAGTTCTTCATACTCAATTATGCATTGATCAAGGCATAACATCCAACCATGAACATCAGTAACCTCATTATATTCATCATGACATCCAACCATGAACTATATCTTCTCTATTGGACAAGACATGACATCCAACCATGAACACCATCACACATCCAAGATAGTGTTAACACCAATGACAACCTTGTGATAGTGTTGACATCAATGAGTAACATAGGAATCATATGTGTAAAACGGTACTCATTATCACTTGAAACTTGAAAAACTTATACCTTTAACTAATATTTACTTGTCCTCCAAGCCACATCATCATATCTTCATTTGTAGAGAAATGTAGAGCATTCTTCTGTCTCTCTATGACTATACTTACCTTGTTTCTTTACTGTCTTCATTCATCTACCTCTAAAACTTGTTGCAGTAAACTTTATGATCTCAAACTTGAAACATGGTTACTTGAGTGTAATATCTATCCATTAGTCTGAACTATAGGCCCATACCTTTAACTACGGAAGAATGTGGTATCTTCTTGTGAGCCTATAACACCTTCTTTGACTTGTACAATACTTAGACAATATCCTTTAATATTTTACAATGTTCTTTATTAGGCGGCAAGTACCATGAGTTCATATCATCCAAACATAAAGCATCCATGAAATTCATTACTAACATACCAAAGATATTGAGAGCATACACTTAGCATGAACTTACATATGAATTTCAGAAGATAAGGTATGACTGTGTACATATGATACCGATCCATCTCCTTTACTTCACAACTCTTTTGATTAGCTTCTTTGATCTGCTCCTTTGACTGCTGAGCATATATACATCCCTTTACTTCTCTATCTCACAACACATCTGATCACTTATCCTACTATTTTCACTGATCACCATACCGCTGCAATCTCCCTTTGACATATCTAGCGACATCACTTACAATGTAGCACTCAATACCATTGTTGACATCAATGACAACACATATGCAACAGTCCCAAATGACAAGGGAATACCAAGATAATCCAAAGGAAGCTACCCAATTTTGAAGCACAAAATAAAAGAAATTTGTTGTTGAATGGCCAAAGGAGCATTAAGATTTTGTTGTTGAATGGTCAAAGGAATTTAAGAGAAATAAATATTTTACTTTTCTTCATTAATTTGTTGACTTGAAGCAACCAAATACATATCCAAATTTCTCCTGAAATTGATAACTTCCTGAGTAGAAGCAACACCCATTAAGGTAGAATCATCCATACACTAAAGATGAGAATGAGAAAAAAGATCTCTTGTCACTTGCCAATCTTGAATGCTACTAGAAACCCTCTAGTGATTAAGGAAACTAGCCAATTCCTCAACCATGAGAATAAAAAGATAAGGAGAGAGAGGATCACCTTATCACGACCCTCTAGAAGCTAAAAAAGAGAAGATGGGATATGATTAATAAGGATAGAGAAGGAAGATGATGCCACACAACTCATGACCCATGCAATCCACTCTAAACAAAAACCAAAAGAAGATAATATATTCTTGAGGAAGGACCATTAAACTCTATCATACACCTTGGACATGTACAGGTTGATAAACATGGCTTTGTCCTTAAAACACCCCATGGAATGAATGGTTTCTAAAGCAATAAAAATCTTATCAAGAATTTGATGCCCATTCACAAGCCCCATACTCAGACGATATCAAGGAATCTAAAATATGTTTTAGATGATCAACAATTAAATTGGTAATGATCTTTTAAGAAACATTGTAGAGAGAAATAAGGAAAAATAAATCAAAAGATGTTAAATCCTAAAACTTTGACTATGCTTAAATTTTATTTTCATATGATTATGTGGATGAGTAATCATAGGTTAATGATTTGAAGTTTGGGAAAATGTTAGGATAAATCATTTATTATATGAATTATAAGTTATGCTCAAAATTATAAATGAAATTATGTGTTGCTGAGATTATTTAAGCATGATGTATCACGATTTGTTGATGATACACTGATCATAGTTTGATTGGTTGTGAGTGTAAAGAGGAAAGAGATTTCCACCTCCAAGAATGGAAGGAGAGTATCACCAAAGAAAAGGGAATAGATGTCTTGGAAAAGTTAGGTTTTCCATTTGAGTTTCAAAGTTATACACTACATGAACCTTTAAGATGGGGTATGTATCATGGTTAACTTCCCTTGTTCAATCAATCTTTATTCGACTAGTGTCGATTGGTTAGTAAGGGTTTTCAACATTATCCACATTGATTTGGTTGAATAATGTACAAAGAACATTATAAAATATTAGAGTTTATTCTTTGTCTTTCGTAGTAGATTCCTGAGATATATATTATTATTTTGTAAGTATTAAATTAATTTTATTAATGTCAGTTTTAGATTACGAAGGGGGAGGAAGAAAACCTCAACCATGTATTCGTATTCTATTGCATGATTATTGTTAGCACCAAAATGGTGATGATATTTTCTCTTGGTGTCTAATAGTTTAGTATATAATTATTTTAGCTTATTATTACTTATGTGATATATAAGTACAATAATCTTATGATAGTCTTGAATCCTTTCATGCTCTATTAAGTCTCTTGTGTCGAGAGAACTCCTTTTATTCAAGTTTGCATGACTCCACTCTCCATAGATCATGGAGAAAGTAGAGGGAGTACAATTTAAGGTGAAGAATGAGCCTCGTTATCCATAGGCCCATGATCCTACATGCTTTAGATTTGGTGGAAGTTGATTTCTTTGTTTCTATCCCCATGAATGAGGAAGGGGAGGGAATTATTTGTGTAGGGGACTGTTTTGAAAGAGAGAGAACTCTCAGGAGGAGTTGGAAGGGAATGAATAGAATGATATAGAGTCAAGGATTGTAAGACTAAGGAGGACTAACTTACAAAAAACTACATTCAGAGTCAATGACTTAACGAATACAGGTAAAGTTTATGTTGTGTTGATAATACAAGTTATATATTTCTTGGAACTTTTGGGTTGGTGCCTATTTTAGGCCATTAATAAATGATTGCTATGAAACTCATATTTATCTAAAAACTATTATGCTTCAAATGTTTCTTTGTTATATTGTATCAGGCCTATGTATTAAAGCTGACATATTATAGACAATTCTCTCTCTGTATACTATTAAGTATGAGACTGTGGCGAAGCCACCAATGTCTCAGTTATTGTCTTTGTACTGAAAGGCACCTGTATACATTAAACTGTGGATAGTCTTTATCTACATTGCTTCATTAATGTGAAGATTGGCTTATGGTTTGAGATTGGAAGAAAGCCATGATATTTCGAGAACCAATCTTTTCTAAATAATAGCTATTCATATAGAATGATCACCATTAATGATAGTATCTCAGAGATGAGAGCTATGGTGTTTGAACCCATGTTTACTATATTGTAATAGTAGTATGAAAAATTATAATAGTACTGGTCAACTATGGCACTGAGACCTTGGAAATTGAATGTGGAAATCTAACAAGGTTTGACTTTGGAAACCCTTATCTTTAGAGCCATGAGCTTTATTGATCTGCTCAAGGAATATCAAAATGATAGTAATATTATTATTACTGTACTGAGTGCATGTAGTGCTTCAAGCACAAGGGAAATAAAAACATGAATAACTCTAGATTTCTATGACCCGTTTGGTTAATGTGTTGCACCCCTATTTATGGGTATGGTACACTCTTTTATTTTGAAATGGACGTGATCCCCTAGATCCCAGTTTATCAAACAAAAAACTTATATAAAATAATAACAAATTATATAAGTTTTATTGTTTTCATTTTTTTCACAATATACATTGGAATTTGGATGTGTTGTTCTTTATATTTATAGTTGTAGGGCAATAAAATCCTCTTAACATAATTTCAGGCTAATTAAATAAATGCAAAGGCTTGATAATTTAGTGTAGTGGATGACAATGAAGAGTAATATTAATTTAATGTTGTGTGAAACTAATTTTTTAGTGTAAATAAAAAATTAAGTTGTACATTGTTTTGGAACTAAAATAGTTGTGTCAATTCAAGCCTTTTAGGGTTGAACCTAAACCTTGAAAAATTGATCTAATACATAGAATTGTCCTATAACTCACAAGATTGATATAGAAAATAGTGGACTTCTCAAACTAGTTTCACCTTAATCTTTGATATCTAAAGATGTGTACACACTGTGGTATTTAGAAATACCTTAGAGGAAGTTGTTGAATAGGGTCAAGTTCTCCTCAGTCATCCACCTTGTCAAATATGTTTTATGATCTTGAGTAACTATTTAAAGGCAACATTCTCAAGCATGTAGATGGATTAGATGCGAATTATGATTATGATGTAGATGTGTTTATTTTAAGATACAATCAAAATGTCCCTATAATAATGATTTTTCATTAATTTTCCTCATTATATTTTCCCAAATGAATGTCTTTAAATACATTGAGACATAACAAATAATTGCACAAATATGTACCAAGTTGGCTCCCAACAACTAATGGAAAAGGGTAATAATTAGCAATTTAAAATTTTTAAAAATAAATTTGGTGTTAATCTAAAGCAACTTGGGATCAATCTCATCTATAGTAAGATTGACAAAGGATAGGAAATTATAAATCTCAATATGGAGTTGGAATGTATCGATATGTGTATGAGAATATGTAAAATAAATGGTTAATAATGGAAAATATGCAAGAATACATGTATTAGGGATGCAATAAATGTTTCATGTATGAAGATAAGTGAAGGTGGATGTAAGATGGGATTGAATAAGGATTAGGGAATGAGCCAAACTCAAGACAAGAGAGTTCCACCTATTGATATGTAATTTTATTAAAGACATTTCATCAATGTGGGTCCAAAACTAAATGGGGATTCACATGACTATATAAACTTCACTATTACATTTTCATCCCACTTTGGAGTACATGTGAAGCTAGCATGATCATGTATGTCAAAGTATATGAGCATTCTTAGCCAAAATGAATATTAAATATTTAGACATAAAATGATGTGTGGTCCATTTAAAGTAATGGATCCACTTGGAATTATTTGTGTCTCTCTCCTTATTTTAAGTGCTCCATAGGAACTAGAATCTGAATAAAGAAAATATATACAATGGGTAGCTTCTATCACACAAGTACAAATAAGAACAATCACAAGTTAATTCAACAGTCTACAAATGTGAGGAGTGAGTAGGGTTAGAAAATTCCCTTGTATAAAAAGTGATATTAAAATATTTTGTACCTAGTTTGGTAACAATAATGTGGTATGGGGCAACTAAAGGTAATCTTAGAGCTGCAAGTAGTAGGGGGTGATTAGAGATAATCATGGTAGGTTTATATCGGCAGTGGCACTCTCTTTGGGTATACAGACAAACCACCATGCCGAAGCTATGGTTGCCTATCATTCTATTGCTCTAGCTCAAGCTATGGGTCATAGAAAAGTCTGGATTGAAGGTGATTCTATGAAAATCATTAATTGTCTCAAGGGAAGTACTAAACCAAGCTAGTCCATAGAGACCTTGATAGTTGATGCTATTAAATTATTAAACATCTTTTTTATTTCTCACATTTTTCATGAGGGGAATATGGTAACGGATGTATTCGCCAACCTAGAGTTATAAGTGAAGCTAAACTTCTATGGGATGAATTGAATTTGATCCCTACTAATGCTAAGGACCTACTTTATAGTGATAGTCATAATGGTATGTCTACCAAGAAGCTCTAAGGATATCATCATGATCTCAAGTGGTTTGTAGAGCCCCTTCATCCAGACTATTCCGTCCACATGGATTATGGGTCCCAATGCAATAATTTTTGCTATGCTTGTGTTTTTCATTGCCTTCATTTGCAAAGAGAATACTTGCAGAGTCTATATCATTGTTAGTATGGGGGGTGATAGGAATAGGGTTGAACCTTCATCCTGTGAAGGTTTTAGGTAGAATCACAAGGTTTTGAACATCCTTGAGGGTGGAGGGTTAATGCCTTACATGGAAAAGCTTCACGGTGCGGATTCTAGTGTCACGACCATGTTTATAAAGGGGCATAATAATAGGAAAGTGACAGCTTTGGGATGGGAGATGGCTATCACTGAGGATTTAATTTCCATGGTGTCGGGGTTCGCTACCAATGGCAATAAATTCTTTAGGGAAAGAAAGTAGAGCGAGGAAGCTCTGAATTGCTTCTTCAAAGGGAGTGAAAGGGATAAGTTGGTGAAATACCAGATGGGAGGTTACAATCATCTTTCAATTAAACCTATATGGGCATAAGTTACAGAAGCCATCATGCGTTATGTTACCCTTGATGGAAGGTATGTTGCTATCTATTCCTACCACTTCAATTTACTGAATCATTTCAGGCATGGATTGGTGTCCTTTCCCTTCTACTTGTTTTCTTCATTGGAGTTTAGTTTGAAAGAGCACAATGGAAACCTAGCCTACCTATTCTTCATGAGTGTCTCATTCTTCTCATCATGGAACATATGAAAATAAACACCCCTAGGAAATCTCTTAAGCATAAACTCACTTCCAAGAAGAAGGGTAAGGTGGTATCTAGTGAGGATGATTCTGATTCCAAGGATGAGGACTGGCAAATGGAGGAAGAGGATGAGGAAACTAAGGAAACCTTAAAAAAGAAGAAAAATACTCAGAAGAGGGAGGTTTCTATTTCCTAGTCGAAAGAGTTTGAAACTGGTAATGATACTGACTCCTTTGTTAAAGAAATTTCTGGTAAAAATGTGAATTCTCTAAAAAGGAAAACCTATGCCTCTAAGAAGAAAGACAAAAAACCTATGGAACAAGAGGAGGGGTGTGAACAGAATGTTGGTGGCTCTTCTCATAAAGTGGGGCCTAAGAAAAGGAAAAAACCTAAGATTATTGAAAAAAATAAGGAAGAGGAAGGGAGGAAAATTGCTAGTAGTGTGGTAAAAAAATAGGGCAGCAAGCTGGTGCAAGGGATAAAGATGATGCAGACTGAGAAGGGCAACGTCAGGGAGGACTCTTCCAAAACTATCCTAGAGCCAACTATGGGTGGCAAATTTCTTGAGATCAATGACCCCTCTATTGACCTTCTTGAAGACTTTGAGAATTTGCTTGCCCATGCGAAGAATAGATATCAAATTGAGGAAGCTTGTGAACTGGTGAAAAAAGTGGTCAATTCTCAGCATAGAATGACCAAATGCTTATTTTTGGACATTAGCAGAATTAATATTAAATTTTAGGTGCTTTAGGAAACTTTGGGGTCTGGAATCTGCTCTACAGTCAAACAGAATAAGATGATTTTCAAAAATTGGGATGCTATCCCAAAGATGGAGGATATGGACAGGGAAATTAGAAGGATGCGGGAAGAATTTAATACTAGGATATAGTATCTTGAGGAAAAAATCATTGAGGTGAATAATAACTTGGAGAATCTGTGCAATATCAGCAGGCTCACTATCCAGAACAGCCTGAATAGAATGCGGGTATTGACTGAGAAACAGAAAGAGCTCAGAAAGGACTAGTTTAAAGACTTCAACATTGAGGATATTATGATAATTGTGGATCAGGATGATCAAGCTAAGGGATATGAGAACAATAATAGAAAAGGTAAATAGGTGGTTGAAGATGATACAGGTGGGCCCTCAACTTGCACCAGAGGCAGGAACAAGAAACAATTTGAAGCTGAGAAGAAAGAGCTCCTGGATTTTGTAAAGATGCATGAGGCTTTCTACCAATAGGAAATAGAAGCTGTTGAAACCCTAAAAAAGATGAACTAGTTTCTTTTTTTAGTTCTTTGGACTCTCGTTACTACTGTCTTTTGCTTTTATTTTGTTGTAGCTTCTAGTTGGCTTTCATCTTTTTGTTAACTTCTTTTTGTAATGGGTTTTGAGGCCCCCTTTAAAACCTGTTTGACCTTTAATCAAAAACAATAATGTGGTATGTTGATCAAGGCCCATCTAGGTATAGTGATTATTTTCTATCTAGGTATAACTAATTATTTGCAATCTCAACATAAGAGTGTTAGTGAAAGTGTGGTTGCATCCATCAAATGTAAAGGAATTGAAGGAGAGGGAAAACAATACATGAAAATTAAAGGTGATTTAAACTTGTAAGCACATAAATCATGCAAAAAAATAATGTCATAGGTGACATCATGTGACAAGTAAGACATAGTAAGTGATAAGCATGAAAAACATATTGACTAGAGATAATAATCAAGTTACATAAGTTTTCCCAAAGTATAGACAAATGAAAAAGTAGAAATGACGCTAGAGGTTAGATAATGATTGTGTAGGTGTAGATAAGATAGGGGAGGAATGGTGTCCCTAATATGACTCTTAGGAACATTCCAAGATTTCTTTTAGCCAAACTAAGGTCGAATATCTAGGGTATATTTTATCTACTTAAGGAATTAAGGTTGACCCTTAAAATGAAGCTATAATAATTGGCCAAAACCCAAAACTCTCAAAAGTTTTTGGGGATTCTTAGGCCTCACTAGCTATTTTAGGAAATCCATCAAAAGTTATGGAAAATTGTTGCACCATTCATCATCATCTTAAAAAAATGCATTGATGTTGTCAAAAGTGACAAAAAAGGATTTCAAGTTCCTCAAGTATGTTATGTTCACTATGCTAGTACTAGCACTCCAAGACATAAACCTTTTATCATTGAAAGTAGGTAAGTGAAAGATCATGATGGGACAAACAATACCCCTAAGTGGTAGTGAAAATGCTAAAAAATGACTTAAGTAACTTTAGGTGAAAAACTAAATAAGATATCTACATGATAAAAGTTGTAGGAAATTGAATATAGTTTATGGGTCCTTGTACATTTTTTTGAATAATTTTAAATTAATTTGGTGAAAATTAGATATTTCAATGAGGCACTACCAAATTTTATAGAAAAGATAAAAATTAGGTGACATTCTAGCAAACCTAATTATAATCCAAAAAAATTATTCAAACTTCCGATATAAGTAAGGTCACATGAGTAAATGTGACATATTTTTGTGATTTTTTTGTAAATAAATAGTGATTTATGAATTTTTACTACAATTTTAAAAATATATAAAATAAATTTTTAGTCAACCTAGTACACTTGGTCCAAAAAATATTAAATTCAAATTTTTTAAAAAATTACTTACTGAGTATAGAAGCCTATAATGTGATACATCTTTTGGATTTGGGAAAGGATAAATGGTTTCAATGTTATGAATATTTTTCAATATGTATATCACAAATTCACACATAATGTATATATAAAATTGATATTAATTACATATTAAAATCATAATGAGGCATATATAATATAATTTTAGAATCCTAAGAGTTTCCTCTACAAACCCTTTTCATGTTACTAAAATTGATTTTAACAATTTTTTCATCTTCAAAGACAAAGTCATGGAAAATGTTAGGATAACATTAAATACATGATTTTGTAAGTTTTTGGACTCCCATTTGACTATATCCAAAGTAATCCCAAGGTATATTTTTCAGAAATCAAAATTTAAGCTAGAAATATAACACTTTTTCTATCCAAATCTAATCTCTATCCAATTGATAGCACATTTCCATCCAATAGGTTTTTTCCATTGTAATTGTTTGGCCTATCATGACCCACGCTCACCCAACTGATGCTTTAGGTAATAGTACTAGAATTGTCTTAATGTAGGAAGGATGACCACACACTTTTACTAGTTAGGATTTAGTTGGTACATAATCTTACTAAATCCACTTATGAGAAGGATATGCTTGTCATTCTCCACGTTATCAGTAAATGGAGGCCATATTTGGTGGTCTAATAGTTTTATATCAAAACTACTCATCAAGCCCCAAGTTCTTTTTAGAACATGTCTCTTCTTTAGAACAACAAAAGTGGTAACTACCTAATTACTGGGCTATGAGTATAAATTTCTCTATAACAAAAATATGGAAGGAGAATGTGGTGGATGATGTTATATACTAATAATTTAATGACTAATAGACCTTATGTGTTTAATCCCTTCTAACTCTAGATTGGTTATATTTGATCTAATAGGAATTGAAAAGTATATTCATCAAATACAAAATTGGTAAGATTGGATACACTTGGGGTGGTAGTTACTTGTGTTATAAGGGTGAATTATTCTTTCTATAAAATCTACTCTTTGAGCCTAATTATTGTAAGAGTTATATGCATCCCCTTTTTATATTTTGATCTTTCTAGTCCTCCTACAAGGAACCTTCTTCTCTTTAGGAATTTCTTCAACCGTTACAAAAAAATTATTCTTTCTTAGGGTTGAACTCATGCTAAACTTCACTCATGCACCCAACACATCAAAACCTTTTTCTAAAGTACTCATTTCAATCGCAAGTGTTTAAAATAGGGTAAAATAATACAAAAATAAATTTTGTTTTTTAGTACATTGAAATTCCTTAAGCAATAATAGATATTTAGAGGAAATGAACTCATAAATGAAAATAAATTAAAAACATAACACAATGTTTATGTTGAGAAACCATTGTAGTGAATAACTCCACACCCAAAGAGACTCAATCTTGTATTAATCCTAAAAATAGTTACATCAATACAATTTACTTATCTCTCTAAATTTTGGCAACAATGTGGTGCTCAAATGGCGTGTAAAACAATCTCATGATGCTAACATCTCAAGGTACCAATATAGGAGATACAAATACAAGATACCATGAATGGTACTCCAAAACTATTGGATAATACCACTCACCCAAATTTAGGCATCCACCTCCATCATGGGAATCTCACAACTACTCCACATGGTCAAACTCCTTTAATATTATGTATCTCCTCTTACACACCTTACACCCACCTTAGCCATCATAGATGCCATAGACTATGTCATAATGGCCAAATTGACCAAGATACCGATCTTAGGTGCTTCATGAGAAGATTATCCAAATTTGTTAGAAGATCCATTTGTAAAATATTTTACATCTTCTTACACCTCCCAATCTTTGATAGATTTTAATATCTTCCCAAAAGTAGCTTCCAACATAAATGCTATTACAAATACATGTGAGAGGATAAATTATAATAAATTATTTTGCTTACCACCTAAGAGAAGTGTCCAATTCTATTGTCTCCATGATCCTTTGAGACATAACATTATTTGTCAATAACAATAAATAAATACAATTAAAACATGTCTAGGGATTTGCAAGGTGAATAGAACCTAATCCCAACATTCTCTGACTTGACATTCACATTTCAATGACAAAATCAAGAACATAGTAAATCAAGCTCTCAAGGAAGAGACACCCATGGCCTCCTTGTACTAATTGAACTTCTCTATATTCACTAGCTTAGTGAGTGAATTTGCAAAATTATTTGAGGCATCCACTTTCTTTAACATGACTCTATTAGTTTCAACCATTTCCCAAACAAAATAGTATTATACATCAATGTGCTTCATCTAGACATGATTTTTAGCTAAATAGATTCAACTCTAACTAGTGCATCTAATTCTGACCTATCTACACTATTAAAAGAAAATACCTAAACACAACCTCTATAACCACACTGCCTCCTTACAAGCTTGTGTTGTAGCCATGTACTCTACTTTTGTAGTGGAAAATGTGACTGTAGGTTCTCATTTTCTCATCCAACTAACTACACCTTCAAATAAAGTAAAGACATAGCCACTCATAGACCTCCTACAACCTTGATAAAAATTTCAATTAGAATCAACAAAGACCTATAAATCAACTATTCTTCTCACATCATCAGTCACATGATAAAAAACATAATGGTTAGAAGTTCCACATAAATATCTGAAAACCCTTTTAAAATAAGCCCATTGTTCTTTACTAATGTTTGGCATAAACCTACTTAGAACTCCCACTACTTGGGAAATATTAGGTCTTGTATAGAACATGGCATACATAAGGCTTCCAATGGCACTAACATCTGAAACCTTATGCATCTCTTCAAGATCATCATCTATTTTAGGACACTATTCTAGAGAGTGTGTAGTGCCAACTAGTAAGGGAATACTAATTGGTTTACAATCTTGCATGACAAAATGCTACAAAATAATGTCAATGTACTTCTAATTTAACTAAGGTTTCCTATTAATCTAATCTCTAAAGATTTCCATACCTAACGTATATTTTGTAGTCCCTAAATCTTTCATATCAAAAGTATCAGACAATTGATTATTAAGTTCCCTAATCATTCCCTTATTATTATGAATAAATGACATATCATCGACATATAGGATGATTATTAGCAACTAATCATCAACTAATTTAAATTTAACATAGTTTTCCTCAATTCTAAAAAAGTCATGATCCAATGAAAAAACATCAAATTTATGGTACCACATTCTTAGCGCTTCTTCAAACCATACAAAGACTACTTCAAATTGCAAAACAAATTCTCCTATCCCTTCACCAAAAATTTGTCAAGCTATTTCATAAATATTTCCTCATCAAGATCCCATGTAAATTTGTAGTATTCACATTCATTTTCTCTAATTCTAAATCAAAAGAAATAGAAATAGATAAAAAGAATCTACTAGAGGTTATCTTAGTGACAAGAGAATAAATCTTACCAAAATCCACTCCCTCAACTCAGGAGTAACCCTTATTCACAAAATAGGCTTTGTACTACTCCAACTTACCTTCTACTCTAAATTTATTTTTAAATAACCATTTACATTTAATGTCTTTCCTCCACTCAAGTAGCTCAACTAGATCCCATGTGTCATATTTATTCAAGGCCTTTATTTCATCTTTCATGGCTTATAACCAAGACTCATGGTCATATAAAGACAAAGCTTCCTTCACAAATCTAGGTTCATTGTCATTATATGAAAAGAAAATACCCAACTGTAATCAAAAGGGCTATACCTTTTGATTATATTTTGTTGTCTATTGGACCTTCTAAGAGGTGTAACATGAGGCTCCTATTATTCCTCATTAGAACTCAAATCTAAACCTTCTCCTCCATCATTCTATCCATCCTATTGCTATTTTGTACATGCATCTTCTTGTAGTTTGTCCTTAATATCAAAATGCACTATTTTGTTAGTCTTTTCTTGAGGTTTTTCAACTTATGTAAATACCCTATGCTCTCTAAAAATAACATCCATAGAATATAGCATTTTCAATTCTACAAGATCCTAAAGCTTATAACCCTTAATATTCTCACCATATCCTATGAAAACACAATTGTTAGCCCTAAAATCAAGCTTAGAATGTTTCTCTTTAGGAATATGAACATGTGCCTTGTTGTCAAATACTTTGAAATGAGAAACTAGTGGATTCTCACATGTCCATACCTTATACAGTGATTTTTCTAGATCATAAGTAGGAAATATATTAACCAAATAACAAGTAGTGTGTATATCTTTTGCCCAAAAAAAAGATAATCTTGGCATTGCTTAGCATGCTTCTAGCTCTATCCATTAAAGTCATCCTCATCCATTCTACTACTCCATTTTGTTACAGTATATGGAGTTTGTTTATATATAATAATCCCTATATGCCTACAATAACCATCAAAATATTTAGATCAATACTCACCACCATTATCTAACCTCAAAAAATTTACTTTCCTACCTATCTATTTCTCAACAAGTTCTTTAAACTCTTTAAACATAGAAAATACAACATATTTGTGATTCAGAAAGTAAATCCATGTACATCTAGAAAAGTAATTGATAAATATAACATAGTAGTGAGATTTAGCAATTGATGGAACATGTACATGACAAAATACATCACTATTTAAATTATCTCCACAAAACATGTTTAACTCTAGTAGTACTAGATTTAAAAGAAACTCTATGTTATTTTCCATACACATAGTTTTCAAAAAAATCAAGTCAATAGAATAAATAGATAAGACATTAATCATGTTTGCATTAATGTGGGTTTTAAGACCCTTCTCACTAGTGTGACTCAATCTATGGTGCCATAGTTTAGAATAAATAGATTTACTAGTTACATTCACAAAGTTATAAAAAGTGGATTCTTCTATCCTAAATAGGGTACCACACTGTGTGCCCCTACCCAACACCAAGTTCCCTCTACTTAATCTACAAACACTATTCTCAAAAGTAGCATACAACCCTAGATGATTTATTTTAGATATAGAAATAAAATTCCTAGCTAAACTAGGGATATGCAATATGTCTACAAGGGTTTTCACCCTCCTACCACTAAAAATCAATTTTACCTCCCCTTAAACTATAATCTTTCTAGTGTTGTTATTCTTGATGAAGACTTCCCACCATCATAAGTTGTATATGATGAAAACCACTCCTTATAAGGAGTCATGGTAGGATGCACCTGAATCTACCAACCAAGAGGCATCAAAATTCATGTTATTAGAAATAATAAAAGCGTCAATAGCTTCAAATTCATGTTGGTAGAAATAATAAAAGAATTAATATCTTAATCATCAAATGATTTATTAGTAGAAGAAACTTCATCTTTCTTTTTCTTATTTCAACATTCTTTTTTGAGAAGCCCCTATTTACCATAGTTACAAGATCTTAATCTACTCTTACAACATGTGTTGGATCTACCCTTAGACTTGGATTTGTCCTTAGACTTATCTTTAAATAGATTTTTCCTTACAGTCTTTACCCTTCTCCTTAGATCTACCTTGCACATGCAATGCATTATTAGACCCATCCTCCATAGACTTTATCTTCATTTCCTCAACAAGGAAGGTAGTAATGAGAGAATCCAAATTAGGATCTATCTTAGAACATCTGAGTGCAAGAATTAGATTATACCAAGAATCAAGTAATGAACATAATACTAAAATGTATCTATCCTCTTCCTTTATCTTCACATCTATCTATTGTAACTCACTTAAGATTAGATTGAGTGCATTAAAATGTTCTGCAATTGAGCCTCTATCTTTCATATCTAGAGAGTAAAGTACTATTTACAAAAACATCTTATTAACAATACTCTTAGTCTGGTAAAATTCTCCTAAGCTTTTCTACACGTTATATGTAGTAGTTTCATTAGAAATATTCAAAAAATAGAATTAGACAAACATAGCCGAGTATAGTCCCACAAGCCTTTTTGTTCGGTCTTTGGTTGGAGAAAAAGCACCTGGTTGATGATCTCCTTCCCAAGAAGATGACAAGCTGACACTTATGAAGACAGATATCAAAACTCCAGATGCAGTATATTCTATTATATGACTTAAAAGTCAAATTTTATGTAAATTTATCATTATTCAGAAAAGATATGCATTTTAAATAATGATTATGCAAATGATTATTGTTAATAGAAAAACAAATATGTTTATGATGATCATGATTATTTACTTGATGGTAAATTGTATTGTTACTCCGGGTAATATGTGGTGACATGTTACATGTAATCTTTGGCATAAAGCATTGTAAATCAAGTCTATATTCTCTGTTTCATTCATTATTTTGTAAAATTTGGAGAAGATTTTGTCTAGCTGAAATATTCTTCATGATCTAGATGTCTGTATAATTGTCTAAGAGTTTAAGGAGATAATATATATGTCTATGGGGTTACAATTGCTAATATATTGTCATTTTTGTATAGTTGACTATTATAATAGATGTAAAATTTCTTCAAAGTCATCAAAGAATTCTTTTAGAATAACATATGGGATTACATTGATTATTTATGGATTGTTAAAGTAGATATAGTTGTGTATCATGTTTTTTGAGTCTTTTTATTGCATATAAATGTTCAATTGTGCCTAGAATGATGGGATTTTAGATGTACTACTAGTACTTTATTTTAAATTTATAAAAGTGTTTTTATATTTCTTTAAACCTTGACCCTTCATCGAATGGACTAAGGAGTTATTGTATTTTACTAAAATGATCAATTTGTTTCTTAAAAGTATCCTTCTTTTTTTCCTTGGTAGATTAGGGAAAGTTAAGTTCTACTAGTTTTCATAACTCATTGATACTTACCTTTATCAAATCCTAAGGGAACTTACATGTGTTATTCAAATTCAAAGAGTTATTCATGTTTGGATTCTAACTTATACATGAAGTAGACAAAACATAAGGTGATTAATCTATGGGGACATGAATCATTTGTTCATCTTTAGTTGTATGTGTAACCCAACCTACTATTAAGTGATCTTTAGGTCTGCAAGACTAGAAAGATAGTATATAAATGGTGTCTTGAGACAAATGTTTGGGATATATTTATACAAAGGGTGTGGCTAAGCTATGTGAACTATTATATTTTTTATTTCCCTCTAATTATCCTATTTATATAAATATATACATGAAGATACACTCCTTGACCCTACAAAGCTAGAAGTGTAGAAGAGTTACATGCTCTTGTCAATTGGTTCACAATTGCATGTAGTTTGATCATGAGTCTTGCCCTTTCAGTATGAATTTAGCCATGTTCCTTGGTATAGATTGTATGTCCATTATCTAGAGTTATGAGGTATAATTTGTAACACCAAAGGGCCCATCTCATAAATTTAAAGAAACTATACTTTTCTAGATAATGTAAAGACATATTTTTTAGATCATGTTTTATATTTGTTTTTTCAACACATGATTTGGAAATCATTATGTTGAACACAAGATATATGATAGAACACATAGGGGAAACTTTAATTGAGTGACTATTAAGCTCTCCATTAAAACTAGTAAAGTGATAGTGAAGGTTAATGATGTTTGAGCTATAATTGTTAATAAAATGGCTAACTAGAAGATCTCAATGATATAAAAGTACCTATACCAATTTTAAGCCCTTATAAAGTGATACAAATAAATTACCATAATATAAGCCCTTATCAAGTTACCATAGTTTAAATACTCACTAAAAAATGTAATTAGAGAAACAAGCATCCTTCCCAAAAGCTCATCCAAAACACATGGAGACATGTTTATAGATTTAACAAACTATATGTATGAACATATCCCCTCAAAATGTCACATTAGTATGAGGTCTTAGGTATGGTAGGCACACACAAGTTGGAAGGACAAAACTTGCATAAAAGAACGTCCACCTTGGATCAAAAAATGCCTTCACTTGACATTAATTCTTCTCCACCCCTACAACAACATGGAGGTCTGTTTACATCATACAAAAGGTGACATGTGGCAAGAAATTATTCACCATCAAGTCCATGTTGGAAGAGGTCAAGCCCATCATAAAGGACTATTAATTAGAACTAAAAATTTAAACAAATTGGTCACATTGATGATGTCACCAAGATACACATGATAATAAGAACTTGATCATAATACAGTGCCACATGGAATTGAGTCAAGTCACTAAATATCTATGGACCAATGAGGATGTGCTACTTAAGAAGTAAGTTCCACTTAAGTGTTGAATTAGAGTAGCTAATAATAAAGGGGTAAATAGTTAGAATGTTGGGAAAAGATTAGATGGTGCGTGCACGAGGGAGATGATCCAATGGTGAGAGATCTAGATTATTGGTGTAAACAAATATTGAGTCCCTCTATGCATCCTTGAAATCATGGGTCTATGACATCATATCACCTACTCAACAGCTTATTCAACTAATCCCATGTTCATCCATAATCATCAATACATATAATGTTAACACTTAAGCCTTATAGATTATCAAATGTTGACTCCATATGTCTTAATTAATATTCAACTTATAATCTATCGATAATAAGATTTATATGCGTAATCATATGAATTAGATACTTCTCCTTATGTATATGAAAGAGAGAATTCCAATTATCATGATAATCTAAAGTTTAACTTATCGTTGGCATAAAGAGTGTTTCTCAAGACATTCTTGTGGCTATACTTAGCCTAAAATAAGTAAAATAATAAATCTAATGTCAAATTTTCCTACAATAGTTTGTTGCTAACCTTTATAGGTTACTAAACCAAACTTTGGTTTTCAATAAACTGTCAGTCTTTTCTAAGACTTGGCTTAATCGTATCACCACTGGCCTCTAAGTTGTAACATATTTGGCCTAATATGAAATAAAGTAAACCTGAATATAATAATAACTCAGTTGACATCATATTAACATCAAAGTCATCCTCTTATATTATGATAGTTAGCATCCACATATCATTACTATCGGCCTCATTACATACCATTACAGTCAGCCTGCTATATGTCATAACAATCAACCTCAATATAGTATTATTGTCAGCCTGAGATATTCATAGCATTTGGCCTCAATATAGTAGTCTTGCCAGCCTGCTCTATATCATAACTATTGGCATGAATATTGTTTTACAGTCAACCTAAGATATTTCATAACTCTCAGCCTCTTATATATCGTAATACAATCGACCATTAAGCATATTGCATAGCCTTGTTATATACTCTACCAACCATCTAATTATAATGCATAGCCTTGTTATATACTCTTCCAACCATCATAATGCATGACCTTGGCCATATGACAACTTGGTTTAATCACACAGTCATATGACTGATATTATCCTTCTAATATATTTGCAACAATCTATAAAGAATACACTATGGTATAACAAAGATATGCAACTCTCTTAACCTAGGTATCATTCTCATAACATTCTCTTCAGATACATATACCATATGAAGGAAAAGCATATCTCCTAAGTTGTTCAATTCATTCTCTAACGAGATATGATACTTACTCATGCAGATTTGTAAACCTTTGAATAGGACGATCAACAATACATTTTCTACATAAGTCTAATTGAAATTTCAACAAATATAAAGCAATATCAAACATACATATCATCACTTTTAGTGGTGTAATAATGAACTTTCTATTTATCTACTACAGGAAGCACACTAACCCAATTTCACTGCATCCTTCATTCCTCTTCCTCCTATCTTTTCTTCAACATTTTTCCAGTATTCTCCTTCTCCAAATTACTTTTTTTCCTTTCTTTTTCTAAAATCCCTCTCACTTATACATATTACGAGAACCTCATTTAAAGCACCATTATGTTCCTCATTCCATAACCCTTGCAAAACTCTCTTCATGTATAAGATAGTGCACAGTGTGGAGAACATGGAGCTATTTCTCCTCTCCCCACTCCCAAGCATCTAGGGAGTTTTCTTAGAAGAAGAAGACTTTTACCTTACCAAATATAATTATTAACTATAACAATAATATTAATAATAATAATAACTTTGTAAATAGATATAATATACTTATCTAATAGATGTCCATATTGTGTACTTTCAAACACTAAATGTGTTCATCTGAAGCACAATTATTGATGGAGAATTCTCACAAGTTGATGAAGATAATGACAACAAAATTAAAACATGTTTAGTTGACTTAAACTAACGTTGACTTGTCATCCAAAGAGATACACTAGGCTTCTATCAAGTGACAAAAAGGATTTAACCTTTATCTTAACAATGACATAGCTAACAAGAACTAACATGATCTCTACTAAGTATGTGTGTGTATGTTTCTAGATGGCATAAGGATCATTGCATTCACACAATCTAGTATCCTCTCCATGGTGATACTCTCTCCTCGTATTAGAGGGAAAAACAACACAGTTTCTGCATCCACCTCAGTTACATGACAATAGTTAGTCTATTTCATCATTTTAACCACATGTTAATAATGACATATGCATAAACAATTATTTATAGCATATAAAATAATATAAAACATATGTATTTCCCATCATTACTATTATCATAATATGTTCTCTGACCATCTTTTGTCTCCTTGAAACTAATGAAAATAAATGCATTAGTTTAAAAATGGGGTGTGATAGGATGCCCTTTCTCTATCATAGAACACCTTCAAAATAGGTTGCAAGACTTCAAAATAGGCTACAAACTATTACAATTAGGGAACACCCTTCTCATTGCCTTTATGATGGCACATAATGCCCTCTATTGGCCACAGGGAATAAAAATGCCTCTAGTTATTTCGTGCCTTTCTAAATCTTTCATGCCTGTCAAGGACCCTCTCATGCTACATATCACCTTTCAATAGGCTATGGGACATCAAACACACCTTCTCCTCAACACTCTTCTTTGATTGAACTCCTTTGTCTACCCAAATAGGGGCATTCCTACCTTAATCCTTTTAACTAGACTAGATGCACATCAGTTTTATATAAATCAACCTGCTTTGGATCTGGGCCTTGCTTTGGAAGAGGGATCCCACAACAACACTATCAAGAACTCATAGAATTTGAACAAACACTCACATAATCCCACTTTGCTACTATGTAGAAATCAGGAACATTGAGTAGATGCAAGCACTGAATCCAGCCACTCGAGAAAAATAGGTGCACGATTAACCTACAAGAAAACAAGTATTACAAATAATGGACAATTGGAATGCAAAATATGGGATGATGAATTAGCTTACAAGATGTAGTACATATAGGGCATAATCGACTAAGAATAGTTGAACCAATAATAGGAAAAGCTTACTAAGAATAGTGGTGCTCCAAGAATAGTATAAGCAACCACTTAGCTTTGACAAAATCTATTCTAGGGATGCCAAATATAGCTTTAAGAATAAACATAGACTAGTGTGAACTCCTAAGCAAGATTAATATACACCAACATAGCACACCAGATTTCTACTATGTGCTCACTTTATTGAATACTAACAATGAACTTAGGTCTTTCAAGGAGGCTCTCTCTTTGAAGAATAGTGAGTCTTGGATGTAGGCCATGTAGGAGGAGATGATGGCCCTAGATAGTTGTGACACCTAGGATCTTGTGAGCTTTCCCAATGGAAGAAATCTTATTGGTCAGAAGTGGCTATATAAGAATATAATTAGAGCAGATGGATAGTTAGCATAGTACAAGGTGAGATTGGTGGCCAAGGGATGCTCTTAGAGAGAGGGAGTCAACTTTAGTGAAATTTTCTTTGCTATTGCTAAGTTAACTTCTATTAGATTCTTATTATCTATTGTTGTAGCTTGTGATTTTGAGATTGAATATGAATGTTAAAACTATTTTATTGAATGTGTGTCTTGAGGAGGAGAATTATATGTGATAACCTAATGGTTTTGTTGTCAAGGGGAAGGAACAATTATTTTGCAAGTTCAAATGGTCATTGTATGGTCTAAAGTAGTCTCCCAAGATGTGGTGCCATAAGTTGATGCTTTAGCATTGAGTTTAGGTTTTTCTAGGAGAAAGGAGGATCATTATGCTTATTTTAAAATTATTGATGATTAGATTTTAATCATTATATTGTATGTGGATGACATGTTGTCTATTAGTAACAACAAGGTGATATTAGGGAGCTCAAAATTCAACTTTATATCACATTTGATATGAAGGACTTGGGGATGCAAAATACATTCTAGGTATGGAGATCAATAAGGATCAGGTACATAGAAAGCTTTGGTTGAGTCAAAGTAAGTATGTTGATACCATTTTGTAATAGTTTAGTATGCATGATTACAAATCAATGAGTGTTCCATTTCCTATTGGAACTAAAATCTTTTTAGCTATGTGTCCCAAATTAGAAGATGATTTTGAGGTTATGAATAATGTGCCTAATGCTAGTGTTGTTGGTAGATTGATGTACGCAATGGTTTGCACTATCTACTAGATATTGTCCAAGTACTAGGAGTTTTGAGAAGGTTTATATCTAACCCTGGTAAGGAGAATTAGACTTGTGTTAAGAGTGTTTTCAAATATTTGAGACTTTTGATTATTGTTTATGCTTATCAAAGCACTAATGGCCTAGATAAGACATTAGACATACACGGCTTTATGGATGCAAATTGAGCAGGTGACTTAAATAGTCAAATGTTCACTAGTGGCTATGTGTTTTATCCATTTGGTGGTTCAAAAAGTTGGATGAGTAATAAGTAGCCCAAATTTGTTTTTCCACCACTGAAATAGAGTATATGGTTGTTACACATGTGTTTAAGGAGGTGATATGGTTACAAAGACTACAAGTATTGGTTTTGATTACAGAGTGGTTAGAATTAGTTGTGATAGTTAGAGTGCTATTTGTTTAGCCAAAAATCTCATGTACCATGCTCATACTAAGCATGTTGATGTTTGGTATCAATTTATACATGAGATGGTAAAAAATGGTAAGGTCTTGTTGCAGAAGGTTGCCACTTAGGATAATGTTGTAGATTCCATCACCAAGTAGGTGAGCACAATTTTTTTTCTTGGTGTAGGAAGGCCATGGGCCTTGGATCCTATACTTGATATATTTTATTGAATTCCTTTGGATGTAATTGCAATGTATAATAGTAGGTTTGAGAATATTAGGATAATGTGATATTTAATTACAATCCCAATGTTATTATTTTATGAATTTCCAAAAATATTGGAATAGGTACTTGAAAACCATGTTGTTGAAAGATTATTATTTTATTATTATTCTCCTTGTTGACTTGGAATATTAGTTGTAATGACATTCATGAAGGAGGTGGAGTTGGTAGTGGAAATTACAATGTTATTTTTAGCATAAATTCCTTATCTTGGGCATGAGAATTGAGTAGTGGAGCATCTTTCGTGTTGTTGGTTAGTCCCATATGAGTTGGGTGGTGAATTTGGACACCTATGTTGGGATACATGGGCCATTATGGAGGAGTTACAAGTTAAAAATGCCATCTATTCGGAGGTTATTTTTTCTATTCATGGTTCATTGGGAGTTACTTATACTATTATTAGAAGATCCTCTTCATTTTGGACATAATATTTTTGCATTTTACCATGGTTGGATGGTACATTATTTTGGGAAACCAATTGTGTACCTATTCCTCTCCCATTTCTCTAAAAATTGGAGGCATGATATAGTAGTTTCATTATGTTATTTTCACAAGTACATAAGTGCTACAATAATGTTGCCATATTGAAGGGAGATAGAGTGTTACATATGTATTTTATTCATGAAGATTAATACATTCTTGATCTTGTCTTTGATGGTGGATTTTTTCCCCAAAATAGTTTCTCCACGTACATGTGGTGTTATGTGTTACAACTTTATGGTTTTTTGTTATTCTTATTACTAAATTTTTTATACACTCATATAATACTTTATGGGTATTCCATTGTTGTATAAATAAAAGTTAGATTACCATACTTATTTAAAAACTTTCATTGTAAGCTTTCTTCACTTGTTAACAACAATAAGGTGGTGTTAGGTCTAGATTCTATATGGAAAAAAATATACAACTTTAAGGAATTCTACCATTGAATTTCCTATCTTCATACATGTGAAGCCAATAATAAGACTTAAAACTAGTTATACAACAACATTATAGATAATTAATTTTTCCAATATTTTCAATTAAAAAATTGTATGTTTACACTAGCCAAAATAATTATGTCTTCATAAGAAAACCAAAGTTGATAATTGGTTTATTTTGTAATGATTAACTAGAAGTTAGATTTTTTGAAAATAATAGTTACCTACTATGGTAGGTACTAATAATATATCGATAAGTGGTATATTTTTATGTTAGACTTGAGTCGCATAAGGATCCTTATTTTAGTTTATTTATACTAATTTTCATCTATAAATTATTTATTTTGAGGCCACTTCTTTATCTCTTAAGATCATTTATGCAAGGTGTGGGATTGATCAAAATCAAACTCAAGGAGAATAGAATTGATCCTCAAATCCAAAGTTTTAAATTAAAATTTCAATATTCCTACCCCTTTTTGTTAGTCATTTTGAGCCAACCTAACACATGTTTCTATATCATTGTATTTGAAGACATTCATTATGCACTTAAACATATGTTGGAACACTAGAGGAATTGATAAGAAAAATTATTAAAGCACACTTCAATTCTAAATGGTAATAAAAGAATTGAAACTGCATCATCATCATATACACCATATTCATGTCTACGAATGTTTTCTTGAATCTTTCTTGTTGTTGTTAATTTGGTCCACTATGGAGTTTGACCTAGGATAACCCATTCACCTTTCAAGTCAAAATATCCTAAATCTTGTCTCTAGAAACCACCTTAACTTCTTAGATATCTAACATGTGAAGGCAAATAGATTTTAAGAGAGCATTTGTTGGTAGATCACTATTGTGTGTCATTGATTGATTCTACACAAAATGATTAGGTTTGTGTTAGTTGGGATTCATCCTACATGAGATGTGACATTAATCCATAGATGTTTTTATGCTAGTTCAAATTTTAAAATATTCATTAAACCAATGTAGAAAATTTTGTGACAAAAGAAAAATTATCATTCCAAAAGAACATCAACATCATTTATCTATCATCAATCCTACAGCTAAGGACCAATATCCTCTTATTTAATTATCACATTTATTACCTTTTAGTTCAAACTCTAAAGTATTCATTAAATTGTGGTGAACAATTTTATAATAGAACCAAATCATTCAAGAATAACATCGACATCATTTTATCATCAATCCTAAAACTACACCCTCTTTTCATCTTATATAATTATCACATTTATTATGTCGAGAGGTATTATAGTGGTAACAAGAGTCTCATGTCGTGACCATGTACATAAAAACCAAAACACAACTGACATATATTAGAGTAAAATATCTCTTCAAATAAAAATAAAGTAATTATTTTTTTTCTCTAATGTCACTACCGAAAGGAAAGGGAGTTGGAGTTAGGGTTATGAATTCTTTGACATGTTTGGAAGAGAGTCTTCTCATAGAGGAAAGGCATTGGGGAAACAATGATGTTGGAGGTCTTGCATGGGATTCTCATTGCTCCTTGTGCAGGGGGATGGTGTTTCTCACACTCTACCTCTGCATAGGGCAAACAGTGGTTTGGTTGAGCGTGCAATGAAAGGGTCTCTAGGTGTGCAGGATTGGAGATGGTAAGCAAAGGGGCATGAAGTCCTCTGAATCATGCCCAAGCAAGTAGGGTCTTCATTTAGCCACAGGTGAAGTAATGAGGTTCAGAGGATCAGCCTTATAAAATGCGCCTTTGAGAATTTAGATGTAAATTTTGATGATCAAGTTAATAAAGTAATTGTTGAGAGTGAAGAATATTTTGTACAGAAAGCTCTAATTGGTAGATTTGTCAAGTTTTGGCCTAGCCTAGCTAGTCTTCACAATTGGATCAAGAACATGTGGAGCCCGATCCTAAAAGGTGATGCAAAAATATACTGTTGCACTCGAGGATTTTTTATTGTGGTTTTTGATAGTGCTCAGGATAAAAATACTATTCTCTATGATTATCAATGGTATTTTAATGAGCATCTACTCATGCTTAAACCTTGACATCTTGCTTTCAATCCTATTTTAGAATCCTTCTCGATTACTCCCACTTGGGTACGGCTGCCAAATCTCCTGCTCCAATTCTAATAGGGACCTTGTTTTGTAACAATTAGAAATAAACTGGGGAAATTCTTGGTTGTGGATGAAAGCTCCTCTATTTTCTTACATACCACTTATGCATGCATTTTGGTAGATTTAGATCTTTCAAAAAAATTGCTAGCTAAAATTACCCTGAAATCTTCTTCCCATAGCTACAATCAATGTTTGGATTATGAAGGCTTACCCTTCCGCTGTCATAGGTGTTTTGAGATTGGTCATATGGCTACTAGTTGTTCCAAACATAAGATGGCGGGACAAGCCTCATGGTGGAAAGATGCTGATGCCCTCCATTACTTAGTGGAAAAAGAGGTTCTTGCTCCATCAGAGGAGATAGCAATCATGAACCCTCTCTAAAGTCAAGTGTGCCAGAGGTTGGTTCAACTGCTATGAATAGTATGCATTTGGATACCTCTCCAAAGATGAGGACTCCTGTCAAAGTTTCAACAACTTCTCATGAATCAACTTCTTCTAGGGTAGGTAGTAGTTTAGTTTTAGACTTGAAGTTACTTGAGCATGATGGATTGTTTCCCTCACATGTAGAGACTTCTAAAGTATTAGATATGGAGGCCATTTCCCCAGCCATTGAAGTCGCGACTTTAGAGGCTAGGAACATAAACAATATTTGGATAAAGGTGTAGAAAAAAGAAAAAGAAAATGTTATTGACAGCACATAGTATGCAGTTACACTGCCATCACAAATAATTGTGCCTTGGTTCTTGGCAGGGTGGATTGGATTTTTTAGAGCACTCTTATTAATGGGTATGTACACTTCATTGATCAATGTTAATGTTAATGGTAGTAACAAATTAGTAGTAGTTTTATAATATGGGTCAGTTTATAGTTTGACTACTTTTGTAAGGATAGACGTGCAAAGCAGAGTTTGGCTTTGGTTTTTTCAAACGTTCATGTACCTCAAAACCAGGTTTTTACACCAAAAAATAAATAAAGTAAACAATATACATAAAATAAAATATTTCTTAGCTAAAAATCAAATGTTATATGTCCATATATGTATTTAGTAAATTAAATAAAATAACTCTTAAAATAAATAAAATAGGTTGAAACTATATTTCTCAACATTTTTTTTAATTAGATGTATTTAAGATATCTATACCAGTTTTGATTTTATCATCATACTTAATTCTATTATGACACGTAACTCTATCATCTAAGTTAATTGCTTACTATTCAATTTATTATAAATATTTAATTAGTCTAAATAATTTTTATTTTTTTAAAACTTTTATTCTCTTTAAAGGTTACATGTTATAAATCATTTAAAGATTGACCCAAAAATTAGGTTAAAGAAAAAATTATTGGATTGATTATTTACCAATGTTTGCAACCCTGTTAATGATACAAAAGTGTGTACAAGAATTTCCAAAACTCCCATTGGAAGAAAGAAAAGAATTATGGATCACCAATGGCGTTTTTAACCAGAAGCTTCACACTTTCAAGAAAAGAGTTATTTTATTTAATCTTTTAATTACAATATTTACATTTGCGTAAACGTCCCAAAATGTTGGAACTGCAAGATAACCATCGTTTGTCTTGATGGAATTTGCGTGCGTCTTACAAATATCCCGGAAATAGGAAGTCCTTATGTACTAGGGGTCCCGGGAAAATATTAAATCCTAAAGCCGGGACTGCAATTTTCGTTGGGTGTGGCGTCTGTCGAATAGACAACCTGGCACACGTGGTACTTTAGTTGTTTCGCCCCACCCTCTTTCCAGTACGGCAGCGCAGGGTTTGTATCTGGATTTTTTACCATAGCCGTTGCAGACTGAATGTTATCCCACACACCCAAACCAATAATCCGCTTCCCGTCCAGCGAGTCATAGAAGGAATACGAATATACGCCATTGAGCCGATTAAAATAGGCTTTCAGAATGGCAAGGCAGGAGTAAGAGAGCATGTCTTGTTTCTTGGGGTTGCACTTTATTCTGCGAATGCTCACCACATCGCCCAACGACAGCTGTGCAAAAAGTTTGCCTTCGCTTGTCTGCTGGGAACTCAGGCGGAAGTAACCCGAGTTTACTACTTTAACCTCGCACTTTAATCCCTCAATAAACGCTACTGACTGCATCAAACCATTAAAAAATTAATCATAGATTCAGTGATCATTGATTGCTTGTGGTAATATCACTATTTTGATCAGGTAAACTACCTCAGGCAGATTTAAGTTTGTTCTGTCAGCGCTTTGCGATGCCTCCTTTCCTACTGCAAAAACAGCCGCCTGCAGAAAAAAGGAACATATGATTTTAAGGCAATTGAACCAAAGCAGCTCTAATGAGGAGAATCTAATAACTACATATACATAAGAAGAAAGAGAGCTACATACCCATGAACAGTCGAGACACCTTAAAATTGCGACGTTAATGTCGCGGGTGTTTTTTAAAGAATCTGCCACAGCGGTCATGTGGACAATTACATCGTCGATGTCGCAGGCGTCGTGAGGCTTGAAGATCCCAAATGAGACGCTCATGCTTTCGCTCTGCTTTTGGCCGTCATCTAACGTAACGGAAGTAATCATCTTAATTTCGCCTTTTTGGGTTCGCGATGAGAAGGAACAAATACTGATCTTCAAATATATGCTTGTGATAAACACATTTGCAAGGCAAAGGCAGGGATATAAGGGCGCAACCGTGGATAAAATGGCGTGTGGTACGCTGGCAAGTTATAACACGAACTCAACGCGGTTCGTTATTTAATCTTGTATAAAGGTGTCGGTTAAAAGGTCGACCATATATTCATGTCCACCTTGCACGCTGACCCAGAACTGACATTTGCACAGGCATACCGAATTCACATAGGAAAGTAACACGAAATGTGATAATTGCAGAAATAAAGTAAACGCGGATACAACTTACAAGGAAACAAAGGGGCAAGTGGGATGGTCAACAATCGGGCAGCCACGTTACGCGCTCAACCCACTCACAATACAAATAACTCACATTGGATAAGATCGGCGTATTAGTTGGATTTTGGAAACAGTGGGCCCTCCATTCATTTGAATCACGTTGAATAAAGTCTATGTAAGATATTAGTTTCCTTTTCATGATGACGACAAGGCCCTCATTTTCCCGTATTTGTAGATATCTTCTCAGCAAAGCTTATCATTTATATAAAATCACAATATAATTTTTATCGTTTTGATTTTTTCAAAATATATCATTGGAATTTGGCACTTTCTTATATACGGAGAATCCTATAGGGGAAATACCCAATAACTGAGATAGTTTCCATGGTTGACATAGTATTTGTGCATTTAAGATCTAATATTTTTAAAAGTTTAATAATAGTAGTTGTGACTTTAAGGTTGTTAGTGTTGACTATAAGTACTAATAATTGAATGAAATGTGTCCTTTAGATCTAAAAAGCAACCAATCATGTGATCCCACATCAGCGCACCAACAAAACATGACTTAATGCGCATCTATTGGTCCACCTTTTTTGGGGGAACTATTTGACACCTCAACAAAAAGAATGCTGATGTGGCATCATATTTGATGATGTGGCCCCGAAACCTTAGTTATAAGTAGGGGCCTTGCCAAGTAAGCTACTGTAAAAAATTTGGAGTGATTCGAAATTGCCACGTATGATTTTGAGAGGCGTGAAGTTAGGGTGCTCAACTACTGGGTCCTCTCCCCTAACAATAGCTATTCTTAAACATCATCCATTTCAATGTCCAAGATTAATTTTAGCCAATAAAAGTAAGACAAATATTTTCTAATTTTTGTTCTGGATGAGGTATAAAATTGCTATTGATTATTTGACCATTGAAATAGACGATATTTAAGTAGAGTGGATAGGAACGTTGATCCTTCACTAATGCCTTCCATTAGATTTTGGAAATTGGGTCATAGTCAAGAACGATGATATAAATTTAAAATATTTATAAGATTTCCATTTATTTTGGAAATTGGATCATAGACAAGAACGATGATATAAATTTAAAATATTTATAAGATTTCCATTTGATTTTGGAAATTGGGTCATAGATAGGAAAAATGTTTTACATCAAAGCTCTGCCAAGATTTTTTGGCTTTGCTTGTCTCCATGTCATACTACCTTAGAAAGAAGGAGTCTTTTGCTTTATTTTGCATTTATTGCGGTGCTCCTTAAGTTGCCAACCCTGTGGGCAATTTTCACTTTTAAATGGCCTCGACATTTCATACCTCCACAACTATTGTTGCTCAAGTCAAAGGTTCGACGATGATAAATAATGGCACCTCCGCTCAAGTGACCCAAAAAGTTTCTTCCCAAGGTGTTTCACAAGGCATGTCCCTTGAATCACCAACTAATATTGTTGTTCTAATTCATAAATTTGATAATGCATGTCACAAGTTAGAAAATTTTACCTTGATGAGGTATTTTGTAGGTAGAGTCCATTCCTCTTTTTTAGTTTTCAAACCCTAGACTCAAGATTTTGTCATTTTTGATGAAAAGCCTCTTACGATCCTTGTTTGGGTTGAGTTCCTTAGGTTGCCCTTGTCGTGTTGGAATTTTCTAATCCAGGTAGCCTCTTCTTTAGGCTCTATAGTTTGTGTTGAACTTGAATGATTCTATTTGGCTCATCCTTAGTAGTGGTTTTGTGTTAAGTTGGATTTATCCAAGGACCTAAAAGAAATTGTCAATATCTAGATTGGTCAAACGAGATATGCTCAACGTATTCTCTATCTAAACCTACTGAATGCCTATTATAGATGTCAATCCTTTGAACGTAAGATTCAAGATTGCCCTTTGGCTTCTCCTCGTCCAAAATCTTCTGCACAACCTGCTTCCGGGTCATCACCTTCTACAAAAAAAAGGAAGGATGGTCTACAATGGTTAGTCACAAAGCCAAGAGCTTTGATAATAATAATTCTACCACCAATCCATCTTCAAGCTCTAGGGCTTAGGATTCAAAGAATGTTTCAAAATCTCCATATTCAGGGAAACCTGAACTTGACTCCCTTAGGGAGACTTCTCGTGAGGTGTAATTTGTAAAAACTCTGTTAGTGGTGTCAATTTTGTCTCAGGCACTAGCCATCAATGCTCAACATGCTTCCCATCCTTCGATTGCATAGAAAAATGTCTCACACTCCACCAAAGAGACTAGAAGAGAAAGTTTCTATCAAAAAATGATAGATGGTCCAGCTCAACTTCTAAATAGGAATTTTTGACTCAAATGAATCCATTTTATAGAACAATTATTCCTCTCTTGATAAATTAGATAAAGAGGAATTGACTCTTGACACTCATTTATGAATTGTGTTTCCAAGAATACTCTAGGTCTAATAGGCCTCCCGAGGAAATACTCTATTCATGATGCTTGACTTCATTTCTAGGTCTAGACATTCTCTGTTTACAAGAGGTTAAAATTTCTAGTTTTTTTCTTTCTCCCACATGCCATGTTATTTGGCCTTCCAATCATTTCTTGTGTAGTAACCATAATGCATGTCAAGGTGGTGTCATCACTTTTCTCTCTCCTGTGTGGCATTAACACTTAGTTGACTAGGGATGTGACCCCACCAACTAAGCATTGTGGACTCTTTTCAACATTAACAATCATTCTTTTAGAGTTATTAATATTTATGCTTTGAATGATGTTGTCAAGAAATCTTCCCTCTGAAGATGGATTGGTAATCCAATGTATGTCACCAATTGAGTTTCGTGTAAGGATTTTAATATGATTGAAATGTCCTATGATATATGTGGGGCCTTTCCTATACATTGGATAGTTAGTGAAAGACAACCTAGTTCTTTATGCATAATAAATTAGGACTTTTTGATCCCAATCTTGGTCGCCACAAAGATCATATGATGTGGTACACTTGGAGTAATATGAGAGCTAGCCTTGATAGAGTACTTAATCATCTAGATCAAGCCATGTGTTGCTAGCTCAATCTTTTTTTCATTTACCAATTATTATTCATTGCTAGTGGAACCTTTGTTGGACATTATCCTTTCAGACCACTTTCCAATATTGTTCTGTATTGAATAGAAAATTGCTAAACCCAAGACTATGAAGACTCATTTTTTCTCAACATGTCATTACTCAATCATAAATCCATGTTATCCCACATTCAACGCACATTTAGAATTTAGAACCATGTTTTATGCATGCAAATGACTAGATAGCTTGTTGGAATGATGACATTTAACCCATACTTCTCACCTCCTCTACATTTATGGGCATCAATTGGCCCATTTCTATCACCTCTTTTATGAGGCTACCACCTCAAAGCTCCACCAAGCCACCATTGCTTTAGAATCTAGCCATTTGATTTAATTACTCAACTTCGAGTGGCTTAACTCTACCATTAGAAGTATGTTGTAGATGCTCACATAGTGCAAGGAGCCTAAATCAAGGCTTGGCCTCATTGGCTCAAGATTGGTGACAAGGTCTAAAAAAATTCTTATAGGATTTGTGTGCCTATCATACTTCTCAATCTTTTAAAAATTAGAGACATGAAGCATCTATTGAATGAGATCCCTAATACTCTTCAAGATTGTGTTCAACACTATGAGCAAATTTCTGTTGTTTGTGAGTATACTCCACTATAGTTGGTTATCGTTGTGCAAATTTTGCCCACCATTTCAAAATTTTAATGCATATCAGATTATAGAGGTAGCTTCAACCATAATCAGGCACAAAGTCAGTCAGATTCATATTCGTGAAAGGATTCAAACATAAAAGGGGAAAGCTACAATCTCCTCTTCCATCAGAGATGTTAGCGTTGCTAACATTTTGTTACAAAGTGATGGCTCTATGGAGATAACTATTTTTGTAGAATCTATTTTTGTGTTTGAGAATGTTTATGTGAAAGAGATGAAAAGAACAATGTGTGCATGTATTGAATCAATTATCCCCTGATATACTTTATGTTCGTATGCAAGCCCTCCATGATTCTGGAGCCTGGTGAATCTCTGGGCCCATTAAAGGAAATCTAAGAGAGACACTTCCTTCCTCTTTGATCATTATATCTTATGCTATTAACATCACAGTTTGGCGTTTGCATATGCTCCTTTATATTCAAATGGCACCTCCATTCCATCACCATCATCTTGATACCTTACCAGTAGGTTCTCCTGTCTATCATGATCAGTTGTCTTAATGGAAACAAACCATTACAAGCATAGTGTAGGTTTGAGTACGCAGCCATTGTAAAGCCTCAGTCATAATGAATATGGCGCGACATCCTTCAAAGAAAAGCACACCAAACATTCTATTAATGAGGCACCACAGTGCATGAGATTATAAAGATGAGTCTATTATTTAAAAAAAAAACTTCCGATCAAAGACACGCTGCCAGTATAATGGTCAAAGTTGCTATTTAATTGTCAAAGGCTCTGTCTTTTTAAAGATACGAGCAATAATATATTTAGAGACATGGTGCAGGCCATTGAAATAACATAATGGATACCACTGACTCAACCATTCAAAAGTGGCAATAGCATCAGGAGAGTATAGCACCAGGCCAATACACAGAAAAGGAACGACATGATAAAGAAGGATCGGCCATTAATAATAGCCTTGTAGATTTCCAATGCAACCACCATCCAATAACAGTAGCGATGCTTGATTATAAGTTAAGGCATGAAGAATATGAAGCTCAGCCTAAGAAATGGGGTGCAGGCCAAAAACGACATCATCTTGCATTCAAAGGCACGTTATATGTAATAAAGGTCATGTCCATAGCCAAGGTGCGGTTCACACAGGAGGATGATGGCCTATTTAAGACTCAGCGGAGATAGAAAGAAGAATGTGCTACATATGAGAAGGCTCACACTATTCCAAGGGTGGCGCTGCCCTAAGAGCCGAAGGTGCCACTTTATTAAACAATGAGAGAACTATACACAGAAAAGAGAATGGCTACCTAAATGGCACTGCTCCTGATCAAGAGTCCCAGCCACTTCAAAGTTCCAGATATCCATCATCACAGAATGGTGCATTCATTCATAATGGTGGCGTAAAGATGAGAAACAACCTGTCTAATAAGCGTTCAACCTCCAAATGTAGCGGCATTGAGATGATAGCATCGATATGTATTAAAGAGAAAGCACCTTACAGTGGTATATCAGGTGTTGCCCACATATAGGAATGGCAATCATTCATGAGAATGGCATAAAATCAAACAAGGCCACATGAGACCCGAGTGAAATGAATAGAGGCTACGGGCATACTCCAGTATCAAACATGGCGCTTCTTCCATAGAAGTTCAGCTTCTCAAACAAGTGAATCGACCATTCACTAAAGGAGGCATCAAATGAGAAATAGGAGCCATGACATCATCAGTATAACCTGAAGCTCACACAACATTAAAAATCCACAAAAGGCGACATCAAACAAAGACACAGTAACCATTGGATGGAGACTCGATCTAACGACAATGAGAGCAAAAGGAGAAATGGCACTGGAGTTAGCCACTTGGTGGCACTACAGGCATTTGAGGGGCAAGCAAGGAAATTTCTCTCCCAAATAAGTGCCAAGGAGACACGTGGAGGCTGCGGGAGACCAGAAATGAGCTTCATTTCATTTTATTAAAACTCAATGTGTCATGTGAGTGTCTTTTATTAAATGTGGAATCTCATTTGAAACACGGTGGACCCTCTTTAATAAGATGAGTTTAATATTAATGAGGAGTATTTCTAAACTCCCGGGGGAGTCTAAATTCAGTTTTAAATGTTTTAGTGAGAATCAAAATTTGCGGGTCCCTCGTGCAAAATAGAAGCCATGCTTTATTAATTTTATTTGACTCTTATATGCCTCACATAAGGAGATGAAACAAACCCTAAAATAGTAAAGGCATCTTTATTTTCACGGGAAGTTTCATGGCAGCCGTAAGAAGAATGGGCAGGAGTACGTTTTTCACGCCATAGGTCAAGCATTTGCAGCAATGTATTTTCCAGCCATGGAAACTACAACAGGAGAGCCGGTTCACTGGGAGATACATTTATTCCAGTCAGAATCAGTGCCAAATTTTGGGGAAGATTTTATGGACAGTTGTAGATATTTTTCTGAGTAGTTGCAAGAGATTCACAAAGGATTTTTGCCTTTAAATACATAGATCCGGGTCAGTTACATACAGTTCTAGAATTCCACAGTTCTACATAGATCAGAGATTTGAGCAGCAAACCAGAGATACGCTTTGCCTCAATAGTGAATGCTTTTCATGGGAATGTAACATTTTATTTTGTGCATATTTGCCTTTGTGAATTTGTTCTTCATTCAAATAAAGTGTTGGTGTTCTGTTCAAATATGAGTGTCTCTGTTCCTCGCTTCTTTAATTCTCTATTTTGGAAAGCCTCTATTAGATCTATTTATAAACTAGGTAACTGATCATGATGATGCTCTTTGATTCCTCCAGTTAAATCTATTAGGGTTTGACACTATGCAATTGGGTAGTTGTTTAAATCTGGTGCATTGCCTTAGGAAGGTAGTTTAATATTGTATCTATAATCTTGTTTCTCTTTCCTTTTTCCAAAACCCCATTGAAAGAGGAAGAGCCAGCTTCTGTAAAATCTAGAGGTTGCTTTAGGGGTCAATCCCACATCTCTGAAGCTTCTCATGTTGATGCTGAAACCCGCGCAATTTTATACATCAATAGTTTTTGGCACGCCCAGTGGGACTGGAATCAAAGACTTGGGTTTTTGTTTTCAAGGAATCTTTGCTCTATATTTTGTGGTTTTGGTGGAAAATCACAAAAATATCTGCTCATAGGAGCATGAATCTTCCATCTGGCGACTCTATTGGTGAATCTTTCTCAGATCTTTGCTCCTGCTGACCATGGCAGCCCCAGGTGTCTATGTGCATTTGAATATTCAAGCAAGGGATCTACCCTTTGTTACTTGGGATTCAAGTCCTCTTGTTCTTCAGCAGTAGGGTTAGGTTCTTGACACATCATGGAAGGCGCTGCCTCATTTTCTTGGAGATCACTACCTCATTTTCTTGGAGATGGCTCTATTTGTCCTATAGATCACATTCAAGATGTGGTAAGTTTATGCACCATTCATAGTATCACAACTAAGAATCATGTTCTTCTATTGCTGGCATCTTCCCTGAAAGGCAAGGCAAAAGAATAGTATAGAAGTTTGTAGCCCGGTTCAATCACTAGATGGGATCAGCTAGGAGGACTCATCTACAATCGTTTCAAAGAGAGGACAGATGTTAGCACCCTTACTTAGAATCTTATTACCATCAAAAGACACCCAATGGAGAGCATTTGCGATTTTGATTTAAGATTTGATAAGGTATGGAAGAAATTCTCTATTGATATCAGGCCTCTTCCAGTCTTTGCATTTCTTTACTATTTAAAGGCTTTAGACCCTGAGATCTCCATGACGATCCAAGCCTTAGGAGGTGAAACTCTACTCCAATCATATGATTTTGCTATTAGGGCTGAAAATAACCTCATAGACGCTGGTAAATTGCCCCTTCTACCCTTAGCACCTTTGTTGCCTCATGCAAATAACCTGTCTCAAATTCTTTTTGGTAGCCAAATGCATATAAATTTTAGTCCACCCACCCTCCCTGCTGATTTGTCAAATCATGAGGAGATGAGTGTAGTAAAATAATTTATAAAGATCCTCTCCTAGATCAAGCCATGTATAATGCTGATCCAAATTTTATGCCCCCAAGTTTGTATGAACATCAATATGAACATAACTAGAAGATGCCCAATTATATTGAGAATTATACTTTACAAGCCTCTGTAGCTACAAATCAGCCCATAGAAGTCACAGGTTAGGTTCTTTGTCATTTTGACATTAAAGAGAATCAAAGTCTCAAAGATCAAGATAGAAGTTAGGGAGTGACTCATGTTTATTCAATGTGTTCTTATGATCATGAGCATCATGTATCCATGGTAAAGAGTGACTTAGAAACTCAGATAACTAATACATCATATTCAAAAGATGTCTATGAATTGCAACTTCTAGAAGTTGAAAAGTACTTCAAGAGGGACTTTGAAGTTGAAAAGTATTGGGTGAATAGTGATGTACAGTCTGTATCTCATCTTGAGGAAAAAGTTGCAAAGGAAATTTTTGAATCTGTAAATACAAAGTGCCTTTATTTGTGCAATGAGGTTTCACACTTTAAATAAGAAGGTACAAAAATTCTTGAACATGAGCAGTAGAGTGAAGATTTATTCTCACTTTTTCAATAGGGATATTGGATTCTGGATGTAGCAGATCCTACCATTGAACATGTGAATGTCTACTTTGCAAAGCCTGCTGAAGTGGATCATAAAGAAGAGGTTGAAGAGAGAACCTGTGTAAAAGTTGATTTGTTTTCCATTTTTGAAAATGGTTAATCTCTTTTTCTTGATAAAGACTCATAGCTACAAAATGAGGTCCAAAGACACATCTGTAAAAGTGAAAGGTCACATATCAAGTCACATACCGAGTCACATTCTACACCTTTCTTCTTCCATGAAGGAATCCCAATCAGATTCAAGGTTGTAATTGGCAGCTCTGTCACATGCACACCTAGTTTTGATGCTATCATGGGTCATGAACCTGTTGAAGGGCCTACAAAAGAAGTCACTGATGAAGTCTAGTCAACATAAGCTTTTAAATACAAGCTAAGAAATAAGCTCCAACACTTGATTTTCCCATCCCACCCTCCGTTGAAGAAAGAACAACATGCAAATTAGCCTGATTGGTATATTCATGCCAAAGAGGACTCTCCAGAGAAAAGGAAAATGAAAAGGTACAAGTTTCTATATACTTCTTCATGCATTCAGTGGAGAAGCATTATCAGACATGACAGTTATTTTGTTGTCCCGATAAATGGGCATATTCCTATGTGTTCCATTTGTTAGTGATTAGATCTCAGAAGTCCAAAATAAGTTGTAGCATCATCACTAGGTTTTTAGTTTCAGTTAGTTTACTTTTAATAAATCTCAATTGCTGCAACAAAGGTCCTGTGGTTCAGCTTTGTATCAGTTTCAGAGGTTTGAATGATCATCAATGGGTTTCAGTTCTGGATGTGTTTAGCTTCATCTTGATATGACTCTATGCGCAATGGACAAGGCACTATTTTTTCTGGGTTCTCAGTGAGCAGGCTTACCTTCCTAGCCAATTGCCAAGAACTATTGTGTAAATTTTGCCCACCATTTCAAATTTTAATGCATATAAGATTATAGAGGTAGCTTCAACCATAATCAAGCACAAAGTCGGTAAGATTCAGATTCATGAAAGGATTAAGACATAAAAGGGGAAAGCTACAATCTCCTCTTCCATCAGGGATGTAAGGGCTGCTAACATTTTGTTACAAAGTGATGGCTTTGTGGAGATAATAGTTTTTGTAGAATCTATTTTTGTGTTTGAGAATGTTTATGTGAAAGAGATGAAAAGAAGAATGTGTGCATGTATTGAATCAATTTCCTCCTTCTATACTTTTAGTTCGTATGCAAGCCCTCCATGATTTTAGAGCCTGGTGAATTTTTGGGCCCATTAAAGGAAATCTTAGAGAGAGACTTCCTTCCTCTTTGATAATTAGATCTTATGTTGTTAACATCACAATTTGGCATTTGTATATGCTCCTTTATATTCATACAGCACCTCCATTCCATCACCAGCATCTTGATACCTTACCGGTAGGTTCTCCTGTCTATCATGATCAGGTGTCTTAATGGAAACAAGCCATTACAAGCATAGTGTAGATTTGAATACGCAACCATTGTAAAGACTTAGTCATAATGAATATGGCGTGGCATCCTTCAAAGAAAAGCACACCAAACATTCTATTAATGAGGCACCACAGTGCATGAGATTATAAAGAGGAATCTATTATTTAAAAAAAACTTCCTGATCAAAGGCACGCTTCCAGTATAATGGTCAAAGTTGCTATTCAATTGTCAAAGGCTTGGTCTTTTTAAAGATATGAGTAATCATATATTCAGAGACATGGTGCAAGCCATTGAAATAACATAATGGATATCACTGACTCAGCCATTCAAAAGTGGTGATAACATCAGGAGAGCATAGCACTACCAATACACAGGAAAGGCACGGCATGATAAAGAAGGATCGACCATTAATAATGGTGTTGCAGATTTCTATCGCAGACAACATCCAATAACAGTGGCACTGCCCAATTATAAGTTAAGGCATGAAGAATATGAAGCTTGACCTAACAAATGGGGTGCAAGCCAAAAATGACATCATCTTGCATTCAAAGGCACATTATATGTGATAAAGGTCATATCCATAGCCAAGGTGCAGTTCACACAGGCGGATGATGGCCTATTTAAGACTCAGCGGAGATAGAAAGAAGAATGCATTGCATATAAGAAGGCTCAAACTATTCCAAGGGTGGCACTACCCTAAGAGTCGAAGGTGCCACTTTATTAAACAATGAGAGAGCTATACACAACAAAGAGAATGGCTATCTAAATGATGCTACTCCCAATCAAGAGTCCCAGCCACTTCAAAGTTTTGGTTATCGATCATCACAAAATGGTGCTTTCATTCATAATGGTGGCGTAAAGATGAGAAATGACTTGCCTAATAAGCGTTCAACCTCTAAATGTAGTGGCATTGAGATGATAGCATCGATATGTATTAAAGAGAAAGCATCTTACAATGGTATATCAGGTGTTGCCCACATATAGGAATGGGGATCATTAATGAGAATGACGTAAAATCAAAGAAGGGCACATGAGACCCGGGTGAAATGAACAAAGGCTATGGGCATACTCTAGTATCAAACATGGTGCTTCGTCCATAGAAGTCTAGCTTCTCAAACAAGTGAATCAGTCATTCACTAAAGGAGGCATCAAATGAGAAATAGGAGCCATGGCATCATCAGCATAACCTAAAGCTCACACAGCATTGAAAATCCACAAAAGGAGACATCAGACAAAGACACAGTAACCATTGGATGGAGACCAGATCTAATGGCAGTGAGAGAAAAAGGAGAAATGGCACTGAAGTGAGCCACTTGGCAGTATTGCAAGCATTTGAGGGAAAAGCAAGGAAATTTCTCTCCCAAACAAGCACCAAGGAGACATGTGGAAGCTGCAGGAGGCCGGAAATGAGCTTCATTTCATTTTATTAAAACTCAATGTGTCACGTGAGTGTCTTTTATTAAATGTGGAATCTTAGTTGAAGCATGGTGGGCCCTCTTTAATAAGATGAGTTTAATATTAATGAGGAGTATTTCTAAACTCCCGGGGGAGTTTAAATTCAATTTTAAATGTTTTAGTGAGAATCAAACTTTGTGGGTCCCTTGTGCCATATAGAAGCCATGCTTTATTATTTTTATTTGACTCTTATATGCCTCACATAAGGAGATGAAACAAACCCTAAAATAATAAAGGCATCTTTATTTTTCATGGGAAGTTTCATGGCAGCCATAAGAAGAATGAGTGGGAGTAAGCTTTTCATGCCACGGGACAAGCATTTGCAGCAATATATTTTCCATCCATGGAAACTACAACAGGACAACTGATTCACTAGGAGATACAGTTATTCAAGCTAGAATCAGTGCCAAATTTTGGTGTAGATTTTATGGATAGTTGTAGATATTTTTCCAAGCAGTTGTAAGAGATTCACAAAGGATTTTTGGCTTTAAATACACAAATCTGGGTCAGTTACATATAGTTCTAGAGTTCCACAATTCTACACAGATCAGAGATTTGAGCAGCAGACCAGAGATATTCTTTGCCTCAGCAGTGAATGTTTTTCATGGGAATGTAACATTTTATTTTGTGCATATTTGCCTCTGTAAATTTGTTCTTCATTCAAATAAAGGGTTGGTGTTCTGTGCAGATATGAGTGTCTCTGTTCCTCATTTCTTTAATTCTCTGTTTCTTAAAACCTCAATTAGATCTATTTATAAACTAGGTAATTGATCATGCTGATGCTCTTTGATTTCTCCAGTTAAATCTATTAGGGTTTGATATTGTGCAATTGGGTAGTTGTTTAAATCCGATGGATTGTCTTAGAAAGGTAGTTTAATATTGTATCTGTAATCTTGTTTCTCTTTCCTTTTTCCCAAAACCTCATTGAAAGAGGAAGAGCCAGCTTCCGTAAAATTTGGAGGTTGCTTCAGTGGTCAATCCCACATCTCTGAAGCTTCCCATGTTGATGTTGGAACCCACGCAATTTTATACATCAACAGTTACATTACAATAGTGCCTTAATGTGGCCCCTTGCTAGGTTTCCTAATCCATTCTTTTTGATCAACATCTCACCAAAGATGACTTAAGGGAGGCTATTTTTTCAATGTCCAATGACAAGGTGTCTAGTTTGGATGGATTTCCTTGTGAATTTGATAATTCCTTTTAGGATACTATGGGTGAGGGAATTCACAAGGTCTACCTTGAGGCTTTTTATACAAAATATTTATTAAATTTAATCAACAAGGGAAATATTAAGTTCATACCTAAAGCTAGAGGTCCTGGAGATATTTGAAACTAGCGGTTGATCACCTTGTTGAATGTCCCCTATAAGATTATTTCCAAGGCTTTGGATCTTAATCTTAGAGCAATTTTTAGGTAAGTAAACAAAATTTTCATGACCCAATATTTTGTACGATAATATCCCTCAGGGAAATCTTTCTAAAAAATATAATTTTTAATTCTTTTTATTTAACTATTATGTTTATTTTCTATTTTCTAGTGAACATTATTTTTTTTACAAAACATAAAGGTCTTTGTTTGACGCATGTGGAAAAATAGAAAAAGTAGGAAAGAATCTAAAAAATATAACTACCCTCCATATTGATGTCCTTGTTTAAAAATAATAATTTGGATATTTACAAAAATGTTATTTTGGATGGGAAAATACTAGTCTAAATTATAATTAAAGATAGATAAATTAAAAAATTAATAATAAATAAAATATGTAACAAAAAATAAAATTTAAAATATTTGTGTCCTAGATATTAGTATTAATTATCTATATTTAAAAGTTAGGAATTGATTTTATTTCTAGCAAAAGTTATGTTGGATGAAAATATTATTCATTAAAATACTATAAAATATAAGAAACAAGATATTAACAAATGTTTTAAAAATGAAACATATTATATTTAGAATCTACATATAGAATCTCAAAAATTACTAGTTGATATCATCTTTAAATTCTTAATGATTTGCTTGCTATACATGACGATAAGGTTTTGAGTTTTCTATACATGGCTAAAAATGTTGTTTTGAGTTTCCTACTTGGTCCAAAAAGAGGAACATACCCTTATTCTTCCACCCCATTAGATTTAGTAATTGTTTCCTCAATTCAAGCCTTGACGATAAGATTTCTAGAGGGAATGTTAGGACCCTTATGTCTTAACCTTGTACCACTTTTAGCATCGTAATAGTCATAGTATATCTACTTAGTTAATATTACATTATGTGGATTTATCCCACATTATTTTTATTTTGCAAGTCACTATTTGTGAGATCTTTAAATTGATGTTATAATAAAGCACAAATATCATTTTATAATCATGCTTTGTAATAGAGCTTTTCTCTCTAGGAGTTTGTTGTCTTAAAGAGACCCTAATCCTTGTTAATATTATAGGAGTGATCAACTCCTTCCCAGGATCCTCAGTGTGCAAAACAACACCCTCACAGATACATGAGAGAAGCAAAGTGCTCTTCCACCAAATAATAATAATAATAATAATAATAATAATAATAATAATAATAAACACTTAAGGGTATCAAAACCTAATTAAATTTGAGATAAATGTAAGAAAAAAACATTAATATGCAACCCTAGTGATGAAACCCTAAGTAGTATTCAAAAGTTACATTCACCTTTCTATGTAAGGGAAAATTGCACCAACATAAAAAATGGAAGATAAATAAATAAATAAATCACTTACATAAAAAATTTAACCTAAATTTAATAGTTGAGAGTGGAAATTGTAAATGGAGAATTGATATATAAAATTAAATAAATTTAACACAATACTTAGCTCATCTTTTAGTGAATGAAATATGTTGCATGACATGCTAGGAATTAATTCACCATAGTTCCAAAATTTTAGGACTCAATATGAATATAAACTTTTAGAATCTTAAGAATGACTATTCTACTCTATGGGTCCAATCCATGCCTTCAAAACTAATCTATGCAAGTGAAAAAGTGACTTAATAAATGGATCTAAACCTATGATGTGGATCCAATTTTTAAACCCTTATTATCTGAAATTTATTCACATATGTGTATATCCTTTAAATCTTTGTAAGGATTGGTAGTGTTTCTAAGCACCTTTGGAAATCTATTAAATTATGATGGTAATATTTTCCTCAATAAAACTCCTAAATGGACCAATTCAATGATGATGAATCAATTTTGAGAACAACAAGAAAGCATGCAATATGCTCCTTAGATGATGATGCAATGTTGATGTAATTCCTTTTATCAATTTGCAATTGAATGAACTACAGTTGAGTAGTCCCCATCTATCTAAGATGATTCATTTCAATTATAATGTCTTTAAATACACCACCCTAGCATACAATTTCAAATTAGTTGTGTTAAATAGTTCACTCATAACTACTAGTAAAGGTGGGAAACAGAGGGCCAAATTAAGAAAATGAAATTTAAAATTTTGGGGTTTACATGTGTGACCATAAAATTGACCTAGGCCGATTCTACACCTGCACCTGCAAATCTCAATTAAGGTGATGATGAATGACTAAATATGGTGATTGGATCTAGATCTTAAAGATGAGTGATGATGAAGACAAACTATGATAAAATCATTTCCCAACTTCCATTCAAAATTAGACCATCTTCTACACTAGTTGATGCATAAAACAGAATCTAATCAATATAAACTCAAAATATAATAGTAAATATATAATTTTCACCTAAGTTACAAATATACATAACTGCTACAACACAAATACTTATTATTATTAATTATATTCAATATAATCACTATCTAAAAATCTAAACAAAGAATCTTTTTTCTTCATTGTTTAATGTTATAGAACTCTCTCGCTCTCTCATGCTTAATTTGAAATTGGAGGCCAAGTTGGGAGTAGTTGTTGGGCGCCTACCTATTGATGTTACATTTGACGCCCAACGTTGCCCGTGTTCACAATTTGGCAGGTACAGGTTAACAGTTGGCAAGGCGCCAAGCCACAAACATTACTGCACGTGATGCGGCACTGCTTGTTTCTAAAATGTGAGGTGTAGATTCATCCCAGAGAGCTTGGAGTACAACACTTCCGTACAGATGTCATTTGATCAGCTTTAGGGAGTTCCGTTTATAAAAGTCTTTCAACATGGAAGACTCAAGTCTTCCAACGAACGTGACAGATGCTTCAAAAAGGCAGCATGGAAAATGTGAAAATCATTTAAAAGGCAGTTTTAAATAAAAGCTCTTGGTCAATGAACAACTTTAGACAAACTTGGTATTAATTTATTGATACGTAGAGTCAAATGCTGATATCAATGCTGAAGAAAATTTAGTTGCCTTAATGGTAAAGAATTTGTGTTCTTAAAGAGCAGTTGCAAGTTTGAATCTAATTTGTATGAAAGTTATAAAATAAATATTTTAATATATAGATAAAAGTAAGTTATATTAATTTAATTTTAAAATTTAATAGATTAAACACATTTTTAGTTTTGTCATTTTACAAATGTAAAAAATTAGTATATTCATATTAATTTCCATTTTATTTTGTGTTTATTTTTATAGAAATGTTTTAATATATGAATACATGGTATATTTTTATGTTAGATTTAAGTTATATATTAAAAAAAGTTATTCTATTTGTACTAATTTCTATATATTTGTTTCTTTTTATAGATTATTATTTTATTAGATCATATCTTGAGTTATGAGATTGATCCAAATCAACTAATGATTTATCTAGAGCATTAAATTCAAAGTTCAACATTCTTGCTCCCTTTTACTAGTCATTGTGAACCACTCTAACATATGTTTCATACAACTTGTTGCTATGTCATAATACTACTTAAAGATATTCATTGTGCACTTAAATATATGTTAGAATGCAAGATGAATTGATAAGGAAAATCATTAAGGCACACAAATATGCATCATCATCATATAGGTCATCTACATGTCTACAAATGGTGTCTTCAATCTTTCTCATCATAGTTAATTTAGTTCATTAAAGAGTTTGACCTAGGAGAACTTGTTCATTTATCGAGTCAACAAGTTCCTCAATGGTGTCTCTAGACACTACATTAACTTCTCAAATTTCCAACATATGAAGGTAAACATATTCTAAGAGTGTTAAAATTTTATCAAATTATTCTCAAGTGTCATAGATCAGTTTCACATCAAGAATAGGTTTGTTCAGTTGAGATTGATCATGCAAGAGGTGACATCAATCCACAAATTTGTGTTAGTTTAAATTTTGAAATGTTCATCAAACTAAGGGGAACAATTTTGTGCAAAAATAAAATTATCATCCCAAATCAAAATCAACATCATTTATCTATGATTGATCTTAAAGGTAGACCTCACTATCTTTTTATTTAATTATCACATTTATTTCAATCCTAGTTTAACTCTAAAGTATTTATTAAACCAAGACAAATAATTTTGTGATAAAAACAAATCATTCTAAAATAACATCAACATCATTTATCTATCATTGATCATAAAACTAAACTCTCTTTATATTTTTATTTAATTACTACGTTTTTATCATATTAGTTAAATTAATTTTTTCTCAATAATTAATTACATTTATTTAATTCAATTCAATAATTACAAAAATAATAATTTACAACAAACTACAAGTTATAAAGAATTTATAAAGAACTTTTAATCCAAAAGAGAAATAAAAACTATGAAAATTTCATGTCTTTGAACCATTTAAGAATTTACTTAATATTAAGTTATTATAAATATTTATTCCCTTAATTATTTACCAATATTGGGTTTATTCAAATTTATTCCATTAATTATTTGTCAATTTTTGTTGATTTCTTTTTTGTATGTATTGCTGCATTTTTCAATATAAATAAAATCTAACATATTTTAAAAAGATATCCCTGTAGGTGTTTATTTTTAATAATTTACCATATAAGTGGAATAGGCATCTTGAGAAGAATATCTCTTGACATACTTTAGATATACTTTTTAAAATATAAATATACTACTTAATAAGTATGTTCCAAAACTAAAACAAATGTAGATGATTTAATAATAAGATATGTAGTACAAAGAAATAAGTTTTATAAATATTAAATATGCATTGAAATTGTCCATTACTTCAACTTTGTACTTTAGTGTTTATACAATACTCGTAAATAACTAACAATGCATATGTTCTTTGTAAGCACTAAGGATTAGTTGGTTTCATAGTAGTCTTAGCAATTCATCTCACAGGATCATTTGTTTCTAATAATATCATTGTCAATTTATATATTTTATAAATATTAACTATAAATAAAACCTAAATTATATGTTACTCCGTAAGAATTTTAAAATACATTAATTTAAAAATGATTTACCTCTGCTATTCCTTTGTCTCTTCTAGTATTTCTTTGGCTTGAGAAATATGGGCAACATCTTTTACATAGATAAAAGCTCATTCAAACAACACTACAAATTCTTCTATATCTACATGTTAAAGGTAAAAATAAATATTTAAAAAAAAATTGGTAAATTATTTTGGAGAATATAGCTATCTTTTGAAATGGTTTAATTTTTTTTCTCAAAACAAATTATTTGAGGTAGATTAAAGTTACAACTTCAATTCTACGTTAGATGTTTAAATGAGGATATGAATTTGGTCTCCATAATTAAAATCTTAACACTTTAACTAATAAAGTTCACCTTAGTCTAAGAGATTTCAACCTAAAACTCTATTCCAAATTGAATAACCATTTTATAGATTTGATATAAAACCCTCCAACAAAACACGACATTTTATAATAAAAGTGAAAGAAAAATAATGGATTTCAATTTTCTTTTAATTTCCTATAGAATTGAAGTCAAATTAACGATGGGTGTGGTTACAGTGGGGCTCAAGAGACTTTGACAAAGAGATTCTTCTTGCCAGACCTCAAATCCAAATGGATAACGAAGCAATCTTATCCCCAAAAACACAATTGGATAAGATTTATCTTTTATAATTAAATTTATCTTCAATTATCTTTAATATAAAAAAATTAAAAAAAAACTTTGAATATCCGCTGCTACCAATCTTTCTGTGAAGGCCGCCCCCAAGATTGCATTTCGCTCAGCAAATAATGTATCTCCACCAACGAATTCGGCCTTTAAACAATCTTCTGTGCACATTCAGGGATCCTCTGCTGATGGTTTGATTAGGCCGAATCACCCGCTGGCGGTAGTGCCTCTTCAGGATGCCGTTCTTTGTGACCCCTGCGCTGGCGATTTAGGGCCGAATTCTTCATTTTCTTCTGATTTCGTTGGGCATGCGACGGCCCCTACAAATGGCGTAATAAAAATATTTACCCATGTTTGCCACGTTCTCAATGGTACAAAACTACAAAAAATTCCAGAACTCCCATCCAAAGAAAGAAAAAAATATTTCATTTAATTTCAATTACAACATTTAGATTTACCTAAACGTCCCAAAATCCCGGAACTGCAAGGTAATAATCCTTTGCCTTGGATGGGATTTGCAATACAAATATTCTGGAAATGGGAAGTTCCGGGAAAAATTTATATCCTAAAGCCGGGTCTGCAATTTTGGGTAGGAGTGTTGTCTGTCGCATAGATAACCTGGCATACGCGGTATTTGAGCTGTTTCGCCCCAACTTCCGTCCAGTACGGCAGAGCAGGATTTGTATCTGGATATTTTACCATGGCCAACGCAGACTGAATGCTATCCCACACAGCCAAACCAATAATCCGCTTCCCGTCCAGCGAGTCATAGAAGGAACACGAATATACGCCTTTGATCTGATTAAAATAGGCTTTCAGAATGGCAAGGCAAGAGTAAGAGAGCATGTCTTGTTTCTTGGATCCGCACTGTATTCTGCGAAGGCTCACGATATCGCCCAATGACAGCTGCGCAAAGAGTTCGCCTTTGAGCGTCTGCTCGGAATTCAGGCGGAAGTAACCCGAGTCCACAATTTTCCCTGCGCACTTTAATCCCTCGATAAACGCTGCCGGCTGCACAAACCCATTCAGAAATTCACCCCAGATTGAATGATCATTGATTCCTTGTGGTAATATCACTATATTCATCAACTAACCTACCTCAGGCAGATTTAAGGCTGTGTTGTCAATGCCTTGCGATCCCTCTTTTCCTATTGCAAAAACAGCCGCCTGTAGGAAAATAAAAATAAATTTTAAGGCAATTATAACAAAGCAGCTCTAATAAAAGACCGTCTAACTATAAATAAATAAGAAAAAAGAGAGTTGCATACCCATGAACAGTCGAGACACCTCAAAATTGCGACTTTAATGTTATGGGTGTTTTGTAAAGAAACTGCCGCAGCGGTCATGTGGACAAGTACATCGTCGATGTCGCAGGCGTTCTCAGGCTTGAAGATCCCAAATGAGACGCTCATGCTTTCGCTCTGCTTTTGGCCTTGAGATAACGTAACAGAAGTAATCATCTTAATTTTGCTTTATCTGGGTGGGCGATGGGAAGGAGAGAATACTGGTCTTTAAATCTGGGGGTATGATTGTAAGGAAAAATAAGATTGTCCAGAAGTTAGGGGAAAAGTAAGATTGTATAGAATCTTTCACAGAACGGTTCAGAGAATAGAATGATGAGAAAGAAAAAATATTGGTCTTTAAATCTGTGCTTGTAACTTTTAAAAGAAAAAATAAGATTGTCTAGAAGTTAAGGGAAAAGTAAGATTAGATAGAATCTTCCTAGAGCTGTCCGGAAAATAGAAGGATGAGAACAGAAAATAGAAAGATGAGAACCGAAAATTATTGAAGAAAAAATATTAATATTTAAATTGTTAAAGAAAAATAAAATAATCTAGAAGTTAGAAAAATAAGATTATATAGAATCTTCCAGAAAATAAAACACTACAGACTCTAAAATAGACAATAAAAAAGCATTGAAGCAAATGGAAAAGTCAAGTTTCAACTATCGGGCAGCCACGTTACTTTCGCAACCCGCTCACAATACATAAAAACTCACTTTGGCCAAGACAAGAACGGCTGACTATTTGGAAACAGCCGGCGCAGCGGCGCTCCATTCATTTGAATCACATTGAGTAAAAGCGCGTTTTGTAAGTATATATAAGATTTTATAGTTTTTTTTTAATGACGACAAGGCCCACGTCATAAAACTTATCAATTATATAAAATATTTTAGTTCTCATGGCGCTCCCGAAGTCTTCACGCTCTACCGAAGAAGAGTTTTGCCCTCTACGAAAATGGTGGACTTCTCAAACTAGTTTCACCTTAATCTTTGATATCTAAAGATGTGTAGGGAAAGATGTGTAGGGACTGTGGTATTTAGAAATACCTTAAAGGAAGTTGTTGAATAGGGTCAAGTTTTCCTTAGTCACCCACCATGTCAAATAGGTTTTACGATCTTGAGTGATTGTTTAAATACAACATTCTGAAGCATGGAGATGGCTTAGATGTGAATGATGATTCTGAAGTAGATGTGTTTATCTTAAGATCCAATCAAAATGTCCCTATAATGATTTTTCATTAATTTTCCTCATTATATTTTCCCAAATGAATGAGTTTATATCCCTTGAGACATAACAAATAATTAAACAAATTTGTACCAAGTAGGCTCCCAACAACTAGTGGAAAAGACTAAGAATTGGCAATTTAAATTTAAAAAAAAATTAAATTTGGTGTTAATCTCAAGCAGCTTGGGATCAATCTTAGGCATGGAAACTATAAATATTAAGATGGGGTTGGAATGCATGGATATGTGTATGAACATATGTACAATAAATGGCTAATAGTAGAAAATATGTAGGAAAATGTGTAATTAGGGATGGAATAAAAGTTACATGTATGAAGATAAGTGAAGGTGGATGTAAGATGGGATTGAATAAAGATTAGGGAATGAGCTAAACTCAAGACAAGAGAGTGCCACCTATTGATATGTAATTGTATTAAGACATTTCATTAATGTAGGCCCAAAAGAAAACATGAATTTGCATGGGTATATAAATTTCACTATTACATTTTGATCCCACTTTACAGTGCATGTGAAGCTACATGACCATGTATGTCAAAGTATATGAGCATTCTTAGCAAAAATGAAAAGTAAATTTTGAAACATAAAAGTATGTGTTGTCCATGTAAAGTAAATGATCCACTTGGAAGTATTTGTGTCCCTCATTTTGACTGCTCCATAGGAACTAGAAGAATAGAGAAAAGATATACAATGGGTAGCTTCTATCACACAAGTTCAAATAAGTACAATTGCAAGTAAATTCAATAGTCTACAAATGTGAGGAGTGAGTAGGGTTGGAAATTTCCCTTATACAAAAAGTGATATTGAAATACTTTGTACCTAGTTTGGTAATAATAATGCGGTATGGCACTTCAGGCATGGCCATGTAATGTGATCAAGATCCATCTAGGTATAGTGATTATTTTATGTCTAGGCATAACTAATTATTTGCAGTCTCAACATAAGAGTGTTCATGAAAGTGTGGTTGCATCCATCAGATCCAAAGGAATTGAAGGAGAGGGAAAATAACACATGAAAGTAAAAGGTAATTTAAACTTGTAAGCACATAAATCATGCAAAGTAATAAATGTAATAGGTGACATAATGTGATAAGTACGACATAGTTAATTATAAGAATGAAAAGAATATCGACTAAAGATAATCAACAAGTTACATATGTTTTCCCCAAGTATATGAAAATGAAAAGTAGAAATGAACCTAGAGGTTAGATAAGGATTGTGTAGCTATATAAGATAGGGAAGGAATGGTGTCCCTAATATGACTCTTAGGTCTTAGCATTTCATATTACATTGTTTAGCATCATCTTAGTTTAGACAACATATGGTTATGTAGTTACAGGCAGTTATGCAGTTACAGGTATTACAATTGCATTTATCATTTGTATAAATGACTTTATTGTTCATCAAATAATCATTCAATCTTTCCCCTTTCTCATTTTGGTGTCATAGCATTTATGGATTCTAGTGTTGTGATTTGATGTTCTTTATTTTGTAGAACCAGAGGCGAATCCATGGAAGAAGAGTTGTGTTGAAATTAAATGATGTTTTGAGAACTAGCCTAAAGTAGTCTTAGTCAAATTACAATAACCTTGTCATTTTTCAATGAAATTTAAAACTTCAAACTATTCTAGAAAGCTAGTGAAGAGGAGAACAGAACCCCAAAATTGTTTGAAGATATTATTAGTTTTTAGCGAGAATTTTAGTAGAAGATTGGTGTGATATTTGTTGGGCATGAGAAAAGGTGTTTGATTGTTGCATTTGAATGCTAGGCATCTAAAATTGTAAGATTCAAATTTTATTCTGGTTGAAGGAAAATATATTTTAGAATCATTAGAATCACTGAAAGCAAGGAAATAGAAGCAATGGTTTTATTTGGCATCCTAAATCTATCGATTACTACCATTGAAATGCCATTTTCATACGTCAGAGTGCATAGAAAAGAAGTCAATGGTGTGAATGTGAAAAGGTGTTTTTTATTGAAGATTTTTTGTTTGTGTTTTTCATTTCAAAGGAAGTGGTTATTTTTTTGAGATAATGTAGTTTCTTTAGAGGAGGAATAAGGTTTAATGTTACATTGCCAATACATGATTTTGTGTAATATTGGAGAAGTAGGGAAGATATTGTGTAAAGGTGCCATTTTAGTTGTATCCAACACCTTAAAATGGACATTTTAATCATATTAACTTATGCTTAGATTTTCAGAGCTATCTTTGCTACACCTGATGGGGGCCTTCAGAGACTCATATGTTATTGGGTAAAATGTACAAAGAGGTCACCATTAGAGGTTGGAGGCACCAGAGGTTGGAGGAGTTTTCATCATCTTGAATTAGCTTCTTGCTCAAAGATGGTGCTTTGTAAAAGAACCATATGTTTTTGTGTTTTCTTATGTGTTCTTTTTTATGCTAACAAAAATGAAGAATTAATCTATTGTGAAGTTTTCTTTTGGAGACAGGAAGGTATTTTGTGAACTCAATATGAATTGTTGTCTAAATAGTTCACCATTATGTGATTTGGGGAATTATACCTTTACAAAGGTCATGAGACAACTTGATGGAGCCTTGTGGAGATCAGCATGGATTGTTATCCAATAATTTGGGGGATCTGTGATTCAGTAGTTCAAGGAGGTGGTAATCTAGGAACTTAGAATTCAACTCGAAGCTACACCTTTATGAGAGTTACAAGTTAGCTTGATGGAGTTCCACCTAATTCAAGATTTGTTTTTTCAAAGAAAAAGATTCTAAAAATATGTATTTTTTTGTTTCGATCAACATGTTTTGTTATGTGAAATGCAAACCTTAAGAGGGGTATACATTTGCAAGAACAATGTAATAAGGGGGGAATGTTAGTATTTCATATTACATTGTTTAGCATCCACTTAGTTTAGACAACATATGGTTATGCAGTTGCAGATAGTTATGTAGTTACATGTATTACAACTGCATTTCTCCTTTGTATAAATGAGTTTTCTGTTCATCAAATAATCATTCAAGCTTTCCCATTTCTCATTAGGAATATAATAAGACATGTGAGCATATAACAAGAAATTTTTAGTGGCTATAAGTTGCCATTTGGCTACTTTTGACATTTCTACCCCCATAGATTTGGCTATTTTTATCTTCTTTAGAAGTGTCTAGTTTGCCCATTTTTGATATATTTCTCTAATCCCTAAACAAAATTGCTTCAAGATAGAAATTTTGATTATTTCAAGTAGACACATATTGGGCTATTTTATATAAAAAAAATTGGGTCCTAATCTCTAGAGTTTATCAGGAGCTATTTTTTATTTTCTATATTCATTCCATTTCAACATCTTTGTTTGAACATTATATATTGATAGAAAATTTAGATATTGAACCACCATAAAAGTTAAACATTAATAGAAAAATTTAGTCATTGGGTTACAAATAAATTTGTACAAGGAAAAAAATTGCCATCCATTAAAAAATTTGATTTTTGATATGAAAAAATCACCTAGGATATTATCCTTCTTTGTAGTGGATTCACCAAGATTTATATAGAAATTTTAAGAGGTCATTTCTTAAGTATAACATAGCACATAATAAGATGGGGAAGACATGATGATCCGATCTAATAATAGCTCTTAGGAACATTATAAGGCATGTGATTAATTAATGATATGGGGAACACATGGTGTCCCCAATAGACAACTCTTAGGAAGATGCTCACCCATGGAAGAAATCAATGGTGTGGAAAAGGCATGGTTTACCTAGTGCAATAAGAAATATCTAGAACTTGGGAAGAACATATCCTTCACTTGGATCAAACCCTCCAACTTCTTTTAGAAAACTAGTTGTGTATACAATATTCCTAGTGTTCTTTTAGCCAAACTAAGGTTGAATATCTGGGGTATGTTGTATCATCTTAAGGAGTTAAGGTTGACCCTAAAAATGAAGCTATAATAATTGCCCAAAAACCAAAACTCTCAAAAGTTTTTGGGGATTCTTTGGCCTCATAGCTATTATAGGAAATCTATCAAAGGCTATGGAAAATTGTTGCACCATTGATCACCATGTTAAAAAAATGCATTCATGTGGTTAGAAGTGACAAAAAAGGATTTCAATTCCTCAAGTATGTTATGTTTACTAGGCTAGTACTTGCACTTCCAGACTTTTCCAAACCTTTTAGCATTGAAATTAGGTGAGTGAAAGATCATGATGGGACAAACAATACCCATAAGTGGTAGTGAAAATGCTAAAAAAAAGACTTAAGTAACTTTAGGTGAAAACTAAATGAGTTATCTACACAATAAAATTTGTAGGAAATTGAATGTAGTTTATGGGTTCTAGTACATTTATTAAATAATTTTAAATTAATTTGGTGAAAATTATATATTTTAATGAGGCAATACTAATTTTTTTTAGAAAAGATAAAAAGTAGGTGACATTCTAACCAACCTAAGTATGATCCAAAAAATATTCAAACTTTATATATGAGTAGAGACAAATGAGTAAATGTGACACATATTTTTTGTGATTTTTTTCTAAATAAATAGTTATTTATGAATTTTTATTACAACTTTAAAAATATTATAAAATAATTTTTTAGTTAACCTAGTATACTTGGATCAAAAAATATAAAATTCAAATTAAACAAAAACTTGTAGCCAATATAGAAGCCTATAGTGTGATACATCTTTTCGATTTGGAAAAGGATAAATGGTTTGAATGCTATGAATATTTTTCAACATTTATATCTATCACAAATTCACGCATAATATATGTAGAAAATTAATAATAATTACCTATTAAAATCATAATTATTCATATATACTATTTTTTTAGAATCCTAATAGCTTCCTTTGCAAACCATTTTCATGTTATTAAAATTGGTTTTAACAAAATTTTCAGCTTCAAAGACAAAGTCATGGAAAATTTTAGGATAACATTGAACATGAATGATTTTGTAATTTTTTGGATTTACATTTTCCATAATCGAAGGTAATCCCAAGGTATATTTGTAGGGGATAAAAATTTGAGCTAGAAATATAACACTTTTCTATCCAAATCTAATCTCAATCCAAATGATAGCACATTTCCATCCAATAAGTTTTTTTCCATTGTGATTGTTTGGCCCATCATGATCTCATACTCACCCAAATGATGCTTTAGGTAATAACATTGGAATTGTATTAATGTAGGAGGGATGACCACCCACTTTTACGTTAGGATTTAGATGGCTAGAATCTAACTAAATCCACTTATGAGAAGGATACGCTTTTCATTCTCCATGTTGTTAGTAAATGGAGGCAATATTTGGTGGGCTAGTAGTTTTATATCAAAACTAGTCATCTAGCCTCATGTACTTTTAGAACAACTTGTCTCCTCTCTAGAACAACAAAAGTGGGTCACCAAATTATTAGGCTATGATTATAAATTTCTCTGTAACAAAAATATGGAAGGAGAATGTGGTGAATGTTATCATGTTCTAATACTTTAATAACTAACATGCCTTATGTGTTCTATGCCTTCTAACTCTAGATTGGTTATAATTGTTCTAGTAGGAATGGAAAAAGGATGTGATAATTCATCAAATACAAAAGCAGGTAACTACTAAGCTTGGATACACTTAGGGTACTAGCTACTTGTGTTTCAAGGGTGAATTATTCTTTCTATAAAATCTACTCTTTGAGCCTAATTATTGTAAGAATTGATGCATGCATCCCCTTTTCTTATATTTTAATCTTTCCAGTCCTCCTACAAGGAGCCTTCTTTTTTAGGAAAATTTTCAATTGTTACCAAAAAATTTATTCTTTCTTGGGGTTGAACTCATACTAAATTTCTCTCATACACCCAAAGCAACAAAACCTTTTTCTCAAGTACTCATCTCAATTGCAATTGTTTAAAATAGGACAAAATAATACTACAAGAGATGTTGTTCTTTAGTACATTGAAATTCCTTAAACAATAAAAATCATTAGAGGAAATAAAATTAGAAATGGAAACAAATGAAAACAATAACATAACGTTATGTGGAGAAACCCTTGAGATAAAAAATTCCACACCCAAAGACACCCAAGCTTGTATTAATCCTGAAATAGTTATATTGAAACACAATTTGCTTATCTCTTTAGATTTTGGCAATATAATGGTGCTCAAGTGACTTGTAAAACAATACCATGATACTACCATCTCAAGGTACCAATATATAAGAGATATAGATACAAGATACTAACACAATATTTAAAATTGGAAATAATTGTGAGAAACCATAGGATCCTTCATTGATTGTATACATCGAAAAAACACCTAAGACAAGGAAAGACACACTTACCTTGTAGAAAAGACCCAAAACACAAATATGCAAAGCAAATACTTCAATGAAGAATGAATTGATTGGGATAGTGAAATAGATCACAATGTGAGATATATATAGGGCATAATTGACTAAGAATAGTCAGGCCAATAATAAGAAAGTCTCACTAAGAAAAGTGGTGCTCCAAGAATAGGAGAAACAACCACTTAACCTAGACAGAGATAATCTAGGCATGCTAATTATAGCTCAAGCCTAAACATAGACTCCTAAATATGCACTCCAAAGAAAGCTTAATATACACCAACACCCCCCTCAAGCATAGCTTAGGTGGGATAAATGAAGATGGGTTCAAGCAACTAGACCTAATTAGGTACCCATGTATAATGCAATCTCTCATAAAATAGAGGAATGAAGAAAACGACATGGGAAAAAACTCCTCTCCAAAAAGAGAGAAAAAGATAAAAGAAGAGGACTAGGAAGCCTCCTAAAAGATTATAACTCTGCACCAATCCTCAAACCATGTCACTCTCATTGTGATGATGCAGATAGCTCCCCCCATAGGATAGAGAAAGAGACTATGCAATCCCCCCACAATGAAGTAATTCCTGTGCCAAAACAGAATGCCCATGTATGAATGTTGAAAATCATCTATTTGTGGAAAATAACATTTCTCCCCTTAGGAAGAAACAAATCCAATGGTGAATACTGAAGTAAATCCAACTCAAAGAAGCAAGGTGGGGTGGTAAGTCTCATGATGAACCCCGTCTCAAAATACTACTCAAATGTCTCCATACTAATGTCAAAACAAGTCACAAACAAATTAGGAGTCCCAAGCCTAACTAAAACAAGTGACCTCTCAAAATCATGTGAAAATTGATGAAGAGAAAGATACAAAGAATTGATGTATGGATGTGCAATGTCAATCCATACCATGTGGCTACAATGCAAATCCCATGAGATGTCCTATGAAGAATCATTGGAAGCCCTTGATGAAGCCTCTCTAAACTCTGTAGTAAAAGTAGGTGAAATATAACTATCATCAAAGAGAAAGACATGATCCTCTAAAGTGTCATCAAGATTTGAAATGTGAGACTCTCCAAAAAACCAAGAGATATTTGGTAGAAGTGTGTCTCAATTGGATATAAGACCCTGCTATAAATAATTACTAGAAGCTCTCAAAGAAGCAACTCTGAGCTCTGAGGTGGAGGCATAGAAAGAAAGTGCGCTATAATGTGACAATGTATGTCAGCCATCAATTGTATTTTGTACCCAAGTACCTACACTTTGAAGTGGCTGTCTGGCCCAAAGAGAGATGAATATGGGTGAGTCAAGATTTGAATCCTCATCCTCCAAAATGAATCTAGAGATGGATAAAGATGACACCCCATCATTGTCCTTGTTGTCAAAACTAGAAGAAAAAGAAAACTTTGTCTTGGGAATCTGATGTGGATGGTTGAAAGGAGAAATATTAGTGGCAATGCATGAGAAGGTGTATAACCTAGCATGGTGATCTACCCTTCCCAAAGCCACTAGAATTTGTTGCTATGCAACTCTATGATCTCAACTAAATCTAGAGTAAAATCAACTCGCATGCCCTTCTTTATGTGAGCAATCTGATACACTGATAGGAGATTAGTTGAAAGTGAAGGTACACTTAGAATATTTATGAATGTTCCACCTTCAACTTCAATAGACCCTCTCTCTACAACTTTTGTTGGTGTGTCATTTCCCAAGATGATGCTAGACATGTTATAAGGCTCTATGGAAGAAAATTCAACATGTTAAGAAGCCATATAGTGTGAAACACCTGAGTCAATAATCTAAGATGGAGCTAATGAAGATACTACTGGAACTAGTGCCTTGCCCTGAATTTTCTCTTTTCCTTTTTCATTTGTCTTAGAAGTTTCTTGGGTTGATGAGGAATCTTTAATAAATTCAAGGATGTTACTGTAGGTTTTTATTTTCCTAGTGGGTTACTTATTTTCCCTATTTCCTAGGTTTTTCCTACACTTTTATTAAGCTTTCTTAGGATTAAATAAAGTGAGATTAATTAGTGAGTGGGTGATTTGAGGTGTTGGCATCCTATAAGGGAGGTGGCATTTGCTATCTTGGGAAGATGCTCTTGCTATCTTTAGCCCGTATGGTGACCTCTCCCTATTGGTCAGTTTTGCCACCTCTCCCCTCTCCCTAGTCTATATAAACTCACTACCTAGCTTGTATTTTATCATATTGAATGCATTGTCTATTTACTCTGCCATTCTTTGCTTTCAGCTCTTAATACAATTCTGTCACATCAACACTATTTGCATCTATTAGAATTGTTGGTTTGCTTTCATTTTGCATTTTAGTTTAAATAACTTTTAATCTCTCTCATAAAGTTCTTGGGTTTTACATCTTGTTCAAGATTTCTAACATGGTATTGAAGAGCTTTTGTTTTGAGAGTTTTGAGTTCATAGATTCCTAATTGAGAGATTGAGTTCTTTGTGAGAACTTGAAAATCTTGTATGCTCTTATCTTAGGTTTTTGAATGATTTGGAGAATCAAAAAGGATTTATCAAGACCCATTAGTTCCTCTTTATTTTGCATGTGTGTTTTGTGAGAGCTGGGTGATTGCAGTATTTTTGGTCATATTGGAAGCATTTTTAGTTGTTCGAACATGTCCAAGAGGCTCAAGAAAGTCAAGATTGGCTTTCATTTCATCCGATTTGGAGATCGTTTGACACAATTGCGAAACATGGGTTTCTTGCTTGAATCTAGAACTCAATTTTTGTTCAAAGCATTTTCAGGCCAAAAGGACCCTTCCATTGTGTCCAGGAGGCTTCATAAATGAATTTTTATATAAAATTTGCCTAGTTTCACTGCCAGGAGACAAAAAGGCAAAAATGGTTTTTTCGAAGACCATTTTTGGCCTCACAACACACAATACGAGGCAATTTTTATTAAAAATTTGTAAATTTTTTTAAAAAATTAAAATCTTTCTATTAAGCGCTAAGTGTTTCTTATCAAGCACTTTAAGGGCTGATATTTGCAACACCTTAGGCACTTGCGCCGTGAACCCACAAGATGCTGTGGACCCCTTGCTAGGCTGCAGACTCCTCCTTTGACTTCCATGGGCCATTTAGCCATGCAAGGTTTGGGGTGTGGCCCTTGGCTGCCCAAGCCTCATTTCAATTCGGCCTAAATTTTTTAATATCTACCAATTTTTGGCCTTTCAAACAGATTTAGCATTGCTAACTCAACCTCTATGCTTGACAATTTGGCCTTTTGCCAAATTGTTTTTTTTTAAATTTGCTAACTTTGGAGATAGCTAAATTTAGTTGGAGGATCTCCTATTTTTGGCAGTACATCTGGTGGATTTTTTTGGCACTTTCCTAAACTTTGCAGTACCCTAAATTCCATCTAGAGGTTCACTAAACTTACAAAAGTCTTAAAACTATTTGGCGAATTCAGACATTTGATGGTATGGCTAAAACTACTAGAGGTTTTGCCAAATTTGGTAGAGGAAGAATTTTTTGCATTCTAACCCCTTTCTATTGGTAGTTTCATTATGCAAGGCAAACTTTAGAGGGTGATAACTTGAACTAATGACCTCTTAATTATAGATTTGAGCCAAGATCAATGAGATGAATGCAAGTATCGAATTGAAATAGATTATGAGTCGAATAAGCTTGTACATATAATTGATGAGAGGAGGTTAGTTAGTTGAGGAAAGGAATCCTCAAAACTAGTGTGAGTGGCTAGTTTAGTGGGAAACTTGATGACCCCTCTCCTAACTACCTAACAACCTTGATACCTCAATGAGGCATGTGTCAAGGTTGTACAAAGGTACACTTAAGTAGGCTTATTCCTAAGTGTATACAAATATTTGAAATATATATATACACTAACACCCCCTGTTAAGCATAGCTTAGGTGGGCACAAATGAAATGGGTTCCATCTACAAGGCTTGGTGAGGTACCCATGTACAATGCAAATATGAAATTGGGTCTTAGCAACTAGGCCTAATAAGATACCCAAGAACAATGCAATCTCTCATAAATGGAGAAAGGTAGAAAACCTGGTGGGAAAAAATGACCCTCCAAAAGAGAGAAAAGATGCATGAAAATTATATAGGTGAAGAAGTACTACTTCTTTCAGCAAGTAAAATATAGGATCTGCCCATAGGAGAGAGAATGATAGAAGGTCTATCATACCCCCCATAATACTTCTACTACAATGAGGCTGGGTAGTCGACAAAGGATTCAGATGTAGATCCAAGAACGTCAAATAATGTTCCTTCCCTTGGGAAGAAGTGAAACCACCTAAAGATGCAGGCTATCTTCTCATGCGAGAAGATATATGTATGATCTTGAATCATGCTAAAGCTGATCCAAGGATGATGATAACCATGTTGATGTCTTCGAAGAGTGCTCAGGTGTCCCCATGTCGATGATGAAGGATGCCATAATCAAATCAAGTGCATGCCCAATAGATGAGGATGATGACGATCCAAAACCATGTGTAGGATGATGTAGAGTTTGAATATCTAAAGAGCATAATGTTGATGTAGCTTCATCAAAAATATCATCAAAGAGAACAATGATGTTCTCAATGTGTACTTCCATGTCAATAATGCGGGACTCGACAAATAGACAAGTGATGTCAAGTAGAAATCTATCCCAATCAACAATGTTAGGAAGACTAATTACCTATTGCAAAGAAGTGCTGGAAGCTTTCAAAGAAGCAACTCTGAAATCTAATGAAGCAATAGTAGGAGTGATGACTTTGTCTATGTTAATGAAACATTCTGTTTCTGTATCATGATTAGGGATGTGAGTTGTGATCAAAGCAAGATCATGTGAGAATGGAGAAACATTGGAGTCTCCATATATCTCCCAAATTTTGATCCATAATACATATGGGTAGTCAATATTCATGATGGCATACAAAGAATCATCTGGAATATGTAAACTAATCAATCCAACAATGTGATCACGATGATTAATCCACTTAGCCTTATGAGATTGTTTACCAGGTTCAAGGACAAGTCCATATAGATAGGGTATGAGATTATGGAACCTAAGATGTTTCAGGATGCCTTCATACTAGGACTTATAGTTTCCCTTGTTTAGGTTGATTACAGAAGAGTGAGTTTCATATCCCATGATTTTAGAATAGGTTAATTCCTTTAGACAATAGAAATCAACACATTAGGCAACCCCCTTGATTAAGTGACCCCCACAATTTTTGCACTTTATAACCTAGTGCATTTTATAATACAAGTAGGTACAATGCGTGGGAAATTAAAAAAACATTAACTTTTGCAAAAAAAAGTCCTCAATTTCAAGCTACCAAGCAAAAGTTATTACAAAATCAATTTCCTATAAATGACCTAGTTTAAAGCATTTGCACTGAAAAGCAAAAAAATGTCTATGGCAAGAGGTAGCCTAGCCGTCCAACCATTTGTTAGAGTCAGGAAGGATTGAAGAGTACAATAGTCTGATTGTGAGGGGGTATTGGCCTCCTGCCAAACCAGACCTCACCCTTCATCTTCGTTTAGTGAAGATACAAGGGTTTATTAAAAACCAATAATCCTTCAAGGTAATTAGCCCAAATTGCTTAAATGCCCCCCCAACAAAATTGCATTTGTTTCATTAGTTTTTAGAAAAGAGGCACTACTTAATTTTTTAGAAAAGATAAAAAGTAGGTGATATTCTAACTAACCTAGGTATGATCCAAAATAAATATTCAAACTTTAGATATGAGTAGGGACACATGAGTAAATTTGACACATATTTTTGTGATATTTTTGTAAATAAATAATTATTTATGAATTTTTACTACAACTTTAAAAATATTATAAAATAAATTTTTAGTCAACCTAGTATACTTGGTCCAAAAAATATGAAATTCAAATTAAAAAAAACTTGTAGCCAATATAGAAGCCTATAGTGTTATACATCTTTTGGATTTGGAAGAAGATAAATGGTTTGAATGCTATGAACATTTTTTAATATGTATATCTATCACAAGACATATAATGTATGTAGAAAATTAATAATAATTACCTATTAAAATCATAATGAGTCATATATACTATATTTTTAGAATCCTAATAGTTTCCTTTGCAAACCCTTTTCATGTTATTAAAATTGATTTTAACAAATTTTTCAGATTCAAAGACAAATTCATGGAAAATTCTAGGATAACATTGAATGCATGATTTTGTAAGTTTTTGGACTCTCATTGCCTATATCCAATGTGATCCCAAGGTAGGTTTGTAGGGAATCAGAATTTGAGGTAGAAATATAACACTTTTCTATCTAAATCTAATCTCAGTCCAAATGATAACACATTTCCATCCAATAGGTTTTTTTTCCATTGCGATTGTTTGGCCCATCATGAGCTCACACTCACCCAAATGATTCTTTAGGTAATAGCATTACCCTTTTCCTAATGTAGGAAGGATGACCACACACTTTTACTAGTCAGGATTTAGATGGCTAGAATCTCACTAAATCCACTTATGAGAAGGATACACTTATCATTCTCCATTTTTTTAGTAAATGGAGGCCATATTTCATGGGCTTATAGTTTTATATCAAAACTAGTTATCTAGCCTCAAGTACTTTTTAGAACAACTTGTCTCCTCTCTAGAACAACAAAAGTGGGTCACCAAATTATTGGGCTATGATTATAAATCTCTATAAAAAAAATATGGAAAGAGAATGTAGTGGATGATGTCATTGTAGGAGTCAAGGACAACACTGAGAGGGGGGGTGAATCAGTGTTGTGTGAATTTTCAAATCTTTTTACAACTTCTTGCAAAATTTCTCTTACAGAACTAATAGAGAGGAATACATTAATGATTTGTGCATAAGATTAATAATGAAGGATGTGAACAAAACTTAATAAGCAAAGCACTAATATACACACATACAAATGAAAAACAACATTAAACATGACACATGTTTTTCATGAATGGAAAACCCTTCTTGGGTAAAAAACCACTCAAAACTGCCTCACTGGCTTAAGTGAAAACCTCACTGGTTACAATGTTTAGAAGCACCAACCCCTAATTCTTTTTGAAGCACCAACTTCAAGGAGCACCAACCCCTAATACAGAACAAATTAAAAACTCAGAGGGTTTCTCTGTTTCAATACAAAACACTTCTTCTCTCACATGTGTTTGTCAAATGGCCATTCTTTTCATCAACCCAAATCATATACAAAACTCAGATATTCAAAATCAACCCTGTACGTTGATCCACTCAACAATACACATCCAATATTCATGTGAAGCCAATAAATATATGATCCCTCTCTGCATTCTGCAAGAACAATTTCATGACCTTTCATATTCTCCAAATCACAAAACCTTTCAATCTGATTATCTTCTCTGCCTGCAAAATCCTTCAAACAAATTTTCATTATCCTCTTTACAAAACCTTTCATCTTCACTTCAATTTTCATCAAATTGAATGTCTTCAACAATTTATTTTTCAATCTGCCCTTGTATTCTTTCATCTGCCCTACATAAACAAAATCATGAAAGCAGTCCAAACATCTTCAATAAAATCTGATCAATAAAATCTCTAAGAACTTTCATCTTCTCTGCAAAAGAAAATCTCCTTTGTCTTCTTCAAAAAAATCTTTCAAAATATCTCTGCAAAAATAACTTCACTAATATGCAATAAAATCATCTAATATTTCTTTTTCAAGATCTCATAAAAACATTTCTTCAAAAACCATTTTGTTCTCTTCTCAAAAATATAATCACTCTGCATTATATTTTTTTTATATTCTCTCAAAACAATCCTTTCAAAAACAATCTCCAATTCTCCATAAATATTTCCCTTACAAAAAATCTCCTCAAAAAATCCTAATATCATCTCTTGGAGTTGATAAATTAAAAATTTCTAATTTAAAAAAGACTTATCACCAAAAAAAAAGAAATTGATAGCTTTCTTTTAAAAATAAAACTCTCCATTTTTAAAATGCCTAAACGTGGTATGGGCCGACCACTTAGAATTTAAACAAAGTTTCTAAAAAAAACTTAAAGCCATAAAAGGCTTAGTGACTTGGCATCCATAATAGAAACTTTAATGAACATATAGTAAGCTCCTCTAAAAAGGCAATTCGATGCCTTAAATAATATGAGACCTTCATTTCATCGAGCTTTAAAAAATTAATTTGTTTCCTTAAAGCATTTCAATGTTTATGCTTTGAAAGTTTCATTCCCGCTTAAACACATTATAAGATGACCGGTGTTTCATGTTATCATTTTCAAGGGGGGCAGTTGCAAGATGGACTAGGAGCCCTTACGCAGGTTTGCTTAAGTGGTATAACCTGCTATAGGAAGTCATTTACAGATTAAAACAAAAGAGCACATATCACATGGTGGTCATATTAGAATTTTATATGATATGCAAAATATGACATGACTTAGGATTTTAATGACATAAACCTCTTATATCTGCTATTAATAATATTAATGCTTTTGTCAAAGACACTGATGAAGATCAATAACTACTATGCAGGCTTATGGACACGAACAACCAAAAATGATCAATCAACATGAATTAACACGAATGACCCCTTCTATGCACCTGTATCTGTGTTGTGAAAAATGTTGATAGAGATATCATATCATCCTCTCTGTATTGCATTTGAAACCCCTTTGAAAACTTCAAACATCATGAACACCTATTCCAATGCCAATACTCACTGATCCTCTGATCAACACAAACAAGTTAGCATTTCTTGACATAGCCATGAAGCAACATATCAACCAACATGAAACAAACCATGAACAATAGCCATCCAATTACTTGACATCAAACCATCCATGCTAACTTGAACATTATCAAACTTACTATAAGAACAATGACACCCCAAAGAACCAAACTACTCCTATTAATCTGTAATGTGTAGATACCACAAGGAAGATCTTTTGATATGTAACAACAGTCTTGCATCATAATCACTTGTAACAACAACTCTTGTATGAACATTATCAATACACTTATGCAACTCTTGATTGATGTTCAACTATGAAAGACATGATTCAGAACAACCTATGTCAATAGTACAAGTGATCCTCAAATGATCCTCAAATGACCTAGAGTCCTGATGATACCTTGTGAAGATTCACACTTACACAACTCTCTCAATACCTTTTGACATCAATGACAAACTATCACCATCAATCTCCCCCTTTGTCATTGATGGAAATACTTCATGAAACATTTTCCCTTTCTCCCCCTTTTTGACATCATATGACAAAGCCTGAATTAACTCCCCCTGAGAACAACTCCACTGAAAGATGTTATAGCATGATCATAACAATCTTAATCACATTGAATTATGAGCACTTTGAAGACATAAATTCATGTTAACCTTTGAACAAGTAATGATTTATGATAATAACAATCCTGAAACCAACATATGCCAAACCTTGTTGAACATTATCATCTGCTATTGCTATACCTTTAACTTCCTCTGATGAAATACAAGATATCACCATCAATGTCATAAGCAACTCTAGATTGATATAGCTTGAAGCACATACCTAATAACACAATTTACACATACCTTCCTAAACCATATTAATGAGGAAGACCAACAAAGAACATGTCCAATTATTACACCAATGATCACTTATCAAATGAACATTCATTCTGCAACCAGGAATAAAGATCATCCTCCTGTACAAGATACCTTTTTGCAATCACAATGTCAAATCTGATATATATTCAAAACTATATCTAAAACTTATTGCAATCAACAAGAACTGATGTTCCTTGACTTTATCATTCAAATCAGTAAATCAAGAGTTTATTGCAACAACACTTTTCAAAACACTTTGGATTGCAATACCATGACAATTCAACCTTTGTAATCAGGATTATTTGTCTAATTTGTGCATTTAAACTCTTGAAACACCTTTTCAATATCTTGAAAGCAATATAAGTCAATGATCACCTGTATCACTACCAAACATTATCAAAGATGAATTCAACAAAACAAGATCATCAAATTGATAAACATCAAATGATCTTCTTCCTGAAACCCTTTGGGGATATTTGATAGAACATGAATAACTCCCCCTCACGTCATGCTATATATTATTCAACTGATGATGTAACTTGTGCAAGATGCACAAGTTTAGATTCTAACTTTTCTTTCTACTTCCATACTTTCATAGGTACTTTCTTCCTCCAAACCTTTTCTGCCCCTTTCCATTTCCAACCTATCAAATTAGATGATGCTTTTTTGCAACTATGAGCTTTATGGCCGAAAGAATTGCAATTATAACAAACTATGTTATAATCATAACCAAATGACTGATAGTAACTTTTTGACATCTCCTGAGCAATTATGTTATGCTTCCATGCAAGATCATACACTCTATTCATTTTGCAGTTTCTTTGAATGTGTCCAACATTATTGCACTTATAACAAACAATATCAATATTCCTTTTGTAATTAACTGATTTGTGCCCAAATTGATTACAAGTATAACAATAACCATTAAAAGAATAATTATACCTGTACATGTATGCTTGTCTAACAGGAGCATTTCTTCTTCTTTGATTATGCATTTTGTTTTCAGTAGCAGCATTCCAATCAATCTTTTTTCTAAGAGTCTCTCTAACTTTTGAACATTCTCCTTCAAATCCTAATCCAGTAGTGTCATTATGATGCTTCTGTTTGCCCAACAATTCATGTAACTTTCTTGTGCTTTCTTCAAACTCCTTATACTTCTTAGATAAAGCCTTTAGACCATCATAATCTTTTCTGAGTTTGATAATTTCACCTTCCAGTTTTAGATTCTCAATCCTTCTAACTTCAAGGTCAGATATTGAGACATCAACTATCCTCTTAGCTTCTTCAATTTATGTCTTCAATCTAGCAATTAGTTTGTCAGAATCATCAATATATGTCTTTAAACTAATAATTTGACATCTGGCCTCTTTAAGATCTGTAGATACAATTTCAAGTTCTGAAAGTACATTGTCTTTAGATTCTCTTTCTTGTTGCAACTGCAAATTTAGTTTTTGATTCTCTCTCTTATACTTCTTGAGCTCACTCAGAGCATATATAAGCTCTCCTTCCAAATCAATCTCACAATCTTGTTCATCATAATCCTGATCATCATCACTTGTGATGATAGCTTCTTCTGAATTTGATTGGGATTGAACTTCAACTCCTTCATTTGAAAGTCTCCTTTCATTGCCACTTTCTTCACACACCAGATTGTCTCCTTCTTTATCATTATCTTGATAAATTCTTTTCAATCTCCTCCACATATCCTGAGCTGTAACACAATCCATAACTTTACAAGTAACATCATTGGATAGAGCTGATAATATGGCTTTCTTTGCAATATCAATAAATTCAAAGGCTTCTTTGTTATTTGCAGTAATACAATAACCATTCTCAACTGACATTAAAACATCATATCCTAAAGAGGATAAATACACTTGCATTCTAACATACCAAACTAAAAAATCTGAACCATCAAACTGAGGAACTCCTGAAACTTTTTCTTCTAATACAATATTAGATTCAACTTGGGGAACATCTGACTTTATATCAACATTTGGTATGGATGATGTCTTTTGTGTCTTTTGACCAGAATGAAGATTGGCATTTCTCATGTTCTTATTTCTTCTGCACTTACCCATTGTTCTTATTTCTTCTACACTTACCCATTGAACTCCACTACCAGGACTTACCCAAGCTGATTAAGCTTCAAAAAGGGAACTTGGCTCTGATACCAATTGTAGGAGTCAAGGACAACACTGAGAGGGGGGGTGAATCAGTGTTGTGTGAATTTTCAAATCTTTTTACAACTTCTTGCAAACTTTCTCTTACATAACTAATAGAGAGGAATACATTAATGATTTGTGCACAAGATTAATAATGAAGGATGTGAACAAAACTTAATAAGCAAAGCACTAATATACACACATACAGATGAAAAACAACATGAAACATGACACATGCTTTTCACGAGTGGAAAACCTTTCTTGGGTAAAAAACCACTCAAAACTGCCTCACTGGCTTAAGTGAAAACCTCACTGGTTACAATGTTTAGAAGCACCAACTTCCAGGAGCACCAACCCCTAATTCTTTTTGAAGCACCAACTTCAAGGAGCACCAACCCCTAATAAAGAACAAATTAAAAACTCAGAGGTTTTCTCTATTTCAATACAAAACACTTCTTCTCTCACATGTGTCTGTCAAATGGCCATTCTTTTCATCAACCCAAATCATATACAAAACTCAGATATTCAAAATCAACCCTATATCCTGATCCACTCAACAACACACATCCAATATTCATGTGAAGCCAATAAATATATGATCCCTCTCTGCATTCTACAAGAATAATTTCATGACCTTTCATATTCTCCAAATCATAAAACCCTTCAATCTGATTATCTTCTCTGCCTACAAAATCCTTCAAACAAATTTTCATTATCCTCTTTACAAAACCTTTCATCTTCACTTCAATTTTCATCAAATTGAATGTCTTCAACAATTTATTTTTCAATCTGCTCTTGTATTCTTTCATCTATCCTGCATAAACAAAATCATGAAAGCAGTCCAAACATCTTCAATAAAATCTGATCAATAAAATCTCTAAGAACTTTCATCTTCTCTGCAAAAGAAAATCTCCTTTGTCTTCTTCAAAAAAATCTTTCAAAATATCTCTGCAAAAATAACTTCACTAATCTGCAATAAAATCATCTGATATTTCTTTTTCAAGATCTCATAAAAACATTTCTTCAAAAACCATTTTGTTCTCTTCTTAAAAATATAATCACTCTCCATTATATTTTTTTATATTCTCTCAAAACAATCCTTTCAAAAACAATCTCCAATTCTCCATAAATATTTCCCTTACAAAAAATCTCCTCAAAAAATCCTAATATCATCTCTTGGAGTTGATAAATTAAAAATTTCTAATTTAAAAAAGACTTATCACCAAAAAAAAAAAAGAAATTGATAGCTTTCTTTTAAAAATAAAACTCTCCATTTTTAAAAGGCCTAAACGTGGTATGGGCCGACCACTTAGAATTTAAACAAAGTTTCTAAAAAAAACTTAAAGCCATAAAAGGCTTAGAGACTTGGCATCCATAATAGAAACTTTAATGAACATATAGTAAGCTCCTCTAAAAAGGCAATTCGATGCCTTAAATAATATGAGACCTTCATTTCATCGGGCTTTAAAAACTTAATTTGTTTCCTTAAAGCATTTCAATGTTTATGCTTTGAAAGTCTCATTCCCGCTTAAACACATTATAAGATGACCGGTGTTTCATGTTATCATTTTCAAGGGGGGCAGTTGCAAGATGGACTAGGAGCCCTTAAGTAGGTTTGCTTAAGTGGTATAACCTGCTATAGGAAGTCATTTACAGATTAAAACAAAAGAGCACATATCACATGGTGGTCATATTAGAATTTTATATGATATGCAAAATATGACATGACTTAGGATTTTAATGATATAAACCTCTTATATCTGCCATTAATAATATTAATGCTTCTGTCAAAGACACTGATGAAGATCAATAACTACTATGCAGGCTTGTGGACACGAACAACCAAAAATGATCAATCAACATGAATTAACATGAATGACCCCTTCTATACACCTATATCTGTGTTGTGAAAAATGCTGATAGAGATATCATATCATCCTCTCTGTATTGCATTTGAAACCCCTTTGAAAACTCCAAACATCATGAACACATATTCCAATGCCAATACTCACTGATCCTCTGATCAACACAAACAAGTTAGCATTTCCTGACATAGCCATGAAGCAACATATCAACCAACATGAAACAAACCATGAACAACAACTATCCAATTACTTGACATCAAACCATCCATGCTAACTTGAACATTATCAAACTTACTATAAGAACAATGACACCCCAAAGAACCAAACTGCTCCTATCAATCTGTAATGTGTAGATACCACAAGGAAGATCTTTTGATGTGTAACAATAATCTTGCATCATAATCACTTGTAACAACAACTCTTGTATGAACATTATCAATACACTTATTCAACTCCTGATTGATGTTCAACTATGAAAGACATGATTCAGAACAACCTATGTCAATAGTGCAAGTGATCCTCAAATGACCTGGAGTCCTGATGATACCTTGTGAAGATTCACACTTACACAACTCTCTCAATACCTTTTGACATCAATGACAAACTATCACCATCAGTCATGTCCTAATAGTTTAATGACTAACAAACCTTATGTGTTCTATGCCTTCTAAATCTAGATTGGTTATAGCTGGTCTAGTAGGAATGGAAAAAGGATGTGATAGTTCATCAAATACAAAATCAGGTAACTACTAAGTTTGGATACACTTATGGTGGTAGCTACTTGTGTTTCAAGGGTGAATTATTCTTTCTATAAAATCTACTCTTTGATCCTAATTATTATAAGAATTACATGCATCCCCTTTTTAATGTTTTGATCTTTCTAGTCCTCCTACAAGGAGCCTTCTTCTTTCTAGGAATTTCTTCAATTGTTACCAAAAATTTATACTTTCTTGGGATTTAACTCACACTTAACTTATCTCATTCACCCAAAGCACCAAAACAATTTTTTCAAATACTCATCTCAATTGCAATTTTTTAAAATAGGACAAAACAATACAACAAGTGATGTCATTCTTTCGTACATTGAAATTCCTTAAACAATAAAAAATCATTAGAGGAAATGAAAAAAAATGCAAACCATAACACAATGTTTACATGGAGAAACCATTGTGATAAAATACTCCACACCCGAAGACACCCAAGCTTGTATTAATCCTAAAAAATAGTTATATCAATGCAATCTGCTTATCTCTCTAAATTTTGGCAATATAATGGTGCTCAAGTGACTTTTAAAATAATACCATGATACTACCATCTCAAGGTACGAATATCTAGGAGATATAGATACAAGATACCATGAATGATATTCCAAAACTAGTGGGCAATACCACTCACCCAAATCTAGGCATCTACCTCCATTATGGGAATCTCACAACTACCTCCACATGGTCAAACTCCCTTAATAGTATGTAACTCCTCTTACACACCCTACACCCACCTTAACCATCATAGATGTCATAGATTATGTCATAATGGTCAAATTGACCATGATACCAATTTTAGGTGCTCCCTGATAGGATTATCCAAATTTTTCATAAGATCCATTTGTGAAAGATCTTACATCCTCTTACACCTCCCAATCTTTGATCGATTTCCAATATCTTCCCTGATGAAAATAGTAGGACATTTGCATTTGCACAAAAATAAACACAAACTATAATGATAATATTATTGAAGTCATATTAGAATGTATTACAATATATGGCTTTTATAAAGCCTTTCAAATATAACTTCCTGAACTACCATCTTATGGAATGTAACTAATTGTTTAATAACAATAATAAACTACAAGTCACTAAGGTGACTATTTAAGTAAACCTTAATATTCCAACACTCCCCCTTAAGGTTTACATTACACAAATAAATGAAACAAATACACATTCTGGAGAAGATTTGTGTTTGAAGAAACAAATCTTGAACTCGGTGGAACTCCATCAAGTTGCCTCGTAACCCTCATAAATGTATATCTCCTAAGATGAATTCTTGAGTTTCATTTGCCTTTCTTGAACAAATTTGTGCATAGACCTAACCTTTTCTTCCTTCTAGAACTCCAGATTGACACCTATGAGGGACGTCTTTGATGTGGATTAGCTTGGCCTCATCTATTTTCTGGTCGTCTATGTGTGTTGGGTGTTGTTTCCTATGAATAGGGGAGTGTCAGGATGAAACAAGCCTCAAATTGGGCTCCTCTATCATGCATTTGTTGGGCACCTATATTGCACACCTTCCTCATGAATCCTCTGTGCTTAGATTCAAAATGTGGGCCTCCTCTACACTCAAATCTGGGATCTCCCTCTGTAACCTTACTCTGTGCACAATTTCATTCCTCATTCACCCTCTTCTATAAATTGAATCAGCTCCACAAGCATGGGCTCAATGATAGGGACATAGATACACAAAATAATCTGCATGCAACTAGTATTTTGAACAATAAATATACAGCTTGATACCAGACAACCAATCAATAAACCCAACCCTACTCTGATACCATGTGAGAAACTATAGGATCCTTTGATGATTGCCTATATCGAATCAGCCATGTAAGACAAGCAAAGGTATACTTATCCTGCATAAAAGATCCAAAAGACAAATATACAAAGCAAATACTTCAATGAAGAATGAATTGATTAGGATAGTGAAATAGCTCATAATGTGAGATACATATAGGGCATAATTGACTAAGAATAGTCGAGCCAATAATAAGAAAATCTCACTAAGAATAGTGGTGCTCCAAGAATAGGAAAGACAACCACCTAACTTAGACAAAGCTAAACTAGGCATGCCAATTATAGCTCAAGGTTAAACTTAGACTTAATAAATATGCACTCCTAAGCAAGCTTAATATACACCAACAAGACTATCCAATTGAAAACTGATTAAACTAGACTAAAATCCATGATAATATTGCTAATCTAATAATAATTCAACTAATCACTCCAATTGAAGAAGGAAATGTTTCTCGAGTAGGTGGGAAATCTAGTTTCACTGCTAAATTTTTCTTCTAGCCAAATTAAAGAATAGAAAATGTTATTTTCTATCATAAGAATAAATTGGTTTTTGAGAATAATGATAGAATTCTCAAATCTTAAATAATTCTCCGTAAAAAAGAAATAATTAAATCAAATCATTTAAAACAAACTATTGTAATTCATCAAAATAGAAACTTACTTAAACCATTGCCCAAAATCTAAAGATCATGAAAATCTCTCTGGACACTTAAATTATCTTCTAAATCTGCCAACTGATTTCCTTCCCAATAGATATGAGAAATCTTAAGGTTAAAAAATCTATCTAAAAGATCAATCGCTTCTAAAACCAAGCTATAGAATCTCCAATGCTTAAGGCCACGGTCCCATGTGGCTGAATAAGTGGGTTTTTTTCTTAAAATTTGAGCAACATGGGTGGTTCCATGGAAATTTTAAATTATGTATAAAGTATAATTTAGAATCTTTCCCTATTATAGTGAAGCAACAACATTTTAGGGATTGAAAATAAGCTGTGAAAAAAAGGCGGGCCTAAATTATGTAGCAATTGCATGATGAAAAATATGCCACGTGGTTGCATATATTTCCTTCCCTCTTTTTTTATTCATTTTCCTTCAAATTTTATCTCCTAAATTTTTTTATTAATAAATAGTTATTTATTAATAATTTAAAAAATTGTATAGTAAAAAAATTATAATTTAAGATAACTACCTAAAATAAGCATAATATAAAATATTCATGGGACCACTAGCTCCATAAATGACTACTTAAAAAATTGAGCAGTGACTGCTAGAGAAAATAAGCTAAACAACCACATGGGACCCTCCCCTAATTGTTTAATTTTTTAAACTCATAACCAATTTAGAATCCCCTTTAATATTGACATTTTGAGAGTTGATCAGTAATCCCATTTTTAGACCAAGGATCAAACCTTCCATTTCTACAATATTATTTGTATTATGATTGGAAAACCTAGTTCCAAAACCAACTTCTTCTCCTATATGATTTCTAAGAATAGTGCCACCACTAGATATTCTTGGATTATTTTTCAATGATCCATAAAAAAAAATTATCCATCCTTCAAGTGATAGGGACCATTTAGCATATTTTTTATTCTTCTCTATTTTTTTTGGTTTTGCCTAATAAAAATATCTAATATTTTAGGCCACTTTTTAAGAATAGTAAGTTTAATGCACACACTTTCAAAAGATTTTTCCTTAAAAGTTAAACACCCTGCTACTACTTTCAAGCTATATTTTCCACACAATGAGGCTAGTGGACATCTCCCAAAGATCATGAGGAAAATTTACATGAGTAGGAGACTCCTAAGCTTTAATTTGATATTTTAAGGAATCATAGAAAGACCATCTAACCTTGAAGGAATCAAGAACTTTATTCTAGATTTTATTAGAATAAACACATTGGAACAAAAGATGCTCACTATTCTCTTCCTCATTTAAACAAAGTAGACATCTCTCTAGACCAATGAAACCTTTTTTTGAAGTTGGTCCCAAGTTAGAATCTTTTGATGAAAGGCCATAGAAAACATTAGCCAAGTAAGTAATCCTTTAGCTTTCTAAAATTTCTTCTAAGGGAAGTCAAACATCTACATAGATTTATTCAAAGAATTTTGATATAGCCTTATTTGATTGTACACATCCCACTACCTTGAATTTCCATCCCAACTGATCCCTTTTATCACTTCACCTAAAATTTTGCAACAACAAAGAAAGTTTATCTCCATCCTTCTCATCAATCTTAAGAACTATAGGTGAGAATTTCCATTCAACTAACTTTCCAAATTTATTAGTCTTTTCTTCCCAATAATCCTTAACTTTAGAACCCCATATATTAGTAAGATATAAAGCAAGCTACTAAAATCAAGAAAACTACACAAAGGAGTATTAGTTAAAAATCGATCATTCCAAAATGAGACAGAAGATCCATCTTGGATTTTCCAAAAAGTATACCTTCCAATAATTTTTTTTAAGGCCTTTTATTCCTTCTCAGATAAATGAACCCAATAGAAAATTTATAACATTAAGCATACTTAAAGGATAATCTCCATTGAGATATTCCGATCTCGGATATGGATTCAAGATCTTTGAGGAGAAGAAGATAAAAATCTCCAAACCACTTTGGCCAAGAGGCTTTCATTGACAAATTTAACATTTTTAATTCCTAAACCCCCCTCTTCTTTATTAATACAAATTCTATTCCAGCTGGAATTTAAAATGCTCTCCAGATCCTTTCCACAAAATCCCCATGTAACATAATTGTTTTTTTCTATTAGCACTTTCACTTCCTTGAAGAAGAGAAAATAAATAAATTGGGATAGCTTAAAAAATAATTTTAGTCAATAAAATAAGACAAATATTTAGCACTTTTTTATTGTGGATGAAGTGTTAAAATAAGAAAAATCAGATTTGTTTGTTGATTGTTGGGAATGTTTCCCAATGTGGCTATTAGAAACTTTTCAGTAGTTGCTATTTTATGTATATATTTCAGTTTTCTCCAAATAAAGTTGTGAAGACATTTTGCTGCAAATTTGTCTGCAAGCATATCAAATTTTCTTCTCTGCCTCTCTATTTTACAGTTATATATTTTTTCTGGTTTATTTGCTGTGTACTAACATTTGTTTTTTAATTTATTCTTTTCTAACATATGGTATTAGCGCCAAGTTCGAAATCACAATGAATGCTAACACTACACAACTGCAAATTCCCAAATTTAATGGGAAAAAATATGATTTTTGGAGTTTTCAGATGAAGATTTTGTTTAGGTCATAAGAGCTATGGGATCTTGTGTAGAATGGATATTCAAAACCAGCAGATGCAGCAGCATTAGTAGCCCTCACACAAAATGAAAGGGATTTACTGCAGGATAATTAGAAAAAAAAAAAAGATCAGAAAGCATTATTGTTCATAGTATAGGGTCTTGATGAAACTCTTCTTCCAAGAGTTACAGCCACTTCAAAGGCCAAAGAAGTTTGGGATCTCCTTTCACAATCATTTCAAGGTATAGAAAAAGTAATAACAGTTCACCTTCAAATGCTTAGAAAAGATTTTGAAATTTTACAAATGTCAGATTCAAAAAGCTTAGGAGATTTCTTTACTCATACAATGGGTATAGTTAATTAGATGAAATCAAATGGTGAAGTTGTGACTTATCAAAAAATTGTTGAAATTTTTTTAAGAAGTATGCCTGCAAAATATGATCCTATAGTTATAGCTATTGAAGAATCAAAAGATCTAACGTATTTATCTGTAGATGAGCTTATGGGTTCATTGTACACACATGAGCATAGAATAAATAAATCAACAAAGGAGCCACTTGAGAAAGCTTGAAAGAGCAAGGTACCCTTGAAAGAAAAAGAAATGACACCAGAATCATCTTCAGCATAAAGAGGAAGAGGAGGACGTTTTCAACAAAGAGGCAGAGGTCAAAGAGGCAATAGAAGTGATGAAGAAAATTGTAGTTACACTGAAGCAAGAGGTAGAGGCAGAGCAAATTTTCAGCAAAGAGGTAGAGGTTTTCAAAGGTATGATAAATCATCTATACAATGTTATTATTGTCAAAAGTATGGATATTTTATAGATGAATATAGGAAAAAGATTGCAGATAAAAGTAAACAAGAAGCCCAATATGCAAATGAAGGTGAAGGGCAGGAAGGATATGTCTTGCTAACATGCAACACAAAGGAGGGAGTAAATAATGACAAATGGTATGTTGATAGCAGGTGTAGTATCATATGACAGGACACAAAGAGATATTTCAGAATTTGGATGAGTCCATCAAATTTGAAGTCAAGATGGGCAATAATACAATTGCACCGGTCATGGGGAAAGGGAGGATATTAATCACAACAAGACAAGGTGAGAAAAAATATATTGGTGATGTATTTTATGTACCAGGCATAAAGCATAACTTGTTAAGTGTAGGTCAACTTGTGCAAAAAGGCCACACTCTCAAATTTAAAAATAGTACTTGCATTATTGTTGATGGTAAAAACAAGCTAATAACCAAAATACCCATGACTGCTAATAAGATGTTTTCCCTTAGTATTAGAAACAATATGCATTTAAGTTTTAGTGCTCTTGTAAAAGACACACAGTGGTTATGGCATCTTAGGTTTGGTCATTTGAATTTTGGTGGACTAAATCTTTTACATAAAAAGAACATGGTAACAGGTTTACCATTTATCCAAAGACCAAATGAAGAATGTGAAGCTTGTATTGTTGGAAAGCACCATAGAGAACCCTTTCCAATAAGGGATTCTTGGAGAGCTTCAGAGCCATTAGAGCTAGTTCACTCAGATCTATGTGGACCAATTGAGGTTGCTTCATTATCTGGAATGAGATATTTTTTGACATTTATTGATGACTACAATAGGAAACTTTGGGTGCATCCTTTGAAAAATAAATCAGATACTTTCAAGAAATTCAGAGAATTTAAAGAATTAGTTGAGAAGCAAAGTGGTTAGTTTCTCAAAATTTTAAGGACTGATAGGGGTGGAGAGTATATTTCACATGATTTTCATAATTATTGTATTGAAAAGGGCATAAAAAGGCAACTAACAACAAGGTATACACATCAACAAAATGGTGTAGCTGAGAGAAAACATAGAACAATTTTAGATATAGTAAGGAGTATGTTTAATGTTAAGAATATACCTAAAGTTTTTTGGGAAAAAGTTTGTTGTGCAGGTTATATTTTGAATAGATGTCCTATGAACTCAGTTTGGGGCATGACACCAGAAGAAGCATGGGGAGGATACAAACCTCGGGTAGATCATTTAAGAAATTTTGGTTGTATTGCTTATTGTCATGTTCCAGATGCACTTAGAAAGAAATTGGATGATAAGGCAAAAAAATGTATCTTTATTGGATACAGTGAAGAATCCAAGGCATATAGGTTGTAAAATCCAGAGATAAAAAAGTTGGTAATAGGTAGAGATGCAAAGTTTCTTGAAGATCAGGAGTGGTGTTGGAACTGGGAGAGAAATACCAACAAGTTAACATTGAAGATGAAGCTGCAAATCAACAACAAAATTTAGTTGTTAACACATGAGCCAGAGCTAGTAGTTGTAGCATTCAACAATCTGCACTAAGAAGAAGCTCTTCTTCATCAGAAGGCAGTCTTTTTCCACCAAGTCATAGACATGTTTCATCAAGTAGTTCTTCATCATCCACTTCAGAATCTCCAAAAAGGTGGCAGAAATCAAGGAGTTTGTCTGACATATATCAAGAAACAACAGAGGCAAATGAAGATATTTGTCATTTTATATTTTTTGCTGATAGTGATCATGTTACATTTGAAGAAGCTATAAATGATGATAAATGGGTTAATGCTATGAATGAAGAAATTACAGCCATAGAAAAGAATCAAACTTGGAAAATTACAGATCTCCCTGAGCATAAGAAGCCAATTGGAGTAAAGTGGGTGTATAAAACAAAGTATAATGAGCAAGGTAAACTGAATAAATACAAGGCCAGGTTGGTAGTGAAGGGCTACAAATAAAAATCAGGTATTGATTATAATGAATTTTTTGCACCTGTTGCTAGAATGGATACTATTCGCATGATTTTAGATCTTTCAGCACAAAAGGGTTGGAAAGTCATTCATATGGATATAAAATCAGCATTATTGAATGGTGTATTAGAGGAAGAAATTTACATTGAGCAACCACTTGGCTTTGAGATTAAAGGTCAAAAAGGTAAAGTGCTCAAACTAAAGAAAGCTTTGTATGGTTTAAAGCAAGCACCGAGAGTTTGGTATGAAAGGATTGAATCATAATTTTTTTTAAATGGTTTTGAAAAATGTCCTTATGAGCCCACCTTATTCATAAAATAAAATCAACAAGGAGATGTTATGATAGTATGCATTTATGTTGATGATTTGCTTTATATTGGGAATAATGAAAACATGCTTAGAGAATTTTCAGTGGCAATGAAGAGTGAATTTGAGATGACTGATCTTGGTTTGTTGCACTATTATCTTGGTCTTGAAGTAACTCAAAATAGTGATGGGATTTTCATTTCACAAGAAAAATATGCAAATGATATTTTGAAAAGGTTCAAGATGGAAAATAGAAAACTAGCAATTACACGTATTGCCATGGGTGTGAAGTTGAGCAAAAAAGATGAAAGCAAAAAGGTAGATTTTACTTTGTATAAAAGTTTCATGTACTTAACTACAACAAGACTAGATATCATGTATGCAGTAAGCTTGATAAGCATGTTCACGGAGGATCCACATGATACTCATCTACAAGCAGGTAAAAGAATACTAAGGTATGTGAAAGGGACTGCAAATCATGGAATTTTTAATGAAAAGAAGGGTGTTTTAAGGTTAGTTAGTTATACAGATAGTGATTGGGCTAGAAATCAAGATGATAGGAAAAGTACTTTTGGGTAGGCTTTTAATCTTGGGTCAGGGGTAATTTCATAGTCTTCAAAGAAACAACCCATTGTTGCATTGTCCTCAATAGAAGTAGAATATGTGGCAGCCACTTCCACAGGTTGTCAAGCAGTTTGGTTACGAAGGATGCTTGAAGCATTGATGCAGCCCCAAATGGAAGAAACAATTATATTTTGTGATAATCAATCAGCCATTGCACTTTCTAAAAATCTAGTCTTTCATGAAAGAAGCAAGCACATAGACATCAAATTTCATTTCATTAGAGAGCTGGTTAAAAATAATGAAATCAAATTTTCTTATTGCAGGTCCAAAGATCAGGTTGCTGACATTTTGACAAAACCTTTGAAGGAAGAAGATTTCAATGGATTGAAGAATTTTTTAGGTATGAGAAGCTGTCCCACAAATCAGATTTTAGGGAGGATGTTAAAATAAGAAAAATTAGATTTGTTTGTTGTCTGTTGGGAATGTTTCCCAACATTTTCTGCATTACTATTTCTAATTGGGAAAGTTTCCCAACGTCGCTGTTAGAAACTTTTCAGTAGTTGTTGATTTATGTATATATTTCAGTTTTCTCCAAATAAAGTTGTGAAGACATTTTGCTGCAAATTTGTGTGCAAGCATATCAAATTTTCTTCTCTGCCTCTCTATTTTACAGTTATATATTTTTTCTAATTTATTTGCTGTGTACTGGCATTTGTTTTTAGTTTATTCTTTTCTAACATGAAGTGTAAAATTACTATAAATTGGTAAAAGGAAAAATTATTTCGTTTAATCTTTAATTACAATATTTACATTTTACATACACGTCCCAAAATCATGGAACTGCAAGGAAACCATCCTTTGTCTTGGATGTAATTTGCGTGCGTCTTACGCAAGAGATTCCTTTGTAATACACCCTGGATTCAAATATCCTGGAAATAGGAAGTCCTTATGTAAGGGTCGCGTTAAAATTTTATATCCTAAAGCCGGGACTGCAATTTTGGGTGAGACTGGTGTCTGTCGCATAAACAACCTGGCATACGTGGTACTTTAGCTGTTTCGCGCCAGCCTCTTTCCAGTAAGGCAGCGCAGGGTTGGTATCTGGATATTTTACCATGGCCAAAGCAGACTGAATGCTATCCCACACAGCCAAACCAATAATTCGCTTCCCGTCCAGCGAGTCATAGAAGGAACACGAATATACGCCTTTGATCTGATTAAAATAGGCTTTGAGAATGGCAAGGCAGGAGTAAGAAAGCATGTCCTGTCTCTTGGAGCTGCACTGTATTCTGCGAATGCTCACGACATCGCCCAACGACAGCTGTGCAAAGAGTTTGCCTTGGCTTGTCTGCTGGGAATTCAGTCGGAAGTAAGCCGACTTCACTATTTTCACCTCGCACTTTAATCCCTCGATAAACGCTGCTGGCTGCATCAACCCATTCAAAAATTAATCCAACATTTAACGATCCTTGATTCCTTGTGGTCATATCACTATATTCATCGTCTAACCTACCTCAGGGAGATTTAAGGCTGTCCTGTCAACGCTTTGCAATTCCTCTTTTCCCACCGCAAAAACAGCCGCCTTTAAAAAAATATAAATTAAATTTTCGAGGCAATTAACAGAAAGCAGCTCTCATGACGATCATCGAACTATAGACAAATAAGAAAAAAGAGAGCTACATACCCATGACCAGTCGAGACACCTCAAAATTGCGACGTTAATGTTGTGGGTGTTTTGTAAAGAAGCTGCCACAGCGGTTATGTGGACAAGTACATTGTCGATGTCGCAGCCGTCGTAAGGCTTGAAGATCCCAAATGAAACGCTCATGCTTTCGCTGTGCTTTTAGCCGTAAGCTAATCGTCTGAATTTTGCTTTTCTGGGTGTGCGATGAGGACGAGAAAATAGTGGTCTGTTATATAAGGGCTAATTAGGAACAAAATGGCGTGTGGTACACTGGCACGTATATCAAATGACATCCGACACAAGGAGCATTGAAACGGTCCAGGTTGCAACGCGCTTCATTAATTAATCTATTATAAAAGGTGTCTCTTAAAAGGTCGACCATAGATTCATGTCCAACTTCCACGCTGACGTAGAACCGACATTTGCACCGGCATACGAATTCACAAACAGAGGAAACTAACGCGAGATGTAAGGAATTGGAGAAATGAACTAGACAGGTAGTTATGGCCCGAAACAATTGGGCAAGTGCGAAGGTCAAAGTTCAAACAATGCGGCAGCCTACCGGCTACGTTACGTGCTCAACACACTCACAATACAAAACCTCACATTGGACAAGACCGGCTGACTATTTGGAAATAATGGGCGCACCCCATTGAGTTTCCCAAGAGCTATTCTTAAATATCATCCATTTTATTAGTCAAAGGTCAATTTTGGCTAATAAAAATAGGACAAATATTTAACACTTTTTGTTTATGAATGAGGTGTAAAATTGTTTTTGACTATTTGATGATATTTAAGTAGAGTGTTTCCGAAGTCTATTAGTGCCCTTTTTATAATGATGACAAGGCCAACTTTTACATGTCTTTTAGATAAACTTCACATTATAGATGGTTTAGTTTAACAAGGAAGTTAGCAAATAACTTCAACTTTATTTTATCTAATTTTATTTGCATAAATTTTCAAGAACTAGTTTTAACTTTTAATTTATCTATGACTCTCGGACTTTAAAATTAAGTCCTTATTAAATCTTATCAACTAGTTATTATGAATTGATTAGAGTATAGAAAATATTAACTTGTGTGCTAATATGTTGTGTTTAATAATAAACCCTAATTCGTTATTACACATTTGAACATTCAATAATTGAGAGCTCTTACTTCCAATTCACATCACCATATAGAGAGTAAGAGCATCACTGCATGTTTCATGATGACTTTGGCTTTGTATTATTGACTTGGTAAAGTGGGTGAAAAGTGGGTTTTACCAAGGGAGAATCCCCTACCTAGAAGGCTCGCCAATAATGTTTATAGCCACTAGCCATTTCAAACACTGTCTAAAGGCACAGGGTAGCAAAATTCAATTAAACATATCAACATAGTTTAGATTCATTTACACAAGTTTAAATCAATGGGTAGGTTCAATTCCACACTAATGGGGCTAGTTTTACTCTTAAAGAAGTAGACCAGAGCATCAAGTGGGAATTTTGCATATTCAAAAGTATTTGTCTAGCATCATATAAGACTTTGGTAAATTAATGAATTGGTTCTTAACACCTCCAAGAGAATCACTAGATAGGCAATATCATAGCACATTAGTTCTCAACGGGGTATTTAATGTTAGAGAAAAATAGATAGATATATCATTAGATATTTAGGGTAGAGAGGAAAATTATATTTATATTTTTCTTAGCTATTAAGGGTAAGACAATGGAAAGGATTGCAATTTGGATCTAAGGTATAAGAAGTTGTGTAATAAAATATAAATGTAAACTCATCCTCTTTAGTTGTATTTTTCATGAGGGCATACCAAGGAATTGGTTATGTAATTTATGCAGGGATTGCATCCTAATTTGTTTAGTTCTAATTAGTGAAATGCCAAAAGTGTTTGTACGCCATAGAGGACATACAAATTTGATTCAAAAAGAGGGATTTGACCTATACACGCCTTGTAGGATAATATATAAGGTAAATGAGGAAGAAATCTCCTTCTAGGCATCCAATAAGAGGGTCTTAGACATCAAATTAATGTCTCACTTGACAATGATAAGAAAAAATATTTACCTTTTTTACCATTTAAATATCATTTTTATACAAAATGTTAAAGGAAAATAAGATTTTCTTAATGTGTGACCAAGGCTAATCCAATTAAATGCATACAAATAAGCATAAATTCACCTAAATAAATCAATGATAGTTGGATATTGATAATTTGTAATAATTGAATGTAGGAAATCTAAAGAGAAAATCATTTTACTTAGCTCAATAACTGATGAATACATAAATAATCAAGATCTAGTTATCATAACTCTTAGGATTAGGAAAAATTAGTATCAAATTATAGAAACTGAGATCAACTAGACAAAATGTCAATACTGGTGGAGTCACGAAAGACAAAAAAACACACACCCCTGCCAGTTATGAAAAAACATAGAATATACAAAGAAAATGTTAAACATGAGAATGAAATAAGCCAAACTACATTAACCATGAAATGAAGTCATACATATAGGTTAACAATGGAGGAGACTATGTGGAGAAGATAACTCCACATAACTACCACTGATTGAGAGTAGTGGCAAGTTAAGTCCCATAATACTAGCAAGACATGGTGAGTTAACTCAAGGAACTCAACCACTAACTAGGACACCTAAGTAGGCTTGATGCCATGTGTAATTATCCATGTGCATAATGCATGAGATAAAAATATACACTAACACACCCCTTAAGCATAGTTTAGGTGGGCACAAAGTAAAACTTAAGTCTCGACAACTAGGTCTGATGAGGCACCTAGTACAATGCAATCTCTCTTAAAGTGGAGAAAGGAAGAAAACCTAGTGGGAAAAAACTCCCACCAAAAGAGAGAAAAGAAGATGAAGAGGACTAGAAATCCCCCTTGAAGATGATGTCATTGTTGTTGTAGACCATGTCTCAAGAAGAGCTCGTAGATGAATGAACTTGCTCTTAGTAAAAGGTTTGGTGAAAATATCAGCAACCTACTCTGAAGACTGGCAAAAGACTAAGTCAATGATCTAACCATGATTAAGCTCCCAAATTAAGTGCATGTGAATCTCTATGCGTTTGGTCTACTAGTGCTGGATTAGATTCCTGATATCCAAATGGTGCTCTAGTTATCACAATAGATGACTGTGGGTTGCTTGAATGGAATGCCAAACTCAGTGAGAATCCCCTGAAGCCAACTAGCCTTAGTAGATGCATTGATAGCTCCCATATACTCTGCCTCTGTAGATGATAAAGCAATAGCATTTTGCTTTTTGCTAGACCAACTGATAGGACCATAACCTAGTGAGAAACTGTAACTTGAAGTGGACTTGTGATTGTGAGTATCACTAGCCCAATCTAAATCTATTTATCCAACCAAATCAAATTATGTGCCAGCTCTATAATGAATCCTGAATCTGAGAGTGCTCTGAAGATAGTGAATGATCCTCATAACTGCTTTTTAGTGTAACATATGAGGCTTATGCATGAATCTCAAAGCCCTACTTACAACATATGAAATATTAGGCCTAGTATGGGTCAAATAGGTGAGACTAGCAACAAGTTATCGATATAAGGTTGCATCAACTAATGGTGTAGTACAATCAGTCTCAAGCTTGACTCCAGATAGAAAGGGAGTTAGAGATGGCTCATAGTTAGACATGTGAAATTGAGCAAGTAAATCAAGAGTGTACTTGGGTTGTGTAAGAGTGGTCCTTGAATCAGACTGTAATGCAATAGACCTAAGTCTATCATGTCAAATATGTCCTACAGAGATGACTTCACTATTGCAATAGCAGATGAAGAGCTCCCGATGATCAAAAGATCCTCAACATAAAGTACCAATATCAATAGTGAATCATCCTACCACAAGAAATACACATTAGAATCTGAATGGCACCTATTGAAACTTGAAGCTAGAATGAAGGAATCCATATTGGCGTACCAAGATAGAGGGGCTTATTTAAGGCCATAGAGGGATTTCCTAAGTCTACACACTAAGGATGAATCCTAAACAAACCTTAGTGGTTGCTCCATGCAGATCTCCTCCTTAAGGTCTTCATGAAAAAAAGCACTCTTCACATGCATCAGGTGCACATCCCATCCATGTACAATGGAAACACCAAGAGTAAGTCAGATTGAAGTCATTTTGACCATGGGTACGAAGGTCTATGCGTAGTCAATACCATCAACTTGTGAAAACCCCTTAGCAACAAAATGTGCCTTGTACTTATCAACTAGCCCATCTACAACAAACTTGGACTGATATATCCACCTACATCAAACCATCTTCTTTCCCTTAGAAATAGAAGTCAAGTCCCAAGTGTGATTTCTGATAAGGAATCATATTCCTCAAGCATAGTATTATCCCACACAGGTATGCCTAATGCCTCTTTGAATGTATGTGGACCGAAGGCTGAGGCATATAAAGCATAGTTAATAATAACTTTACGTAAATTTAAATAACTTATTTTTTATAATTAATAATATTTTAAAAAGTGACATTTATTCCATAATGCATAAACTTTTTACAAAAAACATAAAATTATAAATTTTTAAACATAGATTCGTAACACCAATATTTAATGTGCACATATTTTTTTATAATTTTTTGTTGTATATTTTATTTATTATTGATTTTTGAAGTGAGAATAATTATAATTTAGACATAGTTTTATTCCATAATGCATAACTTTTTCTATATATATCTAAATTAACATTTTTCTTGTTGAAAAAAGGACATCAATACCTGGTATATAATTATTTTAAATACCTATTTTTCTATTTTTTCACATGTGTGGAACAAAGACCTTGATGTTTGGTTAAAAACTTATGTTCACTAGAAACTAGAAAATAAATATAATAATTAAATTAAATATAATCAAAATTATAATTTTTAGAAAGCTTATCCTAAGGCCTACAATCATACAAAATCTCATGTCCTAGTTTCTTAGCGTGATGGTCCAACCCAAGCTTTGAAATAAAAATTTTTGGAAAGAAACAAGTGAGAAAAAAATTGCATCTCAAAGACTTTCATTAGAAGGTACCTTCATACCTTCAAATGAAGGTTTTGATTGTGGAACACTATTTAAGATAAGTAAAAAAAGGCCTTCAAAATAAGGTCACCACCTTCATTTGAAGGTCGAAATACCTTCATTCAAAGATTTTCAAATTTTTTCGTGCCTTGGACTCATTTTTTTGCCCTGTCCCACAAGTGGGACACACTATTGTGGATTCACCCTTTGTCTAGAATTTGGTGTTAGTGTATATTATCTCATGCATTGTTTACATGCACATGGATAATTACACATAGGAGTAACCCTTGTTTAGGAGTAATTGTTGAGTAGGAGTCCATCTTTAGCCTCGTGCTATTTTTGGTCATGCTATTTTTAGCTGGTCTTAATTAAGTTGGCTCCACTAAATTTAGACAACTACTAGCCCTATCTATGTACTTCATATTATAAGTTAGATAATCTATTCGTTGAGTTACTGCTTTCATCTCTTCTTGTTTGCATACTCTCATTTTCTAACTCTTACAGAGAATTTGATTGCATGTCTTTTATAGCTTGACCAAGTGCCATCATTCATCCAGTAGATGCCAATTCTTGAATTATATCAAAGCCATGTAGAATTTGATTGCTGGTCTGTATTGCTTGCTGAGTTATTTTTTTCAAAAACACTGATTGCATAGATATTTTGGTTGTTGTGTGTTTCATGTTTTGGAAAGGAGGTTTCTTTTAGGTCAATCCATAGGCCATCCATAGTGCGAGGCAATCAAAAATTGAAAGGGTTGATTCAAAGGCATTTGCAACCCCTCTGTTGCCCCTATTTGCTTTATAACCTATGCAGAGGGGCATTTTCCTTTTGGGTTACGCTTAGGGAACAAACCTTAGGTTGATTAAGTAGATCCTAAAGCGCCCACACTACTGAGAAGGGAACTAAGAAGGGTGAAGGATTGATTTGGCATCATGTGAAGGGCATTTCAGGCCCAATCCCTGACTCAAGGTGTCAACCACAAACACCAAAAGAGGGCCAAACCCCAACACAAAGCATCTTTCTTAGGCACAATCCAAGGCACACACAGCCTGTTTGAAAGTCACACCAACCTGCATAAAGGACATTCAACCTATGGAGAGGCACGACCAGGCACCTCTACCCTTGGTTGCCCCTATTCTCTCTACAAAGGAGGTCACTCATTATGTATGTTGATTGAAAAATAGAGCAAATGAAAGAAGGATTGCAGAAGAAAAATAATAATAGAACAAAAGGCATAATCACAAAGATAAAGAACACCAAAGTTTTTAAAGTGGTTCACCAATAAATGGCTACATTCACTATCAACAAGGGAGTCTCAATTTTATTCAACTGTATATCTGCACCTTACAATACAACCAATGAAATAGCTACAGAGATAAAAATAACCATACTCTCTCTCTCCTCCAACACTAACCGCTTAACCAAAAAAGGTTCCACACAGGAATAGCAAAAGCATGCCAAGAAATGGCAGTTAGAAGACAGCGGTTACAAACATGGAGATGCAGCCATTACAAGGTGAAATATTCTATCATTACATTGGGTTTCATACAAGCCATGTATCCAACAATATCCCACTTGAAGACCAATGGGATCGACAAAAGTAATGCATAGAGATATCCCCCACAATAGGCACATTGTGACATTAGGACAATACCGAGAGAAGCTCTACAGAACTCAAACTTCTCTTAGGATACAATCTTTGTTATTGCATCCTCTAGGTTGACTTTCGTGTCAATTTTCTCCACCTATAGCTTACCCTCATGAAGAACATGGCGAATAAAATGATATCTCAACTCTATATGCTTTGTTCGATTGTGGAAGGTGGAATTCTTGGCCAAGTGCATAGCACTATTGCTATCCCAATACAATGTGAAAATTGATTGTGTACACCATAGTTTGGCCAACAATCGCTACTACCATATCATTTCTTTGGCTCCTTCAGTTAGAGCAATGTATTCAACCTCAGTGGAAGAAAGAGCAACAACCTATTGCAGTTGAGAAACCTAGTTAATGGTAGCCCCTGCAAAGGTAAACACATAACCAATAGTAGATCGATGTTTGTCTAAATCTCCAGCCATATCTGAATCAACATAACCCTGTAGCTGAGTGTCATTACCCCCAAAACATAAAACATAATCTGAGGTACCTTTCAAGTACCATAAAATCCACTGAACTTCCTGCCAATGAGATTTATCCGAATTACTCATAAATCTGCTCACAACTCCCACTACATGAGCAATATCCAGATGAGTACACACCATAGCATACATTAGACTCCCAACTGTGGATGAATATGGAATAGTTTTCATTCATTCTTCCTCATCTCAAATTTTAGGACACATAACTAAAGACAAGAGAAAATGATTAGCAAAAGGAGTAGAAACAGACTTGGCATTAGTCATATTAAATCTATCCAGAACTGTGGCAATATATTTGGCTTGGGATAATCTGATTTCTCTCTTATTTTTGTTCCTAATTATTTGCATCCCAAGAATTCTTTTAGTTGTTCCTAAATCTTTCATGGCAAAATGTTGAGCCAATTATTGCTTCAGCTCACCAACAATTTTCACATTAGTGCCAGTAACTAACATATCATCAACATAGAGAAAAAGAATGATAAAATCACCACTAGCAAGCTTCTTATAGTAAACAGAAGGGTCTGATTCATAGCGAGTGAATTTGTGATTAGTCATGAAGCCATCAAACTTAAGATACCATTGCCTTGGGGCTTGCTTCAGCCCATACAAGCTCCTCTTCAATATGCAAAATAGATGTTCCTGACCCTATTTAATGAAACCTTCAGGCCGCTCCATGTATAACTCCTCATCAATATCCCCATGAAGAAATGTTGTTTTGGTCACATCAAGCTGCTCAAGCTCAAGATTCCAAATGGCTGCCAGGCCCAAAACTACCCGTATTGTTGACATCTTTATAACTAGCAAAAAAATTTCATTGAAGCCAATTCCTTTTTGCTAATCAAATCCCTTCATAACTAATCTGGACCGGTACCGTTTATGACCTCCATCTTCTTCTTTCAGTCGATAGACCCATTTATTTTTTAGTGTTTTTCGATTTGGGGGAAG